>CM038464.1:49954782-50607902 GCA_021464415.1 Lonicera japonica | reverse complement strand
TTAACAAGCTAAGAAAACAAAAAAATATTAATTAATCTTGATCACCACGGGTTATCATCCTCCAAACAATGAACATACGTATAGCCAAGGTAATCCATAAATGTTTTTCTCTCCTCCTAACCCTTCCATTCCGATGCATTCAAATTGGAACATCTTCCCACATAAAATAACACACACACTATTCTGCAAAAACAAAATTTTAAAGATGTGATTAGTTATTGAATATATCCAATATAAATATAAATAAACAGAAAAAAATTACAGGTCCATTAGGATAAGTCAAAAATCTTCGAGCAGGGTTTTGAGATGCTATAGAATATGTTGTCCACAATAATTCGCAAAACACATCAATCTATGTATAACTGCTTCAATTTTTTACTTATTTTCTATTTTTTATGAGACACATAGATCATATGAGATATATACAGAAGTAGGATTTAGGAAAGGGGAATTGGGGAAATATATATTCAAATATTAAAATAAATAAATTGGGAAAATAGAATATTCAGATATATTCAGATAATATATACAAATGTTTAGTAATATAATCATTTCTCAAAATAGATAAATTGAAAAAATATGATATTAACAGATATTCAAATGTTTAGTAATTATATTCAGATAAATTAGGATATTGACAGATACTCAAATGTTTAGTAATATAAACATAAATAAATATATATATCTTTTCTCTAAATAGATAATTCAAATATATATTTAAACAGATAAATTAGAAAAATAGAATATTAACAAACATTCAAGTAAGAAACATCTGTTACAAATAAGAAAGATGAACATATATTAAATTTATGTATTAAATAGATAAATTGGGAAAAATAGAATATTAACAGATATTCAGATAATATATACAATTTAACTTATTAGTTTTTCTTTCTTTATTTTTTTGTTTTTTTTAATCATAGCATGAACATATATTAAATAGATAAATTGGGAAAAGTAGAACATTTAAACAGATATTCAAATATATATTTAAACAGATAAATTAGAAAAATAGAACATCAACAAATATTCAAGTAAGAAATATCTGTTACAAAAAGAAATATATATTCAAATATTTAAACAGATAAATTGGGAAACATAGAATATTAACATATATTCAGATAATATATACAATTTAACTGATTAGTTTTCTTTTTTTCTTTTTCTTTTTTTTAATCATAACATGAACATATATTAAATTTATATATTAAATAGATAAATTTGGAAAAATAGAATATTAACAAATATTCAGATAATATATACAATTTAACTAATTAGTTTTTTATTCTTCCTTTTTTTTATAATCATAACATGAACGTATATTAAATAGATAAATTGGGGAAAGTAGAACATTTAAGCAGATATTCAAATATATATATATATATATATTTGAATAGATGAATTAGGAAAAATAGGATATTAACATATATTCAAATATTTATATATATATCATTTTTCTAAATAGATAAATAAGTATACATTTAAACAGATATTCAAATATATATTAAAACAGATAAATTAGAAAAATAGAATATTAACAAATATTGATGTAAGAAATATCTATTACTATAAACAGATACAATTATAATTTAAACTTTATTAACCTAATAGGAATGTACTGCAGATACATTTTAAACAGATACAATTATATTATTGGAACAATAATATATTATAAACAGGTAAATAATTGGAACAATAAATATATTTTAAACAGAGACAAAATGATTTTTTTTAAACAGATACAATTATATTTTAAACAGATAACATTATATTAACGGAATAATAATATATTTTAAACAGCTGCAAAATGATTTTAAACAATAATGTAGTAGTGGAACAATAATATATTTTAAACAGATACAATTATATTTTAAACATATAACATTATATTAACGAAACAATAATATATTTTAAACAGATACAAAATAATTGAATTTTTTTATACGCAACTCTATAATCATAAATCATTAACAGATTCTTGCGTTAAACTTTTTAACACCAAACATTTGGAAATATGTTTTAAATAGATAAAAACATATAAAAAATAATTAAATGTTATAAACAGATGACAATTTTATATTGTATACATATACAAAACAAGTGTATATAATGCAGATAGACTTTAAATTATGGACAGATAAAAAACTGAATTTTATAATATTAATGATATATTATGGATATATATTATATGAACCATTTGGTATAGTTAAAAACTAATATATAACAATAATGATATTTGTCAGCTTATTCAATGCAAATTCAAGATCTAAATATGCATATTTATTTTTTAAATTTTTTTCATAAATTCATAAATTTCAGCTTATTGCCGCAAATCACATTAAAAATAATTTCTTTCCGACAACTGTGGTATGTTGGATGATTATTGCCAAAAATCAAAATAAATAGAAAAAAAGAAAAAAAATACAATGATTTCTCAATCAAACTAGCTTTCCTTATCTGGTCTTATGGGCAAAATAGTCTTCTCCTGTTGCACGCATATCTAGAAATTAATGTCACAAACCCTATTTTAAGAAACAATTTGAAAGGAGGGGTGTCATACTAATAATACAAAAGAGTCTGTCCTAACCCCTAATATGTTTCAATCATAGGGGTGCAATCCTAGTTTCCTATTTTTTTTTTCTGGCAAAGGCTCATACATGAGACAAGCTTTGTGGAAATACATCTATATTATAAGGGGAAAAAAAGTTAAATACAAAAACACTAGTAATGTATCTGTCTTATTAGATGTAGATGTAAGCAAAGTTTTTGTTTGGTTTAATTTTCTTTTTTCAAATCACTTATATTCGAATTGTGCACATATATTCTGCATGTGTACGAAAAATTATTATACACAATAATTAATACATGCATTGCGTGCGCAATACGTGCAATGCTTTCAATGTTAAAAAAGAAAAGAAAACACGCTTTTGATAATTTACATTCACGTTAAGCATTTAAAAATATAGTATTTCGTGTTTATATATACTAGAGTATATATGTGTCAGATGGCACGGCAAAATATATAAAATCTGACAATAGAGCAAAAGTACGTGGGATGTATGAGAAGTGCAGAATAAAAATTGTAAAAATTTGAGAGTTTATACTCAACCACAACGCATTAGAGGAATAAAATTGACCGAAACAACTTGAATTTAATACATATTTTTGGTCGGTTCATTTTTGCTTGAGGTCCAATTTGGTGTAAAATTAAAAAAAATCAAAACTTAAATTTGGTTTTTCAGCTGCACTTCCTTCCGTTTATTTCTTAAAAAAACTATTTTAACCATATTGTTATTTTTCCTTCCTATTAATATGGATATAGTATACCTTTTTCTAGCAAAATGTGACTTTTAGCAAACTATGGCGCATATATATATATATATATATATTAAAACATAGTCTTACACAGCTACTTCTTTTTAGAAAAAAACAAAAAGTATCATTTTTTTTTAAATTTTTTGGATACTAAATTGAAACTATAAGTTATTTGATGGATGTTGAATGAGAAAGTAGTTTATTAGGCTAACTCGACAATCAAATCACATTGATTGTACAAAAATCCATCGAAGGGATTTAGTCTGCCTAAGCAATAAATTGGATTAATCAGACTATGCACGCCCTTAGATATGACATTCTGAGCATGCACACCATTTAAAATGACTACTAATATACAAACACATGAACTATATATGCTTTTAAATGTACTATACAATAGTTTTTCTTAAAAAAAATATATAATTTTATCATCACAATAAAGCTTGTTTTATTAATCTTGCTTAGTCGGTTTCAAATATTTTTTTTTTATTGAAATCCAATTTTTGGATTTAAAGATATGGCAATTAAATTTTTCAAAGGTAAACTGATGAGAGAAAAAATAATTTGAATAAGTAGAGTGTATGGAGGAGTAATTCTACATGCATGGATATAAAAATTTGACATATCAATGTGTTAATCACTCATTGGTTAGAATGGAACATGATATGATTTTTCTAACCAATACATGTTTGCCACATTTGATATGTCAGTTTTTATGTAAGATGTTTATGTCTATCTAGAATTATTGGTGTATGGAGTGGATGTGGTTTATTTGATTGTGTGTGTTTCTCAATTTTAATTTGAAACTTTAATGTGAGAGTAAAAATACATCTAAAGGTGTAAATTGTATTCAAAAATCAGAAAAGAATTTTGAGCCCTTGATAACATGAACTTTCAAGAGAATGATGCATTAATTTGACTTTTCCCTTATAATATAAGATAGACTAAATCAATAATAGAGATTTACCTTATAAACACTTATGCAAGGACACCGTAGATCGATGTCGAGATAACTCAGATAACATCATTACTACTCTTCTATCTAAAGTTTCGGAAATAATAAGTTCCTATTTTTTCAGCATATATTTGATTAAGTTTCTAAAACAAAATCTGGACATAAAAAAGAAGCACGTACTATTCATTATTTGAAGGTTTTGATGATATACAACACAAAAAATGTTAGAAGATTCAAACATAAAGTGAATTTTTATGTTTATTTTTTTCGTTGTCTTTTATACGAACCCACAGATTACTTGAACTAACTCTATTAATTGGGGCTTTTAGCCTTCAAAAGAAGGCTTAACAAATCGTTCGAGCTAAGTCGGACCAATGCAGTGGCGGAGATTGGAGAGGACTAGCTGGATCAGGCCTCCTATGTGTTAGCATATATGTACAAAAAAGACCTGTCTTTTATTTTGTACCAAGTCTAGCCCATTCTTTTAACTTTGGAATCTTGTTTTTCTTTGGGTCTGAAGTAAAACCGAAACAATTAAGACGACACCCAAAGAAAAACAACAGGATTCCAAAACAAATTAAAAGAACAAAAACACGAAAGACAGGCCAAGAGAGGGTCCTAAGAAACAAAAATGAAACACAATCTTCAGCCAATACCGGACATATCAAAATCCCCACGCTAGATAGCTGCAAAGAGCCGAAGGGATCTGAGACTTCCATACTGCAGAGAGAGCAACTGATTTTTGCACAGCTGCTAACCAATGAGCAGCGCGATCCCTAGACAACCAACGAAGTGGAAAGTCACCCCGGCTAAGGATTTCGCTTTTCTCCTAATATCTGAAATTAATGAACGCCCACCCACCGATCGAGGCTAGGGGAGATATTAAGGTTTCCTAGCTTGAACATATGTTATATATAATTCAAGAACACAACCTAGCCCATTATTTTAAATTAGGACAAATATATTTTTCTATTATTTTTCTATAATACATAATAATTCATAAAAGTTAGCCCAACCTAACTGGTCTATTGTTTTAAACTTGGACCCATATGTTTTACTATAATTGGTTAAATAGTATGGATAGGGTTTCGAACCCCCATCCAAACAACATGCTAGAACTTTGTTATGTGCTAAACCAACTGCTTCACATCAACATTTATACAAGAATTTATTTTAAAGATTATAAATTCAAAATTTTGATTATGAAGAATTGTTTGTGCGGTGGTTCGTAGGGGGGTTGGCTATTTACTAGCAAGTTCTATGTTATCTTTCGCACATCCCTTCCTTTTTCTCCTCAATATATTTGGACCACAGATCTTATCAAAGAATGCAACACTTGTATACAAAATGTATATTAAATTGACGACCCCTTACTATGAATTTTTTACTTAACACTAGCCCGAAGTATAATAAAATCATGGCTCTGCCGCTGGACTAATATACGTGTACTAAGGTGCACGTACCCTTGGGTTCAAAGCAATGCGATGGCATACATTATTCCGGCATTTGGGTTCAGCACAGTTGACCAGAGTTAAGCTCACAAGGAGAGGTGGTCAATCATTTGGATCACGAACACGAGCCATTTCAAGAACCAAGAAGTACTTTGTGTTCAAATTGTTCAAATATCAATACTTCTATCTCAAATTTTTAAATGGTGTAGCATGTACAAGGGTCACACATGTAATGATGTGTTCTTTGCACTTCTTTTAATTTGATTATTGGTGCTATAACTGTTTGTATATAAAAATTTGTACAATTTGTTAGTATGATTAGCAACACTCTGTTTTAATTGATTCGTTGATCGAACGAGTGAGTTAGCCTAGTTGTAACGTTGTCCATTTGGATTCTAGAAATCTCAAATTCGAGTCTTACTGGAAGCGGGTAGAACTTCTTTGTTGGGTTTTTTGTTTGTTTCAGACAACTTTGTTCATTATTATAAGTTTAGAATTTAGGTCATGAGTAGGATTTGATGTTTTGCTTTAGTTGCATTTTTAAGTAAAAATTCACGTTCATAGTTTTAGGAGTCTACATTTTAACCAGTTGTTTTCAAAAAATAGTAAAATTATTACTCCCGGCTGTCTAAATTTTTTAATATCATGTAACTTGAATAATTCTAATATATATGGGAATTCATGGTCAGACGCAACGATTAAACCCAAGCTGCCCACGTGAAATCTCACACTCGATCACTACCATTCAAATTTTCAATTTTACCCTATATAAAATAATATAAACTAATAGTATTAGCTAGTGGGGGTTTCAAATAAAAAAGTTTGGAGTAGTAATATATTTTTTTTCTTATGTCTAAAATTTAGAGTTATTATTCTTGTATCTAAAATTTGGAGTTATTATTCTTGTTTCAAATCAAGAATTAAGTATTTCTTTTTGGAGGTACAACTACAAACCAGCGCGATAAGTTTAGCTACACCCATGTTTTGGATTCGAGAACAGCCTTGACGGATAATGATGGACTTAGTTTGGTATGTTCTAAAGTTCTAAATATTGAACAAGATTTAAAGAAACTTTAGGTTCATGTGGTTAAATAATCACAGCCTCAATTTGACCAAACAAAGATTTTTCTCATAAATCAAGTTGGTTTAGCTAGAGGATCCCAAATGTTTATATGTTTCACTTTAATAATGTCAACTATGATAGTGGTTGGCCCAAAAGACTTATTCTCAAACTTACGCATTTTGAACAATTTTCTTAAATTTTATGCAACTTTCTAAGGGATTTATCATCACAGTGGGATAGGTTATAAGATGGTTGCAATTGGCTTGATATAAGTTGCCGTGTTTCTTGAGATTTTTTAATAAATTTTAGGGTAGGTTATTGCCCCCTCTTCACTTATATATATATATATATATATATATATTTTGAACATAATAAATATACTAAAACTTTATATTCAAAAAAATTAATTGATTGAATATACCACCTAAATAAAAAACTATGGTCTTCTTAAAAACTAAAAAGTAAATGAGCAACACTTACTTGCATTATGGGGGCCAATCGATCATATTAATTTATTTAATGATAATTGATTAATGCAATCCAAATATAGTAAAACAATTATCAAGGACTAGATATGGAAGAACAAATATGGAAGAACAATCGATAGGGTAGATGCACATATATATATATTCTTTCTCTATGTATAAATTATACATACATTTAAATTAAAATAAGAATAAGAAATAAAGAAAAGGGTTGTATGAGAAAAGCACAATGATAACGAATAGAAAAGTGTTCAACTTTCCCACTAAAGTTTACCTGTTTGATTTTCTCACATTGTTACTAAATGTTTCATTTGCTACATTTCGGTATTCATGAAGATTTGGCTCTGTATAGAAATTCTATTTCTATTAGGTTTTATATTGTCTAATTCTTAATTGGCTTTGTATTGTCCAAATCTTAATTGGATTTGTATTATCTAATTTATAGTAGGATTTGGCTTTGTGCAATCCTAAACCATATGATTTATACTCTATAAATGGACCTCTTATCATAGGGTTTATTCATAAGTTGTATTATATTATTTACTAGCTAGATTAGAGAGTATATTTGAGAGATAATATTGAGAGCTCTAATTGGTGGCTAGGGTTTGTTTTGTGCGTTGTACTCAGAATTGGTCTCATCAATAATAGCTATCATCCGGTGGATTAGTGGCGGTTTTGCTGACACCACCTAATTGCTTGTGTGCTTAGTTAGTTGTTTTCTTCTTTAATCTCTTGTTTATCGTATTACTTGAATACCAGTGGTACTTGTTTCTTTAATTATTGTACGCATAATTGTCCGGTCGGTCCTATGCTTGTGTTAAGGTTTATTCTAGCGGTATCTTAGCACAACAATTTGGTATCAGAGGAAGGTTTATTCCTTGAGATAATTGTATCATAGTTAGAGATGTCAACTGTTGGTACATCGGAAGGGGGTGCTAAGGCGACAGATACACCACCTTTGAAGGGGGCGTCGCTCCTAAGGTGACGGATGCGGTCAAATTCGATATAGAGAGATTTGACAGGAAGAAGACGTATTTTGCGATGTGGCAGTGTCAGATGTCCGACATCATTGTCTAACAAGGTTTGCACAGAGCATTGTTGGGGAATAACGCTAAGCCCGATGAGTGGTCTGACGCCGATTGGGCTGAGTACGATATGCAGGCATGTAGTACAATTCGTTTACACCTTGCTCCAAACGTGATGTACTATGTGATGCGTGAAACATCTGCCTCGGTAATTTGAAAGAAACTCGAGGATCAGTATATGACGAATAGTATCGAGAATTGTCTGTACTTGAAGAAGAATCTATTCCGGTATGAATTTTCGAGGGGTACATCCATGAACGATCATCTCGACGGGTTAAACAAGATAATCTTAGATTTACAGGGGTTAGACGTCGAGATTGATGATGAGGACAAGGCGATTTTGCTTCTTAATTCGCTCCCGGAATCCTATGATCATTTAACCACCACACTTATTCATGGGAAGGAAAATGTGACCTACGATTTAGTATCGTCAGCCGTCTTGGCTAATGAAAAATGCTTGAAGGAGAGAGGAGAATCCAACTCAGATGCGCTATTCATTAGGGGGAGAAGCGATGAGAAGAAGCGGGAAAACTGGAGAAAGTCACGGTTGAAATCTCAGGGATCGGCTGACAAGAGTAAGATAATTTGTCACAAGTGCAAGAAACCTGGACACGTGCGTCGAGAGTTTCCAAATAGAACCAATGGCGGTGGAGAGAATAAATGTGCGGTGGAGAACACGAACGCGGTAACGGCACCAAAAGATGAGGACTTTGAGAGTATGTTGGTTGTGACTTCTCGAGCGAGTGGATCTTGGATAGTGGGTGCTCGTATCACATGTGCCCAAACCGAAAATTATTTCATACCTTCACCGAGGTTGACGGAAACAAGGTTTTGATGGGTAACGACCATGCGTGTAAAACGATGGGGATTGGTACGATCCGACTAAAGATGCACGACGGGGTAGTATGTACTTTTGACGATGTCCGATATGTTCTTGATCTGAAGAAAAATTTGATCTCTTTAAGGGTTCTTGATTCCAATGGGTATCGTGTAATACTCGAGAGTGAAAACTTAAAATTTCTCTCCGGGGCTATGGTTGTGATGCGAGGAAAGAATAAGGGTAATCTCTATTTTCTTCAAGAAAGCATAGTGACTGGGTTTGCTTCGGTTACGACTGAAAAGACTGACACGACGAGGTTATGGCATATGCGATTGGGTCATGCTGGGGAGAAGGCTATGACGGTATTGAGTAAGCAAGGGCTACTTGAGGGTGCGAAAAGTTAAAAACTAGAGTTTTGTGATCATTGTGTGCTTGGAAAACAGATTCGGGTAAAGTTTGGGACAGCGGTACATTGCACGAAAGGAGCACTTGATTATGTGCATACGAATATCTGTGGGCCGACAAAGACTCAATCATTGGGTGAAAATAATTACTTTGTGACTTTTGTTAATGATTACTCAAGGAGAACTTGGGTCTATCTCATGAAGCATAAGGACCAGGTCTTTGATGTGTTCTTAAAGTGGAAGGCAATGGTTGAAAATCAGATTGGTAGAAAAGTTAAAGTGCTCAGGTCAGATAACGGCGGGGAGTACACTTGTGATCCTTTTAAGAATTTCTGTCAATGAGAAAATATCATTCGCCACTTCACGGTCAAGGGTACACCTCAACAGAACGGAGTAGCTGAGAGGATGAATCGTACGCTCCTTGAAAAGGTGCGGTGTATACTTTCTAACGCCAAATTAGATAAGCGGTTTTGGGCTGAAACCTTATCATACGCTACGTTCTTGATTAATCGTTTGCTATGCTCGGGAGTGGAATACAAAACACCTATGGAGGTGTGGACCGAATCTCATGCTAGTTACGGCAACATTCACATTTTTGGCTGTCCAGCTTATTATCATGTTCGTGATGAGAAAATTAACCCTAGGGCTTGTAAAGCAATACTCTTAGGCTCTTGTGATGGGGTTAAAATTTATAAATTATGGTGTCTTCAAAGCAAGAAGATTGTGATTAGTAGGAATGTGACGTTTGACGAGGCGTCTATGCTTAAGACGACCTTGTCGACAAACGGTTGTTCTCTAATTCCGGTTGAAAAGGAGAACAAGGCGAGCGAGATAGTGGTGAAAACGGAAGTGATTACTCCAGTTAATACTCGGGTTACGAATTCGGTGGAGGAGTCCAACGAGAAAAAGACGACTCCCAGTGAGGATTCGGGTCAACAACAAACAATACCGTCTTTGGCTAGTAGAAGGGAGCCTAGGGCTTAACGTACACCGATTCAATATGGGTATGAAGACATGGTGGCATACGAATTTGTAGGTTACGGGGATGAGCCGATTTCGTATCGGGAAGCTATGGATTCTAGCGAGAATGCGAAGTGAAAAATGGCTATGGAAGATGAGATGAAGTCTCTCCGAAAAAACCGAACTTAGAAACTATGCGATTTGCCGAAGAGGAAGAAACCTATTGGGTGCAAGTGGGTTTTCACTAAGAAAAACGGGGTTCTAGGGTCTGGTGTTCGTTTCAAGGCAAAGTTGGTAGCTAAGGGTTATGCGCAAAAGGAAGGGGTGGATTATAATGAAGTGTTTTCTCCGGTTGTGAAGTACACCTCGATCCGAGCATTGTTGGCTATGGTGGCGCAATTTAATCTCGAACTGGAACAACTCGATGTCAAAACTGCGTTCTTGCATGGGGACCTAGAGGAAGAGATTTATATCTCTCAGCCGGAGGGATTCAAAGTTGTTGGTAAAGAAAATAGTGTGTGCAAACTTCGAAAGTCGTTGTACAGATTACAGCAGTCCTCGCGTCAATGGTACAAGAGGTTTAACACGTTCATGATCGCGTAGAAGTTTACTTGGAGCGAATTTACTCATTGCTTCCCGGAGCTTGGTGGAGATCGACGTATTGAAAGCTCAGTTAAGTAAGGAGTTTGAGATGAAAAATTTGGGTGGAGCGCGAAAATTTTTGGGGATGGAGATCATACGAGATAGGAATAGGGGACGATTGTGTCTTACACAAAGTCAATACCTTAAAAAGTGGTTGCTCGATTCGGGATGGAAAACTCAAAGCCGGTGAGTGTCCCGTTAGCACCGCACTTCAAACTATCAGCAACGATGGCTCCTAACTCCGAAGAAGAGGTGGAGTACATGGCTCAAGTTTTTTATGCAAGTGTGGTTGGGAGTTTGATGTATGCCATGGTATGGACTCGACCGAACATTGCTCAAGCCATAAGCATTGTTAGTAGGTATATGGCGAACCCTGGAAAACCGCATTGGTAAGCTGTTAAGTGGGTTCTACGATATCTGCGGGGTACAATGGACAAAGGGTTGGTATTTAAAAAACCTGGAACGTCAACTATTGAAGGTTTTGTAGATTCGAACTACGCCGGCGACCTAGATAAGCGGAGATCGACTACGGGTTATGTGTTTACATTGGGTAGCGGTCCGTTGAGTTGAAGGTCGATGATTCAAATTGTGGAAGCATTGTCTACCACGGAGGCAGAATATATTGCGGTAACGGAGGCGGTCAAGGAGGCCATATGGCTCCGTAGTTTAGTTAGTGATCTTGGTTTGAAGCCGAAAAAAGTGGTGGTGCACTGTGACAGTCAGAGTGTAATTCCTTGGCGAAGAATCAAGTTCATCATGGAAGAACCAAGCATATTGATGTCCGATATCATTTCATTCGAAAAATTATTGAAAACGTTGTTGTAAATCTGGTTAAGATAGGCACCAAAGATAATCCGGCAGATATTTTGACAAAGGTTGTCCCGTTGACCAAGTTTGAGCATTGCTTGACGTTGGTCAATATCCTTCGGTGTTGATGCCCCTTGGGGGGGCGGTGGTTTTAAGGGACCGGCGGGGGTGATAGTGTCTTATTCGATGATTTTATCATGGTGGAGTGCATTGGGGTCTTGTGGAACATCGCCAAGGTGGAGAATTGAAGATTTGGCTCTGTATAGGAATTCTATTCCTATTAGGTTTTATATTGTCTAATTCTTAATTGACTTTGTATTGTCCAAATCCTAATTGAATTTGTATTATCCAATTTATAGTAGGATTTGGCTTTGTCAATCCTAGACCATAGGATTTATACTCTATAAATAGACCCCCTGTTATAGGGTTTATTCATGAGTGGTGTTATATTATTTACTAGCTAGATTATAAAGTATATTTGAGAGATAATATTGAGAGCTCTAATTGGTGGCTAGGGTTTGTTTTGTGCGTTGTACTCAGAATTGGTCTCATCAATAATAGCTATCACCTGGTGGATTAGTGGCGGTTTTGCCGACACCACCTAATTGCTTGTGTGCTTGGTTAGTTGTTTTCTTCTTTAATCTCTTGTTTATCGTATTACTTGAATACTAGTGGTGCTTGTTTCTTTAATTATTGTACGCATATTTGTCTGGTTAGTCCTACGCTTGTGTTAAGGCTTATTCTAGCAGTATAGTATCTTAGCACAACAATTCAAAGTTTGATCCAGTTGTACCTTCATCCAAACTTAGATACCCTTTCATCCAAAATTGGAAGCTTCATCAATTTTGGACTGAAAATTCATTTGGTGTATATTATATACAGCAATCGGCCCACAACACTAGGGTCGTTACATATATCATACGAAAAAGTTATATATAATGTGTCGTTCTTTGATATTTGAATGAATCATGACAAAATTAGATGTGCAATGAATGTGGTCTCAAATATATAATTTTCAATGTGACAAATTATTTGATACTCAACATACATAATGATATATAATTAACGACTTTAGAAGATGAAATCATTAACACACACCAAAATTAGAGATTTTAAGTCAAACTTTAACATTTTAATGAAACACGTGATAAGGATTGAGATTCAAAATGCATTTGTGCATATTTGATGATGAATTTGTCAAATGTTAATTAGTTGGAAATCCATATGACTATATATAATGACATTTGACAACCTGAAAAATGAAAAATAAGTTATTATGTATGAAAAATTAAAAATTTTCTGTTACTCTTGAATATTAATGAATCGCCACAAAGATTGAGATTCATAATCTACATGGACATTATTGAACATAAATTGTTAGTCATCTATGAAAACCTGACATACATATAGCAACGACTAATATACTAAGTAATAAAAAAAAGGAAATTACAACATTAATGAATCACGACAAACATTAGATTCGCAATAGACGTGATCATGCACGGATAGATTGAACATAAGTATTTTGAATGTTACTTATACGCGACAGTGCGACATACGTCATGACAACGTACTAACGACTTTCTAGTTAAATCGAGTACTATAGAACCAATGGGCAAAGTTTGGTTACATTTTAGAATCCGTTATTAGATGTTTTCCCTAGTTAGATTCTTTAGGACTCTTATTTAATTGGAACTTCCAGTTATTTTGGGTAAACATTTCACATCATTATTTCTGTCTCAAAAAATCGTTTTCTTTTCGACAAGGGCTCATTTGTCATATTAATTTTAGGAACCCATTATGTAAGAGAGAGAAAGTTGACGGAGCTTACTTCTACCTCCAACAGAATATCCTATTAATTAAAAGATATGAAATGTTTTAAATTAGTGTAAAATATATACTCTAGCATTTTCTACTGCCACATGATTGATAAAATTTACAACCGGACAACCTACTCTCTCCCATTTACTGCTCCAGACGAAAAAAAAAGAAAAAAAAAAGAGTGAGATAATTTATTCTAGATCGAGCAGAGTAATAATTTAAAGTATTTGTTTAATAAATAAATGGCTTAAATTTATCAAATAAATTTTTTTTTGTCTCTGGCGTTAACTCATTTTGAACAAAAACTTATGTCAAAATTTGACCATTAGTTTACTTTTAATCGAATGATCTAGATTTTTTCAAATCTCCTTGATCTAGAGTAATTTCTATCACTCTAGATGTGCTCACTTTTCAACTTTTTTGTAAGTGTCGAGATATAATTCTAATTCAGAAGCTTGTTATCTTTTTTCTTTTCTTCTTTAATATCTTCATGTCTGAAAAGAATTGACCGACATTTATAAAACAAGTTTGTTTAAAATTACGTATATTAGACATTAAAATTACCAAAATTTATTGAACAAACTGATGCAACATCTAATTAGTTTTGTTCAAGCTTCAAATGAAACATATATGCAAGTGGCAAGTAAAAGCCTATAGTTTTAAGTTAGTTTTATTCTTTAAATTTTTATGTCTTCGCAAAAATAAGCTAGATCGATCTTATCGTCAATAACTTTATAGCACAGTGGTAGTACGTATTAATTTATTGGCATAAGAGCATCTTCAACAGACTTCCATATCTTTGTTTTGAGTAAATCTTTTTTATCTCCAACAGTTTTTTAAAATAAAAGTTTGTGTAAAATTCACTCTCATTTTACAATGCCACGTCACCTTTCTTTCTCTTCATTTTTTTTAAATAAAATAAAAAAAATGTAATGTAATAACTTAAAATATAAAATGTGGATTTTCAATTAAATTAATGTGAATTTGTTAGCGAAAACATGATTTTAACTTTTTCTAAATTTGAATTATATGCGTTTGTTTGGAGTGGAGGAAAATAAAATTTGTTCCTAAAACAAAATTTCCCTCTCTGTGCGCGCACCAGGAAAAAAGAATAATGATTCATGCACACAGATATATATATATATATATATATATATATATATGGTTCTACGTTTTGCTTAAGTTATATGATTGTTCTAATTTATGCATGATGATATTAGATGGGTTATGTTTGAACTCGTGTATAGATTTTAAGGGAAATGTTAAACAATCCGATTCACAAACACGTTCGTACTCATGTGTTAATTTGGATTTATCATTAATTGTATCACTTTAATTAATTTAAACAATGCATCTTGCTTTATTGACTTCAATGACCATGTTTGAAATATATAATAAAATTTATTTTTTGGATTGAAAGAAATGACATTTTAAAGTACTTTAATTGCCTTGCACTTACATAATTAAGAAGTTCAACTCGGGCTTCTTCTTTTTTTTTTTTAGATAAAAAATAAAAAAATAGCATACTTAGAGCATCGTTCACTGAAAAAAATAAAGGTAATTTATGTGTAAAATTCTATATGCAAAATATTTTTTTCAGGGACTCCCTAGTTTGTTAACGAGATGAAAAGTACCAATGAATGTGTCATATTAATTATATGAACACATTAAAATTGGTACTCCATTCCGGAATACCCCCAAACCAAGGCAAGGTTATATATGAACTGTTAAAAGCATCAAGCATCTCTATGTTCCTTTTTATATAGCATATTCCCTCTCTATGTATAATCTAATTATGTTGTTTACTTTCATCATTTGTATGTAATTATGCTGTTTTCATGTTTATGTTTTCTTGCCTCTTGATTTGTATATATAAGAGGTATCTCTCTTGTAAGAACTATACAACAAACACATATATAATTACAATAACACATTTCTTCATTCTCTTATTTTATTTCTGCATCTTCATAATTTTGTCATGGTATCAGAGGGATAAAATTTTTTTTTGAGATTCATTCCTTCTCCATCACCACAACACCCACAGCCACACATCGTTGCCCAAACAAGTACTCACACACTTCTACACTCTCGAAATCCTTTCAAACCACTGCCAAAATTCATCAACCCCTCATCACAGTCATCGTCTCGCCGAGACGAAACCACCGCCGTCGAAACCACCGGAAAACAAGGCCTCACGCGCCCTCACGCGCCCAGCGTGTGAGATCTGCCCGTCTGGAATTTTCACGCGCACCCATACGCGCACATCCCCACTCTCGCCACGCTCCCACGCGCGAGTACCTTACACGCGCTTACGCGCGTCGTTGTGTAACCCACGCGCCAAGCAAGGTTGAAAGCGCGTGTGTGCCACTGCCTAACGCGCATCCACGCGCGCTCAGTCTACACTCGCCTGCGTTACCGTCTGTAACGCCGTCAGTGACGCCGTCCGAGTTAACGGCATTTGCTTAACGCCGTTTGTTCACTGTTCCAAAAAAAAAAAAAAATAAAAAAAAATAAATAAACCAACACTTGTTCCTAGGGTTTTTCAGCCTTCCGGACTCAACCGTGACCTCTGTTTTTGCCAATTCCGCTCCTATAATATCAATCTAAGGTTTCATCTCTATTCATTCATATTCCTTTTTCAATATGTCTTCCAATTCTGAAATCCCTATTACCATTAAACTTGATGGCAACAATTACAGTCATTGGTCCATGTTGTTTCGCAATTTTTTGAAAGGCAAAGGTCTCTGGAATTATGTCTCTGGCAAAGAAACATGTCCTGCTGATACGGATCCTAAATTCTCTGAATGGGATATTAACAACAACAAAATTTTGACATGGATCGCCAATACCGTAATTCCATCCATTAGCATACAACTCGGCAAATGTGATACCGCCCAAAAAGCTTGGACTTTTTTGGCAAATCGGTATGTCCAATCCAACTTTGCCAAAAAGTACAAGCTTGAACAAGATATTCGAGCTCTCCAGCAATAAGTGGGCCAGTCTGTTTCCGATTTTCACTCCAATATGTCTGTTATCTGGGATCAGTTGGAACTTATGGAACCACAATGGACCACCGATCTTAAATTATGGGAAACTTTTCGTGAGGAGACTCGACTTGTCCAGTTTCTCATGGCTCTCAGAGAAGAGTTTGAACCGCTACGGGCTGCCATGCTTCACCGTAAACCGCTGCCTACCGTTGAAGTGGCCTTAATTGAACTCATTACTGAAGAAACCCGCCGCGGCATCTCTTCATCACTGTCCTCCGTGTTCATTGCAACCCCTCGCCCTCACCAACAATTCTCCAGACCTCCCATATACCAACCGTCTCCGCGCCCTTCCACATATTCCCCCCATCTTTCCCCCAGGGCACCCAGACCCTCATCCCAGGTTAAATGTAATTACTGTAAAGAACTTGGTCACACCGTCAAGTACTGCCCCTCCCCTACCTCTCGGTACATGCGTGGCCTACAACACTCCTCCCACTCTACTGCCGCCTTCACATCCTCTGATCATTCTCCACCTCCACCTGTTTTTTGTCCACAAACCACTCATATGGCCTCTGCCAATCCCTCCCACCTCAATCATACTGTTGCATCCGCCTTCTCTGCTCCTACTGGCTCACCCGTCTCACCCTGGTTCCTCGATTCTGGAGCCTTAAACCACATGACTTTTGACTCTTCCCCCTTTGTCACTTCTAGCCCAATGCACTCATCTCCCCCGATACATACAGCCAGTGGTTCCACTATATCTGCTAGTCACATTGGTTCCATCCATACCCTCAACGGTTTGTCTGTTCCTGATGTCCTTCTTGTCCCTAAACTCTCTATGCAACTCTTATCTGTTGGTCAATTATGTGACCTTGGGCTAACAATTTCTTTTGACTCTTCTGGTTTTGTTGTGCAGGACCGTTCGATGGGGAGATCAGTTGGGACAGGCCATAGAGTCGGACGACTATACGTGACTGACAAATTACAAATTCCTTCCCTCAGTGGCTCTTCCTTTGCGACGTTTACCTCCAATCCCTCCTCCTTTCTTTCCTGGCACTCTAGATTAGGTCATGTTTCCTTTTCTCGTCTTCAGTTTATGGTTAAACAAGGGTTGTTAGGACCAGCTGCATTAGATAAAGATCCATCTTGTGTTGCTTGTAAACTGGCTAAACAACCAGCTCTTCCATTTAATAATAGTACTACCTTTTCGCATTCTCCTTTTGATCTTGTGCATTCTGATGTCTGGGGTAAAGCCCCAGTTACCTCTATGGGTGGGGCCCTATATTATGTTGTTTTCATTGATGATTACTCCCGCTATACCTGGACTTATTTACTTCATTCATGTTCGGATTTTTTGAAAATTTACATTGAATTTGCCACTATGATTAAAACTCAATTTTCAAAAATCATCAAAGTTTTTCGATCCGATTCCGGGGGTGAATATTTTTCTAAATCATTTCTTGATTTTCTTAAATCTCAAGGAACCCTTCCTCAACTTTCTTGCCCCGACACCCCTCAACAAAATGGGGTGGCCGAACGCAAACACCGTCATCTTGTTGAGACAGCTCGAACCTTACTTGTTTCCTCATCTGTCCCTTCAGTTTTCTGGGGGGAAGCCATCCATACCTCTGCATTCATCATTAATCGTATTCCTTCCTTGGTTACCGGTAGCATGTCTCTTTTGAACGTCTTTTTGGTACCAAACCTGATTATTCCTATCTCCGTGTTTTTGGATCTACTTGTTTTGTGCTACTCCCTAAACGTGAACGCACAAAACTAACACCAAAAACGGCGATGTGCGTTTTCTTAGGGTATGGTATTCAACAAAAGGGCTATCGCTGTTATGACCCTATCACAAAAAGACTACGTATCTCTAGACATGTCACCTTCTGGGAACATACCCCATACTATACCTTACCTAAGGATTCTGTGTCTTTCCCTGAGCCCTCCCTACTGGTTGATCCATTCACTGATTCTTCTCTTCCTCCAACTATTTCTCAAACCACCCCCCTCCCCACCCCTGCACCTGCACCCTTACATACTCCTGTCACTGATTCCGAAGTTACACATGCTGCTGACTCTACGCCTTGTCCTGACTCGATCGCTCCCATCGACGGTTCTGATCCACGTCCCACTCGTGCTCGTCGTCCCCCTGCTAAGCTATCCGATTATCATTGCTTCCTCTCTGCCATGTTGTCTCTCCATGAACCTACCTCTTACCGCGCTGCCTCGTCAGACCCTCTTTGGCAACAAGCCATGGCTGAGGAACTTACTGCTCTCCAAAAGACCGATACATGGGAGCTTACCACTTTACCTGCCGGTCACTCTGTTGTTGGGTCCAAATGGGTTTACAAGATTAAAACTAAGGCTGATGGTTCTATTGATCGCTACAAGGCTCGTCTGGTAGCCAAGGGCTTCATTCAAGAATATGGCATTGATTATGAGGAAACCTTTGCTCCTGTCGCTCGTATGACTACTGTGCGCACTCTCATTTCAGTTGCCTCTATTAAACAATGGACGATTCATCAAATGGATGTCAAGAATGCCTTTCTTCATGGTGATCTCTCTGAAGTAGTTTATATGCAACCTCCTCAAGGCCTTCCTCACTCCCCCGGGCAAGTATGCAAACTACGGCGTGCTCTCTATGGTCTCAAACAAGCACCCCGAGCCTGGTTTGAAAAGTTCTCTACTGCTCTCCTTAACCATGGTTTTTCACAGAGTACACATGACTCCGCTATGTTCACCTCTTCATCATCTCAGGGCATTGTTGTTCTCTTGATATATGTCGATGATATGATTATTACTGGGAATGATTTGGACGGTATACTTCGACTCCAAAAATATCTGTCTTCATGTTTTGAAATGAAAGATCTGGGTACTCTTCGCTACTTCCTGGGAATTGAAGTTGATCATTCATCTACCGGATACTTCCTCTCTCAGGTAAAATATGCTTCTGACATTGTTGACCGCGCAGGCCTGACCGATAACAAGCTTGCAGACACCCCACTTGAATTGAATGTCAAGTTCTCTCCTTCCGATGGTACTCCTCTGGCTAATTATACATTATACAGACAGCTTGTTGGTAGTCTAAACTATCTCACCATCACCAGACCAGATATCAGCTATGCTGTCCACATTGTAAGTCAATTCATGTCCGCACCGCGCTCTGTCCACTTTGCTGCTGTCCTTCGCATCATTCGGTACATCAAAGGGACCCTCTATCAAGGCTTACATCTATCGTCGGCCTCGAGTCTTGAGCTACAGGGATACTCTGATTCTGACTGGGCCGGTGATATCACTGATCGGCGATCAACCACAGGCTTCTGCATCTTTTTGGGTGACTCTCTTATTTCGTGAAAAAGTAAGAAGCAAACCGTTATTGCTCGATCCAGTGCTGAGGCTGAATATCGTGCTCTTGCTCACACCACCGCAGAAATCATCTGGCTTCGCTGGCTCCTCCAAGATATGGGAATCTCTATTCCAGATCCCACACCATTGTTTTGTGACAATCGAAGTGCCATCCAAATAGCCCATAACGATGTCTTTCACGAGCGGACCAAACATATTGAAGTGGACTGTCACTTTACTCGTCATCATTTATCCCAAGGACACATTCGGCTGCCACACATCTCTTCCGCCCTTCAACCCGCTGATCTCTTCACCAAATCCCATGTAACTGCTCGCTTCCGCTTTCTAGTGTCCAAGCTCCGTATGCTTACAAAGTCCTCCTGAGCTTGCGGGGGGGTGTTAAAAGCATCAAGCATCTCTATGTTCCTTTTTATATAGCATATTCCCTCTCTATGTATAATCTAATTATGTTGTTTACTTTCATCATTTGTATGTAATTATGCTGTTTTCATGTTTATGTTTTCTTGCCTCTTGATTTGTATATATAAGAGGTATCTCTCTTGTAAGAACTATACAACAAACACATATATAATTACAATAACACATTTCTTCATTCTCTTATTTTATTTCTGCATCTTCATAATTTTGTCATGAACAACCTGCTGGCTGTAGTTATCTCTCCCCCACGCCTTCCGCCAACAGAGTGGGGAGAGCTGGTGGTTCCACCTGCACTAATACTGGGGGCTGCCTTAGACAGTGAGCGTTTTGGTGGCTGCCGAGGGCCTGGAAAGAAAATAAATAGCGCGCGCAAGAGCTCATCATTATTGTATACATTTTACATTTTCTAGATAGTTGCAACTGACGTCTTAATCTGGATTTGAACATGTTTTAATTGAGCTTAAACTCTGTTATTTTCTACTATTTCTATAATATTAAACTATAAAATGGTTTACAATGTATATTAGACATTACAATTACAAATAAATAAATAAATTATTGAGCAAACTGATGGAGATATTGATAACTGGTATAGCTTTATTAGACTATTGCAAGTAGTAATTAAAAGCCTACTAGGTTAGTTTGCAGCCATAATAATTTTTTTAAAGCAAATTATAAAACAATTTTTAAAGCAGAATTCTTTGAATAATCTATAGTCTAATAGCACACGCATTGCATGTGCACAAAAAATATTATAAACAATGATAAACAGATGCATTGTGCGTACCATGTGCATCGCACGTGCGCACAACACTTTTAATTTAAAAATAAAATACACATTTTTAAGGGTAGTTCATTAGAAATAATTGCTCCAGATCCTTAGGGATAGAATTGACGATGGAGTGAGTTGGTTCAATGTTCAAAGGAGCGGGTAGAGTTGGTCTCCCTCTCCCTCTCCCTATTTTGGCACATTTTGTTCACATATGAATTAATGAACCTTTACTATACATAATATTAGTTTTTCTTTGGTTTATTTCAGACATGCTAATTTTGGTCATATATCTCTACTCTTAGAATTTCTTTTTTTTTGAAATAAAACAACTTGAGTCAGGTTGATCCTCATTCCTGAAGAATCAACCTTGGATCTTGATAGGTCGATTTGGATACGAAATTTTGAATCAAATGCTTTTAGGAGATATTATACTTTAAAAGTTGTTTTTGAAGAAGTCGAAAAAAATATTATTCCTCTCAAATTAATAATCCCATTCAACTTTATCAAATTAAGAGTGAATTAATTGTTGTCAAATTAAGAATTAAGTTTCTTCTTTCTTTTGAACGTAATAAATATATTCTGAAACCTTGTACTCACTAAATTTACTTTTTTAATTATCGGATATGTTAAAAAAAGGGAAAATAGGTTGAGAGACCTTCTTTCATAATTTTATACAACAAAAGGACATCATACATTAGCTTAATGAATGAAGGATTTTTTAACATTATTGTTTTATTATGAGGACAATTTTAACTTTTAGGTTAGTTGTAAGTATTTTGTCTTTTATAAATTAGATAATTTAAGAATTTTAAAATGACTAAACTGCCCTTCCCTCTTCCAAATCATAATCCCGCGCACAGACCAGTGAGGAGCGAGAGAGGCGACGACTGGAAGAGTGGGGAAATTACACTACGATTCAAAAGAGGAATTATATCATGTTAGATTGACGAAAATCATCTTAGATCGACAGGATTAACAAAGAAAAAGAGAAGAAATTTCTTAGTTCCATGGATGTTGAAGCACTATCTAGGTATAGCTTTTTTTTCATGTTTTTAGCTGTGATTTTGCTTCGTTTTGGTTTGTTGTAGCTTATATTTAGAGGATTTGATGAAATAGTGTTCAATCAATCCATGTATATGTAGATTATGGAGGATTCGATTAATGCTCTGTTTTCATGCTCTTTTCCTCCCAACTACAGAGAAACTGCAAAACTGATTTTGCAGTTTTTTGGTTTTGATGATATATTTAGATTATAGAGAGAGCTATCACAGTTTTTTGGTTTTGATGATATATTTAGATTATTTGAAAGATTTGATCCAATAATGAGTGATTGTTCATGTTTTGAAAGGTAGTTTTAGCATCCTTTGTGATCTATCTATGTATATGCTATGTTTTTTTTTCTTCTTTGTGCAGAAAAAACTGTAAAACTGATTTTGCAGTTTTTCAATTTTTGATCTAAGTTTTTTTAAGTGCATTATTTCTGCATTTGATTCTTATATTGTAGGTGTTGGTTAGTTTAAATGTGTGATTTCATATGTGAATGAATGAACATACATGTTTGTTATGCAATGTATTGCTTCTAAGTTTTTACGTCTCATTTTTTAGGGATCTTGATAGAGGCATTATAGGCGTTGTTTATTACAATGGTTGTTCTTTTAGGAATTCAATTGTTTCTCGGTATGAGTGTTGAAGAACTAAAACGTTTGGTGTGCGAGAGGTGGTCCGATATTAATCCCTTGTGTGTAGACCTATTTGGTATGATTGAGAATTTTTTCGGATTGCTTTAGTTTTGATTTTAAAAGAAATGTAATTTTGATTTTGATATATGAATGGTGATGTTTTTCTATTTTTGTGGAATAGACAATATCAAGATGTTTGCTATTCTTTGCAAGTTGTTTATTTGAATGCGAAAGACTTTGATTATCTATGCTAAATTGCACTCGAATTTAGTGCAAAAGGGTTTTTGCAGTCAAATATTTCTGGTAAACTGCACGCTCATTTAGTGCAAAATCGATTTTGCAGTGAAATGTTTCTAAAGATTGCACGCGCATTTAGTGCAAAATCGTTTTTGCAGTGAAATGTTTCTAAATTTTACACGCGCATTTAGTGCAAAATCGTTTTTGCACTGAAATATTTCAGTGCAAAATTTCAGTGCAAAAACGATTTTGCACTAAATGCGAATGCAATCTTTAGAAATATTTCAGTGCAAAATCGATTTTGCACTAAATTGGGTATGGTTAGGAATGCAATTGATAACCAGCATTCATTAATTAGATTGGGTATGGCTATTATTGACAAAAAATTGCTTTCTATCCTTTTAATACAGTATGCTAAAAACATAGCATACAACTCAATTTTGAAAAGAAATAGGTAATGGCATTTAAAACTTTATCTGGGTATTTTTGAAACCACTTTTATTTTATAATTTTCTCTTACTCTCATTTTTACTTTAAGGCTCCGTTTAATAGTAATATGAAAAATTCAATCCAGCAAATGGGGTATAAAAATGAAAAAGTGTAACCAAGAAGCAGGACACATTTTTTAAGCTTTTAATGTTGCAGCATATGAAATGATTTTAGTAGTTGGCTTAAGAATTGGGTTATATTTTCCCTAATTTAAACCCTCATTCAATTTTGTGGGAGAGATGCATGATAGATTAGATATATCAAATATGAAGCCTCAACAAGGTTCAGAAATAACAGTGAGATCCCATATTCATTAATCGGAAAAAGCATTTTCATTTTCAAACATTCTATATCAAAATATTTATCACCGTGTTATATATTATTAACACTATTACATAAGAACGTAGCCAAATATATAACAAAACCCTTTTAAGCAAAAATGAAGGGTAACATATATATTTCTCCTACTCTATACAGACATGCTCATTGATCAAAAACTTATTTCTCATATTCTGTAAAGATATGCTCATTTTTCTTAATGAACTGAATTACGTCATCGATAGCTTCTTGATTACTGCAATATAGTTTCCAAGAATGTGGTTCATCTGTCAATATAAGCCACGTGATAGTTGCGCGCTTTGCTTGCATTAGTGCGCCATTACAGAATTTGGGTATTGTTTCCTCATGAATGAGCTTGTTGCAAAAGTTGCACACGTACAAGGCACAATCCACACTGCAAATGAATAAGGTATTGTTGATGTTAGTTTCAAAAAATTAATGTTAATATCATTTTGTATGTTAATGGACATGCTTTACTCTGTAAAGAACAAAAACAAGTTATTACTTACTCTTGCTTAAACTAAGATTCCAAAATATAACAAAGAAGAAGAAGAAGAAGAATAAATTAAAACATGAAGTGTTTGTCAATATAACAAAGAAATTTGTTGATATTAAATAGGTCAAAATTACACTTGTCATTAAAAACAAAATGAGTGCACCAAGCTTAATCAAATATACCTAAATTCATATTTGCTTTATTACATTATTAGATTATTGGATTCAAATTGTAATTGGATTATCGAATTGAAATTTTAAATTCAAATTCGACAAAACAACTGAAATATTACTAGGCCTATGAACTAAGCAGTAATAAACATGATGTCAAAGTAATTGGTGAAGGTGAACCCAGGCTTTAGCCTGGCCTAAGCGCCCAGTAATTCTGCCTCTATCTAGTATTACAAAAACTGAAAAAGTGTTTTTCAACACATTGGTTTTGTATAACAACTTGTCATCAAAGTCTCGAATGTAAATAAAGTTAAAGGTATATTATTAAGCAACACACATCCCACTGCTTAACCTTTTCCTATGTTAACATTTTACATTTGAAAGCCATCCACAAAATACAAGCCATTCGAGGAACATGGCTCTTCAACTAAACCACTTTCCACCAATCAATAGCTCCTCTATGATCTCTCTAAGAGTCTCTCCCGCTGAAGAGCTATTGTTGCTAGTGAAAGTCCAGTCTCCTATATCTTCCTCATTACTAATGAGGAACATGTTTGATCTAGTTGTTAACTTTCAAGTTCTCTAGTCTACTCCCAAATAAATCTACTCTACTACTCTAGTGTTAGAATGCACTAATTTAAATTGCAATTTTTACAAAGAAAGACAATTTTTTTTACTTGTTTGAAATTTGTGTGAGGCAGTGGAGATTATAAACTGGGTGGCAGATGAATCTGTATACAGTAAATGAGAAGCACAATGGTAGTTTAGATCGCTTCTTTTTATTCTTCTTTTGCCTTTTTATTCTTCTTTTTGTCAGCACACAACAAAAAGATGTTACTGAACATAGTAACATCTTCCTCTTCCTCTTCCTCTTCCTGTGTGCCTTTGTCCCCACAACCAATTTCTATTGCTACTAGTATATTGAATTCATGGACAAAAACAAAAGGAAGGCAAAGAATAAGCAACATGCTAGGCATTGGCTTAAGAACGGACAACTTTGCGTGGAAGAGATTTAAGAGATTTCGCTACACCATGACACACAAATCCTTCTGAAGCTGTGTGGAAAAAAATTAATTTTTTCCTCTCTTTGATACTATACTAATAGTAATCACTTATTTAAACTAACCAAAGCCTACAATATAAGAATAAAGTGAAAAATACAGCACTTAAAAAAACTTAGAAAAAAACTGGAAAACTGCAAATCCATTTTTGCAGTTTTTCTGCACAAAGGAAAAAAGAAAAGGAAAAACAGAGCATTCATTCACAAAAGAAAAGAAAAATACTGCACTCAAACAACCTTTAAACACATGCACATTCAGTCATTATTGTATCAAATCTTGTAAATATAAGCTAAAAACTACAAAAATGAAGAAATATTTCTACAAGATTTGCACAAATCACTACTAAAAATGTAATAGTTCTCCATAATCTAAATACATCATCAAAATTGAAAAACTACAAAAGCAGTTTTACAATTTTTCTGTAATTAGGAGAAAAAAAACGAAAATCTTGTTGATTTTCCTTTTTTTTTCCTCCTAATTACAGAAAAACTAAGATTGAATAAGAGATACCTGATGATTGATGATGTTGAAGAGTGAGAACGTAATGGAAGAAGAAACAAAGTTGAGAGGGTAAGCTTCTAGGGCTTTTTCAATCACTTCCCGGATGGAGATCGAGTGATGAAGTAAGGGAATGAGAGAGAAAATTAAGATCGAGTGATGAAGTAATGGAGTGAAAGAGGAAATTCAGATCGAGTAATGGAGATCGGATTGGGAGATCTTTGTTGATGAAGGAGATTGAGCTACAGAAATCGCGTGAGTAGAACTGGGAGTGCAAATCGTGTAAGAGGAGTGGGAGGTTGATGGCACAACTCGTAATTAACAAAAAAAAAGAAAGGATTTTTTCTTAACTTTAATAAGACACATGTCGCTTTTATATTAATTGTCCTTAGTTTATAATAGTAATATATTGTGTCCTTTTATTGCTTTTAATTTTGTAGGATGCCCTTTAAACCCAATGCCTCTTAAAAAAAATTGTTGTCCTCTTAAAATGACCAGATTTATATATTTGTGCAGCAATAATATTTGCTTTAACGGGGAAATGCTGATATGTGCATTCAAACTTCAAGTGTGGTAAAACATTTATTATTGATCCGCGATCCTTAGACATGGAAGAATAAACAACGTGTCCGTGCACATCTTTTTTTTTAATACATACATTTTTATTGGCCGGTCAAAACACAAATTTTCTACTGTTTTAATTGAGCTTAAACTTACAAAAACAATAAATATATTATTGCGCAAATTGATGGAGATATTGGTAACTGGTATAGTTTTATTGCTAGTAGTAATTAAAAGCCTACTAGGTTAGTTTTATTGCAGTCAAAATAATTTTTTTAAAGCAAATTTTACAACAGTTTTTAAAGCAAATTTTTTTAAATTATTTATGTTTGAATAGTGCACTTAATTATTACATGTACATAGAAAGTTTTATAAACAATGATAAACAGATACATTGAGTGCACCATGTGTAGCGAATGTGCAACAATTTTAATTTTTTAAAAAAATGCACATTTTTAATAATTATATCAAGGGTAGTTCATCAAAAATAACTGCTCAAATCCTTAGGTGTTATTTGGTTGGGTTTTTAAAAAATATTTTGGGTGTTCTTTAAAAAATAATCGAGTTTGGTTCACTAATTTTAAAATTTTCATTCAAGTAAAAATAATTTTTTTCGTTTATTTTTTATTTTATATTTTAGAAAAACTTTAAGAAATGAATAAAGAAACAAAAATTATATTTTTTGTAAATTTTTTAAAATAGTGCACTGTATACAAATAGAATTAAAAAAAAAACAGTTTTAAAAATCTTTACGTAAAAATATATTTTAAATTAAACATTTAAAAACTCCAACCACACAAAACATTAAGGATAGAATTGGTGGTTGAGTGAAGTTAGTTCAATGTTCAAAGGAGAGGGTAGAGTTGGTTTCTCTATCCCTCTATCTATTTTGGCACATTTTTTTCACATATGATCGAATGAATGAACATTTACTAAACATAATGATATTTGTTTTTCCAGACATGTTTGTTCATTCCTAGTCTTAGATTTTTTTTTTTGAAATAGAATAATACCTTGGGGAAGGTTGATCTTCATTCCTGAAAAATCAACCTTGGATCTTAATTGATAGGTGGATTTGGATACGAAATTTTGAATCAAATGCCTTTAGGTGATTACACTTTAAAAGTTGTTTTTGAAGAAGTTGAAAAAAATAATAATCAATTAATAATCAATACACATTGGTGAGGTGTCAAATCCTTTAACTTGTTATAGCAGGTTAAGGTGACCTATTATATTTTTATTTTTCAATTAAACTTTAGGGGGTGTTTGGTTGAGATTTTAAAATCAAGTAAATCAAGTTTTTAAAATTTTTGCCAAGTCAACTTTACTTCACATTTTTCAAATTACTTTACTTTCTCTCTCATAAATTTTTTAAAATACCATAACTTTAAATTCAAAAATCGGAATTAGATAAAAAAATAAATTTAAAATCTAATCATCGAGATCTATAAAACAAGATCCATTGTTACTATTTTTTTTATTTTTTTATGAGCTTTTTTGAATTGGTTGAAAAAACTTCGACAAAAATTAAATTCACTTTTCAAAACATGTTTTAAAATCTCAACCAAACAAGATTGCTTAAAGATTTTATTTTGTCAAATAAACCTAGGATAACTCAATTCCAAATTATGATTAGTGTTTATGAGTGTTTTTGTCATTTTAGTTTTATAGTTAATTAATAACATAAGTTTATAAAAAAATAACATTTTCAAAATATATTTAACTTTGAATTTTCATCTCTATACAATATGTTTACAAATTACATACAACTCAAATAACACTTTTAATTTAATCATTTTATTATCATTCGTGACAAATCATATTACAATAAAACCTAAAAATTAATTTGAAGCATCTAACATATCTTGTGCTACTAGTTTTATTAGTCATTGTTCAACTAAATAATAATTTTAACAAAATAACATAAAATAATATTAAAAATATTGTATTTTCTTAATTTAAAGTATTTCAAACAAACTCAACTTTTAATAATTTGATCAGATACGGAAGTATGCGTACGACTTCCTAAATAACACTTAAAATATAACTTATTTAGTATTAATAATCAATGTGTTGTGTTTAACAAACAAATTTTGCATCATTTTCAAAATTGAGAAGTATATCCACTAATTAAAATTAATTTATAATTGTACTAATTTAGATTACATTTTAATTTAGATTCCTAATCGAAATCTACTTCCATTTTAATTTATTTTCTATTTTCTTTTAAGGTGCATTTGAATTATATAATTGAATTTAGCTTTAAAATTCATAAATCTAAGATTCAAAAATTACATATTTGAAATACAAGAGTTTAAAATTTTGTGTTTACTTAACAAATATAAAGAAATTGATTTATAAATCTAAATATTATTTCGCTAAAATTTATATTTAGTTGATTAGTAAGCTATTTTTATTTTTTGACTTCGTGGCGGAACTCATGCTTACACAAAATTAATCCATTTGACTCACCCTGCCCCTATTATAGTATTTTATTCCTTATAATATAGCGTAATTACCACAGGATGGGAGTGGATTTCTGCGTACATTATTCACGATGGATTTATATTTAAAATAATAAAACTTGCACCGGGTTGGGATGTGTTTATATGCTTGTTGGGTTTAGGTTTGGACAACACACGACCCTTTGTCATCCTTCGTATTATTATTATAATTAATATTACAAATATATTTATAATACTAAAAAATAATAATTTGTTTAAAAATTAATTAATATTTTTTTTCAACTTCGCAAGTTTGGGATCTATAAGGAACAACCCTATCTCTAAAATTTGAAAGTTATAACTTTAAGATAAGTATCAAATCTTATTATTTGAATATAATTATAAATCTCAAATCATAATTTCACACCAAACAAAAATATTTAGATTTGAGATTCCAAATACAAATCTCATGTATTTGAATTGGTTGAAAATGACTATCTTTTATTTATAATAAATTAAAATTTATTTTGTTATCGATTAAAAAGTAATCCTTGAAACTAATTCTAAAAATAGAATATCCTTTATTAGAATGAGAATAATTGATTTGTAATTTAAAAAAAAAAAACTCATATTTTTATTTATTTAATTAAAGTAGATGTACATATTAATCTAGTTTATTTTTTAATATTAAATCATTAATAAAATAATATTTATAAAATTAAATCAATAATAATTTTTTGTTATTTTATCTACACTTATGGATTAATTTAGCAGGCAATACTAATTAACTTAACAATGTAGATTAACTTAACAATAAAATTACTCATTTTATATGGGTAAAGAATAGGGATATCTTGTATTGGAATTACAAAATCATGTAATAAATATCTAATTTATGATTCCTTAAAATTAAATAAAAAAAAGATGACATGTCATCAGGTAATAATAAGTTACCCACTTAACCTTACATTTAATACTTTGTATTTCTCTAATGTGCATTAATTATGTTCGCAACTACACTTTTGATCTCAACCATTGATTTTTCATCCAATGGTTAATATTACAATAACCATCCACGAGTGAAAAGAGAAGTAACCATTGAAACCTCACCCATATATATTTGTGCGGCAATCATATTTGCTTTAACGGTTTATTCGTCGACAAAATTGTATTTGGTAGAAAATTTGATGCCAAGCTAGTTTGCTACCTTTTTTGGAGTGGGGAAATGCTGATATATAAAACACTTGTCTTGCCGTCTTGGCAAGAATAAATGGTCTATCTTCATACCAACTGATCAAAGTGTTCACTGACAAAAGACCATGATCTGACTTTGTGCTATCAGGACCTTCAGGGTCAGTGTTGTACCATTTACACTTGAACAACACCACTGACATGCCTTTTGCATACTTTAGCTCGATAACTGCCTCAAGAATCCCATAGTATGGGACATCATCCGCTACTACCACCACTCCACTATTCTGAGTCTTCTGGTTCTATTCTCGCTACCATGTGACAAACTTGATGCCGTTTATGTCACATTATGAATAGATGGTGTAACTCTGAGGCCAGCTGTTCAAAAGATATAGTTCTTACTTGTAATGAGGATCATTGATACTTTGCAAGTAAGACATCTGCAAAATAACATGGAACATTAATGAAATGTAATATACATGTGGCAAAAATAAGTAAGTTAAGGGTGATTGTTTACCCAATGATGGAAATGTGGATGAAAGTTTTGAATACGTTGTTCATCGTCCTCATTAGTCACGTATGAAGCTCTTTTTCGCAGTTCAGCTCGGTGACCTTTAATGAAAGATTTTTCTTCATCGCAGTGCTCCATCACACACCAGTGAGCCACTGCAAGTTCTTCTCTACTTAACCTGACATTTGTGACGAAACCATTGAGCATCACAAGGTCGGAAACAATAGAGATGTTTCATTGAGGTGCATCAAGGATGATTGCATCTTGTGGGGCGTTAGGATCACCTATATATAAATTAATATATGTCACACACTCATGCATAATGTACTGTTCAGCAATACACCCCTCTGGGAAACATTTGTTCTTTACAAACTTCTTATAGTCCCCGAATTGCCTGTAAAATTATATAGTAATATAAATATAGACAATTATATAGTATTGTGAAATTACAATGTTAGCTCCGAGTTACCTTTCTATGGGAAAGATCTAGGTAAAATGTACATGATCGGTAAGCAGGGCTTGGTTGGGAAGGTGAATCATGAGATGGACCATGATGGTAAAGAAAATTAGAGGAAAATCCCTTTCTAATTTACAGAGAAGCATGACAATATCTTGCTGCATTTGGTGGACGACTGATTTCTTCAACTCTTGAGCATATAATATCTGAAAGAATCTGGACAACTCTACTAATAGATCAACGACATATTTTACCAAATATGCTTGGATAACCACTAGAAAAAGACGTTAAAACAATACATGGCAATCGTGAGTTTTCAATCTATAACACTTTTTATTAGACCCATTAACCTTATTCTTCAGGCTTCTCGCATAACCTCTTGGATACTTAGTAGTACCAATCCATTCAAATATATTGCTCCAATACTAAGGGTCCACTGTGTAATTTGCCTACGGAATCGACGTTTTGCCTGAGGACCCTTTTTTTAGCTAAAGTCTTTTGCATATCCCCATCTTTTCTAGAGTCCCGTGAGCTTTTGCATCGTCCTTAGTCTTTCTTTCTAAATCTAGAATGGTTTCGAAAACATTGTCGCACACATTCTTTTCAATATTCATAACATCTAAGGCATGTCTTATTTTCGATTGTTTCTAGTAAATCAACTCCCAAAATATACTGACGTGAGTTCAACACAGTTTTTTTTTACCCTGTATCTATTTGAAGCTCAGATGCAAACCTAGCACAGGGTATTGATGAGAGATGGTAGCTTCGAAAACTTCATTCGCAGACCGAGTTTTAGGGGCAGCTCTGAACTCGGTCTTTCCATTAAATTTATTCGTTTCAGTTCAAATATTGTGATCCTCACATAACCATCTCGGTGCGCCCTGGTATGACATCCTGGATTTACTATGGGCTGCATCAATATCGTCCAAACAGATATGACATGCCTTGTACCCTTTAGTCTGAATGCCTCCCAACATCCATAATCTTAGAAAGTCATTGATGGTCCACGTCACCACTGCTTTCATCCAGAATGGCTCATTTTTATGTCAATCCCAAGTCTAAACTCCCATAACCCTACAACACCTTTAGCTCATCTATTAATGGTCTCATAAATACATTGAGACACTTTCTCGGAGATTTGGGACCGGATGTTAACATGACTAGTATGTTAAATTCAATTTTCATACTCATTGAAGGAGGCAAATTGTAAGGCATCACAATAATAGGCCAAGGCTGTGGGACAGAGCCGTAGCTAACTTGATTTTTGACTTTTTTAACTTTTTTTTTTTGTATTATATATCATCAAAACTTTCAAAACAATGAATAGCGTTTCTATTTAAATCTAAATTAATTTTGTGTTGAAAATTAATAAAATACATATAGCGAAAAAAAAGGAACATATTATTTTCCAAACTTTTGATAGAATAGTAGTACATAAGTGATTTTATTTGATCCTCTTTACATATCCATTGTCTTTATATAAGAGTTTAAGGTTTATTATTATCTTAGTCTATATAAACACGAAATATTGTTTTTAAATGCTTAACATTAACGTATGCTATCAAAAGCGTGTTTTTTTTCTTTCTAAATTGAAAGTGTTGCACGAGATGTGCACGTAGTGCAAGCAATGCATTTATTAATTATTGTGTATAATATCTTTTCGATCATGAACATCCAATATGAATATGTACGCAACCCGAATATTTCAAAAAAAAAAAAAAAAACAAACAGAATTTCACTAGCGTGTCTTTTCTTTATGTTGTAGCCCATAGACATTTATATTCTATGAAAGCCAAATGGATATCATGCCATTTATGATACTAAATTTTAAACTAAAAATAAGGTAAAAGGTCTTACGTACATAATAATGTTTTTTTTGTAAAAAAACTCAACGAATAATATCTTTTAGAAATAAGGGCCTAGATATCATTATCATTCTGAAACAAGGGCTTGTTTATCAATTGTGTTTTAAAATAAGGGCTTTGATCGAGTGCAAGCTTAACTTTGCACAAAATTATGTTGAGTGCAAACTTAACTTTGCATAAAATTGTGTTTTGTGCAAATTTAACTTTGCAATCAAAAAAAATTAAAGCAAATTTGTTTCGTATGGTGTATTTATATTTTTTAACAAGTATATTCTTATATTTCATTCATAAAAGTTTAAAACAACGTTAAATAAACACAAATGCATAGTAATATTTTAGAAAATAAAAAGTGCAAACTTAACTTTGCGTAACTCCGAAAAAATTATTATGTGCATTTTCTTAATAAATAGGTTTTGAATATGTAATTTGTTAAAATTATTCTAAAGAACTATCAATTAAACACTTATTTATAATAATATGCTAAAAAATATGTAGTGCAAACTTAATTTTGCATGATTTCATAAAAAAATATAATTTAAAAATCTATTGCAAAGTTAACTTTGCCCTCCTTTTAGAGTTTGGTCAAATGTAGGCCCTTAATTTACAAAAATATTATTTCTTGATTTTTTTGTGAAAAACTTTTTCATACAAACTCTATTTTTTCATATTCCGAATTTTAAAATTCTATTATGTATTTTTATATTATATTTTGACCATATAACACTTATTGATGATAGAAAGAAGGCGTCCACAAGCATTATATTCGATCCGTGACTTATAATTGTTTCACCTCACTTTGCATGCATAATTTATAGAGGTGCTTTAACTAATAATATTTATGAATTACGCTGGAGATATTTGCGAACTAATATTTAAGTTCCGTGACTAATATATGTGAATTACAGTACAATATATCTCTAAAATTATAGTAACAATATTCATGCACAACCGTAAATTTTAAGAAAGAAAAAGACATCGATAACATTCAAAAATTTCCAACTCAAGGATGTACTTTTGATTTTCCCTAATTAACATTAGGAGCATCTCCAACCTAGCTAATAACCAAATGGACAATAATTTTATATTTCTTATGCCATGTCAGCATTTCCTTAGCCCAAAATGATGTATTAAACAAGCTAATATATATATATATATATATATATGGAAGAGTTTTCAATGGTTACCTTCTCTCTCTACCCATAGATGGGTACTGACATAATTAATGGACATTGATGAGTTGGCATATCCCTTAACCTGTTATAGCAGGTTAAGGTGACCGGATCTTTTTTTTTTTTTTTTTTTAATTAATCTTTTAGATTCTTTAAAGATTCCATTTGCCAAACAGACTTGGTATAACCCAATTCCGGATTAGGATAAGTGCACATGGGTGTTTTAGTCATTTCAGTTTTATAGTTAATTAATGGCATATGTTTATAGGAAATAACACTTCAAAATAGATTTGAGTTTGATTTTTCATCTCTATATACCATGTTACATTTTACGTACAACTCTACTTTCTTTGCTTTTTGTTTGTTTATTTTTTTTGTCTGAGTCTTTGAGAGAGAAAGAAAAGTAAAATACAGAGCTGCTTCTTCTGCTTCTAAGATGAGATCTGTTGGAGCATCACAGCAAGTTCCAACAAGATCACGTAACTACCGGAGAAGATCAAGAGAGATCGTAGACAATGCTCGCCGATATTTTTCCCCTAAAAAGTCTGAGGGATCATCATCATCAAGATTCAAGAATCGAGGCAGAACCAGTCGTACGAAGCTTGATCTGTGTTCCTCACACGGTTTTTTGGTAATATTTGTGTATAGTCTGCTTGTTTGTTTTTTTTTTTCCTGTATTCGAGAATTGCTTAACATGTTTCCCTATTTTAACCAATAATATCTGTACATCTTAAATTATTAGGATTGTGCCAGTAATGGAAATGTTAGTCTAATTGAAGATGACGATGTCCCAATACCGCCTTGGACCTTTCTTATTCCAGACCAAGATGGTGATCCAATGACTATAAATATACCATCAGATGTTAACATGAACAATATACAAATTCCAGAACATGTTAGATTTGTAAGTGGATATGTTTTTTAATGTTTGTTCTTACTTTTTCCTTTTATATATATATTTTTATTATCCTATGTTTGATACATAATATAATTTTACAAATGTAGGTTAGTGTTGAGAAAGTGTCTACCTTGCTGAGAATGATTGTTGGGTTGCAAAACATACTAGTTTCGAAGATGCTAGAATCGAGAGATAGGTTGAATGCTTCTAACGTTGTAATACATGAGTTACGACGTCGTATTGTAAGTACCGTTTGATCTGATTATAGGAGTATTTAATGTACTTGGTTGATTAATAACATAAAACTTATTTTTTATTTGTTTCCTTTGCAGCAAGAATATGAAGGCAATCAAAACAGAAATGGAGATGAGGAAGATGGATTGGTGACAAGTGAAGTAGTGCCCGGAGCCGGAGGTGGACGTTGATTAGGAAAGATATTTTTATTTATTTGCTGGTGAAATAAAAACTATAATATCATTAATGCATTGAAGTCTCATGTATATATGTATTTTTATTTTTATTTTTATTTAAGACCCAGCTGGATATTGAAACAGCTTATTTGAGGAAATATAGAATTTGTATTTTTGTCTTTTAAGTATCATCAGTCAAATTTATCTTTAAGACGCAAATGGGTTTAATTAACAAAGATTTTGATAAAATTTAATTGAAAACACCACCCGTTTGGTTGTGTAAATTACCTAATTTTTGAATTATGGTTAATTTTCGATTGAAGAATTGTGAATTTGCTCATTTATGACTAATTCAATTTCAATTGTTAGAATAATGTTCCCTTTTGTTCTATGTCATTTAAAATTTTGTCTAGATGCATCAACATCACGGGGTAGATACTAGATCTTCTCGAAAAATAGAGTTGGAATGAATTATCTAATTCTTGAATTTGGGGCAATTTCAAGTTTTACTTGAAATGACTAATTTGAGTTTTTGTGAATCAACTTGAATTATCATCTTTACAATTGTTCAATTTACACAACCAAATACTAATAAATTAAAATTTTGTAAATTAGTTAATTGTAAATTATCTAATCCGCAATTTGAAGGACAATGAAACCGTAACTGATTTTTACATATCAAATAATATTATGCAAAACAAAAGAAGAAACACAATGGATAGAACAGAGATCAAATTTTATTGAAATAACTGATTTTTTACATCTTTAATATTATGCAAACTACAAGAAGAATTAAAACAACTGTTAACACAATTTCAATGAGAACCATAACATACAGTTTCTCGTGCTTATTTAGAATATTAACAGAAGCTGAAGTAGTAGAATGTGTCGACCTATCTTTGTTCTCTTCTGGAAGAGAAGACAGAGCACTTGGTTGAACAAACCATTCAAAAAAACCGCAGCCATTGTTCTTGCAGCAATAGAAAATCCTATCTGGGTTTTTCAGTGTCCGGCTAATCTTAACGGAGGCGTTTTTCCCACAGAAGCATAGCTTTGGCCTGCAAACGAGATTTTGTTCTCCTGAATTGCTGCTGCTAGAATAATCTAGTGCTCCCATCTTTGAAATCGTAGTAACAAGAAGCGAAGAACTTGTAAGAAGATAATAGTATAGTGTAATTTGATTGAAGAATTTAGGTTAATTAGAAGGTTTTAATTATAGCGAAGATCTTCTAACAGTTGGAGTAGTTTTAATTATTTCCTTGGCAGCGTGAGATAATGCAATTTCCGATGCTTGGTGCATGTAAAGTAGTATTTATCTAAAGCAACGATTCTGATTGGGCATGTAAAGTATTGCATGCTGCAACTAATTAATATTGTTGGAACTCACAAGTTTACAAATTATGACTATTTTAAAAAGTCTTGTGTAAAACGATGTTGTCCATTAATTCTAATTTTGAGAGAATGCTTGCATGCTACTTACGATTAGCCAGGGCGACTTACGGCGGCAAAAGGATTAGACGTCCCCCCATGCTACGGTTCCCTGCCGTCCGAACCCGGTGCCGCATTAGGTTAGGGAGCTGGGCGATACCCACAGTTTTTATTGCATCCACTAATCAAATGCAAGGGTCACCATTACCCTCTTTTAAAGAGGTTAACAAAGTCCTTCATTCCTAATGGAGTAATAACAGTCGAGAAATACTTATTAATACTCGATGAACTTAATGGAAATTAAATCCATGAGTTTTGTCATTCGGTTGATATAAAATAACTAATGTATTCCCTAAAAGAAATTATGAACGAAAATACTTGTTTTATTTTGTGATGTACTTTAATAAAAGTGTAGTTATGTCATGTTGTTTTTAATTTTTTTTTTTTTTTTGGTTTTTTTTTTATCTTCAACTTAAAAATGACGAAATTATGTTTTTAGTTTCCTTTTTTATTCAGAGAAGGAGAACCTAAGCATTTGAACTAACAAAAGGAAAAAACTTGATTTGATGCTTCGGAGAGGCCAGGGGCCCAAAACAAAACAATTGAGAGAAAAGTAGGGGATATAGGTGCTCTGAGGACCAATCATTTACACAACCACCAAAAAAAAAAATAATAATTTACCAAGAGGATCCGCTGACAAAAATCCTTACCCAAAAAAGAAAATGTTAAAAAAATCAAAAACTAGGGTTTTCATCGATGGGAGTGGTTTGGAGGTTCATCATCATCGCTGTCCAGAACATAACCATTTTCTTCCTCTTTACCATCCAGAGAAGGGCTCACATGGTCGCTTCTGTCTTCGTACTTCAACCACGCTTCAAATTTGTCAATGTCGGTATCGACATGATTTCCGTACTTCTTTCTCTTGTTCTTCTTCATCTTCTTCTTCTTGTTTTTCTTCGTCTTCTTCTCTGCCCTCTCTTCTTCACACTCCAAAATTTGAAATGTCTTCATTAGTTTCTTCGGAGCAGATTCCGACATGTTTATTTGAGGATCACTCTCCTCAACTCCGTCGTTGCGGCGTTTCCTTGAGGTTCCTTCACTCATGAGGGATTTTGGAACGTGGTCTGCACTGTCTATCTTCGCCGTTGTTGTTTTAATCATTTTTTCGTAGTAGTTGGTGGTGAACGAAGGGACTGTTACGTTTCCGAGTTATGACAGGCTTAGAGCATATTCATCGCACGTTTTGTTAATAATGGACACGTGTCAAGCCCCGCAGAGAAAGAGAGCCTTTTACTATATATTATTATTAATATTAATAATAATATAATATAAAATATAAAATATAAAATTTATAATATAATTAGATGGATATCAAAAAGTGCTTCCTAATGCAATCAAGAATGATGACCATGGGATATATATTTCTACGTTTTAAATAAGTGTTTTCAAGTTTTAACAAAGAAAAAAAAAGATTGCACTTTTACCCGGTCAAAATCTATGGGATATATATTTTTTGCTCCATTTAAATCGTAATATTACATCACGTTGGAGGTTAAGATGCTACATAAAATAATTTTGAGCCTCTTAAAAATGACTCTACAAAAATAATTTTGTTGACCTATGTAGCACTTTGAAGAGCCATTTTAAAAAATGTTTTCAATGATCTCCAAGAGCCTCTTCAAATATATTATTGTTTTAATTTTTAATATATTATTATATATTAAATGTTTTACTTTCCAACAATGTCATTTTAAATTAGCAGAAAATCACTTTAGTAAAATATTAAAAAACATGTTTGAAGAGTTCTTTCATCACTCTTCATATTTGAAGACTGAGAAAGACTTTTCAAATTGGAGATTCCATTGTGCTACTTCTGTTGGAGTGAATTTTGCTGACACGACTATTCAATTAATTTGCAGTTTAGTCCTTTGAAGAGCTTGTTGGAGATGCTCTAACAATTAATTCAACAAGTGTACAGCGTACGTGGTGGATAGGAATGTGGTTGCATGGGTTTTCCTTAAGTAGATTTTGTGGGCCCCGCTACAATTTAGGGTGCAAATTGATACGTTCTTTTAGATTGGGCTGCATTATTGTCATTTACTTGTTTGATAAAAATAAACTCCTGCAATTAAATAAGGCACAGATTCTCGTAGAAGAAATTGTTCTTTCCATTTATAATAGTTTTAACATGTGCACTAAGGCCTCATATTATCATTTTCCTTCTTAAATTTAAATATATATTTTCAGTCAGATGGCAGAACAAAAATATTTGAAAAGAAAAAAATCAAGCATTAGTCTAAATTATGGGTTAAAATATTGGCACCCCCAATATCTCTTGGAAACAATTCCACTTTTGATTCGGTTCTTTACAACCGGGTAACTATACATTACCCAGTTGTCAAGAACCGAGTATAAACGTAATAATGCATTACTCGGTTGTCAAGGACTGAGTATATAAGCTTCTAATCGATCCACAATAACAGAGTAACAGATACTTTACTTGGTTGTAAAGGATCGAATGAAAGTGGGAGTGTCACCAAGTTTTTTTGGGGGTGCCAATATCACTGCCCTAAATTCTAGTTACAATAATGTGACTAGTGTGATGTGACCATTGTCTATCACATCACTTTATTTTTAACTATCACTACTAAAATAGTACTATTAGTTTTGTTGTTTTATAGATTGGTGTGAATCAGTTGAATTCGTTCGGTAGGCTTTCGGATTTACCATAACACCCCCTAAATTAGTACTAAACACCTTGAGCTACTAATATTACGTACCAATTGTCTACTACTACTGTCAGTAGTAGTGGTGACAACAGTAGTAGTAGTAGTAGTAGTAGTAGTAGTAGTAGTAGTAGTAGTAGTAGTAGTAGTAGTAGTAGTAGTAGTAGTAGTAGTAGTAGTAAGCATGCTGAGCTTCTAATATTATGTACCAATTGTCTACTACTACTGTCAGTAAAAGTGGTGTCAGTCGTAATAGTAGTAGTAGTACAATAGTACTATTAGTTTGTTGTTTTTTGGATCGATGTTAATTTGTTCAATTCGTTCGGTAGCTTTTTGTATTTGCCATAACACCCCCTAAATTAGTTCTAAACACCCAGTAATAGTTACAATAGTACTATTAGTACTAATAGCTTGTTGTTTTTCGGATTTGCCATAACACCCCCTAAATTAGTAGTAAACACCCTGAGCATCTGATACTATGTACCAATTGTCTACTACTACTTCTATTACAACAACTACTACTACTATTTTCTTTATTTTTATTTTTTTAAATTTAAGGGAGGTCTAAGTCTCTCCCTTAATCCTACAAATAAAGAAAAACCCTTCCCTCCCACCCCATGAGTCGAACCCTTGATCTTACACCGAGGGTGGAGGTTGCCTACCACTGGGCCAACCTCTTTCCTCTACTACTACTACTACTACCGTCAATAGCAGTGGTGTCAGTAGTAGTAGCAGTAGTAGTACAATAGTACTATTAGTTCGTTGTTTTTTGGATCAGTGTGAATTTGTTCAATTCGTTTGCTAGGTTTTCGGATTTGCCATAAGACCCCCTAAATTAGTACTAAACATACTGAGCTGAGTCGAACCCTTGATCTTACACCGAGGGTGGAGGTTGCCTACCACTGGGCCAACCTCTTTCCTCTACTACTACTACTACTACTACTACTACTACTGTCAATAGCAGTGGTGTCAGTAGTAGTAGTAATAGTAGTACAATAGTACTATTAGTTCGTTGTTTTTTGGATCAGTGTGAATTTGTTCAATTCGTTTGGTAGGTTTTCGGATTTGCCATAACACCCCCTAAATTAGTACTAAACATACTGAGCTACTAATGCTACGTACCAATTGTCTACTACTACTGTTAGTAGTAGTACAATAGTACTACTACAATAATATTTCATTGTTTTTTGGATTGGTGTGAATCAGTTAAATTTGTTCGGTAGGTTTTCGGATTTGTTTATGTTGTTATTATTCTATTATTACATTACATATTATTATTATTATTACAATAATATATTATTATTATTATTATTATTATTATTATTATTATTACATTATATTATTATTACAATATATTATTATTACAATATTACATTACATATTACTATTATTATTATTATTGTTTCTGTTGTTATTATTCTATTACATTACATATTACTATTATTATTATTATTATTATTATTATTATTATTATTATATTATTATTATTATTATTATTATTATTATTATTATTATTATTACTACTACTACTACTACTACTACTACTACTACTGTTGTTGATATTCTTATTGTTATTATGAATGAAATTAATTGGTATTATTATTATTATTATTATTATTATTATTATTATTATTATTATTATTATTACTATTATTATTATTGCTATTGTTATTTTTCCGTTCCACAAAATTTCCTTCTACTTTATTCTCATTTGGCTTCATCGGATTGTACAAATGTCACGGGTCATCTCCCTAGGCAATGCCGTGTTCATTTCAACTTAATTTTGGGCGCCAAGTCACGCCGTGGCAGGTTGCATTTAATGTGATGCAGTGGTAGAATAAAAAGTTCGAAGTTCTAAGATTAACATGATTACACAAGGCATGCGCATTAGATGATATACAACAAAATCCCTTTTTTTTTTTTTTTTTGGGAGTCTTGTCTCCGTTACACTATAAATATATGCACCAGTACATCATAACCGAAGCATCACACTATTTTGAATAATACATCTTCTCTTAGTTTCTTAATTAATACTCAATATGTCTTTGATCATTTTGTCTGATTCTGAAGAAGTACCAAAAAAGAAAATCAACAAAAAAAATGTTACTCAGGCAGATGAGTGTTCTATTCATTACGAAGAAGAGGATGAGGAGGAGGTTCAATCTCCGCTTAAAAAGCTCAAGGTTAGCCGAGAGGATGACGTTGAATCTCCCCACAAAAAGATCAATGTTCGCCAAGAGGATGAGGTTAAATCTCCCCTTAGAGAGAACAATGGTAAAGAACTTGACCAGAAAGAGGACTTGACACAACTGCTGAACAAGCTTCATGAAAATTTGGACATATATGGCAAACAAAAAGCCCTTTTGAGTGCATGCGTGACCGATATTATGTTTATCAACGCTACCATTGAGAGTCTGGAGAAAAATCTCGCTGAGATTTTCAAGCCTTCGGACGATATTTAATGTTTTTTTCTTGTTACTTTTAAAATTATTTGTCAAGTCTTTTTGTTTTGGGGCCCTTGTCCCTTCTAAGGATCTCAACTTTCTTTGTCAAGTCTTTTGTTTTGGGGTCCTGGTCCATCCGAAGGATCAACCTTCCGAAGGATCCTTACTTTATTTGTCAACTCTTATGTTTTGAGTCCCTGGACCCCAATAAGCATCTCGTGTTGGCTTAATTAATGTTAATCCTAATGCTTTTAAATGTTGCGATTTCCCTCTTCTTTTTGTTAGTTCAAATGGTACTTGATGTTCAATTCTCCTTCTCAGTGCATGCATAGCAATTCAAGTTTTCCTTCTAAGCGAATACATTAGTTATTTTATATCAACCGAAAGACAACTCAGAGATATAAATTTCATTAAGTAATTTGTCCTCTCAGGTTTTTTGCAAAAAAAAAAAGGGCACTTTTTAATCCCGTACTTAATATATATACTTGAAGTACTTAAGCCTTTGCATTAACTACAAAGGAGACGTAAAAAAAAAATACAATTTCTATCTTCTTTGAAATAATATTTAAAAATTAATCTTGCCTCAAATATGTAGGCCTCAAAGATAACAACACATTAATGATTATTTAGGTTTTTATTTCTGCAAAGGCAACACGAAAACGATAATTTATTTGCAGAAGCGTTGTACAAGCATTTAAACTATCAAAGAGGAATTAACATTAACATTAACATTAAGCGAGAGGAATTAACATTAACATTAACATTAAGCGAAAGACAAAATACCTCACAAAAAACTAATATTTTTAATGACAAAAAACAAAGAAGTAACAAAAAACGAAGATAATCATTATAAATCGTCCTTCGCCTGAACCGTTACAGATTCCTCTAAAAAACCTTATCTTCATTTTAGGTATAACCGTAACAGTGCACGTCGCAGTCGGTCATTTTCTTCCCTCAATCGGCGGATTTGTTCTTCTTGCTCCCTCCCCAATCGGATGGAGTCTTGTAGCACGCCATCAGCATAAGCATTTGTGCTGGCCTCCCGGGATACAGACATCTCGTACTTTGTCCTCAATTGCTCATATCTTACCCCAAGGTTACGCCGCTTAGAGTCAAGGTCAACTATTTCACACTCCATCCGGTGGACTTTACCTTTCAATTCCGCCTCTACCCGTCGGATCCTTTCGAAATAATGCTCGTTTGGATTAACATCTGTCGAGTTGGAACCACTTGCATCGCCCGTATCCGACCGTCGGAGCCTACGAGGAATGGGTTCGGCTTCAACAAGAAAGATATCCAGATTCCTGTGAGTCGACATATTCCAGAAACGACGAAAGAAGAAGGACGAAGGAGTAAGCCCTAGGTTTTTTCTTCGAAGAGGGAGAAAGAACTCAATTGTTTCTATATTTTCTCCGTATTTAACATATCCGCACGCGCAAGTTCACACGCGTCCCACGCTCGATCAACCAAACGATGGAGTGTAACCATTGCCCATTGGGAGTCGAGAATGGTCACCATCGCGCATTTAATGCAAAAGACGTGCGTTGAAATGACCCTCAGGGAAATTCCACGTGGCATCTTCAACTTAGAAATAATATTAATAATAATAATACTAGCTTAATATATAATAATGTCCACCCAGTGCGTGGTCGTTTTAATAAAGAATTTGTTATATAATTTTGTTTTACTAATTTTTTACTAACATATCACTTTACACATCAATTATTTATATAATGCCTACTAAATTTCAGAAATCTTATGCATCTCAGTCAATTAATATTTAGTTACTAATTAATATATAAAAATAGTTTACTATAAGCAAATCAAATTCTCCATTCGTCCAATAAAAATAGTTTACTATTCTTTTTTCGTCTGTTCCAAATTATAGTCCTCTTGCCTTTTAAAAAATGTACTAAAATTTTCTTTTTCCTAATGTACCCTTATTTAATTACATTGTTATCAACTCCTAAATAATTAACTTTACCTAATAAATACTCATTTCCCATAGGAAAGATAAAAAAATGTATGTTCATCTTCTAATTCAATGTATTTATTATAGTAGAATAAATGAGGGTATAATAGGGAAAATATGAAAAAAAATTATGGTTCCAATTACATTAAATGAAATTTTTTAATCTACATGAAAAAAAATGGGTCTATCTTTGTGAGACGGAGGGAGTAATAAACTTCTTCGAAAAGTGTTTACAGTGGCAAGGAAATTCAAAAGCCGCATTAAATGAAAGAAGACTAGGAGTAACTGAGATATAAATGCTCAATTGTTAAAAACGCGACACGTGGCACTTCTTTGGTAAGAAGGGGCTGCATTTTTATTTAGTTTTTAGTTTTAGTAGATTTTTAGTTTTAGTAGATAGGTATCCTTTATCCGTCTCACTTTTTTATTTTATTTTTTGCATCGTTTCCCGAGTGTCATAACTCCCTTTTGCGAACGGTCATTTAGCTTGGCTATAAATACCCGAAGCACCTTCTCAGAAACCCATCTTTCTCATATTCCATGCCTTTATACAGAGCCATATATAGATTTTTGGCAGAATCCGGTGCTTCAGAATCGTCCACCTTTATGAAGGAGAACAAACCTCTAGTTAACCAAAACATCAAGCAAACTATGGATAAAGCCAGTACTTCCAACGTTCCTCCCTCACCCAATAGCTTCGAGGCCCTTTCCTTAAGGGTGGTGAGTTTGGAAAGAGAGATCCCCGACTTGGAAAGAGAGATCCCCAAAATGGTTAGTCAAATCCAAAGTTTGGAGGAGCGCTTGGCAACCGTCATGGCAGAGCGGGATGAGCTGCAGAGAAGATTGGGAGAACGGAAAGAAAACACTACTTGATGGTGGTTCCCCCCATATAAATATTCTTACTGGGGACACTTTATCCTGTTTTGCTCTTCTACTGTTCAGTCCGTTCTTTTTGTTCACGCTGTAAGTGTACTTTGTTTTTGAATCGTGAAATGTTTGGCCTTCTGTATAAGTCAAGTGTAATCTTCTTCACTTAATGGAAAGCCAGTACTCTGTCTAATTTTTTTTTTCTTTTTTCGGTCTACATATTCTGTCTAATTTGGGGCATTAACGTTTTTTATATTATTAACTAATACACAACCATTTTACACATTGAAGAGAGTAATATTTCAGAATTAAAAAAGAATTTAGTGATTATGAGACAAGTTTGATTAAATTTTGAAATGTGGCGTCAGTGCTAACACCAAAGTAGCATATCCTAATTCAATAAAATTTAAATATTTCTCTATATCGAAAAATCTTAATATAATAAAATTTCTACAAAAGTAAGAGCAATCGTGACAGTAAATATTTACAAATAAAGAAGAAAAAATGTTTGAAGGCAAATCATCAGCGTAGGAACTCTCCTAGTGAAGTGCCAACCACTTCATCAAACTCCTTGCCCAAGCTCTCTTTCACATCACCTAGCAACTGCCTCCTTTCAGCGGCAATAGCACCGAGTTGCCGGTCCAAAGTGCGCATCGGTTGCTCCAATTCTTGAATTTCCTTCATCAAAGCACTTATCCTTGCTTCCAAAGCAACCTTCTGAGTTTCAATTTCCTCCTTCTTACGCAGTAGTTTTTCCTCAGAGTAAAAGAGAGTATCAAGCCTATCACTTTTGCTGCGAGTGGAGAGGGACTTCAAAAGACGAACCTTCTCCTCCAGATATGTAGTATCCAATTTGCTCGCATGCAATATGATCAAGGCGCTTTCCATTCGCTCAATGTCAAAGTCGCTCAGCAGCTCAATGGCAGTATCACCCATCACACCGAAGGTGTCATTAAATATACCAAGAAGGTGTGGCCTGAGTGTTGACTGACTTGCCAAAGACCGAAAGAAGGCACGGTCCTTGGTGGAAAGTTTCTGAAGAAGGTCAACTTGCACAGTGTCTTCAATTCCATTCCACATGTAAGAAAAGTCTTGCTCATCAGCGTCGACACCTTCTTCAGTAGAATGACCAGGTTGCTCAGTCATTCCTTCATAATCCACTAGTGGAGCAGGCAGGTGAGGGTTAAAAAAAAAAGGAGGGAAAGCAATATGAAAAAGGTATAAGCAAAATAAATACCATGGCCACTTCCAGCTGTCGGAAGGTCGACTTGAGCAGTCTCCTCAATTTCCTTCGTCTTGTAAGAAGAATCGTCAGTTTGCTCAAGCATTCCGCCAATTTCTCTTTCAATGTTGCCTTCATAAACAACTAGGGGAGCAACGTCCGTAGAGGCTGTAAAAAAAAGTAAAAATAGAAAGGAGAAAGCATGCAGCTAAGAGTTAAAAAAAAAAAGGTGAGAAAGCAATATCAAAATGTATAAGCAAATTCCCACCTGTTGGAATGCCGACTTGCGCAGTCTCCTCAAATTCCTTCCTCTTATAAGAATCCGCAGGAGTATCTGAATTCCCACCGTCGCCGGAAGAATGATTATGTCCCTCACTGAGGCCAGCCGACACATTGCCACCGTAGACAGAATTGTCATCATGTCCCTCAATCAGGCCAGTAGTCCCACCTTCATTACGGCCTTCTGAAACAACCAGTTCAGCAATAGTACGAGAATTTTTCCGCACAAGGACGCAAGCACCCTCTTCTTCCGACTAAAAAAAAGGAGGGATAACAATCAGATGAGAGCATCTCCAATAGCAATGTATAAAAACATGTGGACTAATAAATAATTGACATTTGGTTGATAAAAATTTGTTTTACAAATAAATTATACACATTGTCAGTTTTTGCTCCAATGGTTCGTACTTATAATTAAAGGGTCATTTTAAGTACCTCATTTCCAACGAAAGAAAGGAAAATTCATATACCTCCGACAAATGAACTTCCACTTCACTTGCTATTTCCTTCTCTCCTTCGGCGCCCTCACAATGTTTTCCACCGAGGTCATCTTCAGTCTGACCGGCAATGGAAGAAACTTTCTGGCTGGCTGCCTCCTTTAAAGCTTTGACCAATTCCGACAAGGGCACTTCATCATCAGGGAAAGTTTGCGACAATTTTCGGCGTTTGTCGGCCTCCATGGATACAAAAGTAGAGGCATCTGCGTCCCTACTCTTTTGTTTCCGTTTGGAACGACCGGAAGGAGCAATTCTGTTGCCCTTGGGAACATTCTCTGCTATGTCCTTAATGAAACGGCTCCGATGTCCTCTCCATTGCCCTTCAACTGGAAATTCTCTCAAACGGCGGAGCGTAGTTTCCGGTATTTTCACCATATCAGAAGATGCCACTTCGGGATCACTCTGAACGAATTTAATTATTTCGGCGGCTTGTAGATGCCAAAACAAAGAATAGTTAATGGTTTTCCTACCAATGGAAGTACTATCAGCAATCACGAAGGGTTCATCAAGCCGAATACATCTCTCCAGTGCTAACCTCCTAGTAAAAGCGGTCCATGCGAAATCGTGCATGCCCGAGAGAATTTCGATTTTTGCATAAGGGGCAGGAGGCGTAGGAACCACCTGGTCCCAGCCAAATTGCCTTGCAACTCTGTGAGGGTTGTAAGCCGCTGCAGAAGTCTCCAGTTCATTCAAAACAGGTACACAGCAGCGAAGAACACAAGCAAGGGTCTTGCCGATGGTTTCACGATAAAACTGTTTGGCGCTAATTCCCGGAATATTCCTATACGACTGAACTGTTGGACCGAAGAAATCGTGGTGAAAAAATACAGTCTTCTGATATGGCCTGAAGACAAAGTCACTTTCAACATCGATGAAATCTCCCAAATTGTTTAAGGACGAAACACCGTTCCACCGTAAGAACCTCAAAGGTCCTCTCTCTTCGTTGCCTTCGGCATTAACATTTAGAGGGGGAAAGGGCTTCGGGGTAGGAGCGTATTTGGGAAAACGTTCATAAATGAAAGGGAGCAGAATCATTATGGGCGCGTAGCTGCCAATCGCATACCGACCCATTGAACGGCGGAAATCGGAATGGGCTCGATCGAGCCAGCTATAAAGATTGCCCAGCATAAAAGCGGCCAAAGGAACGTCACAACCTGAGGCCAGTTGAACAGCAAGAGGCACAAGAAGCTTTCGGGGGGCTTCAGAGGGCTTACCGGGCGAAATAACTCGCGAAAGAAACATAGTCAAATAAGCGGCCAGATGCCACTTATGGTTACACAACTCCGATGTTTTAACCGTAGGAGTTGTGCTGCTTGAACCCGCCTTCTTAGACTTCCCCTTGGCACCACCGTCAATATGACCAAACACATGTCTGACCCAGGTTCCGAAAGTAGTTTTCTTTGACTTCTTTCCATTATCGTCAATCAGATTGCCAGCTTCCGTGTACCAGCGGTCAAACACGTCAAGAGCCTCCTTCATTCCACCAATGGATTTTTCGTCATAAGGGTGCTTGGTTAAGGGGGCTAACCCAAATAGCTGGCAAATATCTTCTAGTGTAATTGTGAATTCGCCCCAACCCGTGATAAAAGTATGAGTATCACAGCTCCACCGTGAAATTAGGGTTATCAGAGAATTAACAACCGCGTCCTTTTTCTCAAAGTGAAAAGAACGGAAAGCCTCCACTAAATGATAAATACCTGCTTTCATCAACAGGACGCGATATGTGGAATTACTAAGGATGGAATCGGTCCACACTTCCCAGTTGTTGGTGGTTCCGCTGTAAGCATCGAATATAAGCAAAGAGTACGGGAAATCACCACGATCCAAGGCGAAGCGTAGAACAGAAGAAGGGGGAATGAAAGAACCTTTCTCAGGCTCTAACTCGATTTTGGGAGAAGGAACATCGGGATTAAAAGGAGCAACTTCGGATGGATCATTATTTGTGCCATCACAATCGATCAGATCATCCATGATAGTCTCGCAAGCATGAAAGAAGGGAGCAGACCTCCAACAGTTGGGTGGAGGAACATTCGGAACGTGATCTTTAGATAAAGGAATGTTGGCCATTACGAATAAAACTATTCGGAAACAGAAGAATTTCAACGAGAACAAATTTTTATCAATTTTAGGGTTCGTTTGGTCTGGGTTTTTTTTCTTTTTTTCTTTTTTTCGACCGACCAATGAAGACGTAGAAAACTTTGAATGATGAAAAACCAGTACCTACATATTAGGTACTGTGCAAAAGGAAGTATCGAAGTAGTAGGAGAGAAGCGGGAAACAAAAGTGAAATAAGAGGTGGCAGAAGATGTAAAACAAAAAAATTGTTTAACGCATCTCCCGCAAAAATGGACTTTTAACTTGTACAAGTGGCACAAAAAAAAAATTCTTGCTGGAGGACTCTTAAAAAATATTGTAAAGTAGGTAGTAAATTTATAGTATTAAAATTAAATAAGGGTATGTTATTTTCACGTGATTTACGTAATTTGAGACTCTAGTAGAAAAATAATATAACTTCAGTTGTAAAAATTTTAAAAAAATTTTACAAAAAAAAAATGCTAGGATTGATATTCAACATGTGTTAAAATCTTATTATTTTAAAATTTACACTACCATTGGATATGCACTAAAAAAGGAAACAAATAAAGGTTGGGTGCTCACGCGCCCAATTACAACGGGCCCACAACCTGACATAATCACATAAAAAAGCTAGTCGTCTCAAAGAAGACAGACTGGGTGCTCACGCGCCCCATTGCAGTCTTTGCATTTAATGCAAAGATTCAAAATCATTGCGCATATCTGCCTTTCTATTTTTTTTTTAAATAAGATATTGATATATTGGGACCCACCGGAAAAAAAAATGGTGGTGGCAAAATTGGATGGGTCATGGGGTCCCAATAACAAAACGGCACGTGTCCATTATTATTATTATTTTTTTAATCTATTTCAATCAAATGAACAAATGAAAAAGAAATTAATTTTAACCAAAGAGTGGACACCCGTAGAAGTGATTAAGTATTGTGCATGTGAATTTTTTATTAAAAAATTGACATCAACTTTCTTTCATTCATTGACAGTTTTGTTTTTCTTTCTTTTTTATTCAAAATAAAAAGTTTAAATTTATATATTTTTCTGAAAGAGGAAAAAATTCCTCCTTATATTATATTTTACTAATTCGAGTGTTAATATCCAACTCCTTATTTATATTGATTCAATATTTTATTTTTAAACTTTTCTTAAATTTAAAGTGTAAAAACTAATATTTTGTTTTTAAGATTTGTAAATATTTATCATATCTAGAATTTATTTTTCTCATGATCATATGGAATTTCAAACCAAAAATTATAAAATTGATGTTAATAAAAAATTATTGTGCTATAGGCACAGACAAAGCCATCATTAAATTAGAAGTCGTTGATAGGTGAATTGAAAGGCAATGATAACCTACGCGGATGAAGTAACGTTACAGGAAGCCCGTATGACGGTTACACAGGCAGAATTAATTTAATTAATTTACTGATCTCCTCTTGGTTATCGTGCATCTCTTCGGTTTCCAGAGTGACACCCTAGTATATAATGATGGCCCTAGTATATAATTCCGACTACCATTCACAATTCAAACAACCCACAAACTTCCTTCTTTTCTCTACTTTCACTTTCTCTCTCCCCTAAGATAGCGATCATGTCAACAAGTCCAGTCACTCCTTCGGATATTCATGTCAAGCGTGCCCAGTATATAAAATTTCTCGATGGACTTTCGGATGAATGGGCTTCCGAAAACAAAAAACTTCGAGAGCTAACTGAGAAAGAGAACCCGAATGCTTCAGACGAAGAACGTGACGAGTTCGATAAAAAAATGAACGATGTCTTATTGAAAATAGATGGGCTGATTCAGAAGAGGCGGAAGAGAACAGACGAGATGGATGCATTGGAACTCATGTGGGAGAATAGTAGGAAAAAATAAATGTTTTTTTCTTTTTTTTAATGGTCCGCTATGTATTACTTGTTTTTTAATTATTAATGAAAATTATCAGTAGTTTCGAGAATCTCTGGTTAAGGAGGGTGAACATCTAATTCAGTAGCCTGCAGCCATTTTGTCCGAAATTGTTTTAAAAAACAAAAAACAAATGTTTCCCAACCATGAACTTATAGGAAATGCTTTTCAACCCACTGAACATCGTTTTACACAATAATTTTAGGGTGATTTTATTTCTGTCCACCATATCTCGAAGTTAATCCGCGTTATTAAGTTAATCCACGTAGCCTATTAAATTAATCCACGATTGTGGATAAACTGAAAAAAAATATATTATTGATTCAATTTTATAAATATTATTTATTAATGATTTCATTTTAAAAAATCCACTAGATGTAATGCTATAAATTAATTCCGCCCAGTTTTGTAATATTGTATGTTTTTGATAAATAATGAATGTAAAGTACTTGTATCAATACAATTTTAACAAATTAAGGAAAATATATTCTAATTAGGAAACTACTTTTAAAAGTAAATATATTTAAAGGAAGTATATTCTAGTTAGGAAACTATCTTTTAAAATAAATATATTTGAAGGATTATTAATTGGTGGATAGAAATAAAATTACCCTAATTTTAAAATAGTAATAAATGTAAACTTGTGAGTTCCAACAGTATTAATTAGTTGCAGTATGCAATAGGTTTACATGCCCAATCAGATATTACTAACTTAAATCGTTGCTTTCGATTAGCCACACAATGGAAACGGTTCGAAAACCCATAAAAATCATCGGGAACGGTTGATGGGGACTTTAAAGTCCCAATATAAATCCCTGCGCATTAAAGTATAGCCTTCCACATTACGTACATCATTAAATTACTAGTCTTTCCTATTGTATTTAAATAGATTCTACAAGCAATAAAATTATTTGCAACACATATACCTCTGATACGAAAAACCTGTTTCCAATGGCTTCACCAATCAAAAAAGCCAAGTTTGATCAAACAGATGCTTTCTCAGGAGATCATCCAAAAATGAAGGCTGACGTCCAAAATCCTCCAACTTACTACAAATCCCCTCCCCCACCACAAACTGCAGCAAAAGATATTCTTAATGATTGGCCCGAGAACCTAGCAGAGCCGTATGATCCAACGGCTATAGAGGAACCGGACGGAGACACCGATGAAGCAAGCGATGAAGAAAGCGATGAGAAGCGACGGATAAAGGCAATGATTACTATCTTTATGGAGACAGTTGATGACCATCAAAAGGGCATGGTGCACTGCCCAGTTTGCTACGCAACTGGCAACCGCAAGCGCCTCAACGGGTTAAGAACTTTATCATCCCATGCAGCAGGGACAAAGAAGAAAATAAGATTCCACAGGGATCTGAAGGGCCGTCTCGATGATCTTCTCTGATGGCAAGGGGTTGGAAGAACGAGGAATAGGTGTTGATGAATGCTTCATAAGAGGGAAGTCTTTTTTTTTTTTTTTTTTGGTAGGGTTGTGAAGTTTTTTGGGTGTAATGGCTTAATGGCATTTTTAACTATGGGTTTAATGGCATTTTTTAGAACTGAAGAGTACACTATGGGTTTAATGTCATTTTTAACGAATGTAAATATTTTATAAAACATATATTTTCCTTAGGGTTGATCCTTCGGCAAACCCATAGTTATCCCACCGAATGATGGGTGCTCCTTCGGCAAGTAGAGTCTTTTTTATATACATTTGCAAAAACAACGGTAACCTATTAAATAATAGTTAAGAAATGACTGGAACTTAATGGAGATTCGAACTGACTTTAAGCATTCGAACTTAAAAGATTACACTACGGGTTTAATGGCTTTTTTAACTAAAGTAACTATTTTATTAATGTCTGTTGTTCCTGCGGGTGGGTCCTTTGGCAAACCCATAGTTATCCCACCGAATGATGGGTGCTCCTTCGGCAAGTAAAGTCTTTTTTATATACATTTGCAAAAACAACGGTAACCTATTAAATAATAGTTAAGAAATGACTGGAACTTAATGGAGATTCGAACTGACTTTAAGCATTCGAACTTAAAAGATTACACTACGGGTTTTATGGCTTTTTTAACTAATGTAAATATTTTATAAAATGTCTCTTGTTCCTGCGGGTGGATCCTTCGGCAAACAATTAGTTATCCCATCGAAGGATGGATGATCCTTCGGCAATTAGAGTCTTTTTTATATACATTTGCAAAAACAACGGTTACCCTAAATAATAATAGTTCATAAATAACTGGGACTTTAGCATTGGAACTTAAGATTACACTATGGGTTTAATTTTAATTTGAAAAAAAATGAAGAAATGACGAAGTAATATTGTGCAATAAAAATGTAATGTAGATATATAAACAAAATAATGCTTTCTCAAAATGTAATATACATAGATGCATTAACATGTCTACGAAAAAAAGAAGGCGCTAAATTAAGACGAAAAAAAATATTATTAATTTTTGTTTGACTTCGTCCCTCCTCCATTGGTTGGGCAATTTCTTGAATCGTGGCCTGTTCCATGACATCTCTTGCAATATCTTGGCTTAATAGTCGTTGTACTTTTCCTTTTTCCACGTTGAGATGATTGAGTAGGTCTGCCTTTGGTTGGAACAATTGCTGGGTCTTTAATACCCAATGTGGCAGAGTTTTGGTCCCTTGATATAGGATCATCTCCTTTTTCTTTCGCCATTTTTTGCAACTCAACTACTAACCCAGTCATAGCCTTCATTGCCATATTGAATGCTTTGCTTGATTTGGTAGCGTAGAATGCGACCAAATTACTCTGCGTGCTAATGCCACCATACCTGGTGTTCTCTACGACATCCGGATGAGGGCATTTTCTCTCCGAACCTACTGATGACGGATCAATGATTTTTGCATCCCTTAACCACCTCCTCTTTACTAAATATTCTGGGAAGTCAGCCTTGTTCAAATGCTTCATGACTGAAAAAATATGTCTACATGGTATTCCTTTAGTTTCATACCAATAGCACTCACATCTGACGTCATCCCCATCATGAGAGTAAAGAACCTTACGCTTTGAATCATTGCGCATGTACTTTGTCACTACGCAAACATCGTAGTTAGGTAATTCTGTCCGTTCTAAAACAATGTATTTATCAGCACGTAGAATCTGAGCCCTCACCCGATGAAATATCTCTCTAGTGAAAATTGAACAGGCCTGTTCCTCAAGCAACTCCATGTTGGTCCGATCAAGGACAGCTTCTGTCATGTTTGTTCTAAAGTCTTCTCTCATATCATGGTAACGTAAAGCAGCTAAACCATTGTCGCAATGTCTAAGAAACATCCACAATGGTATATCCTCTTCTAAATCCTTTTTGAGAAAAGCATTCATAGACTCACACCTGCCGGTTGCTCTACTCCCACCAAAATAATGACCACGAAGAAAAGAATCTGCCCACATATGCCTAGTCATGTACTGTGCCTCCAACCAATCATTCTCAAGTAATTCGTGTTTGGCCTTCATTTTGTTCCACTCTTCTTCCCACTGATTATCTGAGTAGTACCTGTTGAGAAGACAGAATGAAAAAAAAAAGTGTAAATATATTGATCGTTCGGAGTAACAATTATTTACCTGAATATTAATCTCTTGAAATCTTCGCAGAATCCAGCTTTATGTATATGTTGTATCGAGTTTTTTATTATGTGCCATGAGCATATACGATGCACAACACCTGGCATGGTCTCTTCTAGTGCCTTGTTCATGGATCGACAACCATCAGTTAAAACTGTATCAGGTTGCTTTCCATCCATACATTCTAAAAATGTCTCTAGTATCCATGTATACGTTTCAGCCAACTCGTTTTGTAGTAAAGCAAAACCAAATACACAGGTTCTATCGTGATTGTTTGACCCCAATAGAACTACCAATGGTTTTCCATACCTACAAAAAAATTACAAATTAAGAAAAACGTGTGGATTTTATTATGAATGTAAATAATTTGGCATGAGCTTGGAACTCGTACCTGTTAGTTTTATATGTGGAATCGAAAGATAAACAGTCACCAAATAACTGATAGTCGACTTTACACGCTCCATCCGCCCAAAACAAATTTGTCAACCTCCCTTCCTCGTCAGTGGCATGCTTGTAGAAGAATTCAGGATCTGGTCCCTTTTTTGATTCTAAATAACCCATTGCCGTAGATGTATCACAATCACTCCAAGCACCATATTTTTGCCTCACCCCCCTATACAAGTCAGGTTTGATACACCCTACCTTCTGCCAACCTCCGTGTTGTTCTACCATATATTGCCAAATGTGGCAAGTCCTTATTCCAGACCTTTTCATCAACATTGCTTGTTCCCTATCTGCTTCATTTAATTTTCGGCTGGATCTAAGAAATGGTTTTTGGTGGGATAAGGCTAAGGAATGGTTGTGATGTGTCCTAAGACATTTAACAAACCATGTGCCATCTTCTTTATTTCTGTTTATTCTAAATGAAGCCCTGCAACCTGTCCTAGTTATATTTCTTGGCTCCCTAGTCCTACGTTCAAGATATTGATATTTATTCTCTCTATATCCTTCATTTGAACACACCCAACTTCTAATTATACACTCACCTACTGAGTTTCTCCTTTTAATTTTCTTACGAATGCTAAACCCCATTATTTTTGAGTACATATGGTAGAATGTTTCAGCTTGTTCCATTGTAACGAACTCTTTATCGACTAAGTCATCATCTTGTATGTCTTCCGGTGCTTTATCAATGCACAAATACGTCATTAATTCTTCCCACACCGTAACATCTGGATCTGTCCATTCTAATAACTGTTGCTTATCTTTTTGAGGTTGATCTTCACCATCTTCATTTTCACCTTCAGCTTCCATGTTAGAAGATTTATCTTCTGAAATCTGTTCTTTTGCCTTTTCGGTTTCAGCAATATGCGTCAACACTCTGCTGTTGCTTAGAAAATCATCATCATCTTCACATAAGTTAATGGCTCCCTCATTTTGGTTTAGAAGATTGAATGTAGATGCAGAACTAACTGAATGTTCCATTCACAAATTATGATGATGCAATATTACTTTCTTATAAAGCAATATGATTACTGATGACTGAATGGTGGAGTACTTGTTTAGGTTTTAAGTTTTGTAATGCCCACTTTCCCTCCTAATTTTTAAGTTTTTAAATTTTAAATAAATGAGCATTGGAAAACAGCAAATTACTTGCCTAACAATCAATGGCCATTGGAAAACTAAAAATAGATAACGAATTGTGCGTAGCCAAGTTTCATGATTTTCAGAAGGCATGCGCAGTAAATGACAAATTTTTTATTTTTTTTTTGCTATTAGTATTGTGCACGTTTTAATATAAATAAATAAATATATGCACGCGTACAACGTAACCAAAGCATCACTGCATTTTCAGTAATACTTCTCTTAATACTCAACATGTCCTTGATTATACTGTCTGATTCTGAAGAGCTACCAAAGATCACAAATGATTTTAACGAGGCAGAAGAATGGTATATTCAGTACGAAGAGGAGGAACAGGTTCAATCCCCCCTGAAAAAGATTAAGAATCTCCATCAAGATGAGGTACAATCTACCCTGACGAAGGTCAACACTCGCCAAGAGGATGAGGTTCAATCCCCCACGAAAAAGATGAAGCCTGATGTCTCTTGTCCTAAAGAGTTAAATCATAACCAAGATGGACAAGTACTGACGGATTACCAGAATGCGGAGTTGACCCAACTGCTGCACAAGCTGCTACAAAATTTGGAGAGATATGCCAAAAGGAAAGCCCTTCTCAATGCTAGCGTGTCCAACATTATGATTATCAACGTTGCAACCGAAAGCCTGGAGAAAAAGCTCAGAGAGTTATTGAAGCCTTCGGACGATGTCTGATTATTACCTCAATCCTATGGTAGTTCTAAGCTTGTTTTGACTAAGCATTATTTTTAGATATATTGTAAAATCTGAAATTCATATTAATATTTAATGTCAGTTCAAATTCTTCATTAAGTTAATCGTATTAGGGTTACCGTTGTCTTTGCAAATGTAAATATACAATCAATATTGTGCCGAAGGAACACGCATTATTCGGTGAGATATATATGGGTTTGTCGAAGGAGCCACGCGCAGGAACCGCAAACATTTTATAAAAAAACTACATTAGTTAAAAAGTCCATTAAACCCAAAGTGTAATCATAAGTTCCAATGTTTAATGTCAGTTCGAATGCTCCATTAAGTTCAATGTATTTCTGAACTATTACTGTTGTTTTTGCAAATGTAAATATATTAAAGCAATATTGTGCCGAAGGATCACGCATCATTCGGTGAGATAACTATTGATTATTGAACCGTCCATCTCTTTTATTGTAGGTGCACACGTAATAATAACTGTTGGAATGCACGCACCTGTTGGGGTTTCCAAACTGACAACCCTTCATATTCCAAGAGACTAGTATATAAACATGACTGCCATTCACAAATCAAATCAAACCAACCATCAAATATCTTATCAACTTTCAATTTTCTGTTTCAACATGTCAACTCCTCCAAAATCTCCATCGACGTCGAGCCCACCAGAATCTCCATCGACGTCGAGCCCTCCAATATCATCGTTAAACTTCACTAAGATGTGCATCGACAATTTGATTTATGCTGAACGATTGACAAAAGAGTGGGAGGCTGAATCAAAAAAATTTGAAGAGGCCTATAGGAGGATGAAAGAGATACTGGAGGAACTGAGGAAGGCAAACCTCGAGATGGAAGAAGCGGCGGAGAGAGAGAATAATGAGAAGAGGAGGAGAATTTGAACTTTTTTTTATTACGAATTGGGTTGGTTTCCTTAATGTTAACGTAGTAGTGTTGTTTTTGCTTTCTGATGTTAACGTAGTAGTTTTCTTTTTGCTTTCTAATGTTATCGTAGTGCTTTTGTTTTTGCTTTGTAATGAATATTACTACTAATTAATATTTTAATATTTCTTCCCGAGTTCAATGACAAATTAAACATATTATATTTTTTCCTTTTTTCCAATACATGTTAACATTTGGACTTCCAACTGAGATTGTATGGACAGAGAAACTTAATTAAAGTACTTGAAGCATACACACCAAATTTACTCTCCAACCGTGTTTAGAGAGAGGAGGAATACAAATATTTAATCATAACTATTGGCATGCATATTGATTACCGTGCATCATCATTGTAAAAAATAATAATAACTCTTCATTAATCAAATCCATTGGCATGCAAATTGAGCACCGTGCATCATAATAATAACTTTTCATTTTTTCTTACAAAAAAATTCAAAACAGTTTACATGTTCATTTTCAAATAAAATTCTCGAACATCGTTCATCAATATATCTCTGTGCTTGTTGTAGTTAGAATTCGCCAACCAACATGCTAGTCTACACCGATCTTCATTTGAGTCGAACTACAAAATAATTACAAAACAATTAAATAAAGGAAACAACGATTGAATTAATTAGTAACGCTAAACAAATAGAAATATCTTACCACAAAGGATCGAGAATCGACTTTACATCCAGATTGCATAAACAAAATAACAAACATGCCGCAATCAAACCCGTTAGGTTGCCTCGGAACGAATGATGCACGAACAATGCGAAAACTAGAAAAACTGAAATTTCCAGGCTTCTTTCTAATCTCTCTCTCAAGTCCCAAGTCCAAATTACGTAGCTGGAATATATTAGGAACATTACAGGAAAAAAAATGACATTTTATGAACCTTTGAAAAACAATCAATGTGGAATAGAGATCCCGTAATTTTAAACTTACAATATCCTTAATTCTTGCAGAATAAAGAATAGGTTGTGTCGCATCCGATAGAGAGTCCCAAACTTCAACAACTTTTGTCTTCAACAACACTCGTGCAAGAATGTAGTGTCTTGAAATTAAAATTGGAATGAATACCTAATGTAAAACACATTACCAATTAGTTAGATATAGAACGTAAAACGAATTACGAAAGAGATAATATATACTTGCCTCCTCGCACTTGTCCATGCATCCCATAAACGTCTTATAGTAATTCATTGTTCCCCAAACTTTGTGTAGTGTTAGATCACGATGTGGCAGATGATCCTTCTGCAAAAAGTATAAATTAATAACAATAACTAAGTTTTTTAAGTAAGTGATTCAATCAACGGCATACTCACTATTAATCTCGCAGGAAGATACCACTTTCTTGCCTTTTGGCTAGTTCTGGATCTCTCATCTTCGGTCAATATTTTGGAAACCATAGTAATAATCTATTTCATAAATAAAAAAAGTCAATACGACCACTACGTGAATGAAACAGTACTTGTCTTATTTTACTTTAAAAATAAAAAATATAACAATAAGAAGAAGAAAAACCTCAGATTCTATTTCCTCATTGGGACCGAGATATCGAAAATCAGAACGCAAAAGGCTATGATCACCACTCGCCACGATCAATTGGCTGATACAAACAAGAAAAATAAATTAGTGTAATTCAAACAATATATTATATGAAGAGTTAATATAACTCACTCTTGCTTTACAGATTTCGAGAATATGTACTCCAACAATTCTCTTTCCTTTGCCCTGAACGTATTTTAAGTTTGAAATCTTTGAACAAACAAATATTCACTGGCGTCGTACAAATACTTCTACGAACTTGATGTGTTATTATTTTAATACTATCGTCATTCGATGACTTGAGTTTCTTTCGAGACATAAAAGAAAACTCGTCATCATCCCCGTAACAGTTATCATCAGAAGAGTTTCTCTCTCTCTTGATAAACTCTTTATCAACCATCAAACTTTTTATCAAACTTAATTCGTTCTTCACTGTTTTTAATTCTCTCTCCATGCGTATTCTCCATTCTTTTTCACCTACCTCCTTAACCTGATCACTAGAACTCATTTTCTTTAAAAACTATTCAATGGATCGAATAAACCAATCCAATATAACTTAGTTTGTGGTCCTTTGTGAAACTAGCTATCAAGAGTTGTAAGTAGAAGAGATACTATATATCAGATCTACGGTGTGATAATACAAACTTCGTGACTAGTGTAGTATTAAATAATTAATTACTTTGGTTCAATAATCAATGTGTGGTGTTTGGCAAATAATATTTGAGATCATATTTTACAAGGGTAAAGAATAGGGATATCCCGGATTGGAATTAGCAAATCATGGAATGAATCTCTAATTTAAGATTCCTTAAAATTAAATGGAAATAAAAATAAAAATGCCATGTCATCAGGTAACAACAAGTTACCCACTTAACCTGGCACTTAATGGTTTGTATTTCTTCAATGTGTATTAATTATGTTAGCCAACTACTCATTTGATCTCAACCATTAATTTTTCATCCAACGGTTAATATTAGAATAACCATCCATGAATAAAAATAGCGGTAACCATTGAAACCTTACCCATATATATATATATTGAATTTATATATTGAATTAGTGTTAGGTGTATTAAAATATACCAGTTTAGTTGTATGCAGTATTCATTCAATGCATACGTGTCGTGAGATAAAAGCAGGTAAATGGCTACTGGTATTTAGCAGCGGCCCATTTTAAACTGTGTTTGTAGTTCATAGAAAACATCGAGAAATGAATGAACGATAACTTCAATTATCATCGAAAAAAAGGGAAGTTTGGCACCGCTTCGAACACTCTCATTCTCGCTCTCTCTCCGGATATATTCTCCTTCTCCAACGATGACTACTACTCTTTCTAATTCCCTGCTTTTATCTGGTAATTTCAATTGCTTCATCATCATAGAAATTAATCATAATTTGCACTGATGAGCTATTATTAATTCTTCCATTTGTTTGCTTTTAGTTGTTGATTATGCTTTTCCCTCTATCTAATCTTTCCTACTCTTCAGTATTGTGGATTATGCGAGTTTTTATTATGTATGTCTGATTGTTAAATCTTCAGCAAGGTTGTAATAACAAGGCATGTGAAATTGTGAATAGGACTAAAATATGGAAGTAATTTGTTGATAGCTTGTATATTTTAAGTTGAAACACACCCTCAGGGTTTCAATTAGAGTTGTAATTCTATATAATTGCAATTCGCGGAATTACAGTTCCAAATAATTGCAATTCCGTTGTTTGGTTAATTTATAGATTTCCTATCCAAACACTGGTTTTGGAATTCAATGGACCAATTCCAATTCGAAGCCATGGAATTGGGGTACCCACCCAAACAAATGCTCAGTTTGTGTATCAATATTGATCTTATGGAGCTGTTTTGTTAATTAAATTGAGTCGTCTAGAAAGTGCATGTTTGTAATTGGGATACTTTTCCCTACAACTTGTTGGTTCTGGTATTTGTGAATTTCTGAAGTTTTGTTAGTTCTAGATTCAGGTTTTAGGGTTTGGTTTGCTCGATATCCTATCAAGTGTTTCAGATTGTGTGTAATTTGGTTCCTGCATTTAGGTGTCTTGGTGTTATAAAATAATCAAGTTTACCCAAAGAATCGAAAAACTTGAAAATTAGGTCACTGGTTGCTGTACAAATGTAACAGCTTCTTGGTGTTCATGTTTGAGCAGTTTTGTAATTGAACGCGCATACATCTAGTCTTCAGTTTCTTTGAGGTCTATTATCATGTTGTACTTTAATATTCAAGACAATATTAACTTGAATTCTAGGAATCTAGGGAGTTAGTGGAGCATTATAAAAGTAGAAGGAGGAGTACTGGTGTTTAAATCGACTTTTTGGAACATTGTAATAGCAGGGATTGAGATTTATTGACTTGGTGCTGGAGCAAAAAGGGTTTTTCTGAAAATGAGGGAGTTGGATTAATGGGTGTTTGGGAACATCTAACTTTTTTTTCATTATTAATGGGAGGCCTAGGAGGAAGTGCAGAGCATAGAGAGGCGTTGAACACTGTGATCTACTACCCTCCTTTCTTTTTGCTTTTGTCACAGATGCTTTGAGTAGCTCGATGGAGGAAGATGGTGGTGGTCTCATATTTTTAGTCTAGATGAATTTCTTGTCCCCTATTTTTGGCAGATGTTTTAAATCTAAATGTTTTTGGACCCATTTTATATTAATGCATGCTGTTTTTATGAGTAAGAAATTATTATCTAGGATAACTGAGCCTTTTGCAACAAAGGTACTAAGTAGGAAAGTTTATTTTATTTTTATGAGAAAGAAATTATTATTTCGTCACAAGTACATTATCATGATTTTGTTTATATATTGTAATTCTCATGAATGGTATACACATTTCACTAGGATATATTCTGTTCTAGGGTTTCTTCATATTCCTTTTCTTCTCATTGTTGCGAATATATGTTGCTAGGTTCCTCTTTGATGCAAGCGGACCAATGCATTAGCTCCTGTAACTTGTTTATCAGTGCCCCTCACCATGCAAAAGCAAAACCTCTAAAGTACAGAAGGCCACTTACCGTGCGAGCTGGGTATGATCATAAAGCATTGTACTCTTCCTGTCTCTTTATCGATTTTATCATAACAGTTAATAGTATAAGAAACCCAATAAATTTTTGTTTATGGGGAAGATTGGCTTTTTAAAATTTCTTCACAAATCACATCATGCTTACATTGGCATGCATGTATCAGTCGTTTTGGATACTTAATTTCAGATTAAATCATTGTAAGTTTGTAACAAAAATTTACAAGTCTCATTCTCCTTGTCTCTTTCTACAGCACTTTTTAATTCGTAAAAACTTGACCGAAGTAAAATAAGCTTAGTAGCGAATGAAAATTCTTTGTTCGGGTGCTGGGTAGTGGGTTTTTTGTTTGTTTGTTTGTTTTTTTTTTTTTTTGTTGTTGGTGGGGGTGATGTTGGATTTATGAAAACTTGATGACCTACTTACTAAATTGTGAAAGTAATAAAAATCAGTTGGATTGAGTATGTTGGGTTTATCAGTTGGATTCAGTTGAGTTGGAGAATACAAATTGTGAAGGGGTTTGATTAGGGTGAAGAACTATTGTCTTCCATTGATTTTATGTGAACAAACATTGGGCCTTTGACTTAGATACGAAAGTCACATCATCTGGGACCACACCGTGCTGGCATTTATGAAATAGATATACTGGTATATTCACTGCATCAAAACTTGAGGACTCCTTTTGTTATTAATTATTCAGAATTTGCCAATTTTCATATAATATGGATATTATTTCCGTAATGCTATTTGAAGAGCACTTTTGGCTTTTGGGAAAACAGGTGGTGCTGTGAGGGCTTGTACCATGACTACAGATTAGACAATTAACCTGCCTTTTGTATAATTACAGTCGGGATGGCAGAGGACCAAGCGGTGCAAGTATCTTTGTTGGTGGCTTTGTATTGGGAGGAATTGCCGTTGGAACGTTAGGCTGCATATACGCACCTCAGGTATGGTTGAAATAACTACCCATTTACACATGGTTAATTTCTTCATTTAGTTGCTTGTTGATCTTTTGTAACTAGCGAAAAAGCAAACATTTTGGTTATTGTTATTTTATGTAAGTTTAGAAAAGTTAATGTAAATCTTTGGCGTTGATGGGGCAGTAATGCATCTGCATGCTTTTTTAGCTAAACTTGTATAACCATATGAGATGGGAAAATGTTTATTATGTGTATTTAATTATATACCAGTGGTATTCCGTGCCAAAGGGAGTATTGGCGTAATTTACTCTTTATACAGATCATCGGAACTCTTAAAAAGGTATTTTTGGCCCCTTGTACATTCGTCTCAAGTCTCAACCCTTAAAAAGGCATCATTCATCTCGGCCTCCAATCCTTTATATTTCTTACATATTTTTAAGATTCAAAAACTATTCTTCCTTATTATAGGTTTATGCATTATTTCATATTTATCATGATAAACAAATTTTATTGATATTCGTGTAAATGGATCAAGATACATTAGTGAATAAAATAAGTACAAAGATTTTTCAATTTGACTCCTTTATTTAAAAGGAAAACCACATTTCAGCCCTCAAAACATGTCTGAGCATGTTGGAAGAGTGTAAGATAGTGTAATTGTTCATAGCCTAGGGCAAATATGGTGAACCATTTTGCTTATGGAGGGACAAAAATGATTTATTTAATGTTTATTATACAAACTGACGGCTTTCTTATAATGTCTTGCAGATAAGCAATGCGCTAACTGGAGAACCAAGAAAGGATTTAATGAGAAAGCTGCCAAAATTTATATATGATGAAGAGAAAGCCTTGGAGGTGAGAATGTGCTCTTGCCATTGGCTACTAAGCTACTCCCTCCACTTTTCTAAACTTACCTATTATACCAAAGTAAAATTTGGCTATAAGAGCATCTCCAATGGCATAATCAAAATAACAAGAATAATCAATTTTAATAATATTGCTTAAAAAAATAACCAATGGAATAATCAAATCTTGACAATCGATTAGCAAATACTCAAATTTAGCTACTCAATAATCAAAATTAATAACTTTTTCAATAATCAGTATTGGTGATAACACTAATTCTATTGGTCAGAAGAAAAGATAAGGATAGACATTTCAAATTTGGATAATTTTTCACTGCCAATTTTCTTTAAAGTTAAAATCTGATTAATTTCTAGCTAATCAAATTAGTAGGCCCACAATTTTAGTTATTGAGAAAAAATAACCATTGTGGAGCATATCATTGTTAACTTTAACAATATTAACAATAATATGTTAGATTTATGTAATTTTGTGTATTCTATGAGATATGCTGCTAAGTTCATATACCAAATTAAAGTTATTGATGCTCTCCCTCCATCCCAAATCAAGCATTTTAGATCGACTCAACCTTTTTTGGGTATACACTAAATTTCAAGCTAATCGACGGTTGAGAGCAAAACTTGTCTGTTATTGTGATTTGGTACATTGTTTATATCCCAAAAAGGAACATTGGACTCTTAATTTGGGACACGGAGAGTATTGTTGATGTTCATTCCTTGTTTCTTTTTCTTCTTAACTTGCTGGTAGAGATTTCCTCTCTTCTTATTAAGTTACGGCACTGATACAGAAAACCCGCAAAATACTGACCGAGAAGATCGCACAGCTGAACACTGCTATAGACGAGGTTTCGGCTCAGCTTCATTCTGATGATGACCACTCAGATGGAGCTGCAGTAAACTCAAATGGAATTAAAGCTTCCATTGAGCAAAAATAAGGTTCTTTTACTTTTTACTAGTAATTAAAACCTTATCGTTTTTACTTACGTTTGAATAATTTTCCCATTCAGTTTATCAGTGTCTTTGTTTAGTCATTGACCAAAATTTACCCATCTCCACCCTTACTTTGCTTGGGGCTGTATATTCCTGGCAATGGCTAGTTGTTGTATTTAAAACATATATTTCTCGTATATAACAGGTTTGTGTCATTTATAGCTGGGTCTTGGTCACTTGTTTGTGTAATCTTGTTTAATACATCGGCTGTTATACCCTTGAACTAAACCAGGTAAACATGGGCCCGTTAAGGCTGTGTTTGGGTCGTTGTAAACTTGTGCCAGTTTTTAATGAAAGTGAAATGTTTATGCCTATTTGATTGGGTATCAGAAATGATGAATAGTAGTGGAGTTGTTACAAAATTTGGAAACCATTAAATTATAGTCTTTCATTTAGACAATAGCAGGTAATTTAAACACAACGTTAGTCGATTTGCGGATGTCTCCTTCATTCTGAGTTTATTACAGTAGCAAATCTGCCATTTAAGTGTGGGAACAATGGGCTTTTTTTTTAATTAATTATTATTATATATATAAAGGGAAAGTTTTAAGTTTATTCTCTTTACTACAATAATAACAAAAATCTCCCACTCCAGATTAGAGTTGAACTCAGGATTCCTCTTGAGGTTGGGTGCGTGTAATACCAATTAGGTTAACCCACTCGATTTAGTTTGGAACGATGTTTTTGTCTTGTGTTTGTGTGTTTAACTGTTTATAACATAAGTGTCCACCTTTCCCTTTGTGAATATATTTCTTAATTTTTATAATTTTTTCAATTTATATTGAATGCTATATATATGTATATATATATTTATAAAACAGAAAATGCTTTGTGCCATAATTAATCATGAAATTAATCATCGAGGAATCCCAACTTTCATAATCAGGAATAGGTAAAGTGTAATGAGATAAAGAATACGCCACTTTTCCTGCCCTAGAAACAAAAGGGAAGGGCCACTGCATCAAACTTTACATTTCTTAGATTATAACATAATTATTTTTTATGAGAACTTGGAAAAAAAGAAGAAGATGTGACTAGTAATTTGAAGAGTTGTTCTTCATATTTTCCATTTTCTTTATGGATTTTTTTACTAGTTTGCCCAAGAACTAGATTTCACTTAAAAACTTAATTTTTTTTTTCAAATTATCAAATATATTAGTATTGGTTTTCAAGGCAACTTAAATCAATATTTTTTTTTTATCATTTAAGTTAATTTATATAGATGCAGGTCTTTACAAGTGTGTAGAGTGGACGACCACACATGGCCTTGATTACCATAAAACTTTTTGAAACTTAATATATAGGAGGTTTAATATTTTATATAATGCATTGAAGTGAGAGCCACAAAATATGATATATATTTCCTAGAATTCCTGCTATATATATTAAAGTGAGAGCCACAAAATATGTTGACACTTGAAACATCATTCTAACCTAAAACTTCTATCATGAATAAAACAAACCTTAACAACTAAACCAAATCATATCCGCACTTGTCTTTGATTAATTAATTAATTTATTTTTTAAAAAAAGAAAGTAAAAGAAAAGATTTAAAGTCGGAACTGCAAATACTTTATTCTTTTGTAGTGATCCCAAAAAGGGAGTATATACTTCTCAATATTTGGAGTCTTGCAACCACATGGAGTATATGTGGAGCCTATATCAAGACCTCCAAATCTACTATCTATAACCAATTAATGTACCAAATTTTTCAATAATGATCCACCATTAATTATGTTAAAAATTGTGTATTTTTTAAAAATTGTGTATTTTTTAAAAATTATAAAAAGTCAAATTGTTTCATTTCATTAGTAATTGCAACGTATGAGGGTTTGGTTACTTTAGATAGAAGAATTAATTAAAATATGCATTTTATCTATAAATTATAAATATCACGGAATTCTTTTATCGGGTAAACTTATTATAAAAAAAATATCACAAATAAAATTTGGAGTTTGAAAAAACTGCTTGAAATTTAAATATTTCAATTTCCTTAATGATAGCTTCAATTTTTTATGCGAACATGTAATTTTCTCTAATTCGACAAAAGAAGACCTATCTTGACAACTAATTATTAAGGCGTCCTGAAAATTCCTCTTTATTTTTACATGTATTTACATGTTGTCTATCAAGACTAACAACGAGATTCTAACTTAAGTCTTATAAACGAAATATTTGAATCCTTCAAATTATCAGGAGGTTTCAAAGATAGAGATGTGCTGCCGCCCCTTCAACAGGAGTATTTCCTACTCTAGAGCTGCCTCGTCTTGGATTTCCTCATCCACCCACCACCCAGCAACCCGAAATTGATACTCTCAAAATTAATTGTGACGCTGCTTTTTCCAACTCTAAGGCAGCAGTAGCTTATTAGGGACGTACTCCTCTAGTCGTTTGCTTGATTTCTTCGGGAGGAGAGTTTATGCCCCTTCAGCGGTGGCTGTGAGGGAAGCGTGCATTTTCTGCCTTAAAGTTAATGCCTCTAAGTTCATCGTTGAAGGGGATTGCGCTAATGTGATCAACTGGTGTTCTTTTGGGGAGCAACTCCTCCTTGGGATATGGCCTCGCTTATTGCAGATATTAAGTTTTTTGTTGCTCCTTCAGATGTTGGCCAATAAAGTGGCAGACTTTATAGCTAAGTCTGTGTTTAGGAATGGTTGGTCTAGAGCTGCAATTTTTGATCAGGTCAAAAGAAAACAAAAAAAATAAAAAAATCTTATGGGCAAAATTATAGTTAAAAGTAGCCAAAAAGCACCCCAATTATTTGCAGAAAATAGGCAGGGCCGCATATGCCTAATTAATCACCTTTAGAGTATTATTAATGGTAGTGTAAAAATTAACTTGTAAGTCAAATGTGTGCAACTCACTTTTATAAAAAACTTGAATACTAAAAAAAAAGTATGCTCCAATGATACTTTTGTAAGTTCTTGTATAAATTTTGATATAATCAATAAGATTCTAACACATGTTAAATATCAATTTAAGTAAATTTTACTTCAAGTTTTATATATAAATAATTTTATGGTCACAATGGATCTTAATTTATAAGTAATGATGAGTAGATTTCAAATATATAGTTTTTATAAAAATTCATCTTTTACATTTGATGTTATTACATTTATAAATTTTATAAAATAAAATGAAGAGAGAGAAAGATGACATGTCATCGTAAAATGTGAGTGTATTTTACTATCCATTTTACACAAATTTAAATTTTAAAAGAATACTGGATATAAAAAAAATTACAAATTGCATAAATTTTACACAAAATAAAGATATAAAAAACTACTGCAACTGCTCTTAATCTTATACAACATTCCTTTGTTGGCCAATTTTTACACAAAATAAAGATATAAAAAAACCACTATAAATGCTCTTAATCATGTACAACCTTCCTTAGTTGGCCGGTTTTTGCTAAAAATAATTAAGTTGTATTTTGTAGCTTCACCTCTAAGACCATTTGCATCAATATTGTAAAAAGGGTAGGCTAAAAGGGTATATTTAGCTTACCATATCCCTTGAATTTGCACCGGATAGGGTAAAAAATCCACAGACGATACAATGAATATCGGCTATGGGAAAAAACCCATATACAATGTTCTAAATATCGGCCGTGGGTACGCCTTACACCTTTAGACGACACAATGTGTGTTGGCTGTGGGATTTTTTTAAAAAAAAAGAAAAAAAAAGAAGAAAAGCCAATGTACATTGTATCTGCTATAGTAAATGTTTGTCTGTTGCTAGATTTAGTTTACCTTTACCATTTGTCCTCCTTTTTTAGCAATATAGTTTCATTGGTACAACTCCAAAATAGATAAATTTACCTTTTTACAATACTGACGCAGATAGTTTATGATTTACATGATGCAGATAGTTTATGATTTACATGACGTAAATAGTTTATGATTTACAATACGTAGAAGCTATTTTTCACTCTCATTTGTAATTTTTTTATCATAGTATACACACATTGTTCATATAAAGTTAATACAAGAATTAGCTTAGTCTACGTAAAAATACTTGAACAGTACATAATATTGATGTTAATATAAAATATTTTACTACATAAGACTAGATAATTATCTAGATTTTTTTTATTCATATATATTGAAGCGGTAAGATATACGTACACCCAGTGTTTGTTGGGATTGATGAAAGGGTGCAAAGGCTTTGTGGTTTGTTGTGATTCTAAGCAAGATGTGGATCTTGCCGATTCTTTCTCCCCCTTCCATGGGAAATTGCTTCAATTATGGAAGATGTTAGAGATCTGCACTCAAAGCTCGAGATATCTTTTGTTTTTATTCCTAAATCTCTTAATTCTGTGGATCACTGGGTGGCTCAATCTTCTATTAGAGGTCTCCTTCCTCAGAACTGGACTTCCTCTCATTTTTTAGAGCTTAAGTTTCTGATCGTAAAGCTTTCGTAGTTTTCCTTGTTTTTGTGTGCAAAAAAAATACTTAATATTCAGGGAATAGGGGAATTGGCCGGGGTTGTTCCAACCGTGGTGGTCGGTTTAAGTAGGAGATCAATCACCACTTTTCCATCTTAGATGTACCTCTGGGTCCTAGGTGGTTTAAGCAACTTGAAAAGGCTTCAAATATATATAAACATTATATATATATATATATATATGTATATATGTAGGCTTGCTCTTGAGAGTAAAAGAAAGAGATTTTTTATTTAACTTAATAATAATGATACAAGATAGTCCTATTTATAGGATTATGTAAACAATGAGATACCTAATGAAAAAAGGAAACCTTATAATATCCTAATAATATAAGGAAAGCTAAATAATATATTCTAACACTCCTCCTCAAGTTGGCGCGTAGATATCGAACATGTCCAACTTACTAATTAATCTAGAAAAGATTTTGTTGGAAACAGCCTTAGTAAGTACATCAGCTAACTGATATTCTGAGCGTATATGAGGCACTGCAATTATGTTTTCCTCCAATTTTTCTTTAATGAAGAATCTATTTACTTCCACATGTTTTATTCTATCATGTTGAACTGGATTTTGAGCAATATCGCACACTGCCTTGTTATCACAATGTAACATCATAGGTTCTCTTGGCGGATAACCTAAATCAGTCAATAGCAACTTCAGCCACAATAATTCTTAGACTCCCACTGCCATTCCTCGATATTCCGCTTCGACGCTCGAATAAGAAACGACATTTTGTTTCTTACTTCGCTAGGTGATAAGATTCCCACCAATGAATGTGAAATATCCTGATGTGGACCGTCTGTCACCAATATTTTCGGCCCAATCAGCATCAGTATACCCTTCAACTTTCAAAAAATCACTGTTCTTTGTAAATAAAATCCATTTTCTAGGAGTTGCCTTCTGATAATTAAGAATCTTCATCACAGCATGCATATGCTTCTCTCTAAGATTATGCATGAATTGACTAACTGTACTCAATGTATAAGAAATATCAGGCCTAGTATGTGCTAAGTACATTAGTCTTCATACTAATCTCTGGTAACGCCCTTTATCAACAGACACTTGATCAGCTTCAATTTCTAATTTCAATCCTTCTTCCATGGGAGTATTTGAACGGTTGACAGGTAGACATTGCAGTTTCACTTAGTAGATCCAATGCATACTTTCTCTGAGAGAGAAATATGCCCTTTGAAGATCTGGACACTTCAATTCCTAAAAAATATTTTAGCTTGCCAAGATATTTCATCTCGAACTCTTGAGATAGAGATTTTTCTTCAGTACTTCTTTGTTCATGTGGGTCATCCCCGGTAACAACCATGTCATCAACATAGATAATAAGTGCTGTGATTTTTTCATGGCACCTCTTCAAGAATAATGTATGATCCGAATTGCTCTGGTTGTAACCGAACTTCCTCGTTGATCTGGCGAATCTCCCAAACCAAGCTCTTGGAGATTGTTTTAAACCATACAAAGACTTTCTCAATTTGTATACTTTGTTTCTGTGCTCTGTCGAAACATTGTAACCCAATGGGAACTCCATATATACCTCCAATTCTAAATCTCTGTGCAGGAATGCATTCTTTACATCAAATTATTGCAATGGCTAATCCAGATTTGCCGCTAAAGAGAGTAAAACATGAATATTGTTAATTTTTTCCACTGGTGCAAATGTTTCCAAATAACCGATCTCATGTGTCTGAGTGTAGCCTTTTGTTACAAGTCTTACTTTGAATCTTTCGATGGTTCCATCTACTTTATGTTTCACCGTGTATACCCATTTGCAACCAACATTTTTCTCTCCCATTAGGCAATTCAACTATATCCCATGTACCATTTTTATTTAGGGATTTCATCTCCTCGTCCATTGTTGCTTTCCATTTTGGATCACCTAAGGCTTCCTGCACATTATTAGGAACAGATACAGAGGATAATTGATTTACAAATGACTTATTCGATTCAAACAACTTATCGTAAGACACATAGTTGCTCATGGGATATTTGGCTTTACTAGCAAGATTAGGTTCATATGTTGGTTTAGGCACACCTCTATTGATTCGATTACGGAGTTGTTTTTGTAGAGGTTCAGAAGAAGATACCTAAGGATAAGGATGGAAGAACTTGATATTCAGATTCAGATGTGTCTGAGGGGGGCAATTGGTTATTTGTACCAGGCAATGGCAAACTTGAGGGCTAGGGCGAATTGAGTAGTGAACTCAGTGAGCTTGCGGTGAACTTGGTGGATTTGGTGGTGAATTTGGTGGTGAATTTAGTGGATTCAGTAGTTGTAAGGTTGACTGTAGGGATACTTCAAGTTGAATAATCTTATCCTCATCTTTACCAACAAAATCAAAAGCTTAAACTTCACTATGATTCTCCTCCTGAAGTTCAGCCTGATGAAAAAACATATATTTTTCATGGAAGACTACATCCATTGTCACATATACTTTTCGAGTGTGAAGGATGATAACACTTATACCCTTTTTGAGAGAATGAATAACCCACAAAAACACATTTGAAAGCACGAAATTCTAATTTGTTTCGTTGTTCTTTCTGCAAATGAACAAATGCAATGCATCCAAATATGCGAGGGGGCAAATTCGGTATTGAATGAGCCAATACAGCTTTGTGGAAGACATCAAATGGTGTTTGAAAGTTAAGGACTAATGATGGAACACGATTCATCAGATAGATGGCGGAGGCAAGTGCTTCGCCCCAATAAGATGTTGGAGCATTGGCCCCAATTAGTAATGCACCTACGAAATTTAGTAAGTGCCTGTTTTTTCTTTCTGCAATCCCGTTTTGCTGAGGTATATAAGGGCATGTTGTTTGATGAATAATTCTATGATGCTTAAAATACTCATGTAATTCTGTACTCATGTATTCACCTCCATTATCACTTCGAAGAACTTGGTGGCTTTGTATTGTGTACTAACTTGTTTATGGAATTTCTGAAATAAAGAACTTATTTCACTTTTAGATTTCATTGGACATACCCATGTCATTCTTGTGCAATTATCAATGAAAGTAACAAACCAACGAGCACCATTTAAAGACAGAGTAGGAGAATACCCCCATACATCTGAATGAATCGTCATGAAAGGAACTGAGTATTTATTAAGTGTTGGTGAAAAGGAGGTACGATGGCTCTTTGCAAGTTCACAAGTTTCGCAGCGAAAAGTAGAGAGTTTAACGCTCCTAAAAGTTTTAGGAAATAACCTCTTTAAATAGCTAAATGATGATTAACCTAATTGGCGATGCCACAGTAAAATCTCATCATCGGCCTTTTTTTCTTGAGTCACAGCTGTTTGTAGGGCTTGACATAACTAATTTGTGCTTTTCAATGCCAAATCCAAGTAGTAAAAGTTTCCTCGCCTAACACCATAACCAATTGTCTTCCGTGTCTGAATATCCTAAAAGACACAATGAGAAGGCAAAAAAATAATAATACAATTTAAAACATTTGTAATCTGAGTAATAGACAATAAGTTATTTTTTAGTGAGGGGACTACGAACACATATTTTAAGTTCAGGGAATTTGATAAATGAACCGATCCTTCCCCAATAACAGGGACTGGATCACCATTAGCTGTGGAAATAAAATTCTTTGATGAGGGGGTAAGAGATGCGACCTGTCTAAAATCGAATATCATATGATCTGTACCACCAGAATCAATTATTCATGTATTATTCTAAACAGATGCAGAATTTAATATCTTACCAGGTGTCCTAGTGGTTGTGAGTAAACCTGAATATTTTTTATCATTACTTTGATTTGAACGATAACTTCGAGAATGATCCTACCAGCCTGGATAACTAATTACTTCATAGCACCATTTCTTTGAATGTCCGGTCTTTTCCGCATACTGAATAAGGTGTATACTTTGAACTAGAATGATTCTGGAAGACGTGGTTGTATGCCATTGTGTGGCTTTGTAAAATCAAGGCGGATTATGAAAAATGACAGAAACTTTTTCTTTTTCTTCTTCTTCTTCCTCTCTTTTTTTGGGTAAACTGCAAATAACCGAAACTTCTAGGGCAAAACTGTAAATATTATAAACTTATGGGGTCAAACGGTCAATGGCAGGCGACATGGACTAGTCAACGATGACGTGGCTGGTGAACGTGTCTGGTGAGGTGGCTGATGACGTGGCTGCTCAAGCGAAGTGGCCGGTGAACGTGTCTAGTGAGGTGGCTGCTGGGATTCGATCTATGTACAAAGCTGTGGATACCTGCTGCTCCTGCCACACGAGCTGTCAGCTATTATGATTAGTATCCCCTCATAGTTTTATTTAAAGTAGTTTCGGTGCGTGATCTGCTGGACTGGCTACGCGTGGCCTGAACGGAAATGATAGTAAAATCCACCCTCGGCGCGTGAAGGCGTGTGAGCACATCTTTTTTGGGTATTCAAACAGGATCGTGATCGTATTGATTAGAACATCCAGGTGGTATGTCTATTGGTAAGTTTTGAGCTTAAGGTTGGATGAACGATTGCAAGTTTTGTTTGATAATGGTTGCGGGAGGTTGATGATGATGGTGGTTGCGTGGTGAGGGCAGCTAGGGTTTGGGATGGATCGTGTATTGCTCTGATACCATTTTGAGACTAAAAGAAAGAGATTTGTTATTTAACTTAATAATAATGATACAAGAGGGTCCTATTTATAGGATTATGTAAACAATGAGATACCTAATGAAAAAAGAAAACCTTCTAATATCCTACTAATATAAGGAAAGCTAAATAATATATTATAACACTTGCCCATGCTCCTGACAAAAGTTATGACCGGTGACATTAATGATTGGGCGCTCACCTTCTTTTTATTGACTCTTAAGTATCAACTAAATTAAATTAAAAATAGCAAGAGCCATATATTAGAAAAAAAAACAAATAAAATAGAGACAAATTAATTGGGCTCCCATTTTCAATGTTTGCCTTGGGCCTCTCAAACCTTTGGACCGACTCTACATATATATATACACGTATATAATTATATATGTATTAGTGCGGATATGTATTTTCCTAATTGAATACTCTTTGTATCCATATCTGTTTTCTCAGATTTTTGAAGTAATTATCTAAATCTTCTATTTCAAATATTGATTGTGATAAATATCTAAAAGTTTCAAACTCAAATATAGAATGGATGATGTGAAAATAGTTCTTATTTTGGTGAAACTCTACAATCTTCCTCTGGAGTTCTAGACGCTACTAAACTTGTAAAATGAATTCGACTAGAAAAGAAAATGGGCCATACAAAATGGTGAAACACAAGCAACAAATAGTTAGGCAACAATTACACACACAAACTCGATTAAACATGAACATTGTACAAGTATGAATTCAATTAATATATCTCGACATGACAGGAACATGATCTAATCCAACCTCGTCATGTGTTGTCATTTTCAACCGTTAAATTTGAGTTGAGAAGGATTTGCATATACAAATCCTTCGCTAAGAGCATCCACACCGGATACTCTAAAATTTAGACCAAATTTACCCATTGTGTACTAAGTTTTAAAGGATGCACACATCGAATAGGGTATAGAAAACACTCATACGAGGCTTCCACCCTTTTATGAGGCTTTAAATTAAATTTTTTTTCAAAAACCCACCATAAGATTGGAGTCATACTTGTATGGGGTAATGGGGCCATTAAAAAAAATAATAATAAAATCTATACGAAGCTATATATAAAAAAAGAAAATTAAAAAAGAAATGGCTATACGAGTGAAGGTCACTCGTATGTTTTTTTTTTAATTTTGATACGAGTCTTTCATGCTTGTATGGCTCATACGAGTGACGGATACCCGTATAGGTTAAAATTTATGAGAATAGTAAATTTAGTCATTCTCTTTCATACAAGCCAAATTTTACTCGCCTAAATTACTTCGCTGTGAAGAGGAGTGGGGTAAATTTACCCTACCCAATGGAGATGCTCTAAAAGGTAGAAACGGGAAACATTGTGACACAAATACACACGATATATCCTTCTATTTTGAGCTTGCTAACTAAACAAACATGATCTACTTAAACACCACATAATAAAAATGATTACAATAAACAAGTCTCAACATAAGTAAGAACAAAATTTATTTTATTTTCGCATTTAAACATACAATTAACACTACGGCCCTGTTTGACGGAGGTTTCGAGTTTTTTTTTGTTATGAAGTGTGAAAGTAAATTGAAAAGTTGAGTTTACTTGAATTTAATTTTTATTAGAGTTTTTTTCAACCAATTCAAGAAAAGTCCTAAAAAAACTCAAAAAATAGTCACAATAAATCTTATTTTATAGATCTTAATGAGTAAGTTTTAAATATTTTTTTTTTATCTAATTCCGATTTTTGGATTTAAAGTTATAGTGTTTTAAAAGTTTTATCAGAGAGAAAGTAAAGTTGACTTTTTGATAAAAAAACTAAAAGGGTCATTTGGGTTTTGGGTACCAAAGTTTTGTTGAAATTTTGGGCTTTGGGTACTGAAATTTCTGAAAATTGAGCTTTGGATATCATTTTACACCATTCCGTGAGTCAATTAAAGTTGACTGTTAACTCTCTCTAATTTTGCATTTGAAGTGCTGAAATTGCCCTAAGCAATTAACAAACACTCTTATAAAATAATTTATCTCCCAAATCATGATCAAAAGAAATAGAAAGAAAAAAATATAAAGAGCGAAAAGAAGAACCCTCCCACATTCCTCACCGTCCTTTCCATCTCCCCCAAATACATTGCCGGAAAAAAGAACGTAGACAATCAATTGAATCTGAATCTGATTCTCATAAGGAAAGGAAAGTATGTTCAGTATATCCTCCTTGGAGATCTATTCTAGGTCTCTTCCAAGTACGTTCTTCCCATTTAGCCTATTGGCCATGGTGCTTACGGCATCGTTTGGTAATCCTCCTCCTCCTATTTCTCTATACATATGCGGAGAGTTCACCGTCAAAACCCAATTTGATTTTGAAGGTAAAGATACCCAAAAATTGAAAACTGTTTTTCTATGTTTAAGAAAAAAAGAAATTGGATAGGGGTTTCAATTATGAAGGAAGAATTAGTAAAGTTGATGAAACCCCAATTCAGTTACTTCCCTCTTTGCTGCCATTCACCCACTACTTTTCTTCTATGATATGTACTTAAGATTTCTTTTAATGCATTTCACACAAACCCCTCTTCTCTTTATTTCTATATATATTGTATCTCTCTCTAGAATTATTATTTGTATCAATTTTTGGTTTGTTCGAATTGATGGAGAATTGCATCTTGATTTTTAAAGATGGAAAATGGAAGAATTTAAAATTTTGAGTTTTCTTTTTCCTGCGTAGAATGATCAGCGTTGTTGAAATTGATGTCGCCGACCAGTGGTGTCTGTGGCGATGGTGTTGACTACATAGTCATCACCTTTATTTTTATTGTGATTACTCTTTAATTGAAACAAATGAATTGCTTTAATTAACAAATAATTGGGTACGTGTATGTATATGTGTGTGTATATACAAATGTTACAAGGAGATTGAAAGAAAATAGGGGATGAAGGATGAAAGGATTAGGTTTTATTGAAATTGATCAAAAAATTTACAATGTTGATATCAAAATTCAAATTGGAATTGTAGATTTTGATGTTAAACAAGGGTATTTTTGGGTACAAAATTTTAAGTTAACAGTCAGCCGTGCTTGACTCATAGAATGGTACCCAAACCGCAATTTTTAAAAACTTTGGTACCCAAAGCTCAATTTCGACAAAACTTAAGTACCCAAAACCCAAATGACCCAAACTAAAAATCTGATTTTTTTATTTTCTACCAAACAGGGGTACATATCTCTAATTTTAATTTATTTTTGTACTAAAAATTTAATGCTATAATGTAATACAACATCGTGTTAAACACAATAAACACACGCACAACGGAATGACACAAATTAAAAATATTTCATGTCGAGTTTTCGCGTAATTTGAAAAATTGCCGCCACTGCTATAAGGTCTCATTTGGTTCACAGATTTGAGGATTTAGGAAAGGAAAGTCTTTTCTTCCTTTGTTTGGTAAGCACAAATTTCGGAAACAGTTCCCGACAGAAGGAAAGTAGGGGGTAAACCAATTCTTCTTAAAACCTATGGGATTAATTTTCCCATGTGATTTTCAAGCATTTATTATAAAAATTTTGAACAGCAATACTCTTACCTAAATACATTACATACTTTATCAAATACAAGAAAGTAATCTTGACATAAAATTTAATTTTCCACTTTTATTAAAAAAAATAAAAAAATTAATTTTTTTTTCGTGAACCAAACAAGGCCCAAAGGTAAGTCACTTCCGCACTAGATCAATACTACTAGACTAGATTAAGCGTGAATGGTTCTCCGTGTCTTGTTGCAGGGGAGGGCAGTTGAAATACATATATCTTCAACTCCTTACGTGTATATATCTTTATCTCTTTATTTCTATTTATCTCACATCTCTATATCTATTTTTTATAACAATTTTATTTTGACTTAAAAAGGTCAATATATCCATTTAACTACTATGATATATAAGTTAGAAAGTGGAATATATCCCTTAGATTTAACAATAGGTTAGTTTATGTTGAGTTTTAATGAATGCAGATTATTTTTGTTAGCATTCAACATAACTCTATAAGCTATTTTATAACAATTTTATTTTGACTTAAAAAGGTCAAAGATATAGAAACATGATGAGTGATAAACCATTTAACTAAAAAGTATAAATAAATATTCTATGAATATAAGTTAGAAAGTGGAATATATCCATTAGATTTAACAATAGGTTAGTTTATGTTGAGTTTTAATGAATGCAGATTATTTTTGTTAGCATTCAACATAACTCTATAAGCTATTGTGTGATGCTTTATAACTCGATAGTGCCCATTAAGTAAATAAATTTAATTTTAAAAAAGAAAAAACTCAAGAAAATTTTTCACTAGAAACATGATGAGTGATAAACTAAATGAACTAAAAAGTATAAATAAATATTCATAAAACCTAAAATAGCTACAAACCTTAAGGTGATTCAATAAACTTTATTTATATAAAAAGATGGAATTTTTTTTTAACAAATCACCCAAATTCATTAACATTTCATATCAAACGGTTGAACCTGATAACAACACAAATTCTTTGATAGTTCACTCGTTAACTTATAACTTTGTATCATATTATTATGTAATATGCGATTTCGTCACGTTTAGAGTTTATACAAGATTCATGCTCATCATAATAAATTATAATCAATGCATATTCGTGATATTGAATATCAGATAATTACATTAACGTAGAAGTACTCGTATATATTTCTGTCTCTAAATTAGACTCCGGTGTCCAATCGTGAGACAAATATAGACCACCGAGTCTTATGTATGTACAAATATATATACGACGTTATCTAAATTTAAACAGCACAATCCGTAACAATAGCTCCCTCTCTAATCTCTAATGCTTTCCTCTTCTTCTCTAATTTCTTTATCTATCTATCAATCTCTCCATCTTTAATTTTTCCTTTAAGTCCAACTCCCTCTCCCAATCCCTCTGATTTTCTCCTCCTTCTCCATTTCCAGTCGGATTCTCATGATCAATTCCCTAATCAAATCACTTTCCAGGTTCTTTGTTTTTCATATGCATACATCAATTTTACATTTCTAATTATGTCTTCTCAGTTTTTATCTTCCCTATATTATATTTATAATATATTATACGCATATATATATATATATATATATCTAATTATATTAGAAGTCGCCATATGTATTTTCGTGTTCGAGTCATATTCGTAAGTTGTATAGATATATTTATGTAATTGTATTAGATCCTTATGATGTCTTAGACGTGTTTTGTCATGTTCATTTTTTGCGATATAATAACTTTCTTTTTTGGGAAATATGGGAAACCATGCTTTTCTTGTAAAACACGGTTCGTGTGACCTACAAATCTAACTCCAACATTTGAATTCAAATGAAATCACCACAATTCAATTTTAATTCAAGTTAGTGTCAAGAGTGGTTATGCTCTTATCTTGTGACTTTTAAATATGTATTAACAAAATATATAAGAACCCATAGGGTTGTCCACCACTAGGTTTATATGAGGGATCCCATGTTTGGTGTTCGAATCCCCTAGGTGCAAATTCTCTTGGGCCAGCGATAGGATTAGTTCCGCTACTAATTCATACTATATATGTATATGAACATAAATTTACTAGGGTAGTGATCCAAATATACATTCGTCCACTCTGCACGTCTTTAAGAACTTTCATATACATATATAAGCGTGTTGTCTATTTTGTTTGTTTTGTGACATGACCTAATAACACGATATGAAATTGACATGAACTTTTTAGGTATGGATAAAACCTTAACGAGTATGGATTATAAATAGGTGAACAAGCGGCCAGACTTTTTATTAAACGAATCGTTTCTGTGTTAATTCACAAAAGTGGAATAAAACTCGTTTAACCCTTTTAAATCACGAATCGGTTTTGGGTTGTATAAATTGTTAATCGACCTATACATCAATCTCGATCCTCTTCTCTTTATCTTTCTTTCTCTTTCTTTATCTAACTATCAATCTCTCCACCCTTAATTTATCATTCAAATCCAACTCCCTCTCGCTCCGATTTTCTCCTCCATTTCCAGTCAGATTCTCATGATCAATTCCCTAATCAAATCACTTTCCAGGTTCTTTATTTTATATGCATAGATCAATTTTCATTTCTAATTTCTTCTCAGTTTTTCTCTTCCCTATATTGTAATATATTAAGCACGAATATATATCTAATATGTATTTTCGTGTTCGATCAAGTCATTTTTGTAAGTTGTGTGTGTATATATATACATGTATGTATATCTAATTGTATTAGATTCTTACAATATGTCTTGTGGAGTTTTGTCATGTTCATTTTTGTGATATAGTAACCTTCTCATTTGTGAAATACGGAAACCGTGTTTTTTCTTGTAAAATATGGAAAGCGTAAAAAACACGGTTTGTGTGATCTATTTATTTATCTATCTATTTATGTTCAACAAATCCAACTCCGGCATTTGAATTCAAATGAAATCACCACAATTTAAAATTAGAAATTATAGATTTGACTCTATCTATTACCCAAGTTAACATATTCAATTGCATGCCAATTTTAATTCAAATTAGTGTCAGGATAGGTTACCCTGTTATCTAGTGAATTTTAAATATGTATTTACAAAATATATGAGACCTTATATATATATATATATACTAGGGTCACTTTTTTCTATATAACATATTTTGTAGGCTCTTATCTGAATACAATGATCCAAATATACATTCTTCCCACTTTACGCATCTTCAAGAACTTTCACGTATATATGTCTGTTGGCTATTTTGTATCTATGTATTAGGCCATACAATTTGTGACACAACTTGATAATAGGTATGGAATACAAATAGGTGGACCAGCCGTTAGACTTGTTTTTTTAAATGAATTGGTTCCATGTCAATTCACAAAACTTGAATAAAACTCGTTTAACCATATTAAATCACGAGTTAGTTTTGGGTCGTATAAATTGCTAATTGACGTATATAATTTGTTATAGAATAAATGCTATTTGATGAGTTAGTTTTGGGTCGTATAAATTGCTAATTGACGTATATAACTTGTTATAAAATAAATGCTATTTGATACAAAGTGTTATACACGATTTTGTTATGAATATAGTCTAATAGTTAATTAAGTGGTTAGCGTGTTACTAAATGTTATTTGATTAGCGTGTTACTAAATGTTATTTGGTTACTCTCTGATTTGAACCATTTATTTTAAATGGATTAAAATAAATCCGATTATCGGCTATGAATTTAAATTTTTTACTCATTATTAAACAAATTATATATGAACAAAGGCGTTCTTCATCTAATAGGAATTCAATCCTACACAAAATCTGACCCTTTCTCAGGCCTAGTGTATGTATACGTATGTTTAGATTATTAAACATTTAAACCTGGTTGGCTGCATGAAGCTCCAAACCAATTGCCATGTTTGAACTTGCTATAATTAATAATTAATTTTGTTCCTTGTTCGGATTATCCAACTTTTATGGTTCATTGTCATATGCGTGTACTGTTCAAAGCCTTTAAAATGATTACCAAAAATAAAATCTTTTAATATAAGATTACTGTCTCTATCTTTAAATTCTTTCTCGAAAATACAAGTGGGTCCCCCTAATTGAATGGGTGCTTTTGGCTGTTAGTTTGATTATTGTGTTCTGTTAACGTTACGTGACATCATTTCTATATATATATATATATTTTTTTCTTTATGTTAAACGTGTCTCACAAGGACACGTATCCACAAACGGACACAAATTTTATGTGTGATTTGTTTTTGGTTCTGTTATTATTAAAATAATTATATTTATTATAATAATATATAATTTTAAAAATATATAATATAATTTTTTAAAGTATTATACTCTAATAAATAAATTATTGCATTGGTAATATAATAAGGGTGATTCTATTTCTATTTTCAATAATATTTGATTTTACTTTCTTCATTCATTTTATTTTTGAGTATCGAATAAAAGCTTTTTATTTGTTACTTGGCTCTTAAGTACTAAAGTAATAAGTTTATACTCGATTCTCAAGAACTGAATAATGTGTCTTTACTTAGAACTCAAGGACCGAATAAGAGTGAAACTGAAAGCAAACTTTATTGGGAGTTAGAGCCGGCCTTGAGCATAGGCGATTCATGTGGTCGCCTAGGACCCTGACGTAATAGGTCTCCCGAATTTTTTTGTCCTTTATATATAAGTTATAATAGGTAAAATTAAAATAATTTTTGGCAGAATAAAAGCAAACAATAGGATAATTTTTTGCTGGTACTTGTCTTGCAACTCGAGGTCTCTAGTTCTTGAGTTTAGAGTTTTGATATGGACGGGATTGAGATTTTTTTTCCCTTCCTTTTTTAACAAGTATACAAACCCAAATTATCAATTCAACTAATTTTTTTTTAAAAAAATGCAATAAAATAACCTTAAACCTTATATATCGATGAGTTTATTTGAGATTTGTTTTTTATTTTTATTTTTTTCCCATTTGTTGAATATAACACTATCTTTTAGTTCTTGTTTTAACTAAATTCTATATAAATAGGAAATTTAATTACACTTTTTGTTACTTTTCAAATCTCATAATTTGTAAATATATATATGTATATATTTGTTGGAGTTTATTGATATAGTTATGTTACATGAATATACAAAAGGGTCTCGAAACCAAAATTTACCTAGAACAGCTCAAAACTGAAGACAACTCAAGACCGGCCCTGTTGGGAATGAAAATAGAATCACCCTACAACAAGCCTTGTCGTTTAATTTTAAATAGAATTCTATTTAACATTAGGAAATAAAAAATGTGAATACTAAATCCAATTAAAGTTTGACATTAAAAACCAAGTACAATGTTGATATATATCATAATAATAAGGGTTAAAAAGTAAAATGTCATACATTCAAAGACAAATGAAATCAAATGTCGTTCGGAATTTCCGTTGTGCATTAAGCATTTAATGTTCAAGTAATTAAAAGTTAAAAAAACAAACGAACTCAATATTGATAGTTATATAAAATATTTTTTTTTTAATCTATCTTATAGATTTTTAAAATGTATTTTGAGAACACATTTTTCCTTCATAGCATATTTGCATTTGCTAGAGAGTTGTGCATTTATTACTACTGTTCCCCTGAAATTCTGCGAATTGTTGATATTATATATTGAAATACATTCAGCTAACAAAATATTTCTAAAAAAAGTGCAACTAAAATACATTTGAACTATCATAATCAAATCTTTTGGATCATGGAAACTTCCTTTGAAATGTTGTGAGTTATCTAAACTCCCCATTTGAGGAGAGGGGTTGGCCCAGTGGTAGGCAACCTCCATGGGGTGGGAGGGGAGGGTCAAGGGTTCGACTTGGTGGAGGGAGGGTTTTTCTTTATTTGTAGGATTAAGGGAGAGACTTAGACCTCCCTTAATTTTTAAAAAAAAAAAAAAAAAAAAAAAAACTCCCCATTTTGGATTATCTGTTTTTCTTTTCGTAACAAAAAAATAATACGTTTTTGGATTATGTTTATCTACTCCTATATATTTCACGCATATTGTCTTTTGAGTAAAATTTTGAAAAATAGTGGAACAACCTAACAGACTAGTTTGTCCAAGGCGGGTACATTATTTTGTTAATAAAGTATTTAAAAATAGATTAAAAATCTAATTAACCAATTTTGTCCGGTACGTGCTATATGAGATATTACATTTCTTAAAAGATAATGACTTACAAAATGTACAATTGAGGTTAACAATTCTGATTAGAGTACATCGCATTTTAGTGTGTGTGCGAGTGCGATTTGGAGTCTAATAGCATCTCTAATAAATTTTTATATTTTTTTGCGTAAAATTTATGCTTAGTATTTTTTTTTGTCTCTAGCAGTTTTTAAAATCAAAGTTAATACACTCCCATTACAATGTCACATCAACTTTTTTTTCTCTTTTTTTTTTCTGCATACGTGTGAGTGCGATTTGGAGTCTAATAGCATCCCCAATAATCTTTTATATCTTTGTTGCGTAAAATTTACACCTAATAATTTTTTTTTGTCTCTAGCAATTTTTAAAATCAAAATTAACTAGTCGTGTAAACCACACTCCCATTACAATGTCACATCAACTTTTTTCATTTTTTTTTTTCTAATAAAATTTACAAATGTAATAACTAATGTAAAATATATATTTTAATAAAAACTGTGTATTTAAAATCTACTCAGCGATACCTATAAATCAAGATTCATTGTGACCGTAAAATTACTTATAAAAAATTTAAGAAAAAAAATTAATAAAAATTGCTTAAATTGATATTTAACTTGGTTAGAATCTTATCGGTTATTTTAAAATTTACATAACATTTTACAAAAGCACCATTGTAATTTTTATTTTAGTTTTAAATGTTCATATTTTTATAAAAATGAATTGACACATAATTTATAAATCAATTTTTACACTACCATTTAGTACCGAGTTGAAATTATTATAAAAAGAGAAGATAGATAGATTAATTTAGTTATTCGTAAATAGTAATAATTTGAATCGTAGATAGATTGTTGTAAGTATAAATAATTTTTAATTATTATTCTAATATTATAGACACGAACTATATATGATCAATATATACATATAATATAATAATAATAATAATAATAATAATAATAATAATAATAATAATAATAATAATAACACACATCTAATATAATTTAATAGTATATATATAAAATGGGAGAATTAAAAGTATTAATGCACCTTTTATTTAGAATTTGACATGTATTACCTTAATTATTCACTAATTAATTAGGCAATAAATAACACACTTAATACCATACTTTAATAAATAACTAATTATTCAACTTAATAAATGATTATATTATTTATTATAATTATTATCTATCTATTCTATATAGTATTATGAAAGAAGTAGATACATTAATTTTTTTTCTTATATTCTTAATTATAGTAATATTAATTACTTATTAATTGATTTTTTATATTCTTAATGCATAGTAAAATAATAATTATTATTATAATATTGGAATTTGCATCATTTATTATATTGTTTTTTAAAAACGTGTTAAAATTAATAGTCTTATTTTAATTTGCCATGGCAAATGAGTTGTATTATCAACCAATAATTAGATTGAAATTAATGTTTTCTTGAAAATAACAAAATAAAAGTTGCAAAATTAATTTTAAACGGAGACGATATATATTTTATTCTCCATACACAACATATTTAAGCTAATTAGTTGACAAAACTATTAAAACAAATATTACTAAAATTGCATCTTTATTAAACGCCTGTGTATCGTACGGGTTGTTAACTATTGTAACAATAATAATAATAACAACGACAACCACGACACGACGTGGATAATAATAATAAATGAATAAATAAATGGATTGGGCATTAAATTTTTATTAAGATTTTGGGCATGTGACAAAAACAAATTAAGGGGGTCTTTCCTTTTCAAACTCAAAGTAATCTCTCTTCTGCTTTTTTTACGTATTCATTTGCCTTGTTTCTTTCATCAAATTAAACTAATCTTTATTCTCTCGGTTTTTTTTTTTTGCCTTCCAGGACGTTCCTTCTCTTTTATTAGCATAGAAGAATCAGTAGACATATACATATATATAGTGCGAGAGAAAATCAGTGATCAAATATTGTAAGATAGATGTTTATTATATTGACATTTAGAGAAGAAGAGTAAAAGCAAAGAAAGAAAGAAAGAAAGAAAGAAAGGAGAGATGAATTTTTGGGAATTATTGGAGGTGGCATCAATGCCAATAGTGCAGGTGCTGCTAATAAGCTTGCTAGGCGCTTTCATGGCTACTGATTATCTCAACCTTCTCAATCCTTCTACTATTAACTCTATGAACAAGGTACATATATATATATATAAACAACTTATATATATATATATGTATATTATTATACACTCTTCAATTAAGATACCAATGTCCATTTTCTTTATTTTTAATTTAGATTAGATGAATGTATCTTTCGGAGTCGTACAATTTTCTTTATTTTTCTCAAGACATATCTTTATATCTATATAATTAGAAGCAATGGTTTTTGAATCTTAGAAAAAAAAAAGAAAAAGAATTGTGTGGCTGATGAAATTTCGCAGAGTTACGTGATCTTCATCATGGAGAACATCCCCACAAATTTTCATCATAAAATTCAGTCATATACTTCCTCAAAAAAAGAGAAGTCCGTTCTTTAGCTAAAGAAAGAACTTCCTTTTTAAAGCATTACTGATATACATACATATATTCTCTGCCCCAAATTAAGTCCGGAAGTTTGACTTTCACCTAGATAGTTTTTTGGTTCAAGTTTTTGTCATTTCGACTCATTCTAAATTGGTAGATTGACTAGACTCACAATTAAAGTGTCGTAATTCACATGGTTCGAGTATTTGCATTTTGAGTAATCCTAAATTGGTAGATTGACTAGATTTACAAATAAAGCCTCATTTGAATCCCAACATTAACATTCTAAAGATTAAACATTACATCGAAAATTTACCAAACTTGAAAAGTATAAAAGGTTGAAGGAAACAAGCTCTAATTTCAAACATAATCAATGGTTATGAAGTGATAATAGCAGGAAAAATATAAAACTAGGTTTGCTGTATATTTTTATTTAGCTAAGAAATTAATAAATGCTATTGCAGATTGTGTTCAAGATTTTTACACCCTCACTAATGTTTGCAAGCCTTGCCAAGACTGTTACATTTCAAGACATAATCTCATGGTATGCTATTTGTATGAATGTATCCTTGTACCTCACTTGGTCTGTGTTTGATTACCTGTAAATACTACAGAGGTCTGGTTTGTGCAGAAAATGCAAAACAATGGGTTTGATTAACATTGTAAATGAAAAGACTGTGATCTACTTTTACACTGTTTTTTCACATTTCGAAACATCTTTTCTAATACCAACCAAACATACGTAAAACATTTCATTTGCACGAAAATATGTGTACATTGAAAACAATTTGACCTGCATTGAGATTTCAGCGATCGAAACACAGCCTTGATGTATCTTTTGTACATTAATTTATTTGGCTAAACAAGGTTCAAAAATTACTATGCAGCATCCACTGAATATATATATATGGCACTTATGACAATTTCTTTAAACTTATAATTTGTCGATGCGTGCCCCTAATTTGTACTACTTTTTTCCGCTTCTTTGAACTATATAATCAGGTGGTTTATGCCTGTTAATATTGGGCTAACCTTTCTAATGGGAGGGATCCTTGGGTGGATAGCAGTGAAAATACTTAAACCAAAGCCACATCTCGAGGGCCTCATCATTGCTACATGTTCCTCAGGTAACTTCTCAAAAAGTGTAAAAATGGAAAAGTACTAAATACTTACACAATTTGTATACAGGACTACCGTGGTCTAATATGTATACTCCAATTAAGTATATTATTTTGTAACAGTGCACCATTTTCCAATTTTTTTGTCAACAGGAAATTTGGGAAACCTTCTCTTGATAATTATCCCTGCAATCTGCAGCGAGAAAGGCAGCCCATTTGGTGATCATGATGTCTGTGCTACTCATGGACTCTCATATTCGTCCTTCTCAATGGCAGTAAGGGAGAATATCTCTAACGATGTGTTTGGGAACCCAAATTCTAATTTCTGGATTAGGAAGTAGAATTCTTGTCTTAGGGAAGTCCTCTGTTTGGATCAAGAAGTTGGCTCGTCTTGTTCTTTTTCTTATCACTGTATTTGTCATTGGTCTTTTTTCAGCTTGGCGGTTTTTACCTATGGACTTATACGTACCAGTTGATAAGGAGTTCAGCCATGAGATATAAAGCGATGATAGCAGCCAAGGAGGTCTTCAAGGCACCCAACACGGACCTAAATGCAAATGAGAAGGCTCATCTTCTAGGGGGAGACGAACCTGGAGAATATGTATCTATAGTTGTGCCGACAAAATCAACCGAAGAGGGAAGAGAAAACCAAGTTGTAAGACCTCCTTTCAACTTCCTAAAAGTTAGCGCTGGTTTTGATGGGGTTGGGGGGGGGGGGGGGGGGGGGGGGGGGGGGAATTGGGGGTGAGGTTGTTTTCTTGGGGGTTCCTGACCCCAAACCCCGTCCACCCACCCTCATAAGTGCTCACAAAAGTATAATGTGAAGGCAGTGATACCTTCAAAATGTTTATCGCATCTCTTTTTTGCAGATTATGCCCCAAGAGTCAGCTTTTGGATCGATGAAAGAGGACGAGTCATTTTGGAGTAAATTGAAGGGCACTCTGCACCAACTATTGGAGGAGCTAGCAGCACCTCCAACTCTTGCTGCAGTGAGTTCTCTTGAATTCCCACCTTTATTTCATGTAAAGGAGTATGAAACTCTTAATTGCTATCTTCACTACTTCAAAGACGGAATAACAAATCTAGCTTATCCATCTGTTTTAAGATTGTAGGATTCATGTTCGGAGCAGTCCCATGGCTGAAACACCTTGTGATTGGCGACGACGCTCCACTTCGAGTGATCCAAGATTCCATCAAGTTACTTGGGTATGCACTAATTATAATCCAAATTCACTAATTACCGATACTCATAGCTATGCTTATGTACCATCACTAATTCTTTCTTTTTCGCATTTGATATCCATGTTAAATTTCTTCTCAGCTATTAATCAATTTGGTAACAGAATAATTTTGAATGTATAGGGATGGAACCATACCTTGCATCACCCTTATACTAGGAGGCAACCTCACACGAGGTAAAAATACCTCCAACTTCCCACTTGAATTCTTGTTAATCTTGTTTAAGTATACATTTTCATGACTATGCCCTTTCCATGTACACATGCTGTATGAACTTTACTTGTTTACACGCGCGTGCATATACACAAAATAGAACTGGTTCTGACAAATTATGATCAACTGACAGGGTTACGCCATGCAACATTAGTGCCATCGAGCATTGTTGCAGTAATTTGTGTTCGATACGTGATACTACCGGTCATTGGGATTGGTGTAGTTAAAGCTGCGGCAAATCTTGGCATTCTTCCATCGGACCCGCTGTTCCAGTTTATTTTAATGACTCAGTTCACTCTTCCACCTGCCATGAGTATTGGTAAGAGTTATTGGTCTTATACATGTAAGATGGCCTTTTAATTCCTTGGCTGGTTTTTTTAACCGTAAAATGAAATTTGAGGATGCTCTCTTTCAACTCAAACTTCTCTAGACAAGTGACCAGGCTTTAGCAGCGGACCGTTTGCTTTAGAGCCGGACTGTATACACTATACACATATATATATACTATAGAGGTGCAAACTCATTAAATATTAGACATGCAAAAACTAAATTATGATGAAATTTTCGTATTAGTTTTGAGAGATTGGTGCCAAATTACCCCTTTCCTCCAAAAGTAATCAAAATCCACCAGTGGGCGGAATTAAGGAAAACCATGTGATCCTTCGGTCCCAAAAAAAGGAGTCAAATTTCGTTTTTGGGAAACTCTTAATTTGCGACAGATAGAATATGAAAATAAACAAGTGAAACCATTTTATCACTTTTCATTAAGGTAAATTGCAATAAACTCCTTAAATTTTGTTATAATTGGTTGAAAATACGCTATTGAACTAGTGATTTCGTCAAACTTTGCGATTTTCCCCTAGGTGTCACTTAAAAAGGTTTTAATTTTCTAGACACACGTAAAGGGATATTCACGACTTTCTTTTGGCCCTATTGCCAAATCTATATAGCATCTTTATTCTTTAAAACGTTTTGTACAACAACATTTTTTGTTTTGGAGAAGCTAAAATTGCTTTGAAAATAGGAATTGACAATAATTTTTTTCCGTTGTAGGGGATTATTTTCATTTTTCAACCATGGAATATTTACACTTGATTATTACTAGTTTGGTATACGTATTTTTTTTTTTTTAATATAATGAAACTAATTCAATATATTTGGGAATATAATATAATAAATGGTTATATTTTTGCAGCTACAGTGACAGAACTATTTGATGTTGCTCAAGCAGAATGCTCAGTACTCTTCTTGTGGACTTATTTGGTTGCTGCCTTTGCACTTACTGTGTGGGCTACAATTTACATGTGGATCTTATCCTAAATATTCTTTCCTCTAAGTACTGAATTGCAAATAGTTGAGAGAAATTAAATAGGAAAAAGCCATAGATGTATTCCTGTACTTGTAGATATTCAAAGAGAGAGTCATGTAATGATGCTTGTTCCTGCTTAGTTGAAGAACTCATTGCAAACATTCACGCGACTGCGTTCGTTACGGGATCTTAGTTTTTTCGCTTTCGTTTTGTAACAGAAGATTTTATACGCATTTACTAGATATATTGTCAATCGAAACATTAATTAATATTGTTTAATGGGTGTTTCTTTACAATATGTATTTTTGTATCCTTCATTTTTAATGTAATAGATTGTCTTGTTCGAGTTTAGGCAGTACTGTAGTAGGTTGTCTTGTTCATTTTCAGGTGATGGTTTGCAAATCTATACTAAAAATTGCCATAGAATTATGTCTTATATTTCCAAAATATAAAAGAAATTATATTTGTAGAAAAATGTGAGATATCCCTGTCTGTTCAAAAATAAAAATCTCGGGGCCTTTTAAATTTCTAACTGCTAAGTTTTATTTCGTGAACTTTTATTTATACTCTTTCACATGCTGAGGTTAACTCAAAAAAACATAATTAAAATTATTTTTCAGTGTAATTTCTTGACGTAGGTTTTTTTTTGAACTACAGGATACAAAGAAAAAACTACAAAAGAGGATCAAGAGGGGGAGGAGGAAAACTAATCCAATCCCCAAACAAATGTCCTTTACTGGCAAGAGAGGCCAACACAATGAGCAATACTATTTTCCTTTCTGAGCTAAAAAACAAAATAAATACGATGCAACTTTGCTAAAGCTCTGGCATCTTCAATGATCGAGGCTATTTCCCACGGGGAAACTCCTTCCGAATTGCCCAAAGAGATGATAGATCTGTTGTCACCATAGACACACACGCCACACTGGCTGAAAGCTAACACACAAGTGCAAGCTTCTCTGAGAGCTTCAAAAAGGAGACGAAGCCTTCATTTTCTTAAAACCTGAAGAATTAACCTTCAATTTAAGGATCACCCACCGCTGATCTAGGGTTCCTTCGAAAAAGAAAATAGAAAGTATAGGTTTGAGTGGGCCGAGAGACTTCACTGATTCGATCGCTTGAACCCTGAATATCTCCAGAAGATGGCATTAAGGCATGAGAGAAATGGATGGAGAATCTTTAAATGAAACTATTACAACCCCAAATAAACCAACACGTATCACACTTTGCTAATGATATTGTTGACTGCAATGACTCGAAGCTGAATCAGTTTTATTTGGCTATTCTATTAGGATTATGGCTTTCTTCATGATTTTTAGCAGTTGTTATGCTATTTTTAGACAGTAAGATGTTACGCTTATCATGTAGCAGATTTTCTGCAATTCAGTTTTCTTTATGCTGTATAAATAAATGGTTTATGCTTAATAAAAATGTTTCAGATGTCCCTAAATCAATTTCGTATATGTTTTAGTCCTTAATTTTATGTTCCACAAATTGGTATCAAAGGGACAATCCTGAGGGACCTGTGAGAGAGCTTCAAAACCCCAAAAACCTGATTCAACATGAATTCAGAAAATTCATTCACTGCGATCGCATCTCCAGTGTTTGATGGAACAAATTATCAAGTATGGGTTGTTCGAATGGAGGCCTATTTTGATGCAAATGACCAGTGGGCAGCTATTGAACAAGTATATGAAGTTCCACCCTTGCCAGACAATCAAACTCTTTCACAAATCAAAAACTAAAAGGAGAAGAAGCAAAAAAAATCAAAAGCAAGAGCAACATTGTTCGCAGCAGCCTCATCCACCATTTTTACCAGAATAATGACGCTGAAAACCACCAAGGACATCTGGGATTTTTTGAAGCAAGAATATGAAGGAAATGAAAGGGTCAAAGGGATGCAAGTGCTGAATTTAATCCAAGAATTTGAGATGCAAAAGATGAAAGAATCAGAAACAGTCAAAGAATATTCTGACATACTTCTTGGTATTGTCAACAAAGTAAGACTGCTTGGTACTGATTTTTATGATTTTAGAATTGTTCAAAAAGTCCTTGTTACAGATCTGAAAAGCTTGAGGCTACAATTTCATCATTGGAAAACTCAAAAGATTTGTTAAGTATTACTTTAGCAGAATTATTGAATGCGCTGCAGGCACAAGAACAAATGAGTTATGAGGCAAGAAGGATACGTGGATGGTGTTTTTCAAGCCAAATTGCATAACAACAATGGTGGCAGAAACAACAAAAAAATGCAAAACAAAAGCAACAAGCCTGGAGGTTTTTCAAGCAACAACAAAAATAGCCAAAGCAGCAACACTCAAGTCTTTCCACCTTGCCGTCATTGCAAAAAGACCAACCATCCACAGAATAAATGTTGATGGAAGCCAGAAGGAAGATGTCACAAGTGTGGAAAATTGGGGCATATAGAAAGGATATGCAAGACTCAATAACAAGAAGGAGAGGCCAAGGCTGCTGAGGATCAACCGCAAGAGGAGCAGTTGTTTGTGGTATCATGCTTTGCCACCAACAGCTCCACAGAAAGTTGGCTTATACATAGTGGTTGTACAAATCACATGACTTATGATCGAGAGCTCTTCAGAGATCTTGACTCGACCGCTATTTCTAAAGTCAGAATTGGAAATGGAGCACGCATTGCAGTTAAAGGGAAAGGGACAGTAGCACTCGAAAGGCGCACAGGTCTGAAATAATTTTGATGTTTTATATGTTCCTGAAATTAATCAAAACCCTTTAAGTGTTACTCAGTTGCTTGAAAAAGGCTATAAGGTGCTGTTTGAAGATAAACACTGTGTGATTAAAGATATAAAATGCATAGAGGTATTCAAAGTTCAAATGAAAGGCAAAAGTTTTGCCTTGGATTTGATGAAAGAGGAGCAGGCTGCTTGTACATAAAAAAGATAACAATACAGTACTTTGGCATAAAAGATTGGGGCATTTCCATCATGCCGCTCTACTTTTCATGAAGAAAAACAATATAGTGAAAGGTTTGCCCGAGTTAGAGGATGAGCCTCCTAAATGTGTTGCTTGTCAGTATAGGAAGTAAACCAGGCTGCCTTTTCAACAAAACAAGTGCTTGAGGGCTGCACAAAAGCTGCAATTAATACACACAAATGTTGGAGGACCATTGAAAACACCATCATTGAATGGTAGTAAGTATTGTATTGCTTTCATTGATGATTACTCAAGAATGTGCTGGATTTATTTTATGAAATTTAAATCTGATGTTGTTAACATCTTTGGGAAGTTTAAAGCTTAGGTTGAAACTCAAAGCGGATGCAAAATGCAGGTGATCAAGTTTGATAATGGAAATGAATATACCTCTGAAAAATTTAATAAGTTTTGTGAAGATGCAGGCATTGAAACATTAATTGACGGCACCTTACACTCCTCAATAGAATGGAGTCATGGAGAGAAAAAATTGGACAATTATGGAAATAACAAGGTGATTACTTCATGATAAAGGGCTGCCAAAAGAATTATGGGCTGAGGCTGCAAGCACAGCAGTTTTTCTGCTAAACAGACTGCCAACAAAAACTTTGCAGAAAAGGACTCCATTTGAAGCATGGCACTGCTACAAACCATAGTTGTTTAATCTAAAGACATTGATTGTCTATGTTTCTCTTATATCCCTCAAGTTAAGGGAGACAAATTAGACAAAAAAGCATAATCTGGGATTTTTGTAGGCTACAGCTCAATTTCAAAGGCCTACAAGATCTACTTACCACAAAGCAACAAAATAATTGTTAGCAGGGATGTTCAATTCCTCGAGCTAGATAACTGGAACTGGGAGAATGATAAGACGCTTGAGATTCAGGAGGAGAATGATAATGTGGATGATGTACCTGTTAGAGGAACCAGATCACTCTCTGACATTTATCAGCGATGTAATGTTGCTGTAATGGAGCCTATAGGGTATGAAAAAGCTGCAACTGACCAGAAGAGGATATTTGCAATGAAAGAAGAGCTAAAACTGATTGAAAAGAACCAAACATGGGAGTTGGTGGAGAGACCTAAACACAAGAAAACTATAGGAGTCAAGTGGGTTTATAGGACCAAGCTCAATCCTGATGGTTCTGTAAACAAGTACAAGGCAAGACTTGTGGTCAAGGGATATGCCCAGATGTTTAGGGTAGATTTTTCTGAAACTTTTGCACTGGTTGCCAGTTTGGATACCATAAGAATGTTGCTTGCTCTTATTACACAAAAGGGCTAGCTCATTCACCAAATGGATGTCAAATCAGCCTTCTTGAATGGATACTTGGAGGACGAAATTTTTATGGAGCAACTTGAAGGGTTTGTTTCTCAAGGACAAGAGGAGAAGGTATATCGACTGAATAGGCCTTGTATGGTTTAAAACAAGCACCAAGGTCCTTGGTATAACAGAATTGATGCACACTTAATGAACTTAGGCTTTGACAAAAGTCTAAGTGAATCTACTTTATATATCAAGAAGGTTGATGATGAAATACTTGTGATATTCATTGTACGTTGATGATCTACTAGTTACAGGAAGCAGCAAATAGTTAATTGACAAGTTCAAAGAAAAAATTAAAGATGTTTTTGAAATGACAGATCTTGGGAGAATGACTTTCCTTCCTTGGTATGTAGGTACATCAAATGAAAAATGAAATATTTCTATGCTAGGATAAATATGCAAAGAAAATCCTCAAGAAGTTCAACATGGAAGAGTGCAAGCCAAATGCAACTCCAATGAATCAAAATGAGAAATTTTACAGTGAAGATTGAGCTGAAAAGGTTGATGAAAGGTTGTACAAGGCGTCTAATAGGCTGCCTAATGTATTTAACTGCAACCAGGCCAGGCATCATGCATGCTATAAGTTTGCTATCAAGGTATATGCAATGTGTTAGTGAAATTCATTTTCAATCAGCAAAAAGAATTATTCGATATGTTAAAGGGACAATTGATTATGGAGTAAGGTTCAGTCAAGTTAAAACCTTCAGTCTCCATGGTTATTCTGATAGTGTTCGAGTTGGATGCGTTGGTTTATGAGAAGCACCTTAGGTTATTGTTTTAGCTTTGGTTATGGAATTTTTTCATAAAGTTCTAAGAAGCAAGAAGTCATAGCTCAATCCACAACTGAAGCAGAGTATGTTGCTACTGCTGCTGTGAATCTTTGGATCAGAAAATGTATGACAGATTTGCATATGGAACAACAAAAAAGCACACAAATATTTGTGGACAACCAAGCTGCAATTTCAATTGTTAATAATCCAGTGTTCCATGGCAAAACTAAACATTTCAAGATAAAGCTTTACTTTCTAAGAGAGGTACAAATAGAAGGAGAAGTGCAGCTAATTCACTGTCAAACACAAAATCAAAGTGCTGCCATCCTAACAAAAGCCTTTCCCAAGAGCAAATATGAATTCTTAAGGCAGAAGCTTGGTGTATGCAGCTCTAAAGTCCAAGGATGATTGTTGACTGCAATGACTCATAAAGCTGAATCAGTTTTATTTGTTGCTATTCTTTAGGATTATGACCATTTCTTTATGCTGTTTTTAGTACTTATCTGTTATGCTTATCATATAGCAAATTTTCTGCAATTCAATATTCTTTATACTGTATAAATAAATGGTTTATGCTTAATAAAAATGTATTCAGATGTCCCTAAATTAGATATTTCTCAATATATTTTAGTCCTTAATTTTATGAATATCCAACAGATATCAATGTTCAAACGAGAATTACCAGTAGAAACTAACACAAATTAATTGAGGGGTGATAATATATTAAATAAAGTATTTCCATGATGGGGCAACCACGCACACCACACCTCCTTAACCCAGCCACAATGAAAAAGAATATGCTCAATGGTTTCAAGCTTGGCCTTGTTGACCTCGAAGGTCTTAATCTTATTTTGATAATGACAAAAAGTTAATCATGTGTATTTTACATGTATTTTAAATGTATTTGGTTTAAATAAATTTAACAAGCTGCATTGTTTTTCCCGAAGTATCCCGAGAACTAAAACCGAAATCTTATCAAGTGTATCACTACTCTACGAGATTCTCTCTACTCTTACATGAACTCATGGAATTCATAAAGATCAAAGATCAAAGGAATAGATGAAAAAGTTTCAAGGCAAATGATTCTAGTAAAGATCATATTGAAGAAACAAATCAAAGCATTCGAAGACTCGTTAATTCGATAATTGAGTGAGTGCTTATGGATTTATGTTAAGTTTCTTGATTGATCAATCTCTATGGCTCAAACATATTCATGCATCTTTTAAAGATTGATTCAAACAAGCTTGCAATTGAATTTCTTTGAAAAATATCATTTTACAAAGACCGAGTTTTAAAATAAATTCATGTTAATTTTAAACAATCATATTTTAATCCCTCATAAAAATAGGTATCTTAGAAACATATCTTTGAGGCTCAAAAATGATTAGAATTGTATGTGGAACTAAATTGCTAAATTGCAAAAATATTTTTATTTTTCATTTTAGATTCGCTCAGTTTTGGCACAGTTTTGATCTAACGGTATGATGGAGGCTTTAGCAGACTCCGATCATTTTAAATTTTTACAGTAGTTAGATAACATTTCGTATCACTTTTTGACCAAAATTTGAGCATGATCTAACGGTCAGATTAAGAGATATTATCAAAACAATTTGAATTTTTAGTTAACAAAATTAGTTGTTAGGAAAGTTTGAAAATGTATACTTTTGACCCAAAACATTTCTTAATTACCCCCAACGGCCATATACTTTTGGGAGCTATATATATGAGATCTTAAACATGTTATAATACACTTGAATTATTCTACAAACTCATTTTACATATATACAAAGTTATTCAAGTATTCAATTCATTTCATTGATCATATTCTTTATCTTTGAACTTATTTATTGATCAATCTTGATAACTCTAGTGTGAACTTCATTTGTAATTTTCAAATATACTTGAGAGTTATTTTTCATTGGTGTGAATCACAAAACTATCTTTATTCATCAAGTGTGAGAGGTTTATCTCATAGGATAGCAAAAAGGTTAATTCTTGTATTGAGTGTGGTGAGTAGAATCACACTTATTGAGTGTTGTGAGAAGAACAACACTTGTTGAGTGTAGTGAGAAATATTACACTTGTAAATGTTTGATTTTCACCCGGAAGAAGATCGGTTTTACTGGAACTTCTCGGGGGCACTATTCGGGAGTGGACGTATGGTCTAAACAACCAAACCGCGAGAACAAAATATCATAGTCTCACTCGGTTCAATATCTCTAACTCTAGCTCTTTATTTACTTGCATTTATATTTATTATTTGTATGTTGAGATTGCTTGATTAAATTTGGATTTACTTGATAAATTTGTTTAATTAAGTTTTATTACTTAGACATTTTCGAAAATATTTTTAATTCCGCATTTAATTTGAAAAACCCTATTCACCCCCTCTAGGGTCATTATCCAACCAATAGGCCTTACATAACTTTCAGAGCGGGGAAGCAGCACATTTTTTGGAAAAAAAGGTTTTCACCTAAGGCCAAAGCATTTTTACAAACTTTGCACCATAAGTGCTTAATTTTGGGATGGCATTGAAGGTTCTAAATGAGTTTACACAACGAAAAAGGGATGAAAAGAGACAAAAAGGCCTCCAACATATTCGAGGCTACACTTAGCTTTATGGCTTAACGGTAACCCGATCTAATCGAGTAAATACCTTTCAGAGAGAAATGCCAAATTAAACGGTTTTCTGCTTCTCAGAAACTTAAAGGCAAGGCAGCTATCAAATTGGATTCTTGAGAAGAAAAAACTTGGAGTAACAATCATATTTTCAGCTACTTAAATGTTGGTCCAATTAGCTCACTGACCTAAACCAAAGAACAACCATTAGGTTTGGGAGAAGAGATTTTAAAGTTGTTGAAAGACACCCAACAATCCTCCCCAATATTGACCGATTTGCTATTGTTAACTTACCACTGACACCCGAAGCAAGAAGTTTTTAGCCTTCCAACAAGCTCATCCATGCCCACGAGGCATTATGGCCTTTAATAGCTTCCCAAAAGCTGCACCGAGGGAAGTAATCGCCTTAAACAACCTGGCCCACAAAGCATTAGGCGAAGATATAAGCCTCCAACAATGTTTAGCAAACAAAGCAATATTAAAAGCGTGGAGGTCCCGAAACCCAATACCACCCTCATCCTTTGGCTTCGAAATTAAACTCCATTTTTTCCAATGAATTTTTAGTCTATCTTCAGGTCCGGCCCACTAGAAATTTCTCATCAACGCCGAGAACTGAGTAGTAAAAAGAGGACGAAAACAAAAGGCATGAAATAGCATAAGAAAGAATAGCATGGATAACTAATTTATGAGAATTTCATTGCCCCCAGGAGATAACAAAGATTTCTTCCAACTCGCCAATTTAGCCAAAACAAATTCCACCATAAAATGAAGTGATTTTTTCTTAGATATATCCCACGGAAAGGGAAAACCGAGGTACTTATCGTTTGGAGCTCATAGAAGGAATATGAAGAATAGAAGAAATACGAAATTTAGTAGATTTCTTCATATTATGAGAGAAGAAAATAATGGATTTATCAAAGTTGACTAGCTGCCTGGAACCCACACTAAAATCATGCAAAAGTGCAAGAAGATTCATGCAATTTGTAGTATTGGCCTTGAGAAAAATAATCGAATCATTAGTGAAAAAGAGATGAGAGAGCATGGGAGCATTGCGCCATATAAAAAGTCCTTGGATATCACCCTCGAAACCTGCACGAGTAATAGACTTAGACAGCACATCTTAAACAATGAGGAATAGATAGGGACATAAGGGATTTCCTTGACAGAGACCTCTTTTCAGGGACTAGAAGGCAACACTTCTTGCCGTTAACCCAAATATTGAACCTAACTTGTTTTAACACATTAAGCAATGAGATTTATCCATCTTTCACTTGAATCCAAGTTTTCAAAGCATTTCAAATAAGAAATTCCACTCAACCCTATCATAGGCCTTCAATGAGGTCGAGTTTGATTGCCATGTACCCTTGCGCGCCTTAATTTCTTTTTGTTTTTTAGAAAATGGAACGCCTCTTGAGCAATAATAATGCTATCTTGAATGAGCCGGTTAGGAACAACCTCAACTTGGTGAGGAGAGATAATGGAGTGTATAAAGGGCTTCAATCGGTTTGCTAACGTCTTTGCCACAACTTTACAAGCGAAATTGCACAACTTTATTGGGTGATAATGAGAAAGGGTTTCCAGATTCTTGACTTTTGGAATAAAAACCATTTGGTTTCATTTAGATCTTTGCACACCGACTCCCCAACGACATCCCAATATTTATGAAAGAAAATACCCGAAAAACCCTCAGGGCCTAGCGTTTTCAAGGCACCAAGCTGAAAGGCAGCACGTTTAATTTCCTCATTTAAGACGGGCTTAAGAAGTTCCGCATTCATTTCATTAGACACAACACCATCAATGAGAAACAAAATACTCTAGAAATCGCGGTGACCATTAAATTTAAACAGAGAATAGAAATGAGCAGCTATGTTGTTTGAAACAATATCTAATGAATACTCCCACTTGCCATTAACCTTCAATTTGAGGATTTGATTTCTTCTCCTTCTTTGGATAGTTGAGGAATGGAAAAAACGAGTATTACGGTCTCCATATTGTAACCAGTTGACCCGAGACCTCTGATGCCAAAACATCTCTTCTCTTTAAGGTGGTCATCTATGGATTTTATAATGCACCGCTGCTCTTTTAAATTTTCTGCTAATGGTGTCTGACTTTGAAGAAAAGCTAATTGGGCATTGAGGTTTTGGATTACTATAATATTGTTCCCCGCATTTTTTTTTCTGCAAGAGAGTACAAAGCTGATATACACTTTTTGATTTTGGACGCCAAACTAAACATATCTGACCCCTGATGAGAAATGCTCCAAGCATTAGTGATACAATTTTTACATCCTTCTATAGAAGTCCACGAAGATTCGAATTTAAAAACCTTTGCGCCTCTGTTGATTGTGATGTGAAACGGAATAATGAGCGGACAATAATCTAAGACTTTAACTGTCTCATGAAGGAGAGAAGTATAAGGGAAACGATTATTCCACTCCAAATTGACGATCACCATAACAATTCGTTCATGAATATTTTTATATCCCAGTCTGCCATTAGACCAAGTATCTCTTTAACCCTTGAAGTCCAGTTCCATAAGATTACAATGGAATATAAACTGATTCAATTCATCACATTTTTTTTATTCATCATTTTACCCCCCTTTTTGTCACTCTGTGCACCAACTAAGTTAAAATCGCCTATTAAAACCCATATAATCTTGAAATTTCTATAAACCCAGTTCAGTTCTTCCCACATAGATTTTCAAAAAATAACATTATTATCAGCATAGACAGACGAGGCTATCCATAGTTCTAAACTACAATCATCTTTGCATTTAGCTAGAATATGATTCTTTGACTTCAATATAATCTCCATATCAATCTCGTTAGTCCACCACAAAGTTAAACCTCCGAAAATACCAATCGGATCAACATAACAATAATTAGTAAACCAGGTCCCGCAATGAATGAATTCCAGCTTGTTACTTTTGTTCTTTGTCTCCATCAAAAAGACTAAAGATGGGCGATGGCACCGAATAAGGTCGCTTAAAGATCGAACTGTCAGGGGTCGCCCCGACTCCCTGGCAGTTCCAAGATATAGCTAACTTGACGTAGGATTCACTAAAGCTAAAAGTACCACAATGATATAAATAAATAAGGGAAATGTTATTGGAAAAACAATAGTTCCCTATAGGGGTGTTTTCGTTTTCGGTTTCGGTTGGCGTAGAAACCAAGGTTACCAAAACCAAAACTAAATGTTAAAATTCGGTTACAATTTTTATATCTTCAAAACCCGAATTCGAACCAAACTTTTTGGTTCAATTTTATTCTGTTTTGACATATGTCTTTTTTTAAATCAATTTAACATAACAACGCAATACTAATAGTAATGTAAGATTAATTCATATTCAAATTAAAGTTATGTTTTTTTAGAAACTAGGAGCAAACATATAGATACCATTTTTTTTTATTTAGTTATTATTTTATTTGTAAATTTATAAGAATAAAATACATTAAATAAAATGATGAATTATCTTGCAATCATGTTTGTGATAAAAAAAATCTTAGCATTATGTAGTTAATTCACTAATAAGGGTACACATCAATGACTTTTTTTTTTTTAAATGATCATAATATACAATTAATAAGGAACATATTCTTATAAAAAGGTCATTTTTTTGTATTATAGTGTAATTAATGTGTGTTTTTAGAGCATATATTAATATTTTTTTTTATTTTCTTATACATAATTCGGTTTGGTTCAATTCAATTTTGGACTAGTTGCAACTAAACCCAAACCAAACTATTTGGTTTCGGTTCAGTTTTCTCATTTTCGGTTTCGGTTATTTATTGATTCGGGGCTTTATAGATCGATCTGAATTGGTTCGGTCCGTTCAATCAATTTTCGGATTGGCCTTAATACTCTTAGTTCTTTCAAACCATCTTATTTTTTATACTTTTAAAATAAGATAAAATTACTCTCGCAAAAAATTATTAATTTGATAATAGTATCTCTCATAAATAAAGGACAATCCTGATGCCTTCAAATGATGCAAGAAAAAGTTCTTGATTTCACATTTAAAATTTTGTGTATCCTAAATCCTAATTACAACATGCATTCTAAATGGTCACAATCGTAATGTAATAAAAGAAATACTATTAGTAAACATAAACAGTCTATTTGGATGGAAGGAATAGGAAGGAAGTGAAAGGATTTGAGGAAGAGGGATTGGGTTTCTATCGTTTGGATAGAATATTTGGAGAGAATGGAATGGAAATGGAAGGAGTGGGAGGGAGTGCCATTCCTTTCTATTCCCTTATTTTCTTTCCTTCAAATATTGGAAGGATTAGGAAAGAAAGGAAACAATTTTAATAAATAATTTACCTTTTTCCCAAATTTAACCCAACCTAATAATCCTATTAACAACTAATTTATTATATATATGCTACCGTTTGTAGGTCAAAAAAAATAAAAAAATCTCACACTGTCGCTTGCTGCTCTCCATCGTCTCACTATTTCCCACTAGCACAAAGAATATGTTTCTTTTTCTACCTTCTCCATTAATATGCTTTATATACTTTTATTTTTATTTTTTTTTAATTGTATTGCTTGATTCTACTTAATTAATTTTTTTATTTTTATTATTATATTTTTGGGTATAAAAAAATGCCACACATTGGTACGAAATATATATAAGTTTTTGGTTGGTTGTGGTGTTAAGGTGTTACCCATTTTGAAATTTTTTTTCTCTATCCCACTTTTAATTTTTTTTTGTTTTATTTATTTCATTATTGTATTTTTAGGGAATAAAATAATGCCACATAAATTGGTACGATATATATATAATTTTTTTTTATTGGTTGTGGTATTGTGGTGTTAATGTATTACCCAATTTGAAAATTATTTTTTTCGATCCCACTTTAAAAAGAAAAATAGTAACTTATGTTATTTTGGCATAATACATTTTAATTTAATTTCTAAAAAGACTTTAAATAAAAATTTAGTAATGTTGTAAGATTATTTTTATTTGAACTAGTAGATCATGGAAGACTATGAGAATGATAGATCAAATTTGTTTTATTTGTGGGATCGAAGGCGCCGATTAGCTGCTATTCAAGAATTATGTATTACAGTGTATTGGTTTATGTGACGTCGTAGAAATCTTATAGATAAGCCAATTAGACAATCATACCTTAAAAGGGAAAAGGTACGTGACGAACTGATGAATCAACTCCAAACAAATGAAAAATGTCGTGATATTATTCATATGGGAACATAAGCTTTTAAGAATTTATGTGAGATACTTAGGACAAATTGTGGTCTTAAACCTACAAGATTGGCTTCAGTTGAAGAGCAACTTGCAAAATTTTTGTACATTTTATCACACAACATGAAAAATCGTACAATGTCTTTATTCTTTCGACATTCTGGAGAAACTATAAGCCGACATTTTATAAAGTTTTACGGTCAATAATCTCTATGGAAGAGCAATTTCTTCGACAACTTACAAGATTACAAGTCCTTCCAGAAATTCAAAATAGTACTAGGTTCTTCCCATACTTCAAGGTATGTGAAAATATCATATAAATTTCGAAGTCATTGTTATAAATATACACACAAAACATAATATTAAATAAATATGACAGGATTGTGTCGATGCTATTGATGGGACACATATTCATGTGAAAGTATCTAATGAGGATGCACCAAGGTATCGTGGTAAGAAGGGCTATCCAACTTGGAATGTGCTAGCTGCATGTTCATTTGACTTGAAATTCACATATGTGCTTCTTGGATGGGAAGGAACTGCATCCGATTCAAAGATTATTAAGAATGTACTTATAAGAGAAGATAAGCTTATAATTCCTAATGGTATTGTAATTGAAAAACTATATCCATTTATATGATCCATAAAATGATATAATAATTGAATCTTTTTTTAATACGTAAATATTATCTTGTTGATGCTGGATATATGTTAAGGAGTGGACGTATTGCACCATATAGAGGTGTACGTTATCACTTAAAAGAATATTCACCAACAAATCCACCCGAGAATCCTCGAGAATTATTTAACCTCCGTCACTCATCATTACGAAACACAATTGAGAGAGCTTTTGGGGTATTAAAAAAGCGATTTCCAATAATAGGAAGCATAGGTGAGCCTGCGTATTCTGTGAACACACAATCGGAAATTATTTTGGCATGTTGCATCCTACATAATTATTTAATGGGCGTAGATCCTAATGAAAGTCTTATTGAAGAAGTTGATCGGAAAATTTTGAATGAGTCTCAAGGTGATGAAGAGGGTCGCAATCGTATGGAAGAAGACGAAGATGCTGAGTGGGCCGGATTTTTTAGAGATACTTTAACAGGTGAAATGTAGAGGAATTACTATGTAACAAATTGAGTGTGATAGTTCAGATCTTAAGTAATTAGTTTTGAATAAATTTTTATTTGATTTTTGAAATTACTGCTACGTATAATTATATTCTTAATGTTTTAAGTAATTAGTTTCGAATAAATTACTATTTTGATTGTTTGAAGTTACTGATATGTAGTGTTTTATGTAGACTTTTTGCTATATATTGGCATTATAATTAGATAGGTGATGACTGCAGCTTTCATGTTTCTTTTATTTAGTGATATTAAATGGGAAAGAAAAATGATAATACTGAGGCCAATAAAAAGAACGAGAAATTTATATGGGCACCGCATATGGATGAAGCACTCATTGATGCTTTTCATTCCCAACAATTGCAAGGAAGAAGGGTCAATGGACAATTTACAACAAAAGCATATGAACTAATTGTCCTCGAAGTTCGTGAAAAGCTTGGGACGATGGACATTGACAAAGATAATGTGAAGAATCGTATGAAAAGTCTTAAAGTAAATTTTAGCGAGTGGTTTGACTTGTTTGTGAAAAATGGTAGTGGGTTGCTTGGGACTCAATAACCATGTGTTGGACTGCTGAACCAGAAGTTTGGAAAGATAAAATAAATGTATCTTTTAAATTTTATAATTTTTTGGGAGTAAATGCATGTGTATAATTTTATCTTAGTTATTAATATTGAAATACTTTATAATTTTCTGATATAGGCGAACCCAAATGCCAAAAAATGGATGCACACTCCAATTGTCGGCTGTGAAAAGCTTATTGAATTATTCGGAAAATATAGAACAACAAGTGCTAATGCAGAAACTGCGAAAGAGAAACGAAAACAATAGGATAGTTCAAATAACGAGAACTATGAAACCATTGATGGTATTGATCAACTATTATCACAAAATGAAGTTACTTTAGAGAATTTTGATGGCATTGATAATTATGGGGATAATATGACATCTCCTGGAACCACTTCTCAAAGTGCAAGATTCAAAGGCAAAAAAGAAAAGTTTCAAGTGGTGAAGATATAGTTACTGACATGATTAAAGTAATTAAATCAGTTGCAGAAGCAATTAAAGAAGGAAATTCTATACTTGAAAAATCTCAATCACATGTCTACTCTGAGCAAGAATTATGGAATGACTTGGAAGTTTTGGAATTGCCGTCCACAGTGATTATGGATGCATACCTTCTCCTTATCGAAAATCCTGTTAAGAAAAGGGCTTTTTTTGGCTGCCCATTTGAGGGCCGTAAGAATCTTTTAGGAAGGTTGATGCATGATTGATTGTGATAAGCATCTCTATTTGCAATTACTAGGTAAAAGTTTTAAAAAGTTTAAGCTAGATGTTTTGAGAGATTAGAACTTTTTATTTTATTTTATTTCATGCTTTTGATTTGTTATTTTATGTTTATGCAAAACCTTAATGATTTTTAATCCATGATGAATGTTTTATTACTATAGGTTTTTATTTTTCTAAAAATGTTAGAATTATTAATATAAAATTATAACTTTAACTGCAAGGGTATATAAGTAAAAATAAATAAATTACATTATTTTTCTTCCCTTCCTTCTTTCTATCTAAACAGAGTTATTTTCATTCTATTCATTTTCTTCCGTAACTATCCAAACAATAATAAAATTAAACTCATTCATTTCTTTCATAATTAATTCTTTCCTTTCCATTCCCTCCTTCCAATTCAAATGGACTGAAAAATAATCCACAAAAAGTTACTCTCTTTGTCCCAATTTAATTGTCCCAATTTGAAAAACTAAAAATTAAAGAGACATAATAATTAGTCCAAGAAAAAATATTTATTTTTAAAAATGCCCTTTACTTTTCTCCTAATAAAAAAAGGTGGCGGACATAAAATAAAAAAAGTGGTGGTAGTTTAAAGGGTAATATTGAAAATAATAAAAGTGTTATAATTAATGACATGCTAAATATAAAAAGTGGATAATTATTTTCGGATATCTAAAAATGGAATAGTGAATAATTAAATTAAGACGGAGAGAGTATTATTATATATAATGTATAAGATTGACCAAGAATTGGAGCTATAGAAAATCAGTTGTTGACCATTTTAGTAGTTAATGCATCTTTTTGGGCACGACATTATTGAAAAAAATAATAAAAAAATGGCAAGTGCACGTCTAACCAGCAAAAAGGAAAATAAGATTGCGGGTATAAAATCTCAGGAAATAGTATTTCATTTTCACAGGAGTTACAAGTTTTTGAGTACTGCAAAGCGTAGTTTAATTTAAGTTATAAAGGAAAATTAATTTAAGTGTGTGAAATTTGATCGAAATATTTTTATTTAATATAAACAAAATATAAAAAGAAAAAGAAAAATGGGAAATGCCAAATTCAATTTCCGCCCCTCCTTGTCCAAAAAAATGTTATATTTTCCTTACAAAGGAAATAGAGAATAAACATTGACTAAACGTTCCTCATTAGACAACTACCCAATGAAGCTACGAGGTAACCTCGCAGTCTCAATGATCCTTCAATTTGCAATGATACAGTAAAGCTTCGAATCTTCTTTGCTTTCTTCTTCTTCTTCTTCTTCTTCTCTTCTCACAATCTCAATCGTCCATAACAATCTTACTCAAAACCCCCAATTGAATTGTTCCAGTTGCTAATCCAAACCAGTAATTTTCATTCATCATCATCTTGTTCTAACTTCAATTTCATCGATGAAACACCGATTGTTCTGTTTTACGGGAATTTTGTTAATCCTGGTGGTGTTTATAGGCTTGTTTGGTGCTGTCCACAACTCTCAGGTATCGAAAATATCATATACGACTCTGTTGGGCAACGGTTTGGCTGTGATTGATCGACCACCGGCGAGACGGTCTCTCTTGTCAGATGCTAAGTGAGTGGTTCCTCTTTTTTGCATTTTTGCTTTGTGTATTTGTTATTTTTGATTTGATTGAACACTGAATGCTGAACTCTAAATACTTAAAGCTAAACTAAATCAAAAATATATTTGCTTTTATTCGACTCTAAATGCGGAGTAAATGACATAATTTTACCCTTATTATTGTGATATATCTCAATAGATAATGAAGGTAAAGAATAGGAGAAAACAATACGACACAATTGGAATAAAAATCTTCATTAACGTTAAAGTAAGCGTCAGCACATGCTTGCTTCTTTAGGCTGAAGGCTGAATTTTATTCCATTTCAGTATTAAGAGGTGGGAAAACAAACACCATTTATACCTTTTAATGTAAATGGACTTTCATTCATCATCGTATAGTTGACATTTACAATTTTACCGGTATATGTCAATAGCTAATGAAGGAAAATAATAAGGGCAAAGAATAGGGGCATAATTGGAATAGAATCTTTACAAAAATTAAAGCATGCATTTGGCACAGAACTTGCCTCTTAATGTTGAATGCTAATTTTTAATCCAATTCACCATTAAGAGGTGAGAAAACATAACAAACACCATGTACACCTATTAATGCTAAATGGACTTTCATTCAGCATTGACTTGTTGCAATTTAAAATTTTACCCTATTATTGTGGTATATGTCAATAGATAATGAAGGACAATAATAGGGGCGTAATTGCGATAGAATCTTTATTAAAATTAAAGTAAGCATTCGGAACGCTGAATGCTAATTTTTTATCCAATTCGCCATTAAGAGGTGAGAGAACATAACAAACACCATTGATTCCTCTTAATGTTAAACGGACTTTCATTCAGCAAAACGAGCTAAAAACAAACACCACTATGAAATTTGAGATTGACTTCTGTTGAATTTGTGTTGAAATATCTAATTTTTTTTGTTAAATTATGTTGTTTAGATGTTAGAAGTGTATCTTTAGTCATAGTCTTCATTGTGTTGTGAAGCTGCAGATACATTTGAAATGTCTAATTTGAACATTTTCCTTTTTACATGGCGTTAATGATAAATGGATATGCATTTGCTATTTTAAGGTTTATGTAGTTATGCGTAAACTTGTTTGAAACACTTTGTTTACTTTGCAATTCTACTGCTTTTACCACTATGAAATTTGAGATTGACTTCTGTTGAATTGTGTTGAAATATCTAATTTTATTTGTTAAATTGTGTTGTTTAGATGTTAGAAGTGTATCTTTAGTCATAGTCTTCATTGTGTTGTGAAGCTGCAGATACATTTGAAATGTGTAATTTGAACATTTTCCTTTTTACTTGGCGTTAATGATAAATGGATGTGCATTTGCTATTTTAAGGTTTATGTAGTTATGCCTAAACTTGTTTGAAACACTTTGTTTACTTTGCAATTCTACTGCTTTGGTCTTCGGCCCAACTACTTTTTGGGCCTTCATAATGCTGTTTTGTAGATGAAGTTTAATTGCAAATCACGTTGTTAGCCCTTCTGAATATGATGCTGTTTTTACTCGCTTTTGCTTTGAATTTGAGTATGGACAAAATGGTGTTTTTGACACATGAAGGAGGAAAGGATTGGAGTCCTCAAAGTCATAAGATCAGGGACATGGGATTCTGATTTAATTTGTTTGTACATATAGGTGTGAATTTTGGAAACTATATGATAATACTACACGGAAATTGACACAAGAAGTGTTCTTGTCTAAATTTTTTGACAAAATGTTCATGTCTTCTTCGTGTCAAAATTCTCACACGGAATTGGAATGTTATCGTGTTAATCACGTCTTATTGTATGAACACAAGATAAATTTGCATTATGTTGTTTCTATTAGAATACCCAAAGTTGTCATTGTTCTTGTCCAGTCATGTTTAAAAGGCTAGTGCTTATTTTAGATAAGAAAACACAATGTGATGACATACTGTGCTCGGTTAGGGGAAACGTGACCCTAAAACATGAATTCCCACTCCCAGTTTTGCTTTGGTTGGATTTTTCCAAAACATAGTTACTTGGTTTTTCATAAAACAGTAATCTACATATTTCTCAGTACAGTTTACACCAACCAAAGCCAAGTTGCATGATGGAAATTTTAATACCGCTGCTTTGTTTAAGTTGCTTTATTTTGAGTAGCCATTTTACTGTTTCCATGCTCGTACTACAGGAGATATTTAACGATGGTTAATTTAGATACGTTTTGAATTATACCTCTTTTCTTTTCCATTGTCAGGGAAACTTACTGTTTTGTTTTTACTTCAAACAGTGAACATGATACTGCGCTAGTTGCTACACTGGATGGAACAATCAATCTACTGGACCTTAAATCTGGTAAAACCCTGTGGTCGTTTGCATCAGGATCATCAATTTATTCTTCGTATCAGGCTCCTGTCAACCACGGTGGTGATGAGGAAAATGCCTCTGATGGAGCTGGTTATTTTATAGATTGTGGGGATGACTGGAAGTTGTATGCTGATAATGGGCTACGCAAAATGGTATGCCCCCTACAATCTTTATTTTCTATGTAGTTTTTTCCTTCTAATGCTTCACACTCAACTTATGAAATTTGTCTTCCTCATTCTTACATTTTGGAATTTCCAAAACCCCTCTGTCTTTGTAAATATTCGTCCACCCATTACCATTTTACTCACGCCCTATTTCACTGTCAGGTGTGTTGTGGTCCATTTGGTAGGAGGATGTGAAAATGGTTTGTTCTAGTTGAGGAGTAAGGAAAGAAAGTGTTCTTAGTGAGTTTGTCGGTAGACCTTTTTACATAAAACTATAGAAGGAAAAGATATATTTTAAGGGATGAGAAACTCAAGATGGGCTGCATTTCTTCCTCCCATTCTCCTCATACTTTGAAGAGGAAATGATATTAATATGGGTTGAAAAGATCTTTGCTATCAATATTGCATGATACATACTGTAAATAACATGTGCTCTTGTATTTTACTGGATATAACCCATACGTATGGCCTGTGACCCTGTCCATGTTTATAGAAAATTTTCCGTGCCTCCTACGGCAAAAGCCATGTACAAATGACTAATTTTAGCTCCTCTCTCTCTCTCTGCTTTTCAGTGAGGGTTTGTTTGATCAGCTTACCAAGAAAGGAAGGTTTTGATGAAAAAATTTAACTTGGAAATTATTTTTTACCATCAGTTTTAACCTTTTGAAAGTGAGATTTTCATGATGGAAAATAGACAATGATGCATGGAATAGATCACAGCAAAAAAGGGGGAGAGAGGGTAGAGGATGATTCAACCCCCTGCCCCCAACCCAAACCACACAGAAAAGGAAAAAACTACCATGTTGCTAGTTTTAATTGGTTCATGACAGCAAGTGTTGATCTCTTAGATAGTCACGCAGGGGCAGAGCTAGTATGTGCTAAGAGGGAGGGGGTGCAATTTCCCCCTTTAATTTTGAAAATTTTGTAACTTAATGTTAAATGTCTTCGCAAAATTGAAAAAGTACGTATATTAGCTATCTACCCCCAAAAAAAGTAAAATCCCTGGGTTCCTGAAATCATAAGAATAGACAATGGAAAAAAGGTCCAGTTGTCAGTATATGGCTATAGAAGCCCAAATTATTGTAAAGTGAATCCAAGATGACTTTCTATTTTTATGTTGCTGGATGTTTTGGTGCCCTGTAGGCACGCAAGAGTTGTAGGGCTTCTATTTATCTAGATTTTATCTTCTTGATCCTTTTGGATCTGCCTTCACCTTGCAATAAAATATGGTGCGTGTATGCTATACCGGGTGTTGGAAGAAATATTGAATACAACTTTTGTAACGATGACATGGTACAACGGACTGAACTTTAACCCTTAGATTACGAAATCAGAGGTTCAAATCACGTCAATGGTGGTTTTGTAAATATCTGGCTCCCCCTGCATGCAAGGGAATCCTAGCCATTGCGTTACAAATCCTGAAATATGAGCAATATAAATCCGTTACACCATGTCATCATTACAACTATTGTAAAGAATATTTTCTATGGCTCGCTTTTAGTTCAGGTGATAGGTCTTTGTAGGGATCATTTCAATAATTTTCTTTACGTTAATACATAAATCATGCCAACTAAATCTATATCACTCACAGCATCTTCATATGACCGTTGAAGAGTACCTCAGATCTACACCACAAATATCAGATGATGGAGTCGTCGTACTCGGATCTAAAAAATCTACCGTTTTTCTGGTCAATGCAAAGACTGGAAAGCTATTATACACTCACAGTTTGTTTGATTCTCCTGCAAGACCGTGGAGCAATATAGACTCAAGTGGTTCCCATGAAAGATCAATCAAGGGATGGGAAAATCCTAGTTCTGTAATCCTAAAGACTGATGAGATGCCACTTTACATCACAAGGACAGACTATTTACTGGAGTCATTTGCTCTAAATTCAGGCAGAGTTCTGTGGAATGTGTCGGTTTCTGAGATTGTTGCTGCTTTCCTCTGTCAAGATATTGAGAAATCAATTAGTGGGGACATGCTGAATACAGGCCGTGAACTTCCTTCTGAACCTCCTTTTAATATGCCATTGCCGTGCCAATCTACAGCTGTTGTTCACCGACTGCGCAGTAATAGAATGTTGGATTCAAGCTCGAGGTCTCACATGCTACCAGGGGGTCATCATGACAATTCGATGCTACACAGACCCTCTTTAAGAGATATGATTGGTCCACAAGACGATGATGCTGAAGCCCAGCTTTCGTTGACTAAAAATTCGGCAAAATCTGGTGTCGAAAATGTAGAAATGCCTGACAATAGTGTATTAAGTTCACTTTATTATAAAGGGCCTCTTTTTATTATTCTTCTCATTGTTTTGGGCTTACTAATCTATGGTTTTGGTCCACTGCCTGGGAAGTTGACCAAGCAACCTAGCAATTTAGATGCCAAAGCTGTACCTTCTAAAAGGAAAAAAAATCGAAAGTCAGGAAAGAGTAATGGTATTTTTGAGAAAAACCCTGAGAATGGATATTTAGGCAATGAGAATGATAAAAAACCTTGGTTGAATTTCAATCAACTAGTTGACCATGGCTTAGAGGGGCATAGAATTGGTAAGTTATTTGTATCGAATACAGAAATTGCTAAGGGAAGCAATGGTACTGTTGTCCTTGAGGGAATTTATGAAGGTCGTCCAGTCGCTGTCAAACGCCTTGTGAGGGCCCACCATGATGTGGCCTTTAAGGAGATTCAGAATCTTGTTGCATCGGACCAACACCCAAATATTGTTCGATGGTATGGAGTGGAATATGATCAACATTTTGTTTATCTTTCACTGGAGCGATGTGCTTGCAGCTTAAACGATCTAATTCTGATGTATTCGGATTCTTGTGATAAGCTGGGATTTACAGAGGGCCAAGCTTCAAAAGCTATGACAGAATATAAAATTCGCTTGGATTCAATGAAAGGTATTATGCAAGATGTTGAACTGTGGAAATCAAATGGCTATCCTTCACCAATATTATTAAAATTGATGAGGTTAGTTTTTGTAATGTATTTATAGTAATGTTTATAATATTTGTCTCATCTCAAGCTCAAGTAACATGTGCCATTGTTCTGCTATAAGTCTATAACTGAATAATGAAAAATTTATGCTTCTCCACATATCAGATATAACCAAACATTAAGATCTTTTGCGTATTTTTATGGAAAGGATAACCCAATGCCAATATAAGATTATCATTGTAGGCTAGTTACTCGTGTAAAAATTCAGAGATACTGGTACCATCTATAGCCAACTTCGGTTCATTTTGTTCAGCCCTATTTAGATCTAACTTCTTTCATCTGTAATGCAGGGACTTGGTTTCTGGGCTTGTACATTTGCACGAGTTAGGGATAATTCATCGAGACCTAAAGCCTCAAAATGTATTGATAATCAAGGAAAGAACTCTTTGCGCAAAGCTTTCTGATATGGGCATTAGCAAGCGCCTTGTTGGGGATATGGCTTCCTTGGGTCATCATGCTACTGGCAAGTATTCTTCACCAGTTCTCGTGGTAGCGTTGGGGTCCATTTGATAAAAAAAGTTAGAAAATTATTGCAAACGCTACTAATTTTTATGTGAAGTTGAAAAAGAGTTGTGTAATTTGGTGAAATGATCTCCATCTTTTCCTCTTTCTTAATGGAAAAATTTCCTTACCCATCCTCCAAAGAATTGAATTCCTTGGAAAAACCAAAAAAGTAGTAGAACATCTCACCAAATCAGTCATATCTTTTTCCAACTTCTTATGAAATTTAGAAGTGTTTGTAATCATTTTCCAACTTCTTTACTGAGTGCACCCTTGGTGATTTCTTGAAATAGGAATGCATGATCTATTATTGGGTCAGTTACATTGCTTTATTAAATAAAACATTTGGGTCATTAAGGAAGTGACACCAACTTCCGACAAAAAATTCATTTCCTATTCTGGTGCACAGGCCCACCATTAGAAACGCCATGTATGTTCTTTTCACCCACTATAAATATTTAATGTCCTATTTTGGTACACGGGCCCACCATTAGAAACGCTAAAATTGCTTATCTTCAAGCAAACTGTCACAATATTGATGCTTGATAGATGCTAGGTATTAAATACGTGATGATTCCAAGTGATGCAGACTATCACTTCTCCTGTTAAACCCCCAGTAAATTGGCTTGAGATTAATAGGTGGAATTGAATGGTTTAAAATGGACATATTTGCAATTCATAGATTTCGGTGTACTAAAAATCCCCTCCTAGGGCACGTAGGCTTGGCCTAAGTGCCAATGTACCGTGAGTGCCTTTTAAAACAATGGTGGCTATGCCCATCTGTCCACTGTCTTTCTAGTGCATTTGGCCAGAGAAAACTTTGGCATGAAAGGCTGCTCCATCAAAATTCATATGTGAAATCATTTGTTACAGAAGAATTTTGTAATTGGCTTAATGGCTTTTCAAACTGATGGCCAGAGCTTATATTTATATATAAATATTAGGGTTACAATGAGAAAGAAAAATAAATAAAAAGACAAAAAAGGACATAAAGATACATATAACACCTAATAACCTAAGGGCTCGTTTCGTTTGAATTTTAGGAAAAGAATTGACATTTTAGTTTCCCGAAAGCTCACATGCCAATGTTTGGTTAGAACTGGAATTCTCCTTCTCTTGTATTGACAATAACTTGCCAATATACTATTGAACATAAAAATATATTGATTAAAATTGGATACCATATTATATTATGTTATGAAATATTACTTTATTATATATGCAAAAGAAAAATGTTTAGTTGCTAAAAATAGGAATACTATTATCAAAAAAAATAAAAAATTATGAAAGAATTCCCCCGAATCCTCGTAGCTTTCCTGGCATGGAATGTGGGAATGGAGGTGGGGAATTCTCCTTCCCAGGAATCCTGGATTCCTTTCCAAAACTCCAACCAAACATTTGGAATGTTGAATGAACGGGAATTTAGGATTCAATGAATCATTTATAGAATGAACCAAACCGAACCTACTAATCTTTAATAAAATATGATTTCCAACCATTACAGTGGATATAAATTTTTTATTTCAGTATCTCATTATTGACTTGTTGCAGGTTATGGTAGTTCAGGGTGGCAAGCACCTGAGCAGCTTCTTCATGGACGGCAAACACGTGCAGTAGACTTGTTTAGTTTAGGGTGTGTTCTCTTTTACTGCGTCACTGGTGGTAGGCATCCCTTTGGTGACCATCTCGAACGCGATATTAATATTATAAAGAACCAAGTTGACTTCTTCTTAGTGGACCATATCCCAGAAGCCGTTGATCTTTTCTCTCAATTATTGTCCCCTCACGCTGAACTTAGGTAATAACACATAAATTAAATTTAAGTAAGGTGTGCACTACATATTCAGTTCTCGCATCTATAAATTCGTGTAATTATTAGATTACTTCTTTCATCCCAAATTCAGAGTCCACTAATACTTTTTGGGATGTCCTGAATTAAGAGTCCACTTTCCTTTTCATAGCAAAATCAATCCAAAACTCAAGATAGGAAACAAGTTTTGCTCCAAACCAAGGTTGTACTCAAAAGAAACGTGGAATCTTAGTTAGGGATGGAGGGAGTACTTGACAAGCACCTGTGTGTATGACACTATGGATACGACACTTCAGATTTGTTTACAATTACAAATATTAGTTTTAAGAATTAATTCAAAGAAATATTGTTTAGAAATATGTCTAGTATACAAGCACATATTATATATATATATATTCAAATTTACTTTGGATTGTGGGTATATCAATACATTCAAAGGGATATAAAAACAAGAGTGGGAGAATGAGAGGGGAGAGAGTAATTGGTAAATTGTTGAGGGTGTGGGACCCACTTCCAAGTGACGATTGTCTTCAGTTACATTTTGCTTCTTCAATAAGCCATTGTGCCATTATATTGATTTTTAGTTTCTGCCCCTTGGTAAGGTGGGCATAGATGCGTCTCTTAAATGGAATAATTTTGTAGTTTGGCAGAGACCTATTTCCCTGAGTGTATAAATATAAAAAACATTGTATCATGAGGTGCTCAAATGAAAAGATTTCAACCCGATGCAATGTAGATGTGGTTATGCAAATTGTTTTTTGTTTCATTCAATGATCTTTCAAGGATTTTTTGCATCATTTCAATGGAATGATTTAGTAGTTTTGCACCATTTTCATGTATTTCTTAAATATACAAGGAAAAACAGGAAAGGGGAAGGAGAGTCAAAATTACCGTGCCAACAAATGATTATGTTCATTTTTGGCTTATTTTTTGTAGGCCTAAGGCAATTGAGGTGTTGCACCATCCACTGTTTTGGAGATCTGAAACACGACTATCATTTCTGCGGGACACTAGTGATAGAGTAGAACTGGAAGATCGAGAGGGCAATTCTGATCTTTTAAAAGCATTAGAAAGCGTAGCGCCTATCGCCTTGGGTGGAAAATGGGACGTAAAGATGGAAACATCACTCCTCATTGACATTGGACGCTATAGGCAATATGAGTTTGACAGTGTTCGGGACTTGCTGCGAGTCATTCGAAACAAGTTCAATCATTATAGAGAATGCCCACAGGAAATCCAGGTTCGCATTCATGCCATTAACAACTTCATATCGATTGCGCTTTTTGATATATTTATGTTTTTGTGGTTGCTCACTATATTCTAGTTTCAAATAGTTGATCAAAAGAAGATAATCCTCTCCTTAAGTAAAAGTAGGACCTCCCTTTTGGATGGGAATGGATGAGTTTTTGGGGGGTTTATTTTGCAGGAACTGCTGGGATCAGTGCCAGAAGGATTTGAGGAGTATTTTGGGAGTAGATTCCCAAAATTCTTGATTGAAGTATACAAAGTTGCGCACAATTACTGCAAGGAAGAAGAATGGTTTAACAAGTACATTAACACTGATTTAATTTAAGCCCCTTTCTCTTAAAAAGGTTAACTATGTAAGTTGTTCATATTTGTAAATATGTAAATTGTAATTTAATAATGTATGAAACAACACTGTAAATTAATTATTTGGAAAATTAATTTTAGCTAACTAAACACTATAACGTAGGGTTGGGAAACATCGTGATAACGCGAAGAAATGAAATGAAATCGGCATGAAAATAATATTAAATGTTGGGTTTGTATCAAAATATTGACATGTAGTTTAGAGAAATATCATACTAATGTTAATATTTGTCGTGTCTAAAACTGAAAGATTAAAGTTTATTATCATTTGATTTATGTTGACCGGAAAGCAAGAAGATGATAGCCAGTGTTCATATTTTTTTACGTATTGCTAAAGCAATTAGTAGATTAAGTAGTTGTAAAATTGTGCTTTAAACATAATGCATTGTTCTGATAGATGAAATTGGGTGATGGAACGCAATGGTTGCTTTGGTGCTTTAACAATTAATATAACGTGTTATGTCATCTTTTCGTTTATAGCGGATTAATGGAGGTTAACTGGTAAAATAAAATAAAAAATATAGAAGTTTATGTTGACCTTAAAGTCAATTAATCTTATTTTGATAATTACAATAAGTTAATAAAGTGTTATTTAACTCGGTTGTTCCAATGATGATAGTCATTTTAACCGATATATCTTCCGACAAGTGTAACTTTAAACTGAAGCAATCAAAATCTCACACAAGCTTTACAAACGCCTCTACTCACAAGAAATGAATTCAAGTGATATACATGTGCTATGCAAAGCCAAGAAAATATCTAGATCATCAAGCAAGTGAAGATATGCACAAGAATGATCTCCACATGTTCTACAAGTTATCAAAACCAAGAAAGGATCAAGAACATCAAACAAGTGAAGATACGCACAAGAAAATCAAGCATCACGAAGACTCGAATTATCATTAAATTGAGTGAGTGCTTAGATTTTATGTAAAGTTACTTTATTGATCAAATCCCTATAGCTCAAGCATATTCATGCATCTTTTAAAGATTGATTCAAACTATGTTGAAATTAAATTTATTTGAAAAATATCATTTTACAAAAACCGAGTTTCAAAATAAATTTATATTAATTTTAAATGATCATATTTTAAGTTCTAATAAAAATAGGTATCTTAGAAACATATCTTTGAAGTTCAAAAATCATTAGAATTTTATTTGGAACTAAATTATTAAATTGCAAAAATATTTTTATTTTTAAAATTCACTCAATTTTTTGCTCAGTTTTGATCTAACGGTAAGATGGAGGCCTTCCCGGAATCCGATCATTTTGAAATTTTTACAGTAGTTAAACAACATCTCCTGAAAATTTTGACTAAAATTTGAGCATGATTCAACGGTCTAATTGGGAGAAATTAACAAAACAGATTTGATTTTTTTGTCAAAACTAGTTGTTGGAAAGTTTAAAAATGTATCCCTTGGAGCCAAAACCTTTCTTAATCATCCCCAACGGCCATATGATTTTGCAAGCTATAAATATGAGTTCTAAGACTCATTTTTAACAACTTGAATGATCATACAAAATCATTTTTCATATATTCTTATTATTCAAGTATTCTAGCTAAAGCATTGATCAATCTCTTCATTCTTTGAGCTTATATTCATTGATCAATATTGATATCTCTTAATGTGAGCTTCATTTGTATTTTGTTATACACAAGAAAAATATTGTACATTGGTGTTAGCCACCAAAACTTATTCAAATCATATTTGTGAGAGGTGTATCTCATAGAATAGTAAGAGGGATTTCTTGTGAGAGTATTGATGGTGTTTCAATACTTGTAAAAGTGTGTGAGAAGAATACACTTGTAGAGGTTTGATCTTCACCCGGAAGGAGATCGGTTATAGTGGAAATTCTCGGGGAACTAACCGAGTGCAGAGTAGGGGAACAAGCCGAACCGTGTGGACAAAAAATCTTCGACTTCGATCGGTTCAATCTTTCTATCTCTTGCTCTATTATATTGTGCTATGTATTCATTATGTTTGGAATTAACTTTGTTCTTGATTGCTTGATAAATATAGACATCAAATATTTTTAAATCATTTTTAAAAATCCGATTAAGTTTTAAAAACCCTATTCACCCCCCCCCCCCCCTCTAGGGTATTTTCCGACCTACAGTTTAGTTCAAGAAAAAAAATAACTTACTCATTTTATAAAAAAGTATAAAGTTAATGTTTACCAAAAATATGAATAGACCCTATTTACACCTTATAATAATGAAGTTTTAAAGGAAAATTTAAGTCACTGTGGTCTGCAAAGAAAATTCTGGTTTGATATTTTGTTAGTGCAATAATTTTAGATAGATATAATTATATGACATAAAAGTTGACGTATCAAATATGATACTGGTTAAAAGAATTTTATTGCGATTCATTATAACTAATGAACGATTCATACAATGATATGTTTGTAAGGCTTTTATGTTAGATGAATTAATCTTTGATATATAGTGTATTGTATTTATATTACTATAAAATTAGAAGTAGTACCCCCTTAATTTTAAGAGAGATTATCGGATCATATTTGTTATTTTTAATTTTGACCTTTTTATTTTTTGTTCTCAAGATATAAACTTAAGGATTTGTGTAATTAACAAGTTTCAAATCCTTGACGTTGAATTAATATGAATTAGTTATTTTACATACATGTACTTGTGTGAAAGAAATTTTTGAGAACTAATTAGTGATGGTTTACTTCGAGTTTTTTTTCTTATAGTTCCTGTTAGTTTATATCAATAGGTTTAATTATAAGTTGACCAGGCTAAAAATTTTCATGGAAAATTACCATGTTAGATTCTAGGAATAAATAGAACTCAAACTAAACAAGTATTGTTGAATTTTCATGTTTTTCATCTTTAGTAGTTTTTTAATTGCATAATTTTATGTGGATTTAATTTCATAGTTTTTCATCTTCAGCCTAATTTTAATTTTTTTCATGTAATTAAAAATCATTTGAACCCGACATTTTTATTTTATATGAAAAATGTTTTCATGTAAATCAATTCCATAGAATTGACTCCCTTTTTCATAAGTATTTAAAAGCATCCTAATTAAGTTAGTGAAATCTGAGAAATCATACCAGAAGCAATATGAGTTTCACACTCTTTAAAGGTCACACTTATTATAAGAGTCACACTTTTTGACATAATCAGTTTCTATGTTTTGCTCTCCAAGAAGAACCTGTATATGTATTGTATTTCATTAATTTGAACATATGTATTTTTTTTCTGTTAAATAATTACGTTAATTTTTTAGAAATTTGTGGGATATTGAAGAAAATTAAATTTGAATGTAAATTTGGTTAACTATTTTATTTATAGCTATGAAATTATTTAATTACGTATATAGAATATGTGGAATAGTGGCGTGATTCTTTTTCCTTCAGGATATTAAATGGAACTTATCCTTTTCCTTTTGATACCTTTCATGTATTGAGGATAATTGTAAGTACGAAGCTTTCCCCGGCTACTACAAATTTCTTTTGAATGATAATATTCAATTTCTATTCTTTATTTTTTTTTTCATTTGTATTTTAATATAAATACAAAATTTCATACTCATTCTGCAGGTTAGATTAAAATTATTGTTATAAGAAGAAAACGTTATAATATTTTTATATATTTTTTTAGTACCTTGCCAGGAACAGGAAGAAAACTAAATATAGGAACGGAAAATATTTATTTTTAACACTATTATATGCAGGGATGTACGCAGGATTTTTGTTGAAAGGTACATACATAAAAGACTGTAAAAATAATCTTACTTCTTAAATCATCACTCATAGAATATGCAAATTACAAACATATATATATATATATTAGTAAAATGAAAAATTACATTCATAGGTATAATAGGCATTTTTTTAAAAACGTTATTTGAAAAAAATATATTCACAAACTTAATCGTTGAGAATTATTTATCATCTTTACCTCACAAGAACAAAGATAAATATTAAGGGTCCGTTTGATAACATGATGGAAAAAGAAAATAGTTGACTTTTGTAAAAAGTTGAAAAATAAGTTAAAACATATGATGAAATATTTTCCTACTTTATAATTTTTTTCATGGAAATTTTTTCCTTTTGGAGGTTGAGAAAGAACAAATTTTCACAAAAAATAATGAAGGGTGGAGGACATCTATACATAAAAATGAACATAAGATGAAAAGCATCCCATTGCATGCCTCAACTTATTTTCCAACTTCTTATATAAATCATGTGTTTTTCTTATTATCAAACCAAGCCTAAAAGTTTAAGAAATTTTAAAAATAAAGAATGTTTCACCTATTGCCAAAACAATTTTTGGTGTCTCATTTACAAAAATTTAATTAATTATTAAAAGGATAATGCCATGTTTAATTATTAGAATTAATTGCTTCCGCGTTCACAAAAATGAATCGTATTGTCAATGTTGGTAAAGACTACTCACTTTGTTTCAAATAAGGAGTGGCAATTTTCTTTTACATGAAGACTCATTAGAGTCTCATTTTCTTTTTTGCACATAATAATATATCAACAATAATAAAAAAATAATTAATAAGTTGTAATCGTGAGCACTAATCAAATTGAATCAGTGTTAGTATACTCTTAATTTGAGATGAAACGAGTAGTATATTTAATTTATGGTCAAAAGCATCCTATTATTAATTATAAATACCAAACATAAAATGTTTTTAATTAATATATATATATATATATGAAAAAAAAAATCCAAAAATTTAGGAGGTACGACCGTACCCCCTTTAACTCAAGTGTGTATGTCCCTGATTATATTGTTTGACATTTGGTCAAATTCAAATAAAATTGTTTGTACAGTTAAATTATACTGCTGACTAACATTTAAAAACAAAAAAAAAAACATAATATTTATAGAATTTCTCCAAATTCTTAATATAAGGAAGATAAAACTAAATATAATTTCTAATTAAACATGAGAAATGTCTGATACAATGTTCAATTAAACCAGAAAAATCTTAAGTTGAAAATTTTACGATCATTTGATGTGCATAATTTCACCGTGTACTTAATTCGAAAGCATGTTTCCGATCAATGCAATGGTAACAATTTACTGAGCATACTAAATTAACCAAAAGTAAAAACAATCACAAAAAAACACACCATGAAGTAATGGAAAAAAAAACATAACACGCCATGTAACGCAATGTTCATGGGACAAATGAATACCGAGCACCAAGGGTGGAGCCACCTTGTGGCCAGGGGGCGGCGGTGGCCCCACCTGGGAATTTGGGGGGGCAATTTTAGTAGGAGGAAATGTTGAGGGTTTTATGTGTAATAACAGGATAAAGGCTAGGCAGGAGGCCATACTGAAAAATATTTTGGAATTAACTATGAGGGGTGTTGGTTGGAAATCAACTCTAGAGGGGGTGGGGGTGAATAGGGTTTAAGAAATTAAATGCAGAATTAAAAACTTTTTGAAAATGTTTAAGCAATTAAACTAACTAAACAACTATATCACGGAAAATATGCAATTTAGCCAAGCAATTAATAATTATAGCAAGTAAATAAAGAGCTTGAGTTAGAAAGATTAAATCAAACTAAAGACCAAGACGTTTTGTCCACACGGTTCGGTTTCCTAAACTATACATCCTCGCTCGGTTAGTCCCCCAAGAATTTTCACTAAAACCGTTTTTCTTTCGGGTGAAAAACAACCTCTACAAATGTATCATTCTCACACACTCTTACAAATATTGCTTTACCACAATATTCACACAAGATATACTTCTTGCTAACTTACGAAATTTATCTCTCACAATCACTAAACAATAATTTACCTTCTTGTTATCCTATAAGATTTACCTCTCACAAATGAATACAAATTGTTTGGTGATTCACACCAATTAACAATAACTCTCTCAAGTGTGTAATAGATACAATTTGAAGCTCACACTAGAGTTATCTTGATTGATCAATTAGATAGCTCAAAAATGAATTATTATGATCAATAATAAAAGCTTGACTTTGAATAGATGAAAGATGAGTTTGTATAAGTGTTCAATCAAGCCAAAATGTGTTTTAGATATTGTATATATAGTCCTAAAGATGATATAGCCGTTTGTGAGGTTAGGTAAAAGCACCAAAGATGGTAAAAAGTCAGGTTTCCAACAGCTATATTCTGAGCCATCAGTTGACTGAGCAATGCTCACCTGTCAACTAATTGGGCCTTAGTCAACTGAGCACAAGCCATCAGTTGACTGAAGGACCCTGCTGCCCATCAGGCCATAAGGCCAAAAATCCCAATTTTTACATTTTTACATATAAGCTTCAAAATTAATTCTAATACTTTAGGAACCTTAAAAAAGAGTTTTTAAGACACATATTCTCGAGAAAACTCAAAATATGATCATTTGAATTTAATTTGAATTTATTTCAAAATCGATTTTTGCAAAAATGATGTTTTGAAAGAACTTTGATTCAAACTTGATTTTGATCAATTTATGAATGATGTATGAACATGTTTGAGCTATATAAATAATCAATTAAAAAACTTTACATTAATTCTAAGCACTCACTCAATTATCGAATAGTCGAGTATTTGAATGCTTCGATTTGTTTATTCAAGTTGATCTCTACTTAAACCTCTTGCCATGAAGATTTTTGCATATGATCCTTGATCTTGATATTCATGAATTGCATTGTGATGAGATTGATATTCCTTGTCTTGTCCAATGTATTGTTGACTTGATCAGATAATATTTCGATGATTCTTGTTATGCTTCCTTTGAGCAATCATGTTATTCTTGATTTTTCAAGTAAATAAACTAGAAACTTATATCAAGAAACATGTTAAATAACACATGATTGATTTATTGTTATTATCAAAATAAGATTAAGACTTTTAGGTCAACAATGGGCATACGAGGGAAATATGTGAATTGCAGGGGCTGTACGTGAGATAAGATATATAAGTTTAGGGTAAGATTTTGTGTTTTTACAAAAGGAATAGATTGTTATAATTTTTGTCACGTGACCGACAACAATGAAATTATCGATAATGAAAATATTATTTAGTATTTTTAAAACATGAAACTTAGAAGGGGGATATTGTAATTAGATATATGATTTTGATTTTTGACGTATAAGATGTTAAGTATTTTAATATAATATTTTAATTTTGGCTTTATTATAATATATGCAATTTTTTTGTTAAATCTATTAATTTTAGCCTTTCCTGAACTCAATTTCTGGTTCCACCTCTATCAAGCACACTTATTTCACTCTCAATATAAATGAATTGCTCTTTTTATCTTAATTAAACCCTCTCAGTACTTTCTATCGATTTTGTTTTTCGAATAATCATACCGGTGTATTAATGAATTGTGTGTTCTAAAAATGCACAACATACCAATACATCTATATAAATAGAATCTAGATAAAACCAATAAATATAACTTAATTTTCTCATAAATAAAATAAAACATCTCGTCTATATACTACTTGACATATTGATGTAATTTAACATCCTTTCTCTAATAAGGTTAGTAGTCATGATAACTTGTATCTAGGTTGTTTATATTTGTAAAAAGAATATATGTGTGTGTGTGTGTAGATGTGATTTAATAATGTATAAAGACATTGTAAATTATTAATTTATGAAAAGACAAGTTAATAAATTATCGTCACTGAGTCCATTTTATTTTTAATTAGTAGTAATTAGCTGTTACAAAGTGTGCCATGCATCACTATATATAAGTGAGAAGTTGGCTCTCTATTGGTGACCATGATGGATCATGGTTTGGCAGAGACTTTTGTTAGCTAAGCATGATGGTCCCAGGAAATCTCATGTATATATAGTGCAAAATTGGCTCTTTTGCTCAGTAACTTGTTTTAGGCTTAAATATATAGGTTTTATTATTTAAGAGCTAATTTTGAGAGTTTTGCTTAAAGGCTTGACTTTTGTTATCTAAGCATGATGGTCCCAGGAAATCTCATGTATATATAGTGCAAAATTGGCTCTTTTGCTCATTAACTTGTTTTAGGCTTAAATATCTAGGTTTTATTATTTAAGAGCTAATTTTGAAAGTTTTGTTTAAGTGCTTGTAATTGAACTCCTTTGTTTCTATAATCAATATAAACTATCATTTGGATGGATTAGGGGCATTTATGCCAACACCACAGTAATCCTTGTCTTATCATGTGTGTTGTTTATTTTCTTATTTTTCTATTGTAATTGAGCTTGTTGTGGCGGTTCCTTTAATCAGGAAATCTTTTTACTTTGTGCGATCCTTCCGCGTTGCGTCTTGCTCGAGATTGAACGCCTTGGTGAGATAAATTAGTATTATAGGTTAAAACAAAAAAGGGGACTTGTGTCGCACGCCCATAAGCTAAAACGAGAAAGGGGACTTGTGTCGTACGCCAAGTGTTTAATAAAATTCTTAGGTGAGATTTTTCAATCTTTGTCTTATTGTTGGTTTATAAATTTTATTAGTGATTGAAGATGTCTACTTCAAATACCTTAAAAGTGTCAACGATATAGTTTGACATAAAGAAATTTGATGGCATAACGATAAATTTTGGTATGTGGCAATGCCAAATGCAAGATGTCTTGATCCAACGGGATTTACGTAAAGCATTGTTGGGTGTGGTAACTAAGCCCACGAAAATAATAATTGATGAATGGGAGCAGTATAATTTGAAAGCTTTTAATAAAATTTGGCTACATCTAGCTCAAAATTTGAATACACTAGAGGTATGTTAATGAGCGCATATTGATGAGTTTAATAAAGTCTTTTTTGATCTGTTAAACTTGGATGACGACACAAAAGATGAGGATAAAGCCATTTTGCTGCTTAATTCACTTCTGAAACTCTATGGCCATTTATGCACCATTTTATTATATGGTAAGGATTCAGAATGTTTTGAAGAACCACTTTATTATATGGTAAGGATTCAGGATGTTTATTATGCAGTGCTAAGTAATGAGCAGCGACAAAGGAAAAAATATAATACATCATCCAATGCGTTAGTTACACTCGGAATGACAGATGATCCGAAACAAGCAACACGTGACAACTATTTGCCCAAGTCACGTGCTAAGTACTTGGATAACATAGAATGTTATAAGTGCAAGAAGAAATGGCATATAAAAAAGAATTGTTCTAACACTTTGGTAGATAAGAGGAAAAAAACACATGACACCGCAAATTTAATTACTTGAGGGGGTAGTGACGTTAAGAGTATATTGGTGGTTACTCCCAGGAAAAGCTCAATGGACGAGTGGATTTTAAACTTGGGTTGTCTATACCATGTGTACGAAAACAAGGACTTGTTTTATAGCTTGATGAAGGTGAGTGGAATAAAAATTTTGATGGGTAATGATCATGTTTGTGGGACAGAGGGTATTGGAATAGTTAAGTTGAAGCTATATGATAGAGTAGTCAAAACTCTAATTGAAGTTAGGTACATCCCAAATCTAAAGAAGAATTTGATTTATTTGGGTTATTTAGATTCTAATTGGTGTAAAATTGTATTCAATGGTGGAATGCTAAAAGTTACATTTAATGCCTTGGTATTAATGAAAGGAAAAAAAGATGGTAATCTTTATTTCCTTGAAATTAGCAAGGTGATAGGAAGTGTTTTTGTTTCTTCAGAAGCATGTGGAACAAGTATAAATTCGAATTCGATGAAATTATGACAGATGAGATTGGGACATGCTAGGGAAAATGTGATGACGGTGTTGTATAAGTAAGGTTTGCTCATGGTATGAAGCACTGCAACCTAAAGTTTTGCAAGCATTCTATGCTCGATAAATGGACATGAGTAAAGTTTAAAGAGACACGACTCATAACACATCCTTAAGTGTTTGACTTATTATCATGTCTGTGAAGATAAAATTGATCCAGGAGCCTGGAAGGTGATCTTTATAGGTTCAAGAAGTAAAGTCAATGGATATAAGTTGTGGTGTCTACAAGATAGGAAGATGATTGTTAGAAGATATATTACATTTGACGAAGCATTTATACTTGAGATGCATATAGGAAAAAATGCAAAGGCACTCGATGAGAGTGAAAAAAGTAAGGTGGTGCAAACTGAGGTTTCTACTATGATGTAATCGAAAGTGACTACTCCGATTGATTCTTCCAATAGTGATTCAGAGAATCTGGAGATTCTTACTAAGAGGTTTAGTCAACAATTAGAAATTTCGTCTTTTGCTAGTCAGAGAGAGTTTAAAGCTCGACGAGCACTCTAATGTTTTAGCTATGAAAATAGTGTTGTATATGCATTGGTGGTTTATGGTGATGAACTGTCTTCATATCCTGAGGCAATAAAGGATAATCATTATGATGAATGGAAGACAGCAATGAGTGAGAAGATGAATTCTTTTCACAAGAATGAAACATATGGTCTTTGCAAGTTACTGAAAAGGAAAAAGTCAATTAGGTGCTAATGGGTGTTTGCCAAGAAGGATAAGGTTCTGGATTCTGATATTCGGTATAAAGAAAGATTGGTGGCTAAGGGGTATATTATAATGAAGTTTTCTCTTTAGTAGTAAAATACACTTCCATAAGAGTTCTAAGTTATGGTATTGTAGGTTGATTTAGAGCTTAAACAATTTGATTTCAAGACGATGTTCTTGCATAGAAATTTAGAGGAAGAGATTTATATATCTCAACCAAAAGAGTTCAAGGTTGTTTATAAGGAGGATTGTGTCTATATACTGAAAAAGTCTTTATATGGGTTGAAACCGTTACCTATACAATGATATAAAAAGTTCAACACATTCATGATGGCTCAAAAATTCAAGTGGGGTGATTTTGATCATTATATTTACTTAACAAACTCACAGGGGATTCGTTTATCTACTTACTCTTATATGTTGATGATATGCTTATTTGTTGATTGGGTATGTTGATATAAATAAGGTGAAGGCCCAATTGAGTATCAAATTTGAGATAAAAGACTTGGTTGGAGCTAAGAAGATTTCAGGAATGAAGATCATAAGGGAGAGGAAGAAGGAAAAATTGTGCCTCACTCGAAGCTAGTATCTAGAAAAATGGTAGTCATGTTTGAGATGTAGGACTCAAAGCCTATTAGTGTCCCATTGGTTACGCACTTGAAGCTCTCGGCAACGATGACTCCAAATACAAAGGAAGAAGTAGATTATATGGCTCAAGTTCCGTATGTAAGTGCGGTGGGAAGCTTGATGTATACAAGACCTGATATTGCTCAAATTATGAGCATCGTTAACCTATGGCAAATCCAGGAAAATGGCAGTAGAATGCCATTAAGTGGATTTTACATTATCTACAAGGCATGAAGAATAAAGGGTTAATGTATAAGATGTATGAGGGGTTTATTATTTTGCGGGTAATGTACAAGAATAAAGGGTCAATGTACAAGATATATTGTTGGCTTTTTAGAAGGATTAAGGAAGTGAAAGTGCTGACCCAACTAACAATTGCAATAAAAAATTTACTATAAAAAGGAAATAATTTATTATTATAGGAGAGAAATATGGAAAGTTGCATGCTTGCATAAACATCCAGTTGAAAAACAAGACTCCTAAGATTTGATTGTTTTCAATTGGTGGTAAGTGATCTGTATTTTACTATTTTTTGGTTATGTTTGTGCCAGACACATCTTAACATGAAAAGAAATAATAAGACATGAATATGACATGAACCCATGTTAGTTTTATGGAACACAAACACAATCGACATAAAATATGATACAACAAAATAGACACGATTACAATTTTTAGGTCATAATAAACATGTTACAGTTTTTAGGTCATAATAAACATGTTATAACACAAGTGGGACAAGAATATTTTTTAATTAATTTAGACAGGACAATATTTGATTAACACAACATAACTTTAATTTTGTGTCAATTTCGTTCCGATGTGAACACGAGACAATCGACTTTGTTTTAAAAATTCTAAATAGGAACACAAATTATCGGGTCAATTTCATATCAATTTGTATTGTTTTATCTCGTGTTGTTTTTAAAAATTGTCACCCTTAGTTTTCATCTTGAAAATTTGAAATATCTGAAAAATGTCAACTTAATAAAGTTATGATTAATTTTCTAAAATAATAATTTTAGTTAGATCAATATCCTAAAATTTCAACCTAATGAATTTATTATTAAGATTGTAAAATAATTACTTTGGTATTCTTCGTCTAACTGTTAAATAACATCAACACAAATTTCCATCTAAGCCAACAAAGTCATGATTCGTCATTGTAAACTATGAATTGATTGATACTTAGTCATACAAAAGGTTCACCTTAATTAAAAATAAGCTTGACTAGAGATTTAATCAAAATGTCTTAACTGTCATATGAGATTAAATATTATTATAATATTGGAAGTAGCATCATTTATTATATTTTTTTTTAAAAATGTGTTAAAATTAATATTCTTATTTTCAATTTGTCATAGCAAATGAGTTGTATTATCAATCATTAATTATATTAAAATTAATGTCTTCTTGAAAATAATAAAGTAAAAATTGCAAAATTAATTTTAAACAGAGTTAATATATATTTTATTCTCTGTACACAACATACTTAAGCCAATTATTCTATAAAGCTATAAAGACAAATATTACTAAAATTGCCTATTTATTAAAAACCCGTGCATCGTACGGGTTGTTAACTAATATTTCATGAAAACGTTATGTCAAATAAGCAAGGGCCCTGCTTTTCCACGCTAAATTTGTTGCTTATTATTTTTAATCCTTTAATTATTTTGTTCTCAAAATAAATCAAGGATTTATGCGGATTTATGCTACCAACAAACATCAAATTCTTGACCTTGAGGCTATAGATAATAAGTGTTAAATTTTTTTTGGCCATTGAACCACAACCCATTATCTATTTCAGTTTTTCTTTTAATTTCGAAAAACATAATCCGTGTAAAACAAATAGAAAAGACAACGTAAACATGTATTATGTATGCTTAGTGGCGTATCCAGGAATTTGAAGTTAGGGTGCACAATTTGAGCCGATCGATGATGAGTGGGAGTGGCTAAGTAGTCGCTGGACGGAGTCACTGGTCACAATGTGTGAAGTGAAACGGTCAAACAAAGCGATAAAAAAAAGAGAGAAACAGGGGAGAACTGAGAAGAGAACGGGAAAATAAAGGGGGAGAGTGTGGTCTCGAGATCTCTCTCCTCCTCATTTAAGTGTATTTCAATTCTCAAAATGCCCCTCAACTTTAATTTCTCACAATTACATACCATCAACTATAAATTTATGTTTATAAATCTCTATTTTTCTTTTTAATTTTTTTTAAAAAAAATCCCAAAATCGTCGAGGGTGCGCCCTCGTCTCTATGTGGCTACACCACTTCGTATGCTTCAATATCTTAATAGTAATAAGGAAAGTATAAGGTAATTAGTTAAGCGTATGTTTTGTAACATTTCTTTTTATTGAAAAATTCATGTTTTTTTTTCTTTGCAAAATTAAACTTCAGAATCAATTTTCATGATACAATTTTGTTTAGTCTAACTTTTCATTTAGTCAGAAATCACACCCTAACTTTTTGTTTTATAAGAAAATAATTCCATGTAAAACAATTCCGTAGAGCTAATTTTTTTCCATATAAGGTTCTGTTTAATAACAACGTGAAAAATGGTAAGAAAAACACTTGATTTGTGTAAGAAATTAAAAATTAAATAAGCTCAGGCATGTGACATGCTAATTTTTATGAGTAGATATCTTCCATCCTTCATTATTTTTTGTGAAAAAAATTTCTTTCTTAACTACCATGCAAAGAAATTTTTTTCATAAAAAAAAAACACAAAATAAGAAGACATCGTCTCACCCCATATCTTAACTTATTTTTTAATTTCTCACAAAAGTCAAATATCTTTATTTTTATTTTTCATATTGTTATCAAACGTATCCTAAATATTTGAAATCACTTAAATGGGTGGACTCTATAAAATCATGCAAGAATAAATATGAGGTTCACACGTTCTAAAAATCAGACGTATTTTTGTATTAGGAAAAAAATAAAGCCACGCTTATTAGGCTAAAAAAGAAGTCACACTTATTTTAAGAGTCACAAGACTCCTTTTTCTCTTTTTCATTTCCTTTATTAATTGATCTCCCTGTGAAGAACAAATGTATTTTTTGTTCAATTTAGTTGGATGATTACCTTAATTCTTTTAGAAGTTGGTAGGATATTGGAGAAAACTAAATATTCATATGAATTTTCTTAGAATATTTATTTGGTGAGTTAAAAAAATTTATTTCGCACTTATAATAGCTCATAATTATTATATATGTTTATATTAGATATTATTATTTTTATTAAACAACTTATAATTATTTATTTTTTATATTTTAGCTATTTGTAAAAAGAAATTAAAATTAGAGATGGTCTAATCATGTTAAAAAATAAAATATTATGATTACTTCCTAAAAACATTAAATTTACAAAATTTAAGAGGCTTTATTCTTTATGGCAAACTATCTTTGAATTATTTTATAAATAAAAATTATTTATTTTTTAAAATACAATGAAAACAACGTTTTTTTTATGTATATGATTTATTTTTTGTTTTGTCAAAATTTAATTAAATATTTTTAAACTTGAATTATGAATTATCAAACTACAACTAATAATTGTTTTTCTATTTTCTTTTATGTCAGAAGGTTGAAAATATAGTATTTTGGAGTACGGTGGTAAGGAGAAGAAAAAAATTACAGTGAACTGACTTATTTGAGTAGTAATTTTAAGAAAAACATATAAAAAATAATTTATTAAGATATTGTTGGATAACAGACAATTATCTGCAACTAATTAAATCTCTCCAAACCCAAACTCCCAATTCTTATGTTCTACTTCCCAATTTAAACATGGATATATTTCAATTTAAACTATATCTCAAGTCTAGCAGACAAATAACTTAGATAAATTTCTTATAATTAACTTTCAAATAAACATTTCACTTATGTTTTTAAAAAATAAATTCAAAACTTTTCAAATTTTACAAATAAAAAAAATCCATTCTAGATTAATTAATGCTATCAGTTTAATTTTAAAGAAAATAATAATTTAAACCAATAAAGAATTAAGACTTAATTTGCGTCCTAAGAGTTGTGGGAGATTGATATGTTACAGAATACAAATGAACTATTAATTGGCATATATATCAAAAAGAAAGTTAATTAATTTAGAAGGAATCGAGTCTATTTTTATATGATAATTACCTGTCGTGGAAAACATTTGTAAAATAAACAGGAGGATGGTAATATGTTATTATGTAATGCTAGTTTGCCAACCGTGCGATGCACGGGCGATTTAAAATTTTTATTTAAATTATTACATTTAAAAATAATATATTTATTTTGGTACAAACACCTTTTACATGATAGATCTTATAAAATCTTTCTAATAACACATATCAAGTTTTAACTATCACAATAGTTTTAAATGAAAAGAAGAAAAAAAATTATATGAACGAATGAGACATAAATATATTATACATCCTCCATCTCAAACTTACGGTTACGTCTTTCTTTTTATGAAGTTTAAATTAAGTAGTCTCATTCGATAAAAAAAAAAAAACTAAGTAGTCTCATTTCTTTTTTGGCATGTAAATCAATGCAACTAATTTCAAAATTGAATAAACGTTGAATGATTTACTATTAATCAGGTTAAAACTGGTAATTAAGAAAACAAACTATTGCATTCAAAAAAATTAGTATTTGTATAAGAGTGTGGAGATTTAATGTACTTTTAATTTAAAAAAAAGGGAAAAATAAAAAACAGATTCATTAAAATGGAAATTGTTATAAGACAAATGGAATAACTAAGATTAAAACAGAGTCATTTAAAAGTATGTGAACCAAAAAAAAATTAGCAAAGTAGAAACACCTTAAAACAAACTCAGAAAAGAAAAAGGAACATACTGGACATAGGTCAAAAGATTAAAGGAGAGGTTTACTTGTGATGTAATATCAACCTTTTCTAAATATGCAATAATTATGAAAATAAATAAAAAAGCTTCAATTATTTAAGAAAATTATTACATGTGGAACAAAACTTGAAGAGAGATACAATTGAATTTTATGCAGTAGCAAGATTGGAAGAAATATGCATTGTTAATTGAGAAAAACGAAAGTGAATTAACGGGACAAAAAATGCCGTAAAGATTTTCAACCATAAACTTTTAACAAAGAAAGATATATGTGTGTCTGGATAGAGAGACATTATGAGAATGAAGGATTCCGAAATTAAAGTGCTTGGCTATTAACAAATAGGTGGGAGATTGAAACGAAATGAGAGACAACAATTGAAAACCCTAAAGGCAGTCACAAATGAAAATGGAGTAAATTTCAATATTCAAACACAATTATAAAGGACATGTGTCAATCCCTTGTCCTACACAATGTATTGATGTCTTAAAATAAAATTTGATAATTTAATTTAATAAAATATACTTATACCATTTATGATGTTATATTTATGTACACATCAAAAAATTAAAGTAATAGTTCTTATAAATAATCAGACTTGAAAGGATAATACACCCTTAACAAATACTAAGACCTTCATAATTAAAAAACTTATGTATTTTTCGAACAAACATATCCGGGATTTTTTTTATTTTTTATTCTAACAATCGAAATATCTCATTATAATTGAATTATATATTATATAATTGCACATATTTACAATTTATATTGTAGATGAACTAATATTAAAATCATACAATCTACAGAACCAAATGAACATTTCAATAATAAATACCAATTTTTTGACAACTCAAAGAACATGCATTGAAAAAAAAAGACAGAGAAAAATAAGAAAAGGCAAGTAAAAATAGCATATATTCTTTACCTTAATTTTCAAGAGTAATTAAATAAATTTTTTTGTTCCACAACTATTTAGTACCCTTGATAATAACTTAAGGGTGTGTTTGGCACGCTGTATAAGGAGGTATGATATGATAAGATAGGATAAAGGCCGGATAGGATAAGCGTCAAAATTAGTCGGATAAGAATTATGTGGGATAGGATGGGAAAGGAATTAGTCGAATAATAATTAAGCGGGATCGAACAGGATAAGGACTAGTCATATAAAGATTTAATAAACTTTGCATTTGATGGAGTTTCGGATTACAGGTCCATATATTATATAACACAACTTGCTTTTCTTTTAAAAATATATGCAATTTTAATTGTTGTTCACAGTTTTTTTTTAACTAATGCGATTCTCCTATTTATAAACAAGTTTCGTAAAAAACTCTTTCATGAGAAAAGTTCTATATTACATACAATATTTACGAACTAGGCATTAAGTGCAGTTTCAAATTCTAATGTTAGCTTTTTTTTTCTAAAATTAAAGTTTTAATACATACCTTCATTTAATAAAAAATAAATAAAAATATCATATTATACAATAAATTAATTTTATTAGTTGAGTTATTGTAACTTTGGGTGATTGAAAATTTTCATTAATAAATTTGATTATCTAAAAGGCGTAAAGAAAAAGATTAAAATAAAAAAATAATTAAAATTTATTTTGTTATCTGGCAATCATGGGATAAAATAATATCACCTATAGGGGTGGTATATATTTATTCGGTTCTAAAATTCTGAGTGCAATCCAGTCCTATATTGCACCAAACGCAGGATATGATTAAAATATTATGTCAACTCTTACGCCAAACACATGATATGATTTATTTATCCTATCATTTCTGATAACAAACATTGAATAGGATTAATTAATCCAATCCTACTTTTAATCCCGCGCGACAAATACACCTTAAGGGAATTGACAGTCCTTGATAACATAGAACATATATAAGATGTAGAACCAAAAATGGGAAAAAAATCACTTATTGTAGAGAAACATGACCTGCAATATAATGTAAAATTTACATAAATATAAAATGGCTGAAAACAAAATTTACAGTCAATAAGAGATGAATGGTCAAAGAATAAACCAATAACACTGCATAATATACGAATAAGAAAAGAAATCAGAGGCGAAAATAAAGTTAAAAAAAAAAAAGTCTAATTAGTGCCTTTCATTGAATTATCTGGGAAAAGAGAGAAAAAAAATTAAACAATTTCAAAGCATATAATCAATCATATACATAAAAATTCTATCTATTTGTGTATATGGACAGATGAGAGATCAAACTATACATACATTATCCTGCAGGTTTTGAGAAGTAAATTATCATAAATTCATTGAGAGTGAGCGGAGAGAGAAATAAGTTGAGAGAGGGAGAAAAAGAGAGATAATAAATGACATTTAAATATAAGAAAAAAAAAGTAAACAGTTACATAAATAGGAGAGATAAACCAATGCTAGAAATAGGAGAGAGAAAGAGACGTGTCACAATCATATTAAAAGGCTCAATTATATATATTAGTTATATTAGATTAGCACGTAAACAAAATATACAATAATACAATAATTTGTAATATGATATTAGTAAATGATAGACATATAATAATTAGTTATGCCAAAGTGTAGGAAGTGTTTATAGTAATTGCGCATTATAAATAGTTATAATGGTTTGCTGTTTTTATTTGACAATACATAAGTTTTGAATAGGTTGAATCTGCGCCACCAAAGACTTTATTTTCAACAACATAATTTTTTATGCAAATGAACATAACACCAATTAGATGTCTTCATAAAAATTCGAGACAAATGTAATAATGTATATATATATATAAGAATAATGAATTTATTATACCCTTCAAGAATTAGTATATTAGTAGGTCAAAACGTGATAATGTCTTTCGAATGCAGGTCAAGATTTGGTATTCCATGGATGCAAACTTCTAAGAGACAATACACAAGTAATTTCACTTTTACAATAGAATTTAAAAAAAAAAAAAAAAAGGAGTTATGGTATACATCACAAAACAAAGGCAATTTTACTTTGGGACATAAAAAGGAGAAATATATAATTTATTGTATACATCATAAAATTTGTAAATAAATCTTATTTTTTAAAAAATATTTTATTGGTCTACACTAACAAAATAAAACACATTGAAAAAACAAAGAATTAAAAAAACACACAACCTTCCAACTCCAAAAACACGTGGATCAGCAACAAGCACTCTAACCAACCCCGGGGGAAGATTCGATCGCCGGAGAACTTATTTTAACAATTCACTCCCAAAAAATCCCCTCTCAATTCACCGGTAGAAAAGTTTCTCTCTCTTAAGTAAATCATATAAAAACTTCACGGCACAAAAAGAATCAATCTCACTCTCTTGAAATTAATTGTTTTTAACAATTCATCCATAAAAAAATCCATCCCACAATGGACAAGTTTACAGAGCGAATTGTTTCAACGGCACTTCCTTAAGATGGGCCGAAGTGGTTGCCGAAGATTTTTTTTTTTAAAATAGATAAGATTCGAGAATAGATAGAATTGTAACTAATCATTAAAAGTCGTTATATAAAATGCTTTAGGGTTTCCAGATCTCTCGAATACAAATTATATATGGGAAAGGTTCAAATTGCGCGGTCTAATATTGAGAAGTTTTACACTCATTCATAACTTTTTCTCAAATTCATAATTTATCAATTTTACCGTTTGATAAAGCTATTTTTGTTGTATTTTTTAAGTATGCAAAATTTTAAATCAATCCGACATTTATAATAATATAACCACTTTGACCATCAAACTTGAAAACGAATCACTTTAGTTATCCAACTTTAAAGGTCATCCCACTTTAACTATTTCGTCCAATTTTTTTGTTATCTAACTCTAGAGTAAGTATCACTTTAGTCATTCCATCTAATTCGACTATTAAATTTAATGTATTTACATGACACATAACTTCGTGTAAAATCTTTTAATGCATTTGCGTGGCACATAATTTCGTGTAAAGTCAGTTTGGTCATATTGCAACAAAATGACATTTCTCTCCAATAATTCTCCCAAAAATAAAACATACATAGTATATAAAACATAACAATATTTTCAATAAACAACGCAATTTTGGCTATTTTATAACAAAAATTATTAAAATACATTTAAATAAAGTCATGTGCATTACACATGATTTTATTCTATTTAATTTAACAGTCAAATTAGAATAAATGACCAAAGTGATACTCACTCCAAAATTGAATAGTCAAAGTAGTTTGTTTTAAAGTTTGATAGACAAAGTGATAATAGATCGAAAGTTTAATGGTCTTTTAGGCTGTTTGCTAAAATAGTTTTAACATACATGATTAGGACATACATATGAACAAAAACCCACGTATTTGAAGTAAAAAATTAAAATAAAATTATGCAATTTATGTATATTATATGATTTAATAATAATAATAAGTAAAGGGGGAGTGGCAGAATCTTGAGAGGGCTAAACAGGCTAAAGCCAAGCCCAAATTGTAAGGAACCCTTGTACATATCGGCCATTAGCCTAGTTCGAGATTCATCAACTAAAGCCTAGCTCACACATGTAAGGTTGTAGCAAGTCTTATTTGGATGTGTTCTTTGTTATTAAAAGAGCTACAGCCCAACTCACATCTAAGGTTACACCAAGCCTTTTTTATATCTACTTGACTACTCTTCGGTCATAAAAGGAGAAAGGGCACAAGAATGACAACATTGTTTAAAATTTTGTTAAGTTTTAACCTTTCATACTCTATATATATATATATATAATAAAAGGTAATGGTTTTTGAATCTTGAAAATATATAAAGAAATAAAGAATTATGTGACTGAGATTAAAGATATATTTTTTAATGGTTGGTACTATCTTTGGCACGGATTACGACTTCGTTTGTTAATATATAATAAAAGATATTGTAATACTTTGTCCAAAATTAAGTGTCACATTCTCTCTCTAACAATTTTTGAGAATATACAAATTTTAATTAAATTAATGTTTAAGTCAAAACAATATGTACTACTTTTTTAAATATATATTATTATTAAATTAAATCAAAGATCTCTATCTTATAAATTTTAACTTTCATCTCGCCCAGGTAATATATATTTTTGGATCCACCAATGAAAGGGGGTAAAGTTGTCTTGCAGACCTCTCTCAAAGTAGTCTGAGCATCCTCAAGGTTGCGTGTTTTTGGCATTCTTTCAAGCTCTCTTGACTTTGTTTCTCCATATCAATAACAAAAACAATCACGTGGTAGAAAAAGAGAGAAAGCTGCAAGTAACCTTTATCAGTAAAATACCACTCTAACTAATACCAATGAACACCTCTACCATCACCTCCACTCCCGCAAATCATAGGGAATGATCCATATCATCACAACTACTTGTAAATAGCTAGTTCGTTGCAGTTATAAAAAGAATTGGCTATTACTCTATTCATGTCGTACATTGTGACCATCATCATTAACATGTATCATAAAATCACTATTACCGATGAATGGAAATAAATTAAGCACACTGTCTATTGCCCAAGAGAATCACCCTTACCAAAAATTATTTTTTCTTGCTACCATTTTTTTTTCTTTGTTATTCAAATATTTTCTAGTACCATAGCGTATTTAGGCCAACTTTCACGCACCTTAATTAATTTATGTTCGCAAAACATCGGTCAGCCGCTAGTCACCAAATATTTTTGTTCCTGTTGAAATTCGGCCTAAAAAACTCACGATGGAACCCAACAATAAGTTGGTGGTTCTACTACCATTTTCTTTCTTTTTTTTTCTCCGATTACACTTAGGTTCCGTTTGATTGCAAAGTGGAAAAGGAAAATAAATTGAGTTAGTTTTGATGAAAAGATGGAAAATAAGTTGAGTGATAGAGGTGATATCATCTTGATTTTTAAGCTTTTCCATGAAGAAATTTTCTTTGCTTGGTGGTGAGTAAAAATTTACCGGTTTTACCCTTCATTCCGACAATTTTATTAACCCCGTTAGTAATTTAGGGTAAAGTGCAACAAATTTCATAGTTCAGCGTAAAATTTGGAAAAATTAATAGTTGATATGGCACAGTGCAACCGAGTGTATAGTTCGGGTGGGTAAAGTGCAATTAACTCATCGATTATTATTGTGAGAAACAGTTTAATTAACGAAAAATGTTGACCTTACCGTAACATACTTGCAGTAGCTACCGTACAAGATACTTCTAAACGTATTTTAATATAATAATAATAATAATAATATATTTTTTTATATCATCAATCATGCAGTCACACCTACGCATACAACTTACATAAAACACACAAATCTCAAAAATACATTCCCCTCCCTCCTGCTTTGTTAGCTCTCTTATAGTTGCTTTCCTTTTTTTGGTTGATATAAAAAAAATGTGGAATTTGTTTATAATCTTGTAGTCCATTGAAGTTTTTTATATTTTTATAACATGTAAGTTTTGGGTTTGACAACTCACATAAATAAAATTGTCAAATTTTTTATCGGTGGTTATTAATCCACTTTTATTGTAATAATTATTAATTTGTAGTTGTATAAAAAAATTAATATAAAAAAATATTATTATAAAATTATCATTTTGTATAACAAAAATGAAAATAAATTAGGCATAGTTGTAAATTTGAACCAGAGTCAAAATCCCACCGACTACCACCAAATCTAAGGAGTCCACAAATAGGGGTTGATTGGATTTTTTTGCTTCTTTGGTAGAATTTGTTGATTAGATATTTTTTTTTTTGCTTCTTTGGTAAAATTTGTTGATTAGATCAAATGATGAAAATGGGGAACCACAACACCCATACATTATGCTCAACTAGAATACCTACCTTCCTTCCACGTGTCACCACCTCCAATCCCTACAAATTCGACCGCAAAAATTGGGATCTCCACTCCCTTTTGCCCTTTGGTTTTTTTAGCCTCTTCTCTCTTTCTTACTTCCTTTCTGGGTTTCATTTCTTTGATCTCATTCACAACCTGCCCTCTCCTTCAATATCTTGTTCCTTTGTGGAATTTATGGTAAACAATCAACATATTCTTGGTGGGTTTTGTCCATTTGTTCTACCTGCGCACGGAATCCAAGGAGTTGGCATGTGGGTTTCTTTGGTTCTTTGTAGATTCCGAAGAATGGAGGTGTATTTTGTTGCATTGCCCATAAAATTCGGCTCTCTTTACAGCTTTCTATGTGCTGTAAGATAAAAAGATTCAAATGGGTTGTTTAATTATTTATTGATTAGATTGAGAGAGCGAGCTAAAGGGGAGAGTTGTGCACATAAGGTGTTTGATGGATTGACGGAGTGGAGTTTTAGAGGGGCAAAATGGGTCCGGGCACCGATGTGGCACCGCATTGTAACCCATTAGATGATGGACGATGTAAGGGGAGTGTGTCTGCAGGGGAAGAAGATGATCATTTTAATGAGGAATTGGACAATCCAAGCCAGGCAAAGGCTGGGAAGCCGCCAAGAAACCTTGCGATCATGAGGCATAGCATTAGCCAAGCAACGTTGGCCGGTATCTATGGATTGGTGAGTAAACCTAAATTGTTACTATCCAATTGCCTATTGCCGATATGGGATCTTGAATCTTGATGTTGATGATCTTTGTTTTAAAGTGCCCTACCAGTAATTAAGCATATACATTATTTTACCCAAGTGAAACTTGCGATTCATTTGCCTGTTTGAGAGTGTTATAAAGAAGTTGACTGACTATAATCATTTTACTTGTTGGATTTAATGTCCTACTATTTTTTTTTTCCTTTTTTGAAAAGTTTGGTTAAAGATGCTAACTACAATTACTTTAAAGGAGCTAGTTGTTTAGCGTTTGAAGATAAATTATTAATTTGTACTAGACTTTACATTGATAGTTATATGATTTTCTTGGAAACGAGATCCTGAGTTGTGCAACTATCCAATAAATATACTTTGTATTGTGGCTTTGCAATAGCAAATCATATGAACTATGTCTTACATCATGGAGCCAGCTTGACATTTTCAGATGAAAATATTTGTTTATCTTGGTAAAGACGCAAAATAGAGTTTAGACATTATGATTGTTTTCTTGGTTTTAATGGCATGAAAATGGACTGTAGATGCTTTTGTCATGTATATGAATCTTGGTAAATTTGGGGAAGGCTACCTTCATTTGTGTAACCCGTTTAAATTTCTTAACACAAATACATCCTAGAACCCTGACAAGCACTTTTTAAATAGAAAAAAGAATGCACATGTCCAAGCATGAAAGTGTAACTGTGCTTTTTGTTCAAGTAATACACAATTTTGTTTAGTTGATTTCAAGCATTTGGTCTTGTTATTCTGTATTGTGAAGGTAAAGTTTGATTAATTTATCCTTTGTGGTGCTGTATCTAGGAATCGCCTATTGAAATCATCAACTCAAAGGCGCCATCAGTTGAGAATTCTGTGTTCAAACCCGTGTTTCACTCAGGATGTTGTTCTGAGATTGGACCAAAACCATATATGGAGGATGAATACATCTGTGTGGACAATCTTCGTGAACATATTGGTGCATCTCCCAGCCTCCCGTCTCCCGGAGCTTTTTATGGGGTTTGTAGTACTTGCTTTCTCTCTGCATTAAAATTGGTTTTCCTTTCTTCGGATGGAATTCGAACATAATCATGTCTAAGGCCAATAATTTTGTTAGAAAGTATTTTATAAGACTATCAATTCTTGGAAAAATAGGACAAAGTTATTATATGATTCAATGCAACTATATATCTTTAACCATCTTGTCCTTGTCCTTTATGGTGAACCATTACAGTCAAGGTGTAGGAATATATGAACTTTCAACCATTTTTTGTTTTGAGCAACAAGGGAGAAAGTGTCAACCGAAGGAGTAATTTTGGGCAATTGCTGAAGGAAAAAATGCATATTCGTACCTCCCTATGTCCCAAATTAAGATTCCAACATTCCTTTTCGGGATGTTCCAAATTAAGAGTCCACTTTCCTTTTCAGAACATAATCAACGTACTTCGCAAAAGGAAACAAGATTTGTTCTGGCTGCCTAATGTGAGAGTAAAGAGAGAGTAATTTTCTTTTCTTTGTTATTAATAAAACTTCTTAGGGCTGTTGCCCTCTCTTTGCTTAAAAAAAAGGGAACAAGATTTATTCTGAACCACTAATTGTGATGGAATTAGTCCATTTTAGAAAATATGCTAGTCAAACATGGACTCTTAATTAGGGGGAGAGGGAGTTTTCATTTTACCTTCTAGATTTTTGGGCTTGCTCAAATTGCTTAATGAGGTGTTTTTATGTATTTCAGGTGTTTGATGGACACGGTGGTAGAGATGCTGCATCTTATACTAGGAAAAACATTCTTAAATTTATTGTAGAGGATTCCAGCTTCCCAGGTGGGGTAAAAAGAGCTGTGAGGAATGCTTTTGTAAGAGTTGATCATGCATTAGCAGATAGTAAATCTCTTGATAGTTCCTCCGGCACCACTGCTTTGACTGCTCTTATATTGGGACGGTGAGAAACTGAGCCACTTTTAGTTTAGGTTTTATTGTCTTTTCGGGTATATGTCATTGGTGAAGAACTTAATACACTATTATTGACATTGTGACATTGTTCGTTGGTGCTAAAACATATAAACACGGTTGTTAAAATTGTTTTCATCTTTCTTTCGTTAATCCATGGAATAAGGAACACTATCTAATCCCAAGTAAAAGCAAAATCAAAGTACATCCCTGTGCACACAGAACTGTATACCCAAAGTTAAACCTTAAGCAAGAATCAAATTTGAACATCTTAATAACTAAAAAAAAATGACCTCCTTTCACAATAATTAAAATATTTTGGGGTGCCAAATTTTAAAAACCAAGTGAACATCTAATAAAGGGTACGAACTACTTTTTGTCCAGCCAAACTCTGTTAGGAAAATGAAGATGCTCCAATGAAAACTAAAATTTAGCCACTCTTAGCCTTTCAATAATCAAAGTAGCAGCTTTTCGAAGTAACCAAACAGTGGATCCTAACCTTTTGGGTGAGTCAGGGATTAATCGGACAAATCTTCCCTGATTAATCCTCATTTTTAGAAGGTGCACACTGTAAGGCTTACATACCAAATACTTTAAGGGATGTGATATCGTCAATACTGATCCAGCTAAACCTACCTTCATCTACCATTTAACACCTTCTAGCCTTTTCCAAATCTATCTTCACTGTACGGAGGCACCTTACCTACATAGACTTGCGGTGTTTGGGCACAAGAATCAATGGTTCTTAAGTCTGGAATGTACTGGCCATGGCTCAAGGCTCCAGCACCTATTTGTAGGAGGATGACCAATATTTAGCCGCAACAAAGAGGTTGGGACTGAGGATAAGTGAAATAGCAATTGCCTCTTCCATATGTAGGTGAAATGTGATGACTCTCACATGGGGGGAAGTGTTTATAGATATTGATGGACCGCGTTAAGAAACTAGGAATAAAGCATTAAAGCCGTACTTTTACTTTTGTGGTGGGTTGTGATAGCTTTAGACTTAAACTAGACATCTGTGGAAGGTTGCTGCTAATTTAGGGAGGGTCAGTGAATAGTGACCAAACTATAATGTACAGGGTATAGAGATGAATAGATCAATGAGAGAAAAGAATTTGGGGTTAGTTGAGTATTGTGTAGGGTAGTTTATATAGTTCAATAACTGTGTGAAAGTCTAGTGGAGAGGAAGTTGAGGAACTCCAGTTCGAATCTGTTAGGGAGGAGAGAGTGTGTCACAAAATTCTCAGAAGTTAATTTGTAACTGTTTGATTAATATATTGGGGCAGAATAGCAGAGCAAGTAGAAGTACTGGTAGCATAATATAAATGCGGTACTTATGACTTATGAGCTATTGAATCTCTCCTGATTCTTCAAGGTCTAACTCTTGATTCTTTAACTGCTAGGAATATCATACACTTCAAAGATCACATGGGTCATAAAACTACCCAATAACATAACCAGGCCAAGAATTTTACCCATGTTCCAGAACTACAATGTGTGTCCAATAGTAATTGCAAAATTATCATAAACACCGTTGCATCTCAAATAACTTAAAAGAAAAATCTCAGTAAAATATTATTCCCTTGGACACAAATTAAGAGTCTACTCTTAATGTGGGTGCCACCTGTAGACCGCGGGCGGGCAATATTGGCGATTGTGTAGCACCAGCACATTCTCCTTGGCTGGGAGTCACCACGTGGTACTCTAGGTGTAGTTTATACTAAACATCTTCTCCCCTTCCCCCACCCCAACTTTTCTCCATTGGTTTGCTGCCTTTCCAACTATACTTTTGAATACTATCTCTGTCCCAAATTAAGACCACTATTCCCATTTGGGATGTCCTAATTAGAGTTCACTTCCATTTTTTTGGACATAATCAATTTACCAAATCTCACGATACCAAATGTTTTGTTTTCAACCATTGATTAGATTGAAATTAGTGTTCTCTTAAAAAGTTCCAAAGTCAAAGTGGGACTCTTAATTTGGGACGGAGGGAGTACTAAATATTCACTATCTTCATTTTTTGCTCATGTAATATTTGTTTTTCACCCTTCACAGGACCATGCTAATCGCAAATGCCGGAGACTCTCGAGCTGTTCTTGGAAAACGAGGCAGAGCAGTCGAACTATCCAAAGATCACAAACCGAATTGCACCTCCGAGAAACTAAGGATCGAGAAACTTGGTGGGGTCATTTATGACGGTTACCTCAACGGTCAACTATCAGTGGCGCGAGCCCTAGGAGACTGGCACATGAAGGGCCCTAAAGGTGCACCCTATCCCTTAAGCTCAGAGCCGGAACTAGAAGAAGTAGTCTTAACCGAAGAAGACGAGTTCTTGATCATCGGCTGTGATGGCATTTGGGACGTGATGAGCAGCCAGTGCGCTGTAACGATCGTGAGGAAGGAACTGATGGTGCACAATGATCCCGGCAAGTGCTCAAGGGAGTTGGTTAGGGAGGCTCTTAAGCGTAACACATGTGATAATCTTACGGTCGTGGTCGTCTGTTTCTCGCCGGACCCACCTCCCCGGATTGAGATCCGGAGGTCACATAGGCGGAGGAGCATTTCTGCTGAAGGGTTGGATGTTCTAAAGGGCGTGTTGGGTAATAACGCGTGAATATATATGTATATGTATACACTAATACACACATGCTCAAGAGCTTGTACAGAGTAAAATGGAGTTCATGGAATTGCTGGGAGATTTTTCTGAGTTTCTGCTGCCCCTAGCTGTGGAAAATTGCTGATTTTCAAAACTGAAGAGCCTTTAAATCATCTGAATTTGTAATTTTTTTCCCCTTTTTAACAACCTTTTTGTATTAGATTTTGGCTTTTGGAGCATTATTTGCTTCTGATATTTCAGTGATAGTTTGTACAATTCTTGATTTTAGTAGTATGTGTAATCTTGATGTTATTGGTCATGAAAAGAAGATATAGGATAGGGCAAATCTGTCTTTTTATTTGACAATTAGTGTGTTTACCCAACTTGAAGCTTTTGTAAATTTTTTCTGTTCAATTTTTATATAGGAGACACAATGTTCTTACTTTTGATTAGTAGTTTATAGGAACTCTCAGTGGACACCCAATGTATTATGTAATGAGCCAAATCAAGAATTATATGAAATTTCATGGCATTTTCAAGCATGTTTTGACTTTTTGATTTTGACTATAAATCGTGCAACCTAATTTTTTCAATAATTTGGAATTTTAGTTTGGGTATATTAAAGGAAATAGAGCTTGAAAGGTCATGACCCCTAGAATCCACTGAGACTTATCTGCCTCTGAAAGATGCATTTATTTATAGGTGGTAAAATTTTGTAAATACGTTATGTTATAGTATTTTTATTTTAAGATGTGTTTCTCAGATTAATCTGAGCTGTGGATTTATGCAATATACACCTTTGTATCTAAGGAATTTAAATTTGAAATAATATCAAACAATCAAGTAATCAATGAGCGAGATGTGCTATTTGTGATGCACGTCTCAAAAATAACGTTACTCAAAATAATTACTCTTAATTCAACTGAAAAAATAAAAACATATAACAATAAAATAGTCTAGATAATATAAAATCACCTGTTAAGGAGATGAGTTGAAATCTCAAATCTTAACATTCAAAGTTGAAGCTTTGGGATTTTCCCTTTCTTTTTTTGAGATAAACCAATGATTCTATTAATAGAAGAGGTAGTTGAAATAATCACGTAAATGATTAAGTTGTCAATGTGAACAAGCTTATAAGCTAGTCAAATTCAAATAACTTTATTTTTCACATAAACTTGGACAAGTTATATAATTATCCAGGTTCCTTCCTGACAATATTGTCTGTTTTGGCATTTGGACACTTGCTCGAGATAACCCCTAACCAACCAAGCCCTCCGCTTGGCAGGTGCATAACTCACTTCAAAACACTTCTTTCCAATTAGTACCTTTGGTCATATAAATATAGCACTTCAAGTTTCCATCTCCTTTCAATGTATTTTTGTAACGACCCGGCTTTCTCTCTAGCCAGATATTATTGGCTTTGGCCCTTGGTACAACCTAGACTAGCTAGGCATCTTTGCATCTCACGATTTTGCTCTTGGTAGGTACACAACGCACCCCCGAAACACATATTTCCGATAAGTACCTTAAGTTATGTACCACTCCAAGTTTTTTCCCCTTCCGATGGGAGATCTTACTAGTTTGATCAAATTTTCGATCTAAACAAAAATAAATACAATTCTATGACTTTAATGTTAATAGCCTTATAGTATAATAGTAGTGCCAACTAACATCATAGTTTTACAAGGGAGAGGTAAGGGTTTTAAATATCATTGTTATAACAAATAAATATATAAATAAATAAAAATTCCTTAAAATGAAAAATTAGCTGCCTCTTTAAATTTTATTATTTTAATAATTTCTTTTAATTTTAATTTAGAAAAAGAAAAAATTTCTTTTAATTTTATTTTATTTAATTTTTTTTTAATTAATATTAAAAATTTTTAATAATTTATTAAAAAGAAAAATTAAATTAATTTTACAAATTATTTTCCAATTGCTATCAAACCGGTCGTGTTAAATTTTTATTGCTGTAATAAACCAAATATTTGAAACTATTTTAATAAATTCTTTTTACCTAAAAATGAAAAATTATTGAAAAATAAAAATAAAAATAAAAACTAAAAGCTGTTTAGACCATTTTTAATAGGTAGCGTAAAAAGATAGGCTAAAGATGCATATTTACGGTATTGAGTAATCGACGGTTTTGACTTTTGAGTCTGAAATCTGCGTACTCTATACCACCAAATGGCAACCCTAAAAGAAATCCTAACTCGCCGTCCGGTAGCAGCAACAATCCGCCTCACCGTCCCTGCTGGCGGAGCACGGCCAGCACCACCCGTCGGTCCAGCCCTAGGTCAATACCGCCTAAACCTAATGGCATTTTGCAAGGACTTCAACGCACGTACTCAAAAATACAAGCCGGATACACCAATGTCGGTCACAATCACCGCCTTCAAAGACAATACCTTCGAGTTCACCGTCAAATCGCCATCGGTCACCTGGTATTTGAAGAAAGCCGCCGGTATAGAGTCCGGTAGTAGTCGGCCCGGTCATGTCGTTGCTTCTACTTTGACGGTGAAGCATGTTTATGAGATTGCGAAGGTAAAGCAGTCTGATCCTTATTGTCAGTATATGTCTTTGGAGGCTATTAGTAAGTCAGTTATTGGTACTGCTAATAGTATGGGGATTCAGGTTCAAAAGGAGTTGGATTGATGGATTTGATTTGATGAGTTAGGGATTTGTTTGAAAAATCAAGGAACGTGTTTGTTCTGTGTTGTTTTGCATTAGTGAATTTTTCCAAGAATGAAAATTAAAACATTTATGCATAATTTGGCCTCAAATTGTTGTGCGTAGTGAATTTTGGATGGTGAAAATTAAGTATACCTCGATATTGACCGTAAAGCGTATTTATGAGATTATTGTCAGTATGTCTTTTGATTTGGAGGCTATAGGGAAATCGATTATTGGTATGGCTAGTAGTATGGGGATTCAGGTCCAAAAGGAGTTCGATTGATTTGTTAGATTTGATGCATTAGGATTTTGTGCTCTGGTTTGTTATTGACTTCTACTGACATGGATATTGGAAAATTTATGCATGGTTTGGCTTCAAATTGTTCTGTACTTCTGTCTGCTGAATTTAAGATGGTGAAAATTAAATATATAAATTATAAGCGTCTTTTTGAATATTTGGAAGAATGAAAATGGTGTTGGATAGTCCTTATTCATTCACTATCAAGTTGCTGGTCACTTGGTACCTTAAAAAGGCTGCCGGTACGGATCCAGTAGTAGCTGCCCTGGTAATGCTCTTGTTTCAATGCAGACGGTGAAATATGTTTATGAGATTGTGGAGGTAAAGCAATCCGATCCTTATTGCCAGTATATCTCTTTGGAGGCTGTGACTAAAATTGGTATGGCTTATTGCCAGTCACATTGTTCTTTTATTTATGGATGACACGGTCGAATGTTCATAACTATGGAGCTAAAATTTTCTATCTTAGAAATGCAAAATTGAAAACTTTTCCCAAAGGGGCTTTATTTTGCACTAGGGGTAACCTTTGCCAAAGGACTATCTGTATAACTTACCCCTTCTATACATTTCATCTCGGCTCAAGAATGCATCTTTTGTTTTCTCCCACTGATCTTTTTATCCCACATACAAATATTAGGATTCAAAACCGATATTGTAGTATTATGTAGGCTCTTTCCTATCCTTTGTGTATTGAAACCTTCTGAAAGGCCTTGAGACATGGAATAAAAAGGAACAAATAGAAAACCATTGGAGATGGCCTGATTGAACACATTCACATGACCCTGTACTATATTCACGGCTTGTGTCATTCTAACCTTTGCGGAAGTATATAAGCCAAATCTGGTCTTATGGTACTTACACCTTTTTAGTCCAGTGAACTATCTTATATTTACATGGGGAGTTAAGAGTTGGATGCAGGTTATTGGATATATAAGCATATGCAGTTATGCTGGAATATGTTGATTGATAATGGATGACTCTGAATACAAGACGAACTGTATTTCGGATTAGCATGTTTGCTACAAAGATCTTTTGTTATGTTTAGAGGACTTGAATCACATAGTGGATCGTTGCAGCTGTTAAAAATGGTTTGGTGATTATACATTTCTCTAATTTTGAGTTTTATTTGTTTACGAGTGGGACTCTCAAAGAATTTTCCCTGTTGTTTGGGTCTCTCTCTGTATTCTCTCCCCCCCCCCCCCAAGCCCCCGGCTTCTATTAAGGTTTTTGTACTGTGTTTATGGCAACATTAAACATTGAAAACATTGGTAGATTGGAGTCAAGTACAAATTGCATTGACCTTCTTTTGCTGACTGTGTCCTCTGCTAAAAAGCAACTAGTACACCTTATTTGGGGAATTTGGCTGCTTGGCCTTCTTCTTTTTGACCATCTAAGACTAACTAGTGGAATTATCATATAACTCAGCTGATATCTATGCTTGCTGGGTTATTTGAATTATTTTGTTGATCCATATTTTGTGAGAAAACTTTGTTGCGACTTAGCTCGTGGATTTGAGTAGCACTCTTTAGAATGTATTTCATTACTAGTTAGTTTCTTGGAGCATCCACTATGGCAAACTTAATGATATGTTTAAGTACTTGGTTGTTGAAATAGTGGTATGGTGAAAGAGAGATAAACATAAGTAGTGTGGTATTTCAAGAGTGTATGAGAGACAGCGTGGAGGAGGATAGAAAGTGTAGGGAGAATAAGAGGAGAGAGAGTTTTCTGCCAATATGGTTAGCATGAGAGGGTGAAACGCATCTGTTAGTGTGAGAGGGCGGAAGGCAAATCTGTTTAGCATCTCCCTCCACGGCTCTTTGCGCCAATTTGTCCAACCTATGTTGCCAAACTCAACTTCACAGTACACTTATACTATGGAACAATATTTTATCATACCTATATACTCTTTGCTGCTTGCACGCGTATGATAAATATAGGAAAGAGAAAGACTCGTTTTATTTCCTTGTCTCTATCTCCATTATCTTTCAATTCCTCGTCTCAACACATTAATTTGAACCAGACCTGTGAGGTCGGTTGTAATTTGCCCGTGAGGTTTTTATTTTTCCTTGATCAAACTGAAGCGTATAGCGTAAGAAATGATCAGCAAGGACGGTAAGTTAAATACCATTAAATGCCTTGTTTCTCATGTTTTACTACTGATCACTCATATCTGAGATTCACGAGAAAAGCTAGTGTATTTATATATATACATAGGAAGCCATGGCATTGGAGAAACAAAGAAAGATCATCCCTATATATCCTCCAATTCCATGGAAGAAAAACTAGACGTGTTGAGCTCAACTTTGTAGATTTTACATTCTATAAGTAATTGCTTTAATTTTAGATATTGTATTTCTAATTATTCTGTTTAGTGCTGAACAAATTACCCTTTGTTCTAAATTTGAGGATTGTTCTAAATTAAGAATCAGGTACATTAATTATATAATCATGACTCTTAATTTGAAACAATATGTTCCGTGTAATAGTAACATAGAAAATGGTAAAAAACCAATTGATTTGTGTGAAAAGTTGAAAACTAAATTTGAAGCATGCGGTGAAATTAATTATCTTTTTTTTTGGCTTTGTTTATGAAAAAAAAAAAATATAGGGGGTGAGGGAAAAAAAAAATTGCAAAAAAATAAAGGAGGATGGAAGAAATATTAAAAATGAGCAGAGTAGCTAGTGCGATGTAATAAAAGTAACCTGCCGAAATTGTAATGCGATGGATGAAAATTTAACATATAGGCATCCGTAGCCAAAGTAAATTGTCTAGTATTCTCTTTTAAGAGCAATGATTTATTACAACTTATATATTCTATCGTAAGATTTGATTTACTAAACTACATATCCCAGAAAAATGGAACCATCAAACATGCCAACTAGAATATAAGCTGTAATCTCGACATTTGGTTAAGCTATGACTTAGTATTTGGTTAAAAAGTGCAATAAAGCTTATACTTGAGATGGAGAGTATTGTATTTACGAAAGAATGAAATTGCTATGCTAGAAATAAGAGGTCTGAAAATTTCAGCCAGAAATTAAAAGAAGAAAAGTGATTTCATATTAAAAAAAATACCTACTAACTGAAAAATGACACCCAAGTAGCAACACTCAAAGAATACATGATATTTGCATACATGTTACACACCTAGGTGTGTGGGTGGGTAACTGGAAGTGACGAATATACCAAAAATACAAAAATTCTTCTCAAATAGTTAATTAAAAGAAAAGAAATAATAGAAAGAAAAACCATATTTCTGCAATTACACAATCAGCTATATAAATCTACAATCCATCTCATTGTCGCACGCACTTGAAATATCATCAAATGAAATACCCACACACCTACTAAACCAACAAACCTCGCAAAAAATGGCTTCGGATGAGAAAACATATCGCGCATACCAATATGAACAAATCGTCTAAAAAGCTCTCCAACTATCGGAATCTCTCCTCGGGGTTTGGCTCTCAATAGTCGACGTGGTCTTGAACGGATCACTCGACCCAAACGGGTCTGTATCATCAAACGACGGGAACCCATGGCCAAAATCTGAGGTGCTCCGCATCGAATCGAACCTCGTGAGACCGGGTCCAAAATCCGAGTCCTGGGTACTACGCATTGAATCGAACCTCGCAAACGAGGACGAGGATTCACTCGGAGGGAAAAACCCATGGTCGTATTCTGAGTCTCGGGTACTTCGCATTGAATCAAACCTTGAGAAGGACGGCCCGTCATTCAAGCTGAAGGAATCGAATCTTGAGAAAGTGTCAAATGAGTTAGTTTCCAGGCCGTCATTGAACATGGGGGTGCTCGGAACAGAATCAGCGAAGCCGAATGGGCTCTTCTTTTCGAACAAGTTATTTGCGAATGGGGAGGCGGCGGAGTTGTACATCGGAGTGGAATTGTACATGGGAGTGCTAGGGACAGAATCGGCGAAACCGAACGGACCTTTCTTTTGGAACAAGTTGTTGGCTTGTGGAGAGCCGACAGAGCTGTAAGCGGGAGTGCCCGGAACGGAATCTGCAAAAGGGAATGAGCTCCTTTTCTGGTATGTGTTATCAGTGTGAGTGGACCCCGTTTTTATCGGGTTTAGACCCCAGTCGTCAGCGCCAAGGAATGAACTTTCACTATGAATCTCACGATTTGTTTCCTACATGAATAAGAAGGATAACCTCAAAATATAATAATAGATCACTTCCAGCAAAACTGAGTTCCGTAACTTAAATTCAATTAGGTACCAAAAGAATTTTGTGAACGATACTATTGGCCAAGCCATTATTACTTTAATCAAGCACAGTTAAACAAGTCATTTTCAGAAATCATACCACTAAAACTAAAGAAATCTGCAAAAGATTGGCATGAGATTACTCATCAGTCAGTTGGTCCAATATATGTCGGTTGGGGGTGTCATTACAATCAATTGGAAAATGTATTGTGCATTACATGTTGATTTTATTCTTATCCAATTAATACATTCCTATTATTTTTTCATATGATGATATTTAAGGTAATTTAGAAATTGTAGGTGATATTTCGCCAATTTCAGGCAATCATGCATTTTTGGGTAGGGAAGATCTCTCACTAACAGTTGCTCAAAAAATTTCTCATCACTCTCGTTCTAGCTCCTTAAATGAACAAAATACAGTAAAAAAGTGAAACTAAGGGTGCGTTTGATTGCAAGCATGGAACTTGCATGGAAAGAAAATAAGTTACGGGCAATTGAATTGCCTAGAATTGAGTTGCATGGAAAATGTAGTGCAGTGTGTTTGATTGCCTTAGTTTTCCCCGGAAAATATTGTTGTATTATGCATTTTTAATGTAGAAAAAATTTTGGTATTTTTTTTTACATGACATGACGGATCTTGTTTAATTGAACTTGATTAGTAGATTTTAAATATTAAATTTTTATATTATTTTGAATTTTATATTTTAAGTTATGGCATTTTTAATGTAAAAATGGTTAAAAACCTTGTCTCGTGAACCGTGCCCAAGCATGGAAAACAAAAACCACCTCCCCCCAAAGAAAACATTTTCCTCAATTGCCTTGAAAATGCACATGTGTGAGGCAAAAGTGGGAATTGAATTGCCTAGAAAAAAAATGCAATCAAACACATTAAGTTGTTAAATCAAGTGGAAAATGCTCATTTTCCATGGAAAATGTTACCAATCAAACACACCCTAAGAGTAAATGACACCAGAAGCCCTTAATGCATTTATGCCTTAAGTTTCAATTAAGCCCCTAAACTCAATTTTGTATCAATTGAGCCCTTAAACTAATCAAATTGAACACCAATAACCCTTCCGTCCAAATCTCCTGTTAAATCAAATGGATTGAAGAGGTTTTTGGGTCACTTATACATGTTATACAGATTTATAAATGTATTATTGAAATAAAATTCATTTAATTAATACACTTATATATGAACCATCTATGTATATATATATATATGTATTTATATATGAGCGGAAAATTTCAGGTGCAGACCAGTCCTCTTTATGACGGTTTTGCGTCATAAAAAACACCCTCCCAATGTTTTTATGACAAAAAACCATCATAAAAAGGACCAGTCCGTATCAGAAACGGACTCTATATATGAGTATATATGTATGTATAGGGGAAGGATCTTAAGAGGACTAATTTTTTGGTCCTTAAATGCGGACCAATCAATTTGAGGGGGTAAACGGATGAATTTTTTGATAAAACTTGTGAAATTCAATCGGGAAGAGTGTTAATTAAAAAATTGATATATATCATATATGCACTTTTTTGGCAGTTAAAATTTAAGATGTTTAGCTAACCCACTTCCTGGTTGAATTTTTTGATAAAATTTGGTAGAGATGATCTACTAATCATGGAGATCATCTTCACCAAGTTTCATAAAAAAAATTCATCCGTTTACCCCCTTAAAATGATTGGTCCGCATTTAAGGACCAAATAAATGGTCCTCTTTATATCCTTCCCCTGTATGTATATATGTATATATATATGTATTTATATATGAGTATATATGTACATAAATCTCTTGTTTGGGGTTTTCTAAGTTAGGGTTTTTGTGATTTGAACAAAAAATGAAGATGGAAGAAGTATGGTGGCGGAGGCAAGAAGAATTAGCTTGACATTTTAACAAATAATTGATGTTGTTTTAGTACTTTAATAGCAATCTTTTAAGTGTTCCATATGTTCTTCCAAATTATTTTGCTTGTTTCTTTCTCTTTTTTCTTTTAATTTTCTTCTTTTTTTTTTCAATCAACTTGGTTAGTGACCAAAAGCCCTTCCATCCATTTGATTTAAACGATGATTTGGATAGAAGGGCCATTAGTGAGTTTAGGGGCTTAATTGAAACTTGGTATATAGTTTGAGGGCTTCTGGTGTCATTTACTCTTAGTTTCACATTTTGAACACCTGTATGAACAAATGAGTCATATGGTTATAATCTAGTAACATCTCACTAGCAAGTTTTCAGAATTTGACTTGTAGCATGCAGCCATTCACTATATCTTTTACCAGTGTGGGAAAGTTATGGAGGGGGGAAACCCCAAAACAGCATTAATTGAAATTCTTTTTGCAGACTTTAACTTTCTATAGAATTAAAGAAACCAAAAGAAGTGCATGCAAGTACTAGGGCACCACCATTAAAAGGTAAGTTAACAACGGGAATATGATGGCTCAAACTTATGATGCATGCATGCAGTGGGCTAAAGTAATTAACTTGCAGTGGTAAATGGATACCTTGGGATTGAAGTCCCAACCAGCATCTGTATCATAGTGAGTGTCAAATGCACCCCATCCCGCTTCATCAAAGTTTTTGTCCCCGCCGTGTTCACTGTACAAGTAAACCATTTATTGAATTACCTTTTGAGAGAGACAAAAAGGCCACATTGAAAACAAAATGTGCAATCAAGCACCATCAAATGCCTTTGCCATGGAGTTCTTTTCCCTAGAAACTAATTACACCGAATTGAAATATATCCCACCTTGATTACATGATTGAAATTTAATGCAATATTAGATATTTTTTTCATTAGCGATATAAAATAGAAAAAAAAAATTTGAAAAACAAGAAACCAAAATTAGGCATGAAAATAACACAGTACCTCATGGGTGAATGTTCACCATTATTCTTTCTAGGGGAAACGTCGAATTTTTTTGTTGGACTCTCCATTGCATTTCTTATAGTTGGACTGTTAAATGGGCTCTCCACTGCATTCTTTCTAGATGGACTGTCAAAAGCGCTGTCAATTGCATTCCTTCTAGACGGACTGTAAGACGGGTTCTCCCCTGCGTTCTTTCTTGCTGGACTGTCAGGTGGACTCCTTGATACGCTCTCTTTGCTTCGTGAATTTTCTGACTCATCCTGACCGTTCTTTTCCTCAGGTGCCATTAGACTATCTGACTTACCATCGGCATTAGAAGATGAAAATGCAGTTGACTCCTCGTCCTTTGAAGAAAGTTTATCTCTAATCAATGAGGACTTAGTTTTGGGAGGAGCTATAACATTTTGCACATCAAGGGTGAACTCTTTGACAAATGTGAATCCTGAAAGTGCCAAGAGGCAAGAAAAACACCTTACATGTATAAGTAAATAACAAAATCACAACAGGAGCACAATAATAGTAAGAGTAAAGCTGATGTTTTTAACCAAAATGATTCTTGGGACCCATTTGGTTTGGGTAAAAATTTTCATCTACATGAAATGAAAATGGTAAAATGGATTTTCATCTATTACGTATAAATCTGTTGTTCCTCTAAAGTCATGAATAAATTCACAGGTTACAGTTCTGCAATTTTAAATAAAAATAATGAGGATATTTCAATAACTAGGTGAACATTATTTAAATGGGCCCTCACCGTAAATGCAGAATTAAATCCTACAGATTACAGGTGACTATATAAGATACCTTCATCTTCAAACTTATCCCAATCTTCATCCAGATCAGCTGCTCCTTCTTGGATGCCAGGTTGCCAGCCTAAAAAGTTCATTGCAAAAAGAGAAAAACATAATGAAAACAGAGACGGAATAAACATCAACAAAACTGAAACCGTAAAACTCTCTTTGAATTGCCAAGTGAAACCAAAAACTAAATCAACACTTTTCATACAAGCAAGTTGTAAAACATGCCATCTCTTAATATAGCTACCAAATTATTGAAATGCAAGTTCTTTCACTTTTCATGGGTTGCGTTCTCCATTTGCATGGATATGATATCACACACAGAGGGTTTACCAGAGAGACAAAAGGGGCTGGGGCTAAGTTAGAACATGTGCATGTGTATAAGAGACACGCAGTCATATTATGAAATTTCAAAACAATAAAAATTTCAAGTTTGTGTATTAAGCAGTGAGAAGCAAAGTGACGTAAAGAAGCCTCTAATTTCCCAATCACATCATTCCTCAAAATCAAGATGTGAAAACTCTTTGTATAATTAAGTCATAAACCACACACTCCCTCCCTCTCAAATTAAGCGTTCACTATTCCTAGTTGGGATGTTGTGAATTATTAGTTCAGTTTTCTTTTTGGGGCATAATCAATCAACCAAATTTCACAATAGTAAATAAGTTTTTTTTTCTTAATATTGATTATGTTGAAATTAGTGCATCCTTAAAAACACATGAAACACGAACATGGACTCTTTGTTTGGGCCAGAGGGAGTATATATTTCAAAACAACTATAACTATGTCAATTACAGGAACATGAGTAACAATGGGAGGTTGGGCTGGGATTATAATTGGAGCAACAAAACCCTACAAAATTGAGAAGATTGGCTTCAGATACTCCAGAGTCTAGCTAGCCAACATAGCTTTAAAAGAAAAGGAGAAGAAAAAAAAAAAGAGAAGAATGGACGGCCCATTACCATTAACAAGGATATGAAGTGAACTAAACCAAAGAGTAAAGGCTAGGATAGAAGAGAAAATACCAAAGGGGAGCTCAACCAGTGTAGTTGGTTTGCCACGTAATCCATAAACCTTGCAACGCTCATTCAAGGCTTTTACTTGTTCCTCGAGATCCAATTGGATGCGATCAGCACGTACCTGTGTACACCAGAGAGTTGGACTTAGCATTTTTCATCCATCTTATAGCCAAATCGTTCAGCAGTATAGCATACCTGTATACCATCAGGGCTACCATCTTCCTCTAGTTTGACAATTGCCCGATAAAGCTCCATCTTTTTCTCCTACAAAATTAGTCAGTGCAATGTTACATCATCTTGCATAAAACTTGAAGGAGAATGGCATAATACATATATTTTTATAATAAGGTAGCATGTTGTGGACCCACACTTGTATAAATTCTGTCGAAGATAAATAAAAAAGGGTGTTCTTAAATACACCCACAAAATCAGTCTTCTCAACCCACTAAGATTCAAAACTAAGTCAAAACTATAAAAAATAGCATAAAAAACTTTCTCATCACCCCAATTTCTATCATAGGAAAAAAATCATCGCTACTCTCTTTTTTTTGCGCGAGGTCTTTTTCTTTTCCATCATATTTTTTTTTACAACAAAACACGAACACAACTACGAAACAGTCATCTTACAAAGCAAAACTAAAAAACAAAGAGAGGGTAGAGCCAACCAATTACAAAGCAAGGAGCCATTGCAAGCATATTTTTATATCTCATAGGATTTTTTGGTTTTTATTTTTGACTTGAAATGATAATTCTTTTGATCTTGTTTTCGTAGTGTGCTTGATTTTAATTTTTCAGATCTTGTATGGCCTTAGGATTCTAGGGTTTTGTTCTCGTATATATATATCCTTTTAAACATAGCAAATTTAATTAGCCTATTTATATTTGTTTAAGATTCTCAAAATCATTGCTTTAATCTTGTGTGATTTTGGTTGCTATGTGCTGCAAATGATCATTATATTGGTTTTTTATTTTGAATGTTTACTATTAAATTGTTCTTTAAGGAGATTTTTTTGTTCAACCAATTGCTCACGAACATAATTTTTATATTCAGCATCACTCATTTTTTATTTGTATGATATATATATATATATATATTTAGTTATTTACATACAACAAATTGATTTTTAATGGTTTTGGAGTAGTGAATTAAGGCATATATTTATTTGATAAAAATAAATTTTGTAAACAAATTTGAAATATGAATAACAACCATTTAAGAGCAATGAATAATAAAAGATTATATAAAGTATCATATAATTGCTAAAACCATATTTATCATAGTTAATATTTTGTATCTTGGAGGTACTATTTAGACAAAATTATTAATAAAATTTATAAAGAACAATGCAGATTTTATTTATTATGTCTTATATTAATGAAAATTTTAATATTATTTAACGTTTTTACTTTTAGCAACGAAATTTTAATCTCCTTACATTGTTTAAGTAAACTCACCCCACCATTGGGGTGAAGTGCAAGATTTCTTAAAGATTTGATAGGGTGAGAAGACTGATTTTGTGGGTGCATTTAAGAACACCCATAAAAAAATGCATTCAAGGACTACAATGACTTGAAAAGGCTTTTTGACTTTACCTATTCTTAATGTAAAATTATACTTAACCCCCTATTTTCATAATCATTGGACTTTGCCCCCCACTTGAGGGAAATCTCATCTCAGTGTTTTACATAAAAGTGGGGGGCAACGTCTCAACTTTTTTAATGCAATTCTTTGACTTAACTCCCTAATTTTGTTTAATTCTTTGAGATTCCCCTATGTGCCAGGGGCAAAGTCTAATGATTATGAAAATAGGGGGTAAGTCTAATTCGACATATCAAATGGGGAGAAAGTAAGAAAAAAAATCTTGAAATCAATGTCTGAGCTCACTACAGCTTCTACTCCTCCCTTTACTGTATGAATATATGATATGGAAGCTACGAGTGAGTACATTTTGATAGGAATACTGTAACAACATTTGAGGGTGAAACTGCACCCATTACCGACGGAATATATTTAGAACGTGTATGTATACATGTCTAGATAAAATTAATCTGTTTAATTATCAAAAGTAGTCTCAAAGATTTGTCGCATGCATGGAACGTGTTGTAGGTATGGCTAAATCTTTATATCCGTCAATGATAGCAAAATGGATATTTTAAACAAGCCACGCCATGAACCAATTGCATTGGATCATTTAACCAGAGGAAGTAATTGAAATACCTGAATATCACGAAACGTGGCCTCCTCAATACTTAATTTAGAGGCTACATCTCCAGACTGCTTGTATTTCTCTTCGTATTTCTTTGCCAGTATTTCAACCTGAAATATAAGTTGTTCCAATTATTCAATATGCAACAAATATCTGATAGAATATCCTTGAAATCCGAAATAGTCAAAGGAGATACCTCTCGTTTGTCCGCAGAAACCCTTTCAGTGATTTCATTTAAACGATTGTCGCATCTGCTTTTGTACAAAATCTGGCACCAGATGGAGCACACGTTAAGAGTAACAAAGTGAGAACAGTGTAGTTCACACTTCTATTATATTGATCTCAAGAAAAGAAAAAGAAAGACAAAAGAAAAAAGGTACACACAAACCTACAATTTACTGATCAGTGAATCTACCAAAGCTGTATAGAGCTGAAATACCCAGGCTACCAAATATTGCTATAATGGAAACATAGTTGTCTAGATTTTTTTATTGTTTTAGCTATCAAAGGAGAGTGAGGCTTCTAGGATGGTAGGATAGTAGGATTCTAGCACCCTCTGTTCCATATAACAACACCATGGTTGCATATAATGATATAAATCAACCAAAAATTTTATCCAAAGCCACATTGAGGTCTACAGGCAACTATTATTTTGGTCCTGTAACACAAAATGTAATTGAAATTTGCACTATGAAAAGACTAGATAAAGTAGCTTAGAGTGACTCTTAAGTAGATGATATCATCAGGATATATTTTAAGGCAACCAAATCGTAACTACATGACAGCATAAAAAAAATAGATCAACCAATCCATAATCTAGCTTTGGTTCAGTCAATAAGGTAAAATACACTGGTATCCACCAATTTTATCTCCATTACAGCTTCAAAGTCGCATTATATGATCCAGTCATAGTTGTCGTACACAAGGGGCACTTAATATTCTACTCTCTTACAAAACCTCCCCATCTCCATTCTGTTTCTCTGTTATACAACTCTCCAAGGTTATTCTTTCATCAAACCCAAAAGAAGAATGATGCTGGTGCAGTGCAGCCTAATCAGAGAGAAGATTGTTTATGTAGTGTCGGTGGTTAGAAGTTCTTTGTCTTCTAATTTGCAGTATATGGAGATGGTTTCACGGTGGGTCATTGACTAATTGTACTCACTAAGTTCCTACAGAGTCTGAAAGTGGGGGGCAGGAGAGAGAGAGATGGCAAAAACTGGTTCAGTTTGACATCATAAGCTGCAGGATCTTATGCTCAATAGGCACAGAAAGAGTGGGGGAGATCAAGTGGAAGGCAGTATTAGTGGAGGCAAAATACTGCATCGAATTGAGGGTCACTTTAGAATGAAATATTGGTATCAAGTGGTGGAGAATGAAGATGATAAGATAGCAAACAGTGTGACTGGAAATGGTAGGTTGCATAACAAGTGAAAGAAATGGAAACAGAAGCAAGTTTAAGGGGTATTGATGGTGATCTTTGGAGGTCAGTCTTTTGACCTAATTCAGGAGAGTAAAGCCGAAAGGTGTCATATGGGTGTTTTCTCATATGCACGTAGTTGATTGAAGAAAAAAGGGGTCTATAATGCCCAAAATCCATGCCATATTCTAGGAACCAACACTACCTGCAATCTATTTTATTTTGTGAGAAGCAGATTACTAGGTCTAATAACCTGTGATGTGCATACGAGCCGCATATTGCCTGGAATTTAAAGATATTGATGCTTCTAGTAATATGCCAGATTCTCTCTGCCCTTTCTCCCACATTTTACCTCTTTTTGGATTTATAAAAATAATAATAAGACAATGCAAGGGCATAGGCCATAGGTTAAACATGGCAAGAGAAACTATTTCTAAAGCTAAAGCTACTATAATACTGCTAGTACCATCTGGCTCAATTATGAAAATGAAACATTAGAAATATCTAGTTGTCATATGCATAAAGTGCATCCAAAGGAATAGCAAATTGTATGACAGCTTCCCGACAAGTAAAATGGTGCTATCGATTACAAAACGGTGTGTAAACTTCAAAACAAACAGACTCACAAGTTCCTGCATCTTGGTGCGATAGAACTCAATTTTCTCTCTAGAATCCATTATCTCCTTTTCCAGTTCATCTACCTGCATTGAAAACAAGAGAAATGCGGTAAGAAGAGTTAGAGGTAAACAAATTTCATTGAAGCGAATCATACCCACTACCACCATAATAAAATAATTGCGTAAAATGAAAAAGCTCTAAACCAAGAACAAAATGGATTTATTATCTGCATGTGACACAAGATAACAACAAACCTTAAATATACTCCAACAAGGGTATTGCAAAAAATAAGATACAGTGAGATAATGAATTGCTTAGTAAGATAATGAAACAATATTTCTTTGACAAGGTGGCATTTCCTCCATTAAGTACATGGAGACCAAACTCCCTAGATCCTAATCACACAATCTGACTCTACCTTATATATCTCTTATCCTTAAAAAGGCGAATAAAACATGTTCATGCACAGATTAACGTTTATACTTTATAGAGAAATTAATCGTGCCTAAAACAAATCACTTGTGCCTGTCTTTAATAATTAGATAGGATAAGATTACTTTTTTTTTTGATAAGAAACAATATATTAAAATAGAAAAGTACAGAAGAAGGACAAGATGTCCCCTACATACACATTTCTCAAAACAAAAAACAGCCAGAGAATATATTTATACAAATCTCCGCCCAGTTTCTAATGTCAACCCCCAACCCTAAAATTCTAAAAGAGATGCCATTAATAAATCAATCCCAAATTTCCTTATCGATTCCTTATCTTCAAAAATGCGAGCATTTCTTTGCAGCCAAATACACCACATTGTGCCATAAAAATACTCTCCATAGCCGTGTAGGGGAACCACGCAACTCAAAAATCACTCCAGGAACTGCACCTTCACCTGAAAGGTATAAAATACGCCAAATAAAGAAGTGAAAGAGCAATGAAGGAACAGGTGATCTCTTCCCCTGCTGATTTACAAAGAACACACAATGAGGAGATAAACATATTGAAGGCTTTTTTGAAGCAAATCACAGTATTTAGCTTCCTCTTAAAAGCCACCCAAACTAAAACTTTGACTTTTGAAGGAATGCCCTTTCCAAATAAATTTCCTCTTTCTAACTACTAAAATATATTTGAGAAGCAAGAATCAAGACCCATTCAGGCATAATATTTCAATTAAGGAACAGAATAGGCACACAGTAACCTTTTCGGTCATCTTCCAGCACTTCTACACCTTCATTCCTTTTCTGCGTGTTACTGATTATTTTCTTGGTCCTTTCTACTGATAATAATTGTATTGCTTAAATACTTGAGGCTACTTGGTCCTTGCACATTGAAGGATTTATGGCTTTCAGAGTTTCTCTTCTCCCTCTCTCTTTCTACATTCTTTTCTTTTGAATAAGCACATACAGATGATCTCAGGTTGGGATCTCCTGAACATCAGCCCAGTTGAGCTTGGGTAGACCATCTTAGAGCTCAAGTTGGGACTGGGTTGATCCCAACATGACCGGATCAGCCACATTTGCAGCCTCTCTATCCAAGCAAGAACTTGAATGCATGCCTTAGGTTTTTCATAGGATGGAGAAAACTAGATTATTATACACCAGCATCACAGGACCTACCTTTTTATCTGCCTCTGTTGCTTCCTGGAACTTCGAGTTCAGTGAATTCTGCTCCTCTGAACTAAGTTGGTCCACAAGATGTTTCTCCAGCACTGGGACTCTAGGTTTTTGCTGCCTGGGTTGCATAGCCTCATCCTCCAGAGGAATCGGCACAGGCCCAGGCCTTGGTGGCCTTGCTCCACTAGCTGGATGGACCGGTCGTGCGCCAGGCATTCTTTGTGATTGTTGCAACCCTACATTCAATAATTTGAAAGATGATAACACTAACAAAAAAAAACACTAAATAGAGAAACAGAAAACAGAATGCAAATATACATATACACACACGTATATACTATAACTTGTTGCACACTCATCAATAATTACTCACATTATGTATATTTTAAAGGCACAAGAAGCAGATGTAATGGCTCAAATGCAGATAACATATGTTCTTCATGTTTAAAAGGCCATGGGTTCAAATCCTAGTATAAGCACCATTTTTATTTTTAAAGCATGCAGGGTAATTTCATAATTCTCACAGGCATACCGAAAAGTCCTCTCACTTAATATATAGTATAGATATATATATACCCGGAGTAGGTGCCCAAGCTGTGTTGCCAGGTGGGGCAGCAAGTTGACCAGAGGCAGGCAACTGTGTCTCCTCCAACATAATACCACTTGGAAGCACCGAAGGGAGAGGGCGGCCTTCTCTATACCGTTCCATAAGATACAGAGCAACACAAAATTCCCTCAAAGAAAGCATGCTATCATTATCTTGATCAGACAAGTCCCACACCTGCTTTAAGATCTCTGACACACAGAAAAATAAGCTTAATCAACATAATGTGGTAAGGGAACACAATAACAGCTTTCTCAGCATTTGTTCTAGACTCATGCAAAATTCCATGTTCAGCCCAACTGCAATAATTCAAAGAAATATGAAAAAATATCCTTGTATTAACCACAATTTACTAAAAGCATATCGAATTAAGGATATTTATGAACGTACAGAATCTTGCATGTTTGCCAAACTTTGGCATTTGGACCAGAATTTGATTTAAATCAAAGATGGGAATAACAGTCTTGCAAAGTTGCAGAGCACCTAAATTCAGGTTGTGGACCACAAGTACTTAAATTAGACAGCTCAAAATAAAACATCTTTTACTCAGCCCTTTTTCACTATCTTTTTCAAGTGCACTACCTCGTATCATATTCAAACATCTAAAACACAAGCCCCAAGACCCAGTGGGAAGCATTATAACAAGAATAGCAATAGCACAGGAGTCAAGATCACTGTAACTGATTTGAACAATATGATGAAGTTTAAGGTGTTTCTTTTTTTCTTTTTTGTTTGACGGGGAAAAAGGCAATTTTATTAAATAACAAAAAAGAGTACAAATCAAGATATGTTGCAGAACAGCGGATGAGGCATCCACTTAATCGGCTATCACCAACATATCAAGACGAGAAAAACATCAAACAATAAAGCCCAGCTACTAATCTAAAAAGCAACCATAATCCAAATTGAAAAGAAAGCGATCTAAGCTATCAAATATATTTGAAGCTGTAACCCATAATCCAACTAGGAATCAAGTATGGCCCCAAATTTCCTCTGAACTGCTGCTTTTATCTTCAAACACCCTTTTACTTCTCTCCATCCAAATCAACCATGCCAAAGCCAACCAAGAAAACCTCCAGATGACTTTAATTTGCTTGTTGCTGTGACTAAAATTCCACCCTTTTAAGGTTATATCACACCTTATTTATGTTTATATTATGTTAATTGCAGCAGGAACATAATCAATCCTCCAATAATTACAAAACAATATTCACCAACTAATTGTTTCAAGTAATAATTTTTTGACTCAACTTTGTTCCATGGCAGATAAATAATACACTTCCGTTGCTAAACAATTAATAATTAAAAAATTCTATTGTCTTATTACAAGAATAAATTCACATTATATGCACAGACATAACATATACTATTAGATTAGTGTATGGCTATGTATTTCTATATATCCTCTACTTGTATCCTGGATATCAATGTCTAAATGGATCTTTCTTCCCTTTTTGAAGGGGAAAAAGGCAAAGATAGTATCATATAGGAAGCTACAAATCGAACACAAGCATGCACACACATTATACATACTAAAACAACAAACCATAAAAGGAACCAGAGCAAAAAAAAAACACATAAAATGTAAGAGTCTACACTACAGGCACAAAAAACACACTCATTTCCAAAAAGCTTTTCCACGTGAAGACCAAAGAGGAATAACTTTGGAAAGATAATAGAATAGCCTAAACTCCCTTGCCATCCATTCCAGCAGAACATCCCTAGCACATGGAGATTACTAAACCCCTCTAATAAGATTATCAATCTTGAGGTATAACAAGCCTTTTCCTCTCCCCCAATACTTGGTATAAATTTCTTGCAATTGGTTTGAATACTCTTGAAAAGCGATTGAAGGCATTTTAAGATGAGGAAATGTGACCAAGGAGTTGTGGGAGAAAGTTAAATACTTACACTTTCGGCTGCAACACCAAAACTTGTAGCATGATCAAACCATAGTCTATACACTCAATGCTTGGATAAACGTCATTACATAAGAGCACAAGGTTCCATGGTTTTTCTTTTAATTAGGTTCTTTATCCTATGGCAGATTACATCTATATTATGTTAGTTATTTTTTTCTGTTTCTTGATTCTTTCTTTCTTCTTTTTAATAGACTCCTGGTCTACAATTTGTTGTTATACTCATTTTCTGATAGTGTCTGAAATCTTTTCACATTTCATTCACCAAAAAGAAAAATAAATAAGTAAAAGGTAGGAGTCAAAAACTTTAATTCTATTCAAAGTTGTTTCTCTAAGTTTTTGCAGATGTACTCCCATTCCTCCTTTAACCTATTCTCTATCTTTCTTTACCCCAAAGGCATAACCATGAAATGGGAAAGGGCCAAGAAAATGATGATAAGCTATCAAATATGTTTATCACAATGAGAATTTATTGGTTTCAACTCATAAAATAATTTTACAGATGGAAGTCGATAATTTCACAATTTATAACTCTCTAATTCATTTAAGGAAAATACAAAGCAATTAAGCATAGCAGAGAGAATTACCAAGTAAGGAGAGGTTTTTATGGTCTGAAGTGGGTACCAAGGAGAATTTGGTTAGCTGCAAGCTTGTTTCTAGACCCCTAGAGGAGGGGGTGTAAGTTTAGGGAATTTGGTGTCCAAATCTAATTACTCTACTAAATATTTGCATTTCTCTTCTTTTTAGGATTGCAAGGTTTGGTTCAAGTATCCATGTAAATCTTAATCTACTTTCACTTTTCTCATTCATTTTTTTTTGGTAAAAACTTTTCTCACTCATTTTCATTCTGCACTGTCATTTCCCTTAGCTACTTCTATTTGGAAGGTTAAAGTTCTTCTCAAGGTGAACGCTTTCACTTGGTCAGTGGTTCTTAAAAGACTTGACACTGATGAGTAAAGACATGTTGTAGGTGCAGAGACCTTATAAGCCCTTTCTCTTGATATGAGTATCATAATGGAGAGCCTCACTCGAATCTATTTCTGCATTTCCACATTCTGTGGCACCTCTAGACATTATTTATAACCTTGACCTCTAGAACAATGGCAACATGTATAGATGATACCAACAACATTCTTAGCAGGAACTAGAAGGTTTTGATGTTTCCAAAAGCACCAAGTAAAAAAATTGTATAAGCACATATACAAGGCCTCACCAGAAATCAGTATCCAATCATAAAGTCATCCAGCAATTCAAAACCACATATTAAGTTAAGTGCAGCCCAAGCTCAAAGGAAATTAAAAATTAAAAGAAAATTGAACGGTTGGTGTTCTGCAAAATAAACAGATAGCATTTCAACTTAAAGAGTAAATACTAAAGCAACAAGATTTGATCTTTTAAGAAAGAAAAACAGAACGGAATATAATTAATTTCCGGGTTGCAAATGAATCATGTCCTACCTCGCGGCAACCTCCAACTTAAGAACAGGTTACGTGCCTGTTCACCAGTGATTTTTCCATCTCTGTCAGTATCTACTTCCACAAATACTTTGCTGTACTTCTGGACAGAAGACTGAGTCATCCTTGGCCATGGTTGCTGGGTTTGGCCAACAGCAGAATTTGCAGGTCCACTAGGATATGTAGTTAAATTTCGCGCCGAAACCTGATTTTGGTTTGCTGTTGGCTGAATTTGCTGGTGCTGACTAACAGTAGGTTGCTGAGTAATTGTACTCTGAAAAGATACCTGTGGACTCGACGTAACTGTATGTTGAGGCCCAGCAGAGACCGCAACAATGGCTGATGAGACAGGTAAGCCACCGGCAAGTGGACTCGAATTAACTGCATGCTGTGGACCAGTAGAGGATGGGCCAATGGCTGATGAGACAGGTAAACCACCAGCAGAAGATGCAGGCGCCAGCGAATCTTGCTTTGCTAGTGATGGGGTTGCAGAAAAAACATCTCCAAACATTGGGTCAGACGCAAACCCATTTGGTCTGGGTGCCGCAGGTTGTGTCAACCCAACGGCTGCCTGCGGTCTAGGTTGTGCCAATTGCGTGGATCCAGTTGAAGTGAACCCAAATCCATCCAGTGCCGAGGAAGGACTAATTCCTCTGGTAGGAACTTGAGAAGTTACTCCAGCTGGGAGAGCACCTGCCCCTCCACCTTGCCAATCAGTGGAGATGCTTGGGCTTGGAGGACGAGAGGTTACCATAGTGCCTACCCCAGACATTCCTTGACTTCCAAAACCCGGCTGTGAATTGAATGTAGTACTAGGGGGCAGGGGTCGAGGCGGCCTCATGAACTGATTTTGCTGAGGTGTAAAGCCCTGTGGCCCTCTGAAGCCAGTACCTTGAGGTGTTGGACCAGTACCACTCATTTGTGAGGTTGGTGTCCCTGCCCTAAAATTTGATTGAGGGGCTGGTATGGCAGCAAGATTTATTCGGGGAGGAGGAATTTGAGCTGAAGCAGGCCCATATAAAGCCGCCTTCACAATATCTGGGGTCAGCTCTCGCTTACTTTGTGCCACGGTTACAAGCTTAAGAGCATTATAAAACTCTGCTCGACCAAGGAAACCAGTTCGATTCTGATCAGCATGTGTCCATATCTGCAAAAATATTCTTAGTGAGAAGGAGATCACAAGACAATTACAAGATTTGGAGAAGCAGGCTATACAGTTCACAACTTTCTTAGTGAAAAGATCCCAAGACAATTACAAGAGAGGGAGCAAGTTACTAGTGCGAATCTACAATGTTCTAAAAATCGCTAGGCATTCCTAGGTCAGTGGGGGGGCCTAGCGCCTAGGAGATTAATCGGGGATTAATCGGTCAAACGATTTTTTATTAAAAATATTATTTTAAATAACATATAATACTAACAAAACATAATATAGCTTTCAAATTAACATTAATTTCCAATAAAACATGCATTCCAAAAACAAAATAAACAAGTTCAAACAATCAAACCTAAGTGAACATCCCAAAATACAGCCGAAGAGGAGAGGAGGAGATGGAGATCGGAGACTGAGACTGAGACTGAGAGGAGGAGGATGAGGAAAATGGAATTAGGTCGACTGAAAGAGGGCTAGCTAATAAACGTGTTTTTTTTTACATGAAACTTCATTGTTTTGAAGGAAAAAAAAAGGGAAAAATCGGCGCCTAATCACCTTGGCGCCTAAATACAAAGGATTAGGCCTAGGCCGGGCGGGGAGGCAACAATTTCTGCCTAGGCCCCGCCTAGGTCCGGTTTTTAGAACACTGCGAATCTATAGTAAGACAATGATGTAAACTGCAGATTCAATACCTTCAAATCTATAGTAAGTGAATGTTTAGACGCACCAACCCTTACAACCACACAGAGATGGATCTTAGCCAAACTTTATTCTCTGCTGCAGATGACTATGCATAAAATAAAGAGATCTACCCAATCATCTCCCACTAAATTCTAGCTTCCAGGAAATTTATTTAGCCATTATGAATGACAATCTCTACACATGTTCATAAAATTCAACCTTATGCTTCATATCATCACTAGTTGACTTATTATTAAGTGAACAACAAAGAGTTAACTCGAAGCGGAGTTAAAGTTTAGCACAAAAATAGGTGAATCTTCTCAAAAAACTTCGGCTTTCGATACCTTAATTGAACCACCAAATTCAGAATTGGACTTAAGAAACAAAGCCAAGTTATAAGCGTCATTCACATAGGCGATTAAGAGTTATGAGAAAAATATTCCATAAACCCAGCTGATAGTAACACATACACACAAGAAAAATTCAACCTGTTGGACTATTAGTGGTGAAGAAGAAGAAAGTCAAAAATTGTGGGTTGCCTTCACAATTAAGCTAGCCCACAATTTTTGCTCCGTAACCTCCAAGCAAGCCTTGCTGAATTAGAATTGTGACAAGCCTTGACCAAATTGAGGTGGTGGACTTTCGTGATTGCTTCTGGCGGTTTCATTTGTACATGCAACATGTATAAATAGAAGTAGGGCAGAACAGTTTTAAGTGACAAGGAAAATAACAAAGAAGAGACAAAACAACTCTAGAGAGAAAGTGGGTTTCTCTTGTGTATGAGAGTTTATTTGGTGAGAGAATTTAGTTTATAAACTTTAATTTTTTAGAGTGAGATTGGGTGTATTTGGGTAAGGGTAGAAAGGTGGTATCTTGTATTCCTAAATTGCACATTTATTATTTCGACTCTCAGCAGGTGAGGGGCGATTCGCCGATACCACATAATTCTTGGTGTCACTCTTTTGATCAGTTTTATTTTCTTCCTATACCTGTGTTCCATCATATATACGTAGTGTTCACAGCAGTACCGCTCAGTTGCAGTATTATTCCAATTGGTTAATTGCAGTGTCAAAGTTTGAGGGTAGCCTCCTAGTCTCATAACACAACCAACACGTCAAATGTGCATCTGTACATATATACACATAAAACCGTGGTTGTGGAAGTGACAAATAGCTTCAAATAGCATCCAAAAACCTAATTATACAAATATGCATCTATCTGTATATACATATACACATAAAATGGTGCTTGTGGAAGTGACAATTAACTTCAAAAAGCATCCAAAAACATAATTATACACAAGACAATTCAATTAACACATCAAATGTGCATCTGTAAACATATACACATAAAATCGTGCTCGTGGAAGTGACAATTAACTTCAAAAATCCTACAAAAAAACCTAATTACGCTAGAAAAAGAGGAATAGAAGAGTAGAAGTAAACCTGAGCGAGGACTTGTTTAGGCAAATTGGAGCCTTGGAAGAATCCAACGGCCTCAGCTCCACTGATCCGACCGTCCTGATCCAAATCTGCTCTTCGAAAATAAGCTTCGAATTGATCCATATTGGGCCCCCCCGCCATTGAGATGTATGAATAGTAGAAGGAGTCAGATTAGAATTATTATTCAATAGTAATCCGATGTCGTTGAAGATCGAAGAGGAGGTGTTGAATGAACGACATCAAAAATCTATCATCATAGATTAAAGGATCTAAAGTGAATTAGCATAATCGGAAAATTGGTGAATTGAGGAGATCTGAAGAGAGGGATTGGGGTTTTGGTTCGAGGGATCGGAGAATGGTCGGTGGTTTTGATGGAGATAGATATAGGGTATATAGATACAGATTTACAAAGATAGGAGGAGATTTTGATTGTAGAGAAAATAATAATGAATTTCATATGTTAATTAAGGTTTCTTCCACGATTTACAGAGGATACAACACAGTGCATCATCGGGCATGTCATTTTCTTTAAAAAAAAATTATTATTATTATTATTTCTCCTCTATCAATCTATCAAAGGCTGAATTAAAAAATAAAAAAAGAAAGAAAGAAATAATGATTTTTAAACTTGAAATACAGGTTTCACCAACCATGCCATTATGCACTTTTGCACAAAAACTCTTAAAATAAATAACTTTTTTTTAAAGTAAAATTTTAAAATAAAGTAAATTTTAAAATAAATAACTTGGGTTAATGGTGAAAAATTATAATATCAAAAAAAAAATTCATTATTTGAACCTCGTTTATTATATAAATTTAGGTTCCCGTGCATGTGTTAAATTTATTGTCGACGCAATTGGACTTTATGTGCATTTTAATTAGGCCTACTATATTTGAAAATATTTTGAAATAGGTCCATTTGTGTTTTTTTTATGGACAATTAGACCATATTACCTTTTTCAATAGTCGTTATGTGTTGTTTCCCATGATGTGTTACGTTTTACCTTGAGATGTGTTATATTTTATCACGTCTTGTGTTACATTAATCTTGTAATGATTTTTGTTATGTGGTTTTGGCCTACTAAAGGACTACTTTGGATGAATGAGGAATTATATTGCAGTTTGATTTACATAATAAGGCTTGGAACTGTCTCTTTTATGGTAGAATTCACAAGGATCTAGATTGCATCGAATCCTTCCTTTTCCTTCTAATTGGTGAGATACATCTCTTACTTGAGAAATTATGCTCGACCTGATTGCACTTTTTTCGGAATTGAAACTTTTTACAATTTTCACTACGAGCTTTCTGAAAACGCAGAACGAAGTTCAGATTTGCTAGAGGAGGTTTGGATGCAAATAGCTGAAGGAGAAGGTTTGGAACGATAGAGTGAGAAATTTGGTTGTTTGTAATTTTTTGTGTAACTAAGGACATTATAGAAAGTTAAAATACTCTCAAGGGCTTACTTAAAAAGTCTTTTAAGTTTGGTGCTGATGCATTTTAAAATAGTTTGTATAATGGCGTTGTTTATAATTTTCCTTGTTCAATATTTTTTTGAAAAACAAGTCCCGATAAGGCAGTATTAAAAATCTAAATTATTGTGTAGTAACTATTATAATAATAATAATAATGTGGTATAACTAATTGAATAAATAATAGTTAGATAACAATAAAAAATTGAAATCATTTTAATGGCTGTTTTGTAATTTAGCTAGAACTCTTGCAAGGCCTTTACATGCCTAATCCAACTAAAGATAAAAACCATTATGCAATTAATGTAATCGTTACAGCATTGTAACTAATATTTATTTGTAAAGTTAGCTTTTTTATATACACAGATACTCAACCCATGTCATTCTTGTAGCCATCTGCGTCCCTTTATTTTCAGATATACGCGTGATCAACCATTAAAATGAATTGTTGTTTTTTTGATGGGGTTGGTTAAGAATGTTGATAAGATTAAAATTAGAAAAACTAAAATTTAGTGTCATTAATATCTTAAAAAGTAAGGAGGTATGTTAGCTTTCGATATAATTAAACGCGAAAATATGCCCGACGTGTGTATGCTACTTTCTTTGCATTTGTATCATCTAGTTCAAAACAAAAAGTTAAAACAAAAATTGACATTGGTTCGTACGAGACACATGCTTTATATTTATAGAAATAATTGTAATAGGGGATAAATTATAAATCTATTAGTTTTTTTATCAATTTAAAGGTTATGAATTCGAAACACATCCTTTATATTTTTAATAGAAATAATTATAATACGGGACAAGTTATAAATTTATTAATTTAATGTCATAACCGTAACTAAGTTTTTTGGCCCAATGATATAAGGTTGTCACTGTGTCACCTTGGGGTTGACATGGAGCTCCTCGGGTCGATTCCACCGCGAGCAGGGATTAATTTGTGTGCGCGAAAGCGGGCCCAGACACCTCGTGAGGAACCAGAAAAAATGAGATTATTCGAAATGCGTGAAAGTTGGTCCAGACACTCCGTGGAGAACTCCCAAAAAATGTCATACTCATAACCGTACTTAATGATTAACTTGATTTTAGCAATTCAAAATAAAGAATATGTTTAAGTGGACCATCTACTATTCTTGAATTTGATTAACATATTTTAACAAATTTTAACTCCGTCAACAATAAGAATATATGACCAATTATTATTATTATTATTATTATTATTATACGTAAGTAACATGTTTAACTAAAATAGTACCATTATTATTATTATTTAACGTAGGTAGCATGCTTAACTAAAATAGTGAGCATCTCTTTTGACGCCATAGAAAAATTGACTCCAATTCACTAGTTTCAAGAACTAGCTAATTTATACTACAACAAATCTTTATAGCATTATTTATAAATAATTACATAATACTATACTGTAGTTGTAAAGTTGCAATATCCGTTTTTGGACACATTTAAAAAAAAAACTAATCTCATTACATGTGTGCAACATAATACCCAATAATTATTCACATTACGAACATATAATTGTTATGCTCACCGGCACATAGGCTCCATCGACTTTTGATAGTACCAATTGTTATGTTAACCGGCACATGGGGCCGGGCCTAGGACACCGATTGGACTCACCAGTGCATGCACGATATTGTTCCCAATTTAAACATCATTGAGCTGCAAATATGAGATTTTATATTAAAAAGTCTCGTTATTATGTGGTGACACTCCCTTATTTATATACACATGTTAAGTTATACAATTTTTTTTATGTAAGATCAAGTTTGAGCCAATCATTCTCAACAATGATGACATTTGGTAAGTGATAATTAAATGAATTGTTCATAAGGTTATATAAGTTCAAGTCTGTGCGAGAAGGGTAATTTTGTAATTTCACCGAACCTACCAAAACCCTCTAATCACACATTATATATAATATGGGTATAGTTTTAAGAAGTGTTAAATAAAACCAAAGAGCACTCCATGTGCAAGTGCAAAGAGAGACAAATGTAAACAAGAAGATTCGAATTCGATACTTTGCAAATTTAAGCTCTGAAATTAAGTTGGGAATCATCTCATCTCTTAAAAATTTAAATTGTTTGGTAGTGGATCAAACAATTTATATCTCATTTTTCAATAACAATAAATTGGATAAAGTGACAAAAATGTGTCTGCCTTCATATATTTTCATAGTTTTTGTTTACGAATTGAATGTAAAACTTGGGTGATGAAGCTCATGATAGGGGTTTCAAGAACAAGCTACCATGAAGGGGCCATACCTACTTGAGCTATGGAAAGGCAGCTCAACCATATATAACAATCTAATTAGAAGCAAGTTCAATTTGAATATGAAAAATAACATCTTGTAGCTTATTTTGTCATGTTTGTATAATTGTGTATGGATTATGTACTTAATATTCGTTTAATTCAAGTTTGAATCCGTTCCTGAAATTTTAAATGGTAAATTCACACTAGATTAGTCTCTTACGGTTTATATAAAGAGGTTGAAGTATAAGTTGATGAAACTCAGTGAAATTACAATTTTATATTCCAATTAGTAATGAACAAAATTTCAAACAAAACGAGTACTTAGAGTCGTGTCATATAGGTATCACTAGAACCGTTGTACACGTGCTTGCTAAGTAACATTATGAGCATACAAAATCTTAAATTATTAAATTTGTTTATTTTTTAATAAAATTATGTCAAATATATTGGGAGGTTGAATTTACTAAATACCTCCTAAAAAAATTTGTATCATAACTTCTACTATCTCTTTCCTTTCTTATATATAGATACGTGAGCACGCGCAATCTGTATGCAAACCTTATTTCTATGCACACAAATATATAATATACATTGGAAAATCATATAGTATAGTATATATATATTTATATATATAATGGAGGAATTGGTTCATTTATTATTTATCTTATTTATATGTTACCACGCGCATGTCCCTTTATTAATAAACTCATTTGTTTAGATATAACTAGAGTTATTGTAATCAATGTTTTGTTGGATTATATGAAAGATTTATAGTATCATATTTTCCTTCTTATTAATTTAATTTGTTTGTCTTGTTTTAACTACTTAGAAAAAAAAAATATTATAGTACTAATTTTGATCCCTCTTTGTCCAAATTCTGGCTTCACCACTAGTTTCTAGTATTGTAAAGAGGCTACAATACATATGTGCTACAAGTGCTGGTAAAGTATACACTTTAAGGGGCTGTTTGGTATCTCTTTATTTTTATTTTTTTTTCAAATTTTAAAAACTTAGCTCTACTTTTACACTTTCCAAAATTTATTTCACTTTACTTTCTCTCTCTAAAAAAACTTTTAAAACACCATAACTTTAAATTCAAAAATCAAAATTAAATAAAAAATATATATTTAAAATATACTCGTCGAGATCTTTAAAATAAGATCCATTGTGACTATTTTTTTATGAAATTTTTTAGTTGGTTAAAAAAAACTCAAACAAAAACCAAATTCACTTTTCAACATACTTTCAAATTCTACCAAACATTATATTTTAAAAACTCAACTCAAAACATTTACCAAACATCATCTAAGGCTCCATTTGATTGCAAAGATGGAAAAGGAAAATAAATTTAGTTAGTTTGTGTGAAAAGATAGAAAATAAGGTAAGAGATGTTACTCATTTTATGAGTATATATCATCCAACCTTCAATATTTTTTGTGGAAAATTTTTACTCACCACCAAGTAAAGAAAATTTCTTCATGGAAAAACTTAAAAATCAAGAGGATATCACATCTATCATTCAACTTATTTTCCATATTTTTACCAAAACTAACTTAATTTATTTTCCTTTTCCATCTTCCAATCAAACGGAGCCTAAGTGTTCATTTTGCTACTTAAAAGTGATGGACTAATGTACTAATCATCTATGGTACTATTCTTTCATAGTAAGAAGCTCTTAAGAACAAAAATATATATTAACCGTGTGGACTTGAACTAAAAACATGAGTCATTGATGACATGTTTTAGGCTCTCCGGTGCATTTCCCCCCCTTTTAATTTAAACGAATGAGTGACATAGTAAAATTCAAAAAATGTATATAGATCTTGTGATATTTATATATTAATTAACAGGTAAGGTTCACACTTTGCATCATTCCGTTCACCCACTAATTCCTGATACTACATTATTTGTGTCTCAATCTTGAGCTTGCCTATTAATTTTTGTTTATTTGATGGGTTACTTGTATAAATAAAAACAAAAATACTTTAAAATAAAGTACTTTAAAATTTGAAAGATGCAAAAGAAGAAGAAGTAGAAGAGCAGCAATATACTTACTGGATATTTTTATCATATTTTGATATAAACATGCATTATGTATGTTATACTTGACAAATCTTACGGTTACAGTTCATGTAACACATATTTGATAAAAAAATATGTAATAAAAACTTCATAAAGTATATTCCTTTTTTTTTCTTTAATTTTTTTTTACCACGAGCTATTTTTGCATTGAAAATACTTATTTTTGCTCAGAAAAGTGGTTATTCATAACAAGAAGTGCTTTCAACCGAATTTAACTCCTGTAATACAAAATTCAGCCACTTAAAAGTCAAAGAGTAAACAATTAAATGATCACTAAACTTTCAATCTAGTATCATTTTGACCATTCAACTTCAAAATAAACTACTTGGTCATCAAACGTTAGAGTGAGTATCACTTTGACCATTCCGTCCAATTCTTTGGCATCTAACTTTGGAATAATTATCACTTTGACCATTTCCTCCAAATTGACTGTTAAATTTATGCATTTACGTGGGACATGATTTCGTATAAGATCATTTTGGTTATATTGTAATAAAACAACATTTTTTTTTGGTAATTCTCGTCAAAATAAAACGCACACAATAAATAAAATATAGTAATATTTTCAACAAACAGCACAACGTGACATATTTTATAAATAAAATGATTAAAATATGCTTAAATGAGTTATGTATCTTGTATATAATTTTATTTTATTTTATTTTATTTAACAGTCAAATTAAAAAAAATAACTTAAGTAACCCTCATTCTAAAGTTAACTAATCAAAATAATTTATTTTTTAAAATTTAATAGTCAAAATTGTACTTGCTCTCAAAGTTAAAACACATTTATCCCTGTTTTACTCGTGGTTTCGGAAAATAATTTCAAAGGAAAAAAAAGGAAAGGGCAAAAGATAGAAAAGTGGAGAAAGAGTCTAGTATCAAAGGCCACACAGCACATCAAACTCAAAACTACAATTTCCTTGCTTGCTCCCTCTCCTCAATTCACCCCTCTTCAGATCCTTACCAACGCAAATCCCCGCAATTTTCTCTCCCTCTCCAAACAAAACAAAGCCACTAATATTAGAAAACACACTATAAACCAAACGAAAATACTTTCATTTCCACCCGGATTCCAAATTCAGAAACCACAAATCGAACAACAACAAGGATTGGATTGGATTGGATTAGAAGAGGAAGTAGAGAGCGAATCGATCATGTCGTCTTCGTCAGGATCGGAAGAAGAGGACGAGGGAATTGATTCATACAGGAAAGGAGGATATCACGCTGTTAGAATCGGCGATTCGTTCGCTAAAGGAAGATATATTGCTCAGAGAAAGCTTGGTTGGGGCCAATTCTCCACTGTTTGGCTTGCTTACGATACACAAACTTCTGTACGTTATCATATCTATGTTTCTCTCTATGTTTTTCCCTGATCTAAGTTGTGATCTCAATCATATGATTATCTAAGAGAAATTGAATTTCCATCCGTCTTTGCGTATTCGTTCATTTTATTGATTCGTTTTTTCTTTTCTCGCATAAGTTTTAGTTTTTTTTTTTTTTTCTTAACCTCTGAATGTTGAATAGCGAATGATGATCTTTGAATGCTCAACGTCTGAGAGATATGTTTGATGTTGAATACATAGCAGTTTCTGCTCTTAGCATTATAATGATACATATGTATACCATAAAGAATAGGGTACTACTGGAATAAAATTTTATTAAAATTAAATTAAGCATTTAGTACAGCACCACACTTTTCTCTTAATGCTGTATTTTCATCCAATTCAACATTAAGCTCCATTTGATAGCATCACGGAAAATGATAGAAAAAACAATTTATTTGTGTGAGAAGTTGGAAAGTGTGAGATGCTCTCCATCTCATGTTCATTTGTATGAGTAGATGTCTTTCATCATTCTTTATTTTTGTGGAAAATTTTTCCTCCTCACCAAAAAAAAAAATTTCAGGGAAAAGGCCAAAAACTAAGAGTTAATTTCACCTTATGCTCAACTTATTTTCCAACTTCTCTTCTCACGCAAATCAATTTTTTTCCTACCATTTTCCATGTTGCTATAAATGGACCCTAAGAGGTGAGAAAACAAATACCATTTCTACCTCTTAATGCCAAATAGACTCCCATTAAGCATTAAGTGGTAAAAAACAAACACAAACTTAGTTAGTTTCTCTTAGCATCAACCCAATCCTCAATTATCCTTATATAGTTAGTGCGATTCTAAGTATTTTATGGCAATACTATTTATTTTAGCCATTCATAAACCTTTTTGGACTACTCTATTTCAATTATTAACTACCAGGAAAAAGTGTCTATATATAGAATATAGCTGGTTCTTCATTTTGGTGTATGTTAAATTTTGTTAGTATATTTATTTCCTTTTGTGTCAGACTATCTCTGGCCCAAATTAGCTTAGACTTTTATTTATGGGACATCACAAATCAAGAATCGCATCCTGAACTTAATGCAACCATAGTAGTAAAGAAGTCGCGTTAATTATTGATGATTGGTTAAAATTAGTGTTTTTGTAAATGTGTGAAATTCAAGACTCCGTTCCGAACACAATGTGATTTCATAATAGTAAATAAGTTCTGCGTGTTATTGTCAATTCATATATTACAACGAAATTAGCGTTTTTGTAAAATGTGTGTAAACTAATAGCGACTTAATTTGGACATTGCTAGTATTTTAATGATAATTAAGGTCATTGTAAGCAAGCAATATGTCTCAAAGCACATCATATCTTTACCCCTTTTGGTTTCAGTCAAAAGAGATATGTCAATTCTTTCCGAGTATTTTCCAAAATATTGTCTTTTTAAGTCATAGCTACTAGAATGCATTATCACTCGCCCTTTTTCTATTTAGTACTTAATACCTTAATAAATTTAATCACATAAAGGGTTTCAGGGATATTCTTTTTTCAATTAAAAAGTGAAAAGTAAAAATGTTTAATAAGCTGCATTGCGTTGAGATGGTGAGTTGTAATAAAAAGATGATGAAAATGAGTAGTTGATGACAATGAGGCCAATCAGCTAGTTTCCACACTTGATGGGCATTATCTATACTTATAGGCTTAGAGCCCAAAAACCATTTTCGGTGTTGCTTCTTGAAAATGCTTCTTTACCAATTGGGCTTGTGTTAAGGCAATAAACACATAGTCAGCGTTTTCTTGTAATAACTAAGTATTGAAGATTGACACCCTATGCTGCACGAATAGGGAACATTACATGTGACACTACATGCCAACTTGGCATTTTAAAAAGTTCAGGAAAAGGACATATTGGGGACATGCAACTTGTCTCGTATATATTTAGTACGTCAATAAAAATCAAAAGAATTAACATTATTCTAGCTTCCGAATGAATCAAAACATGTTCATTATTGAGTAATTAAAAAATTACACTTTTTTACGCCTTCTTATTTGAAAGAACCCCCGACATATTAGTCTTTCGATGATGCCACTAAGACCATATTCTCATTTTATCCCCACTTTGACTTTGATAGCAGCTTCTTTATGACCTATCCTAGAGTTTACATTGTTACTGTTGGATTTTCTCTTCATGCAGAAGTATGTAGGTCTTAAGATCCAAAAAAGTGCGGCACAATTTGCCCAAGCTGCTATACATGAAATTGAAGTCCTTTGTGCTATCGCTAAGGGTGACCCTGAGAGCAGCAAGTGTGTTGTACGGTTGATTGACAACTTCAAGCACGCGGGCCCAAATGGACAGCATTGGTGCATGGTCCTAGAATTTCTAGGTGATAGCTTACTCCAACTCATTAAATACAACCGTTACAAAGGCCTTGAGCTAGATAAAGTTAAGGAGATATGCAGATGCATATTAGTCGGTCTAGATTATTTGCATAGAGAACTTGGTATCATCCACACGGACTTGAAACCTGAAAACATCCTTCTAGTTTCCACCATTAATCCTTCCAAAGATCCAGTTAGGTCAAAGGCGACCCCCATTCTTGAAAGGCCTGAGGGGAATCCAAATGGAGCAACCATAAGTCTTATTGAGAGAAGGTTAAAGCAAAGGGCTAGGAGGGCTGTGGCTCGGATATCTAGTAAACATGAATCAATTGGAGGGGTGGGGTCCACTCCAAAGCCAGCTAGATGTTTGGATGGGATTGACTTGAGGTGTAAAGTTGTGGATTTTGGGAATGCATGTTGGGCCAATAAGCCAATTGCAGAAGAGATTCAAACGAGACAGTATAGGGCTCCTGAGGTTATACTCCAGTCTGGATACTCTTTCTCTGTCGATATGTGGTCGTTTGCTTGCACTGCCTTTGAGCTTGCTACTGGGGAGATGATGTTTGCTCCAAAGAGTGGACAAGGTTTCAGCGAAGATGAGGTATTACTGTTTTTCCTTTTTCTCTTACTTTCTTAAACTTTCTGAATCTGTAGCTTGACCTGATTTGTTAGGTATTGCATGCTTGAATAATGATGCTTGCGCAGTTGCTCGTACAAACTGTTGATATATATGCTTGTGCAGTTGCGCCAACTAACTGTGATATATATAGAGAGCAAATGTGAGAAAAGAGTTGAATATATATTACTTATTGCTACAAAAATATTAAAAGTAGGAATGAATTCTGCAACTATTTACTTACTGTAATTGTTTTATAAGCAATAATGGGTCTCTCTCTCGATCCAACTCCTCTGAAGTTGGCACAATGACTAGAGGTAAAGTTGAAATCTGGTATGTTGATTTTAAATTAAACCGTTCAGATTTTGAGTCCTCGCCACAGGATGTGTATCCCTCTGGCGATAACTCTACTAAACAGAAGCTAATCTGAACCGTTCAAAGTTAAACCAATGTTCCAGATTTCACAACTTTACCAAATTATATTTGTAATCAATTTATCATGTTCATAATTTACTATAGATACAGATGTAGCCTTTATTTCATCATATGTGCGTAGTGTTTGCAACATCTCATCTTTCAGATCCTTTCCCTAAGCCAATAACTTATCCAATTTTCTTGAATTGTCTCGAGGCAACATGTCTGTTATCAAATAAAAATAGTTTCTTTTTAACATTCTATTCTCTCTTGCGCATGCTTGCTTAACTTTATCTTTCCAAAGAACTCTTTGAAAATTATAAGAATTGTCTTGGGTTGGATGCAGGACCACCTTGCTTTAATGATGGAACACCTTGGAAAGATGCCTAAGAAGGTAACCACATTGCATCATCTCCCATTTTTCTTTTACTCTCAAATGAAGAGTCCTACTTTCATTTTAGGATCTCCCAAATTAAGTGCTCCATTTCTAAAACCGGTTTGCCAAATCTCAAGATAATTAAACTAATTCAATGTTGACTGTGAATTATATTATAAATATTATCTTCTTAAAATTTCAACTTGTCAAGTATAGCTACTTGTAATTTTAGACGAATGGAAATCACATTAGCGTCTATTTAAATGTGTCGTCGCTAGAAGCAAAAACTACTCGATAAAATCTGAGCCATTTATTTTGTAAACCAGTGGTCCAAGTTACTACTCTACTCATCACTCTGGATCCTATATCGACCTGAGTTTTCTTATATGTTTGGTGAACAGATAGCAATAGCTGGAACCCGGTCCAAAGATTACTTCGATAGACATGGGGATTTGAAGAGAATCCGGAGACTGAAATACTGGCCCCTCGATAAATTACTAGTTGAGAAATTCAAATTCTCTGAAACGGACGCGAGCGCATTTGCTGAGTTTCTCTGTCCGATTCTCGATTTTACCCCCGAGAAGAGACCGACAGCTCAGCAATGCTTGAAACATCCATGGCTCGAAATCAAGAATCAAGGTAATAGCGAGGGGAAGAGTGAACCTAGTGTAGAAAAGGTGGATGGTGGGGTGAGAAAACTTAAGATTGAGGGAGTAAGTGAAGAATAGATTTTCAGAGGGGCTGTTAATGAAATATACCACCCTCTTTTATACCTGTATATGAGTATTCAATATTGATTGTGATATATTTTTTGTTTCTTTTGTTTAAAGTGTCAATAAGTTTTAATTGTTGATTTAACTGAGATGTAATATATAGAATGATTACTGAGGAAATGATACTAGTGATGGGAAATTTTTTACTACAATATTGCGTACATTTCGCATTATCATTTCCTTGCTCAGGAAATTGGCTACGGCACAGAGGATTCGCTTTCGCTTAATAGTCATACAAAGTAAGTTTTTTGTTTCGATACAAAACAAAATTTTGTATTTCCTTTTTTACAATTTGGTTACTGGTTCTTTTACATCTCATCTTGCATAAATCCTTTCAATCTAAGATTTTGATTTTGGCATTAAAATCTTGAAAATGTTTATTCCACTCTCCCATCAGACCATAGCATGTTTCGCAACCATTTTGAGTGAACGTGCATATGAACGATAAAGAACCGTGAACCTCTAGCCTATTATGTATCTGTGTATATTGCATCTCAGTCATCACAAGTGTTGAGAATAGATGGCTCAAATTAATAGTTTCACATTGAAAGATATTGAGGTTCAACATGGATTAGTAAGAGGCATGGATCCACTAATTAGTACCGAGGCCTGATAAAATTTTACAACTATAGCCAAGGTGATTAAGTTGAGGACAATATTAATATGAGTATGGGGACATTCATGGAGTAATGAGAAATGGGCAATGGGAGGGGTACGCGTATTGGAGGGGGGGGGGGGGGGGTTCGTGGAACCATGAGAAATTGGCAATGGGAGGTGTTCAAACAAGAAGTCCCACATTCGCTAGAAATCGAGAAGATCATGGGCACACTTGCAATGGGCAATGGGAGGATTATAAAGTGTGCAAACAAAGTCCCACTTGGGCTAGAAAGGGGGGAAGATCATGGGCATGTAGAGACAATATCTTTATTGGTATGAGGCCTTTTGAGATAAAATCCCACACTCGTAGCCAATGTACGTGGTTAAGTTGGGGAAAATATCAATACGAGTATTGGGGGATTTGTGGAGCCATGGGCAATGGGTAATGGGAGGATTGTTAGGTGTGCAAACAAAGTCTCATATTGGCTAGAAGTGGGGAAGATCATGGGCGCATTTGTATTGTACCGTTATTGTTCCCAACTTAACCAGCTTTGGGCTAGAAGTGGGGAAGATCATGGGTTTATAAGTATATATAATATCTCTATTGGTATGATGCCTTTTAGGTAGAATTCAAAAGTAAATCCATGCAAACATAAGCCCAAATAAGACAATATCATACCAACGTGGAGATAGGTGGTGTCCATAGGGCCCAACAAATGGTATCGGAAAAGTTGTTTGATCCTTCCAAGTCTTGCTCGAAGGAAAAATCCCCTAAGTTGGAAGATGTAAAGGCACAACATGGATTAATAAGAGGGGTGGGCTAATTAGTACTATCGAGACCTTTTGAGATAAAACCCTATATTTGTAGCGAGATAAAAACCTATACTTGTAGCCAAAAATAATGATAGTTACGAGTATGGATCTACGGACCCAACAAGTGGTCTTAGAGGGGTACCCCAGACTTAGCCATGTGGAGGAAATTCTCAAATGCCAAACAAAGGTGGCGAGACTCAATTAACAATAAGATCCATGGTTGAGCTCTAACTATCAAACAGGCCGTGAAAGTTGGATAAGAGCAAGCTCTCAAGGCATGTGGTACTTCTAGTAAGGCATGTGCTCGACGTGGTGGAGAATTCTGGGTTAAAGAGAGTGGACAGATGGATTATCGTTTTAAGGGAGGCTCGCACGCCATGAAGGATTGTGTGGTCCTTTGTTCAAGGGGAGGATTGTTAAGTGTGCAAAAAAATATCTATTGGTATGAGGCCTGAATTCAAAAATAAATTTATACGGACCTAGGCCCAAAATGTGGAGATAAGTGTCCATTGTGCTAAACATCACGTACATGAGCGAGAGAGGGAACTTGGCTTTATCAATGTCATTTTAATGTTATAATGATCTTATTAGTGTCATCAATGTTAAGATAGAGAAAGGAAACTCGGGCTTTATTAGTGTCATTTTCATACTATTATCATCTTATAGATATTAATAAAATGCAAAGGTACTACTAGTTGAACAGATAGAAATGCGTGTTTTTATCTATACATGTATATTTCTTTTAACAAGGTTACCTCAAAACTATAACCCGGATTAGTTACCTATTATACTGTGCAAAATATCTTCGTTGTATATATACGTAGTCATTTCTATCTTTATTGTATATATACCTAGTTGTTTCATATAACAGTTGTTTGATTACATGAATGAATTTGTTGCTATTGACATGTTTCTCAAAGTGTTTTTCTTTTGTTGATTAGGCCATCTCAAATCTTGGTTGATTATGTAGTACTTAATTACTTGTTTGCTGGCAAATAAAATAAGTGAATTTAACCAAAAAAATAATTTTAACTTCCTCCAATATATTAATGACATTGGATTAAGTAAGAGAATTTGAATAAATAGCTGCTTTATATAACTATTATTTTATATTAAATAATATACTTTTAGAATGAAGAAAACTATTTATAAATAAAAAAATATATAGGTAATACCTGGAGATTGAAGGTAGACTTAATATTTTATAAAACTAACTCATCATCAATGTATGAGAATTTAATTTCACAAGTTATTTGCTTTTATATTAGTCATAATCAATGTACGAGGGAAAAGGATAAAGATATTTTGAAAAGAAACTATTGGACTATGAGTTACAAGATGGTTGAAAAAAATAAGAGACATGATGAGAATTTCACCATTATTTACAACTCATCATATATTTTGGACGAGAGTGTCCCTTTTCTCTCTCTCAAAATTTCAAGATAATTAACACAACCTCCGATTTAAAATAAAGGATATATATTATAATTTATTTTTTACCCTCATAATTTCACCCTTTTTCACATAAATAAAAAAGAATAAATTGAACTTTTCTTCATTTTTGCAGTAAAAATATCAAATATGAATTTGCACTGTTATTTTTGCAACGTGCACGAGAAAATCGAAACTTTGTTTTATAGTGAAACTAATAGGAAGAAGAATGAGAAATATAATTAACCAACCATGCAAAATTATTAAGGAAATCTTCCACGCACCAAAGCATCATCCTCGGGTGGGCAATTTTGTCTCTCTTTTCAAAGAAATGCTAATTAGTAGTGAAATTTGATTTGGCAGATTGCAGATTTTGAATTTCTAGTTTAATTATAGGATAGAAATCACAACTCCATTTAAGTCATTGAAAAATGAAGAACTAGATTTTTGAATTTCTAGTTTAATTATAGTATAGTGCTTGTAACAATTCAATAGAGCCAAGGTGGACTGACGGAGTTTAAAGGTGAAATTAAGACGGCCTATGTACACTTGGCATTGTCAATGAATTATGACCATCTATATCCGCGTATATATGCTTATTATTGTATTTAGTCTAGTATTAAAGATGCTCTCATCATATCTAGGATTCAATGTTTGAATCTCTAGCAGTTATTTAATTCGAAATGACCATAAAATTTAGGTAAGCTACTTCTTTTTTTCTTTTATTTTTTTTAGGGAGTAGAAGAATATTCCTAAATATAATTAAATGAGCAGAGAGGCAAATGTGCAAAAGCCAAATAAAAATAAAAAGGTACAACAAAATATCAGATTACTTTTTTCCGGGGTCAACATTTTTTGTTTTTAAAATTATCCTCCTCTTAGTTAAGATTCATATTGGTATATAATGAATTTCTTAACCTTTAGGTGTATTGGTGTATTCTCTACTCGCGTTCAAATATCAAATTAATATAGTACTAATATATATATATACACACACAAAATCTATACCAAAATCTTTACTTTTTAACAAATGTGCAAAAGCAAAATAAAAATAAAAAACAAAATATCATAGTATTTTTCCTAGGGTCAACATTTTTTTTAATTCCCCTCATCTTAAGATTCACGTTGTTATATAATTAATCTCCTAATTCTTAGATGAATTCTCTCCTCGCGTTCAAACATCAAATCAAGATGTATAGTACTAGTATACAAAATCTCTGCTTTTTTACAAACTTTCTCTATGATAAAATATTTTTATGAAAAGCTATAAAATTTATTAACTTTAAATTCAATAATTAACTTTATTAAAAGTTATATTTTTGAAATATACTAATTGATATCCATAAAACAAGATTAATTATAAACATAAATTGCGTAAAATATTTTCAAGAAAATTTTAGAATTTTACATATAACAATAACACAATGTGTTTATATTTCATAAGTCATTTGAAGTGTTATACAAGAATTTATAAAGGAAGTTTTCTTTTGTTTGACATTAATTTTTGTTTGTTCGATCACCTTTTTGTCTGCACAAATACCCTAGAGAGCAATCACTTGATATGCTTTGAAGCACCGGGCAATCCAGTGATCACTTTCTCTCTCTCTAATCCCACTTTATCCCTTTAACCCACATTTTATCCCTTTAACCCACATTTTATCCATTTGAGATCGATAAAAAACAACAAAACCAACCTTAAGTCCATACACAACATCGCACGAATTAGAGTTAATTAACACTTTAAAACAATCAATGACACTTTTCTTGTATTTTTAAGGACACTTTACTTATATTAATTTGTATAAATTTTAGAGTGCTATAAGACTGACTTAGAGTACTAATTGCCATACCCTAATTACTTAATAATGTTTATTTACTATTTTTTGTAGAATGCGAATAAACATGTAATTCTGTAGTTTTACTTTATTGGTTTCTATATATATATATTGCTCCTACAAGAACTTCTATCAAGAATAGTACCCGCAAAATGATGGAAGCATAAAGGCAGTTAAGTGGATGTGTTTGGATTGTGCTAGAAGTTTGCATTATTACCCAAAGATTGTTCAAAGAAATTGGAGTTTTTAACATTTTTGTCCCTCAAAGTTTCACCTAAATGGCACATTAGTCCCTAATATTCATTTTGTGACTTTTTACACCTTGAACTAGATTCCTCTGGTCACTTTAGTCCCTCAAACCATCTGCCGTCTATTTTGTCGACGGAAAACGTGTGATGCAGGGGGTAAATTGGTCAGCACACTTATTCCCCTTTTCTCTTAACAAAAATCTTACTAAAAAACCCTAATCCCCAAATCACAACAAATCAAAATCCATAATCACAATTGAGAGATTCGAATTTTGAGAGAGAGAAATCAATTTAGTGTTTTTTTTAGCAAAAAACAAAAAGGCAACCTGAGTTGGATATTAAGGGGCAAAATCTGAAGAAGACTATGGAACTCCATTTATATGGTACCAAAAATGCTCTATCTTTTATCTATGATATCTTTTTAGATGCATTCTTTCTTTATAGGGTTTTGTGCGTAGATTCTTCATTATTATATTTGATGTTCTGCATTTTCAACCCTTTATTGATTGAAACAAACAATTCATTTTTACTTCCTTTATGTGTTGAATGGGTTTGAAAATGTCGTGCTTTTACTGCATTTTTCATGTTTTTGTGGTCCCTACTTATACAATACTTGTGTATATATATTTAATCTCAGGCCCCCACTCAGATTTCTTCACTATTAAAATGCACTATGGTGGTGAGTTTGTCAAACAATTCCTTATGCACAATACACCCCTGACAGAGTCGAAATTTTTTTTGACTTTTGTGAATTTGATAAGATGTCTTTGGTAAAGTTGATTAGTATGGGTGGAGAGTTAGGATTTTCTGGTATGCTTAATTTCTATTTTAGTGTTGAAAATGGGAGGTTTGTATTGATTGATAAGGATAGTACCGTTCTGCTGCTACAAAACATTTTAAATGAAGATAGAGAAATTGATATTTACTTGGAGCACATTACACCATTACAAAGTAGCCAAGAGGAGGTTCAAAAGGAAACACAACAACATGAGGCTAATGTGCATGTGGTCAGTACTGAAGAGGAAAGTGAAACAGAGGATGGTAATGGATCTTCTAGTTGTAAAAGCATGCATGACAGTGAGTTTGAAAGTGCAGATGACATGGATGACTTCCTGTTTGATCAGTACACTGACCATGATGCAAAGTACTTTGGGGTTGGGGAAGAGAGTGTTAAATGTGGCAAAGAAAATGATGTGGTTAATGAGACAGAGACTGAAGTTGGTCAGGAGGAGGAGAATGAAGGTGATGAAGGTGATGAAGATGAATTGAAGAGTCTTTGTGATTCAGATGAAGAGAAACCCATTTTTCCAATTTTCAATGCTAAAACTAATATGTCAAATCCAGTTTTTAAGTTGGGGATGATTTTTAAAAACCATAAAGAGGTGAAAGAAGCTGTTAGGTCTTATTCTATTAAGCATGGTAAGGAAATCAAGTTTAAGAAGAATGAGTCATTAAGGGTAAGGGCAGTTTGTAAGGATGGTTGTCCTTGGGTTTTGTTTGCTTCTAAAATGCATGATTCTGCAAATATGCAAATTAAAACACTAAAGGATGAGCATAGATGCAACCGACAATTTAATAATATCCACGTGAACTCAAGGTGGCTATCTGAGCAGTACTTGAACACTTTTAGGTCAAATCCTAAAATTCCAATAAAATGTTTTAGAGAGACAGTGATGAAAGATCATGTGGTGAATGTATCTATGTCCCAAGCATACAGAACAAGGCGCAAAGCAATGACTAAGATTGAAGGGACATATGCAGAGCAATATGCAAAGTTGTGGGACTATATGGAAGAGGTTAGAAGAAGCAATCCAGGCAGTACAATGGTCATGAAAGTTGATGAACTGTCACTATCAGAAGCTCAACCCAGATTTCTCAGATTATACATGTGTCTTGCAGCTTGTAAGGAATGTTTTATGGCAGGGTGTCGACCTTTTATTGGAGTTGATGGGTGCCACTTGAAAAGTCCCCATAAAGGAGTATTGTTAGCTGCCATAGATGTAGATGCAAACAATTGCATGTTTCCAATTGCAGTGGCTGTAGTGGAGGGAGAAACGAAGTCCTCTTGGTCATGGTTCATGGAGTTGCTGAAAGATGATGTGGGTATTGTCAATCAATATGGTTGGACATTCATGTCAGATAAACAAAAGGGCTTGATTCCTGCATTTGAAGCTGTGTTACCATTGGTTGACCACAGGTATTACATCTTAATGCCTTTACTTTAACACAATGGTCCCTTTTATGTTTAATGCCTTTCATATTATTCATTTAATGTTTGCATGTTATAGGTTTTGTGTAATGCACTTGCATGCAAACTTTAAAACTGCTGGATACAACAATAAAACTTTTAAGGAGCTATTGTGGAATGCTGCACAAGCATCAAATAAACCACATTTTGAGGCTGCAATGAGGAAGATGAAAGAGACTGATAAGGATGCTTTCAACTGGTTTAAGGACAAGCCTCCTCAATATTGGTCAAGATCACATTTTAGTGCCTTCCCCAAATGTGACATGCTACTTAACAATATTTGTGAAAATTTTAACAAGTGCATTCTTGAGGCACGGGAAAAACCAATTATAGGATTGCTAGAGAGTGTCAGAAAATATATGATGTTAAGGATGCAACAATGCAGGGAGAAAGCTGAGAAATGGGAAGGAACTATATGCCCTAAGATTCAAAAAATTATTGAGAAGAATAAAGTTGAGGCTGCAAATTGTATTGCATATTTTTCTGGTGACAAAAAATTTGAAATCAAAGGTTTGCAAGGAGATCAATACACCACTGACCTTGATGTAAAAACATGTAGCTGTGGGAAATGGGAATTGAGTGGCATACCTTGTCCACATGCAATCTCTGCTATGTATTTTAGAAGTGAACAGCCAGAGGAGTATGTACATGACTGCTACAAGTTGGAGATATACCATAAAATTTATAAGCCAATTATACAACCAATGAATGGATCTAACATGTGGCCAAAAAGTGCATATACTCCAATCTTGCCACCAATTATACATGAACTCCCTGGGAGGAAGAAAAATAAAAGGAAGAAGGGTGCAAATGATGCAGGGACTAGTAAAGAGAAGTGCAAAGTTAAAGTTGGGAAAGAAGCATCAAAACACATTGAGGTGCAGCAACTGTGGCACTCTAGGCCACAACAAGAGAGGGTGTAAGAAAATTGGCAACTCTAAAAGTGGTCAAACTACTCAACCACCACAACAGCACACTCAGAAAAGAGCTAGACAAACTGTAAGTGCACTTACTGCTTTTTATATCAATAGTTTACATCAATTTTAAGTTCACCAATTTATAATTAATGTCAACTACTTTGCAGGTCAAAACAAAAGCAAGTGAAGCTGCCAATGCCAGCACTGCTAGGATGAATGAACCAATATTTATGACACAAGAAAGGGGCAATGAAGCTGGCAAAAAGAAAGCAGAACCTCAATTCATGAGTCAACAAAGAGTTAATATTATTGAACCAGCATTTTTCATGGCAGGGCCTAGTGCAAGCAGCTTAAGTACAAGGGATGCTTCAGCAATACTCAATGGAAGTAATAAATTTGCCTCACTATCTAGTTTACAAGCTGCAGTTGCTAAGAAGAAAAAAACTTAATGCTCTGGGTTTTGTTTTATGCACTGTAATTAAAGCTTTGCTTGCTCTTTATTTGTAGTGTGAACCTTTTAAAGGTCGCTTTTGCTATATATTTTGTAATTGAAGCTCTCTTTTGCTATATATTTGTAATATGAACCTTTGGCTTATGTATGAAATGTGAAACAACTTTGCACTATTTTTCCTCTATTTTGGATCATTGTTACTTGGTATACAACTTGCTCTGCTATGGTTCTATTTGCATTAAAAATAAACATAGTCTGCACATACTACATAAAAAACCCACTTTCATTACTTCATAATTAATATTACAATTAAAATACAACATTAGGGTACATATTCATTACAACTGGGCTTAACAAAAACCACTTCTCAGCACTACAAAAACAATTTCTTTTCCAATCATTCATGTTTTTCAAGGGGAAAACTTATCAGATTCAGTAGAACTTGGGTAGCTGAGGATCAACAAGAATATAATAACCCACGAAATAAGTAGAAGAACACCCATCACTCTATTCCTTGCTTTGTACTTATTCACTTCATTTTCCAACTGATTTTTCTTCTTTAGCAGACCAGGTATGATTTTTTTGCTCTTGTGCAAATGGGCGGATCAACCCAAGAAAAGAATCCACACACGCCTTCCTATAATCGAGTACATATAGATTAAATAGTGAAAAAATATATGACAAATGAAGAAAGAATACTAAATCCATACCTCACAGCCTCGAAATCTTCTTCCCGGGTTGTTGTCTGTCCATGATGTCCTCACCAATGTTCTGATCTGACAATGGCAAAGCATCCTTTTTCTCTCTTTGTCCGTGCCTTTCTCTTTAGATGTCTCTCTCTCTCAGTTTAGGGAAACTTATAGATACATGTGTATATAACAAATTGGCGGGAAAGAAAGAAGAGGGGAATACATGTGCTGACCAATTTACCCCCTGCATCACACGTTTTCCGTCGACAAAATAGACGGAAGATGGTTTGAGGGACTAAAGTGACCAGAGGAATCTAGTTCAAGGTGTAAAAAGTCACAAAATGAATATTAGGGACTAATGTGCCATTTAGGTGAAACTTTGAGGGACATAAATGTTAAAAACTCAAGAAATTGATTAAATAGCTTTCTAGTTTCATAAGGACAGGTTCAAGTTTTTGAAACCTCAATTTTTCGAGGGCAGCAAGCTTTGAATACTTGACATCTGGGATATGATCATCACCTTATAGGGCAACGCCAATCCTTTCTCAAACTTCTCTTTAAATTAATTAAATTTGGGGAGAAATATATCACTTAAAATTTTACTGCAATCTTCCCTTATTTTCATATTGGAAGAGTTCCTAAACTTATTCTCAAATATGGGGAGAAGAATAGGGGATCTAAACACCACAAGTGTTATGAATCCAATTCCCCATAATTTATTTTTTTTGTAAATTTGATTCCCTTATAACCCGGTTTGCAAACACCATGCCAAGTGTAAGACTGGGTTGTGGTGCCTTCAACCTACAGCCCAAGTCCCACATGGTAGGAATTTTCCTCAAATCGGAGAGAATTGGAGTTGTCTTTAAAAATTAAAGAAAATATATACTCAAAATTAAGAGTGTACTTTTTACGAACCTATATTCTAATCATCAAACTTGTTTTTTTGTATCATATAATATATCATTAAGTAAATTATATTCAAAGCATTTAGTCATTAGATTTCAATCCTTAATACTGAATTAAATTAATACAATAAATCAAACTAATACAACATAACTAATGCAATGATCATTTGGGTAATCATTATCCAATTAACAAAAAGATGTAGTCACATGAATAACAATTAAAAAATATTTTAAATCCATAAATCTAGAAATATACTAATGATTATTGTAAAAATAACCTTCCAGTTATGTCCCAATTATTGCTTATCTTAATTAGAGTTGTTATATATATATATACATGATATTGCTTGTGCCGAACGGCATGGCGACATAAAAAATATTAACTATTAGAAAATAGTGAGATCACCGATAAAATGTCAAAAATAGTACAATTAAATTTTAAGTATTTTTTTTCAAAAATTTACAGTGCAACTTGGCTAGTTAATTTAATGAAGAAAATTATTTATACTCAAATCATTATCAATAATTGATGGCAAAAAAATTTAAACCAAGAGGGGGTGATTGGAGAATATTACAAATAATGCATAATCTACAAATGTACTTAAATGTAATAAGTACGCGCACACAATTACTTGAAAAATAATAATATTCGATTAAAATATTTATAGAGGTTCATTTTTTCATATTACATTTTTTTCCCTAATATACGACATACTTTTTTTTAGCAAATTATAATAATCTTAAGTATAGTTGTGTTTTTTTTTTACCCTAAAAGTTTGCTGGTTGAATGTTAAATTAAACTTAAAAATTCATGGGCCAAATGTGAAAGTAAATGAACAACATAGTAGATCAAAAATTTAGTATTTCAAAACTGACCATGTCAGTCTAATATGAAAATGATCAAAATATTGAATTTTTCGGACCATGCGCACACCTAGATACAACATAGTGAGTTTTTGTTTTTTTACTTTATAATAGATCATTTATAAACTATTTCAAACCAATTTTTTTGGAAAGTACTTGTTTCATACATTTGAAATGAGTAATAATATACATGCACAAACTATATCCTTAAGTGTAATATTCATTAGCTTTTCTTGAAAAAAACTATATATAAATTTATAATCATAAAGGGTCTTGTTTTCTTAATTTTGATTAATAGGTTACAAATGTATTGTTTAAATTCAATTTTTGGATTTAATGTTATGACATTGTAAATTTTATAAAAAGAATTGAAGAGAGAGAGAGTAATTTGAAAGGGGTGGTGCTATTTCCACCCCACAAACTACTTGCTTCCACTCCCACAAAAAAAAAAGTTCTAAACTCCTATTTCCACCCCACTCAATTAATCATTTTCAACCAACTAATTACTCATTAACATTAATTACTATTCATCATCATCTTCATCTTCATCTTCATCTTCTTCTTCTTCCTCTTCCTCTTCCTCTTCCTCTTCCTCTTCCTCTTCATCTTCATCCTCTTCCTCTTCTTCTTCTTCTTCTTCTTCTTCTTCTTCTTCTTCTCTATGATTTTTACTCAATGGTTAATAATTAACAAAAATTCAGATCTAATTAACACATTTTATCTCATTCAATTCATTTCAAAAGCCAACAAAAATTCAAAAGTAACTCACAAAAACACACAAAATCTCCATTAATGTCACACAAAAAAAACCTTAAGTTGTAGGGAATGGTAGAGAATAGCAAATCAAGGATTATTAAAGTAGAAAAACCTAATAAAAGAAAGATATGTTTGTTTTTATTATGTTTAATGTTTATTTTCTTTAGTTAATATCAAAAAAAAATTTGTACCAACAAAACGAATTAGAGCATTAGAACAGGTTACCTCGGTTACGGGAAACCGAAATTTAAGAACTTATTCGGTTTTCGGTGACCGAATGTGTAATTTGATTATATTTCAGACAACTTCGGTCCTAGGAGACCGAGCAATTTGATGAATTTCGGTCATATGAAATCAAAATTATTCAAAATACTCGGTTGTTAGAGACCGATGTAAGGTCCCGAGAGCTAAAAATATAGTTCAGAATACTTCGGTTGTGAGGAATCGAGGAAGTGGATGAACCTCGGTCATAGAGAACCGAAATTGTTCTCAATACTCGATTTTTAGAAGGCGATGTAAGGTCCCGAGAGCTAAAATATGATACAAGGAGGCCACGGTTGTAAGGGACCAATGAGTAGATGGATGCAAAAATTTAAAAACCATTGTTGAGAAGAAGAAGAAGAAGAGGAAGAAGGGAAGGAAGAAGAAGAAGAAGAAGAAGAATTAATGATTTATTATAATTAGTTTGTGTTGCATTACGGGTTAAATGAATGTAAAATTTTAGAAACCATTGTTGAGAAGAAGAAGAAGAAAAAGAATTAATGATTAATTATAATTAGTTTGTGTTGCATTAAGGGTTAAATGAATGTAAAATTTTAGAAACCATTGTTGAGAAGAATAAGAGGAAGAAGAAGAAGAAGAAGAAGAAGAAGAAGAAGAAGAAGGAGGAGGAGGAGGAGGATTAATGATTAATGGTTAAATATAATTAATCATTAATCTATGTATATTAAAATGGGAGTGGTAAAGGAAGTAGTGGGAGTGTTAATGAGTAAAAGAGAGTTGGTGGGAGTGATAGTGAGAGTGGGAGTGAAAGCAAGTAGTTTGTGGGGTGGAAATAGCACCACCCTTTGAAAGAGTAGAGAGTGTAGAGTTTTATTTGATTATATGTGTTTAAGGCGTATGTGTATCTTTTGTTTAATTTGACATTTTAATATGAGTATAAAAGTACATTTAATTAACGGTGTTATCAAAAATCCGAAAATTCGAACGAACGAATCGAACCGACCTATTGCAATTTGAAAATTTTCAAATTGAGAAAAAAATCGAAATCGAAATAAAAAATCAAAACCGATTGATTCGGATCGGTTTGGGGTTCGGTTTACTTGAATGGACCGAAAATATTCGAATCCCTTCAAATAAATTTTTTTTTGACAAAAGTCAAAAACCTTAATGTTTCAAGGGGTTTATTGACTTATCCCTTGTGCTAATAGCCTTATTTGAGAAACCCCCCAAATAAATTTTTATTAGACATAACCTCCTAAAACTTGACGCCGTTAACTTTCCATCAATTTTTTATTTTTTCAGACCAAAATACCCCTCCATATCTTCTTCTTCATTCCCATTTCAATTTAAACTCTAACAGGCCGCCATTGACCCCATTTCCAACCACCGACTATTAGATCTAAAATCAAATCAAAAGCAAAATTAATTTGAGATTAAAAATCATAAAGGAAGAATAGAGTAAAATTTAAAAGATGGTTTTGAAAAGAAGTAGAAATTAAAAAAAGGGAATTAATAATAGAACAATGATTGAAAATGATCAAAAGAGAGAAAAGGAAAACAAAATCAAAGTCATGCTTGAAGGTGAAGGGACGATAAGAGTAGGTCGGTAAATGTTGGGTGAAAGGGCTTCTTAGAGAGAGGAAGACTTCAAGCACACTTCAATTTTCTTAAAAGCCACAATTGAAAAATAGAGCATTCATAATATTCCTTTTCATTCATTTCACTTTTCTTAATTTCTACTTTTTTAAACCTAGCTTTCAATTTTTACTCTATTTTTCTTTTGTTTTCAATCTCAATTTTTTTTTGCTCTTGATCCGAGTTTCGATGTATATTTAATTTTGGGTTTCATTTGAGTTTAGATATGTATGTAGTTTTGGTTTACATCTCGATTTGAGATTGTGGTGGACTGGTTGCAGTCGGAAATGGTTATCGACGATGGTAGCTGGAGATAGTGATCAATGAGTCTATTTTTGATGGGGGCAAAATTGGATAGGATCATGAAGTCTCCAATGATAAAATATCACGCGTGTCCACTTTTCATCTAAAATTAATTTATTTTTCATTTTTTCATTTGATTTAAATAGATAAAAATGGAACACGTGTCGTTTTATCATTAGGACCCCATGAACCCATCCAATTTTGCCCTCATCAAATTTTTTTCTGTGGTCGGTGACAGGCCTATGTGGGCTGCAGCTATGGGATTAAATTAGGATTATGGTTTAAATTAAAATGGGGAAGAAGAAGATAGGAAAGGGTATTTTAGTAATTTTTTTTAAAAAAATAGATGAAAAGTTAACAGCAGCGTCAAATTCTTAAAGAGTTATGTCTAACAAAAATTTATTCGGGATTGTTTTAAATAAGAGTATTAGCACATAAGGGGTTAAGTTAATGGTCCGTTCGGTAACGTTTTTTGAAAATATTTTCAAAAAATAAAAACAAAAAGACGAATTTTTTGAGGACGTAGACAGTGAAACATTTTTCAATAACGAAAACAATAAAATCAAAGATTGCATGAGTGAAATGGAGAGAATATCATTTTAATATTTACATTATATACTTTAAATGTAAATTCAATTTTCAAAAATATATTTTATATTTTTATCAACATCCCACCTAACCGAACGCATTTTATATCCGTTTTTTTTGCCTAATCAAAAACCGGCCTCTTAAGAAGCCTACTGAACGGACGCTAAACCATGTTTCAATTTCACTTCTCACTTCTCACTTTTCACATAGCCGCAGCAGCCAGCAAATGCGTCTCTCTCTCTCTCTCTCTCTCTCTAGCTCTTTCTCTCACGCTCACCTTTCAGTCTCTGCTCTCTCATTCACGCAGTCAAGCACTAACGCCTCCACCACCAACGTCCGATCCACAACCACGGCACCTCGGCAGTACGGCACCTCCTCTCAGTCTCTCATTCACGTTGTCATCAAGCCCTAACACCAAATAACCAGGTATGTCCTTATCTAAACTTGTTTGAGATTTGAGTTCATATATATACCATATATATATCGAATCTATGTAGTATTGTACTATTGTTATTGTAAATTTGTAATAGTTTGATACTTTAGATTTTAGGGATTTTAGGGCTTTTTGTTTGAATATCTTATTTGGTTATAAGGAGTGGTTTCATTTTTGTGAGAAGTAGATGTGTGATGTGTGCGTGTTCAATTACAAAACTGCTCAAACATGAACACCAAGAAGCTGTTACATTTGTACAGCAATCCAGTGACCTAATTTTCAAGTTTTCGATTCTTGGGGTAAACCTGTTTATAACACCAAGACACCTAAATGCAGGAACCAAATTACACACAATCTGAAACACTTGATAGCATATCGAGCAAACCCAACCCTAAGACCTGCATCTAGAACTAACAAAGCTTTGGAAATTCACAAATATCATGTCTTCAGAACCAACAAATTGTAGAGAAAAGTATTCCAATTACAAATATGAACTTTCTAGACGACTCGATTTAATTAACAAAGCAGCTCCATAAGATCAATATTGATACAAACTGAGTGTTTTTTTGGGTGGGTACCTCAATTCCATGGCTTCGAATTGGAATTGGGCCATTGAATTCCAAAACCAGTGTTTGGATAGGAAATCTATAAATTAACCAAACAACGGAATTGCAATTATTTGGAACTGCAATTCCGCGAATTGCAATTCTATAGAATTACAACTCTAATTGAAACCCCGAGGATGTGTTTCAACTTAAAATATACAAGCTATTAACAAATTACTTAAATACGTTAGTCTTATTCAGAATTTCACATGCCTTGTTAGTACAACCTTGCTGAAGATTTAACAACCACGCATACAGAATATAAACTCGCATAATCCACAATATTGAAGAGTAGGAAAGATTAGATAGGTTGAAAAGCATAATCAACAACTAAAAGCATCAACAATGGAAGAATTAATAATCGCTCATCAGTGCAAATTATGATTAATTTGGATGATGTTGAATTGATGAATCAATTGAAATTACCATATAAAAGCAGGGAATTAGAAAGAGTAGTAATCATCGTTGGAGAATGTATCTGGAGAGAGAATGAGAGTGTTCGAAGCGGTGCCTAACTTCCCCTTTTTCGATAATTGAAGTTATCGTTCATTCATTTGTCGATGTTTTCTATGAACTACAAAAACAGTTTAAAATGGGCCGCTGCTAAATAACAGTTGCCATTTACCTCATCGACACATACGCATATCTATTATATTATATATATACTAGTTTTATAACCCGCCCGATGGGCCACTATTTGTAAAAGGCATGAAATATATAGCTTTAGAATTCACATTCATAAAGTATTTGTCAATGAATAGTAATGGTAAAAATAAATTCAAAAATTTCCTAATCGTATAAATTTACGAAATTGTGACCACAACTTATGCTATCACAAATCTAAATCTCTACTATAAATATTGTTCAATTGCCATGAGATATTAAAGGAATTGTGTCAATATATACTTTGAAAGTCTTGGTACAAAAGCATTTTTGAAAATTTTCTCACAGAGATATTATATCACTGGGAAGCCAGTGCAGTTACTTGCATATATATGTTATGCCAATTAACATAACATAATAAAAAAAAATGCTGGAAATGAAAGAAACGTACAACTTGGGAGGCATAGGAAACAAATTAGGAACCTTGTATTTGTCAAGCAAACAAATCAGCAATTTGTGTATCAATAAAGAAAATCCAAGGCTAGAGTGTACCACTCTTTACTAAGAGAAAATAGAAAAAGTTGAAAAGTTTTCATAGAAATTTTACTCGCATTTAAATTGGCCAAAGATTCATTGAAAAATTTAGACAACAAAATTGCATTAAACCTTTTGAAAATTAGCATATGTAGAGAAGGAGAGTTGTAAAACTGCATGTTTTTTTCCTTAGTTGAATTGATTGGCAAGTTTACAATACCATTTTCTTTTTCCATACTACTTTTAAAATGAAAACATTCCAACTGATATTTCATCCATCTTAAATTGACATTCTTACTTTGAAGGACCTTAGTCATTTTTTGAAAAACTTACTTATATTGTGAGAATTTGTAGATTGATTATGTCATAGAAAGACAAATACATCAACTACACCTCCCAAAAAAAATAAAACAAAAAAATAGGATTATTAAGTTGAGATGGAACCAAAGCAGTAAAATTAATTGAATAACAATTTGGGAAAAAAAACTTTTGTGTTTACCATGTAAAAAATGTTAGCAATAATCGTTTCTCAAATATCAATTTGGTTCTAGAAAAAAGGTAGTTATACGAATGCTAACATGCACACGTCCACGCATGATTCCATTTAGATTAGAAATTGAAAAAACTCTTGTTTATACTAAACCTGTAAATTAAACCAACTATGAAAACATAATAAAAATTATATAATGTTCAATATTAAATGAAGTTGTTCGGTATTACTTATTGACTATATTGATCTAACAAATTTAAACCCAAAGTATATTAAAGTATGACAAAAACTAATTACATTGGTCATATATCTTCTACAACACCTTTTTAAAGAAGTTTGATACTGTGAATCAACATAAAACAAAAAAATTACTGAAACAAAAATATAATATAAAGTGATAAGGTAAACAAAAAATGTAGATTAGCATATAATTTCTCAAACCTGTTGATTTAAAGCATGTAAAAGGACAAACATATGCTGTTGAAAACCTTTAGAGAAAAGGTCTTTGCAATGATTGGAATTTTATTTTTTTTGCAGAAGAGGTTTTAAAAGAGTAGAACTGTTTGATCACTAACTTCATAGGTTTACAAATTAAAATTTAATGAGAAGAAAAAGAAAATTAAACAATAATTTAAGATGTCCCAGAATATATAGATTATCAAACTCTTAATTTGGGGCAAGTGAAGTACAAATTAAGACAACAGTGGCCTTCAAATGTCTTGCACCATGGAATGATTGAATAACTAATACCTATACACATTGAATTTTTCCAATTGCAAACGCATACTTGCACAATTGAAAAAGATTTTATATACTACTAACAAAAATGTATAATTACAAACTTATGGATTAGTAAAGTAGGGAGTATACATGTATGGTATTGGTGGGCACATAATATAATATCGGTTATAACTAATCTGACATGAATGTAAACTTTAAGGGGTTGCTTCAGCGATGAGAGCGTACTTGCGATTACGTGGTTAGGCGCATGATCTCAAATTCGATTTCCTGCTATGTCAAGATTCTTGGGGCCAATGGGCAGTTTCTCGGTCCATGAATGTTAAGGCCTTGAGGGATTAGCTGGGTTGGGCCCTAGATACCCAGGAATATCAAAAGGAAAAAAAAATCTGTGATGAATGAGAAAGATATTAGGAGTAAAGAGAGAGTTAAAAGGAATCACTACTTATATAACATTCAATCATATACTTATATTCATGTTTCTCATTAATTTATTATTTTAACAAAACTTAAACATAGATAATTTTTTGAAGATTTAAATTAAGAAAAAAAAGCAAGTGCAAGTAATATAATTCTAATTATGTGGACTTGCATGTGTACTCATCAAGGTTCACCAGGTCTCCTTTTAATTATGTAGACTATAAAGTAATTTACTAATTGGAGTGACTATCAATCAAATATTTACAAATCAATTACATCAATAACATAGCGAATTCTGATTATAAAATAATATATCGAGAATAATTTACAAAATCTTAACATTGAACCGAATAGAATTTGCATATAATGATAGAAGAAGCATTCTCGATAAAGATTCCATACCATCTTCAAGTGGCCATTGGTGGCATCCTGGATGAAGGTAGATGACGTAAAGTGCGATTATTGGAATTGAAGGACGCTGAGATACACATACACATACAACCACAGCCACAGAGATAGTTAAGGAAGATAATTGAGAGGCTATGGCTTGACAGTGCAGTACGATGGATAATGAGAATAGAATAAGCATGTAGATTTAGATTTTACATACAGTTGCTTTTGATTGGACTCACAAATTCGATTTAGGGCACATAAATTGTATGATATAATTTCAATGGATCTTGGTCACCGTTGCAATGAATCTTCGTGATTCATATTCATCGTCTCAAGATCTATTGCAGTTCTTCCTGTAAGAGAGAAAATGGGAAGAGGTGGGCAGCATTTGCTGAGAGGGCAACAATTAAGAGAGAAACCTAGGAGAATAGAGAAGGAAGAAGAGAGTTCGCATAAATAAATGAAAACCGATGAAAACGGATGCCTGGAAATTAGGAATAGAAACCGGCATAGTAGATATGAGACACGTGGTTTATAATTAAGATCACCAAGTGTCAAGACGTGGTTAAATTCCTCTGTTTTATATATTAGTTATTAGATTAGTTTCTTTTCACCTGTGATATTTTTTCCCTGATTCTCTTTTAGTCGACTTGTGAGAATTACATGTGTAAACTATATCGTATGCAGTTCAGCAAGTCTTCCCCAGCAATTAATATCCCTTTCATTCATTTTGGTGAAGCTTCAGAAAGCAAACAGTTCTAGTTAGTTTTAATTGACTTTTACACACTTTATAAATAAATGCATTAAACTAATTAGTTATTTGTTAATCATAAAATTTGTTTATTATTGTGAGATTCGATAAACTGATTATGTCCAGAAGAGAAACTCAACTCCTATTAAAGAACATTAGAAAAAGGGATAGTGAACAATTAATTTAGGTTAACCCACTCACTCTCTTTTTTAATCTTTTTGTTTTCTTTTTTTTTCTGATTTCCCTTTCTATCAATTCGTTTCTATTTCTTTCCTGAACAGGTGCGAAGAGATTGTCAGGAAGGCTTTAGTTAATTAGGCAGGCTAGCAAAGGGGCTGAGGGGTTTGGGTATTAAAGGGTTAATGTTTTGGTTGAGTTACATTTGAGCATTTTTGGGTGGACTAGTCTAGAATTAAGGTTGTTTGGAAGTTCTTTGGGTTAGTTTATGTAAAAAATAGGGTTGGGTCTAAGTTGCTTGGTCCAAGAACTGTTATCCTTGCTGCTTATTTCTTTTAGTTGAATTGTTTGACCAGAAAACTATAATAAATGGGTACTTAACTTTAGAGCAAAGTTGGGTTTAGTAAAACAATAGCTGTGAAAAAAATTCCGAAGTAACAAAAGCAGGGTATGTTGTAGAGCAAATTAACATATGGAACCCAACTTTAATTATCCTTACGTTATGTTATCCTTACGTTATCGTTACGTTATCATTTTTTTAAGATTTTTTAATTTAGACTTTGACTTTTACAAGTGTGCGAAAAATAATAATAAGAAGAAGAACATCCAAAATAAACTAAAAGCTCTTTCCGTTTATGCTTTCTCTCTTATAGCATTCCAGGGTTTTGAGTCTGAATTTGCGTACTCTACGGCACCAAATGGCAACCCTAAAAGAAATCCTAACTCGCCGTCCGGTAGCAGCAACAATCCGCCTCACTGTCCCTGCCGGCGGAGCACGGCCAGCACCACCTGTCGGTCCAGCCCTAGGTCAATACCGCCTAAACCTAATGGCATTTTGCAAGGACTTCAACGCACGTACTCAAAAATACAAGCCGGATACTCCAATGTCGGTCACAATCACAGCCTTCAAAGACAACACCTTCGAGTTCACCGTCAAATCGCCATCGGTCACCTGGTATTTGAAGAAAGCCGCTGGTATAGAGTTTGGTAGTAGTCGGCCTGGTCATGTTGTTGCTTCTACTTTGACAGTGAAGCATGTTTACGAGATTGCGAAGGTAAAGCAGTCTGATCCTTATTGTCAGTATATGTCTTTAGAGGCTATAAGTAAGTCAATTGTTGGTACTGCTAATAGTATAGGGATTCAGGTTCAAAAGGAGTTGGATTGATGGATTTGATTTGATGAGTTGGGGTTTTGTTTGAAAAATCAAGGATCGTGTTTGTTATCTTGTAGTACTGCGTTGTTTTGCATCAGTGAATTTTGACAAGAATGAACATTGAAAAATTTATTCATAATGGAGGCTATTATTAACCAAAAAAATAATTTAATTTCCTCCAATATATTAATGACATTGGATTAGGTAAGAGAATTTGAATAAATAGTTGCTTTATATAACTATTATTTTATATTAAATAATACACTTTCAGAATGAAGAAAACTATTTATAAATAAAAAAATATATAGGTAATACCTGGAGATTGAAGCTAGACTTAATATTTTATAAAAGTAATTTCACAAGTTATTTGCTTTTACATTAGCCATAATTAATGTAGAATTTCACCATTATTAACAACTCGCCGTATGTATTGGAAGAGAGTATCCCTGGACACTTTTGCTTTTTTTCTCTCTCAAAATTTCAAGATAATTAAAACAACCTCCGATTTAAAATAAAGGCCATATATATAATTTATTTTTTACTCTCATTATTTCACCCTTTTTCACATAAATAAAAAAATAACTTCTTGAACTTTTCTTCATTTTTGCAGTAAAAATATCAAATATTAAATGCACTGCTATTTTTGAAACATGCACGAGAAAATCGAAACTTTGTTTTATAGTGAAACTAATTGGAAGAAGAATGAGAAATATAATTAACCAACCATGCAAAATTATTAAGGAACTCTTCCGCGCACCAAGGCATCCTATCCTCGGGTGGGCATTTTGTCTCTCTTTTCTAAGAAATGTTAGTTAGTAGTGAAATTTGATTTGGCAGATTGCAGATTTTGAATTTCAAGTTTAATTATAGGATAGAAATCACAACTCCACTTAAGTCAATGAAAAATGAAGAACTGGATTTTTGAATTCCTAGATTAATTATAGTATAGTGCTTGTAACATCTTAGTAGAGCCATAGTGGACTGTCGGAGTTTAAAGGTAAAGTTGATACGGTCTATGTACACTTGTCATTGTTAATGAATTATGACCATCTAAATCTGCGTATATATTCTTGTTGTTGTATTTAGTCCAATATTAAAAATGCTCTCATCGTATCTAGGATTCAATGTTTGAATATCTGATAGTCATGTATTTCGAAATGACCATAAAATTTAGGTAAGCTACTTCTTTTTTAATTTTATCATTTTTTTTAGGGAGTAGAAGAATATTCCTAAATATAATTAAATGAGCTGAGAGGCAAATGCACAAAAGCCAAAAAAAAAAAAAGGTACAACAAAATATTATATTATTTTTTTCTGGGGTCAACATTTTTTGCTTTTCAAATTCCCCTCCTCTTAGTTGAGATTCAACATTGGTATATAATGAATCTCTTAACGTTTAAGTGTATTCTCGACTCTTCGTTCAAACATCAAATTAATATAGTACTAATTTATAAATTCTCTACTTTTTAACAAATGTGGAAAAGTCAAATAAAAAAAAAGTACAACAAAATATCATAGTATTTTTCCTAGGGTCAACATTTTTTTTGATTCCCCTCATCTTAAGATTCACGTTGGTATATAATTAATCTCCTAATCCTTAAATATATTCTCTCTTCGCGTTCAAACATCAAATCAAGATATATAATACTAGTATACAAAGTGAAAAAATTACGTTACTCTATTATTATTTGGTTAACGATGCATGGTAATTTAACATACGCTCAAATTTGTTTTAGATTTTTATGTTGGTTTAATTTCTTTTGTTTGACATTAATTTTTGTTTGTTCGATCACCTTCTTGTCTACAAAAATGTTCCCTAGAGAGCAATCACTTGATAAGCTTTGAAGCACCGGTCAATCCGGTGACCACTTTCTCTCTCTCTTAATCCCACTCTATCCCTTTAACCCACATTTTATCCATTTGAGATCGATAAAAAACAACAAAACCAACCCTAAGTTCATACACAATATCGCACGAGTTAGAGTTAATTAACACTTTAAAACGATCAATGACAACTTTTTTTCTACTTTTAAGAACACTTTACTTATATTAATTGTATAAATTTTAGAGTGCTATAAGACCTACTAGAGTACTAATTGCCATACCCTAATTAGTTAATAAAGTTTATTTACTATTTTTTGTAGAAAGTGAATAAACTTGTAATTTTGTAGTTTTACTTTATTAGTTTATATATATATATATAGATATTGCTCCTACAAGAACTTATATCAAGAATAGTACCCACAAAATGATGGAAGCATAAAGTCAGTTAAGTGGATGTGTTTGGATTGTGCTAGAAGTTTGCATTATTACCCAAGGATTGTTTAAAGAAATTGATTAAATGGCTCTCTAGTTTCATAAGGGCAAATTCAAGTTTTTGAAACCTCAATTTTTCAAGGGCAGCAAGTTTTGAATACTTGACATCTAGGATATGATTATATTGAACATAATCATTACTTAGCAAAGTATCTGGACCAGATACTTACTGATCGAGCTCATTATCAAAGATTGGTTGAGCGTTTAATTTATTTGGCCCATACCAGACCAGATGTTGCATATGTCCGTTAGTGTGTTAAGTCAGTTCATGCACAATCCAAGTGAGAGTCACATGGTTGCTATATTCAGAATTTTGAGTTACTTGAAGTCGTCTTTCGGGAGAGGAGTGATGTTTTTTAAACACAATGATTGTCTTAAAGTTTGTGGCTTCACAGTTGTAAATTGGACGAGGAGTATTATAGATAAAAGGTCAACGTCAGGATACTTTACATTTGTATGAGGTAATCTTGTTACATAGAAGAGCAAGAAGTAGAAAGTTATGGCTAAATCGAGTGTTAAGGCTGAGTATAAAGGGATGGCTCATGGAGTATGTGGATTGCTGTGCCTGAGAAGTTTGATGTGTGATTTGGGTTTTGAACCTAAAAATGCTATGTAGTTATACTGTGACAACAAGGCAACTATTGATATATCGTAGAATCCCGTGCAACATGATCGAACTAAGCATATAGAGGTTAATTGTTATTTTATAAAACAGAAGCTAAATGCTAACATTATTAGCTTTCCTTTTATCTTCACCGAAGAACAGCTTGCAGATATCCTCACAAAAGGGGTTTCCAAAAAGGCATTTTTCGACTCACTGAGCAAGTTAGGCATAGTTGATGTATATGGCCCAACTTGAAAGGAGTGTTAACGTAAGTTTATTGATGTATAGTGTCCTTTTTTTTGTATTAGTTTCCTTTCTTGAGTAGGAAATTAAGGTTAATTAATTTCCTTTTTGTGTTTCATTCAAACCCTATATAAATGGTTCTTTGTATTAAGTTGATAATCGAAGATATACAATCTATTATTTCTCTCTTTCTAAAATACTCTTCATATTTGATTTATTGATTTAATAACTTAAAAAAGTAATTATTTTTCTGTTTTTGTGAAGAAGAAAAGCCAGAGATTTACTGTATGAAAAAACGGGTGAGAGATAACAAAATTAAAATTTGAGGGTCTCTGTCCATGCCAAATATATAATCAAGAATATATTTAGCAAATTTAGCTATATAAGTAACTTTGTTATCACTACGCCATACAAATGACTAGCTATAAACTCTAAACTACTTCGCATAGTAAATAATATGCCTAGAAGAAGCGTGGCTGGCTACAATATTTGCCCAAAAGTAATTTGATTAGAGCAAGAGCATATCCTTGATAATAACCTCGAAGAAGCCATACTCCAATGCAAATGACACTGCTCGATGGAAGGGTTGCAAAGGCTTTTGCTGTTGGCAGGTACAACAACAACTTGAAATTTTGATATGATCAATCTAGCTTGCCAGAAAGCAGCCACTATCATTTCTTACTACAAAGCTGACTCAAACTTGTTATTGGTTTTTAAGTTATTTTGTTTGACATCAATTTTTATTTGTTTCACCATCTTGCCCATACAGGTATACCCTATAGATCAATCACTTGAGATCGAGGACGGAAAGACGAAGGGGTTCATGAGGGCTTCAACGCAGCCTATGAATTCATGTTAACCACTAGTTACCTTGCCAAATTTAAATTAGCCCACTCTAACCTAGCCTATTCAAAACACATTTTAACTCGAGCTTTGTTATCAATGATCTCTGCACCTATTTGCACTTTGTGGTCCACGAGTGTTTTACGTAAAAAGTATACATTTAGGATCCGTTTAATAACAACATGAAAAATGATAATAAAAACAGTTTATTTTTGTGAGAAGTTAGAAAATAAGTTAAAAAATGTGGTTAGATGTCTTTTTACTTTTTGGGCTTTTCCATTAAAAAAATTTCTTTGGGGTTGAAGAAGAAAAAATTCCCATAAAAAATAGTGAAGGATGGGGGACATCTACTCCTAAAAATGAGTATCATCACATGCCTTAGCTAATTTTCCAACCTATTGTATTACAAATCAAGTGTTTCTCTTTCCATTTTACATATTGTTATCAAACGGAGCCTTAATCTATGCCTTTCGTTTGTCTGTTTCCTCTATAATGTATATATTAATTCGTAATCCGTATCAAAAGGCTGTTATTATTCACTATTCAAAAAATATTTTAAATTTTAACAATATAATATTTTATCTTTTACACATTTATAAGATCAAAAACCATTGGCCTTGATTATATAAAGTCTACTGTATATTCTAATATATGTATGTATATATAATATAAATTTGTGTGTTTGTTTAATCATTTGTTTATGTATAAAATTAATACCAACTACACTAATATTTTTCCACTTTTCACTCAAGTATAGGTATTATTAATAGTTTACTTTTATTTATATTAGGAAAAAAGATGAATTTTGTTATTAAATTTTGCCTTAAAATATTGGATACTTTTTTTACCCTGTATCACATGCACTATCAATTTCTTGCTCTTGAAATTGGCCTACATCAAATAGAAGATAATTAGCTTTAGCTTAGTAGTCATAAAAAGTGAGATATTGGAAAATGAGACTTGTGTGAGAAATTTGTTTGCAAAAATACCGAAAAATAATATTTTTATAAATTATTAGAGTATATCTTTGACCCAAGTCTCTTAAAAGGAGTGCAACATTAACTTTATATTAAATATTTTGGATTTTAAATTTTTATGGTATCATTCAAAATTAAGTTTGTATTGCATATTTTTTTAACAAATTACTACATCTAAGTGTTTAATTGGAAATATTTCAAAGTTATTTCAACGAGTTACAAATTTAAATCTACTTATTAAAAAAAAACACATTATAAATTTTTTGGATTATTCAAAATTAAGTTTGCAGCCCCTATTTTTTTAATAGATTACTACGTACTTACTGGTGTTTATTTAATATTACTTTAAAGTTACACGAGTGTCACATAAAATAAACTTCTTAAAAAATAAATCACACATCATGCAAAACAAAGTTTAGGATTGCAATTTTTTTGCTTTTGTGAAAATTTTAGGTTCATACAAAACATAAATTTGGTTAAACATCTCATTTTAAAAAACAATTAGTAGACCGGGATCTAAAATAACAAGAATTAAAAAAAGATGCTTATTTAAAAAAAAAATATTATTTTCCAACTTTTTCTCAACGTTCTCAGAGATTTTGACCCATTTGTAGATAAAACAATATTATTAATTAAGCATGATGGTCATCTACTTTTTAACTTAACCCTATGGGATTAGTCTAGTGGTTCACTACATCCTGTGAGAGACAATCTATTTAGCGAAAGATCCGTGTTTAAATCCCTCCAGGTCATGTAGTTGCCACAAAAAAAATCTAATTATTAACTTATTATAATTAATTTATCTAAAACTTCAATTTTTTTAAGTGCTTGTGATGACCTTAAACTTTCCCTTCTTATGCTTACCATGATCATTTTCGTTTGAACATTTTCTTTGTGGAAATACTATAATTCAATTTGTAATTAACTGAAAAATGTACATTTTTTCACGATAACAAATATATATATATATATATCTTTGGTACGTTGATTTTTTCAAAATTAACTAAAAAATGATTTTTAATTATAACACATAAAGAAATAAAATGATTAGGTAAACTAATAATTAATTCAATAAAAATATTTGTTTCACCGAGAGAAAGTGAAATTGGTGGATATTGGGCCCTCAATCCCATCTCTTCCTTAGCTGCCTAAAATTTTGAGACCCAGAAAAAAAGAAAAAGTAAAATCTGTTTCTCGTTGCTCCCTAATAGAGGCGTAAGTTAGTACACCCCCCCCCCCCCCGCCCACCCTCTCGGCCCTAGGCACATGGCTTAACGGATGGGAAATCTACCAACTACTCTCTCGTGATCATATTTTGACACCAAGTTTTTATATGCTTAGTCTTTGTACAACTAGATAATTATAAATATACTTTGAAAAATCTATTTAACATAAAGATACATGGTACAAACAACAAATATTTTTTATTCATTTAAACTTTTGATCAGAACAAGCAACAAATAATTAAGCACACTAACAACTAGGTAGACTTCCTAGCGTCGTGATTAACCAGCAAATTGTGTCCCAACATATATATTATATTAACAGCCGTCACAAAGATAATTTAACACAAAATGTGGTAATGATATTCTCCAAGTATTATATATCTAAACCGTTGGTCTAAAATTGGATGTCTTAGATTATTACAAATAGTGCTTACGTTTGTCAAGATCTGAACCATCTTATTTTAAATTAATAGTCTAGATTTCTTCGACTCTCAATCTCCGGAATGATAGCATACAAACGTACTTATTGCACTATGTCATCGTTCTCCACTCTACCTTCTTTTACTGAAGCTAGGCTCTCCTTGTAATAAAAAACATGAACCTGTCTTGCCTGGATATCGAGATTCCTAATTTTGTGGTTATTGGTGTTGTATAAATTTAGTTGCACATCTCCCTCGTGAAGGTGAAAGCAACATCATGAATAAAAGTTCCGAAAGTGGAGTGCATAGATGTCTCTCCTTGCTATAGAGAGGAGCGTATTGTTGTGCCCTATCGGAACATGGGTCGAGCAGGGCTTTAACTGGGCCCAATGGTCTACGCACATAATAACGATATTATCTCTAACTTAAATATCTTTGGGCCTCACCAGTGGAGTTTTATCTTAAAATGTCTCGTTACTATGTGGGCGGACTGGCGGGCTAGTTGAAGCCCTGGGCCCGACCCATGTGCCGGTAGGGCACAACAATTTGTATCAAAAATTGATGGTGAATCTGCAAACTTGTGGAGCAATACCAGTAGTTGAACTTGGTGGAGTCAAGAAGAACTCGGTGAGCCTAAGGTGATGAGTCGTTATAAAAAGCATCCCGGTAGCTGGACTCGATGGAACATATGATGGAGTTAGACTCGAAGAAGCAGGGGGTGAAGTCGCTATAGCCTACATACACTCGGGATTCTGTCAAGGTGATTGTGCATGTTCCTTGAGTAAAGTGAAATAAGGTGTATCTCGAGATGTACATTAATCAAAGGTGGACGATCTTGCGGACATTATTGAGTGGTGATTTACATGAACAGTTCAAAGGTGGTCCAAAGTGGATTAAGGTATACGTCTAGGTGGTGGAGATTGTTAAGAATGGTTTTTAGGTGGAGCCAGGTAGAATAGTGTTAGTTTAAGGTGGATTCAAAGGTGGACTGGTTTAATCCAAGGTGAGATTGTTGAAAATGGTTAGCTTAAATCATTGATCCCATATGGAAAAATTATATAATTAAATTAAAACTAAAGACAAATCTAATCCTATGGTACAAAAGTAAAGGAAATCCACAAGCGCAAGTTATCTACCAAAAAGACTTCCTAAATACACTAAGAGATCATGCAAATAAAATAAAAATAAATAAAACAAATAAAACAACACACTAATTAAATAAAAGTGAATATCAAATAAAATTAAAATGATGGAAAACAAATGTTAGAGGTATCTGTTGTTAGGGAGTACGAAACTAGTTCAATCGGGTAATCGAAATCTAAGTTTAAAAAAGATTTTTCTCTAAGATTCAGCTCCTAGACTCTCCAACCATTTAATTATATTACTATTACAAATATATGATAGCCCATGCGTGACAAAGACTACATAGACTAGCGTTGAGTAATAAAATTCGACAGTAAAACTTTTGACTTTGAAAAAGCGTAATTTAAAATCTATATTGCAAGTGCATGACAAAAAAAATTAAAATTAATCAAACTTCTCAAAAATCAGTAGCCTGACATTCCTATAAGGTTTGAACGTGATTCAAAGCAAAACCGTCTTAAAAAGAATGCCGAAAGTCAAAATCGGCACTTTTTCGGCACTTATGTGAATAAATACCAAAATAGTGCCAAATCAGTCAATTCACTTAAGAAACTAACTCAACTAATAAGAGGATAAAGACTTTCCTCAAATCAGCCATGTTAGGGTTTTGGTGCAAAAATTCGTGAATCGACGTTTTTACAGTTCTTAATCAAATGAAACTTTTAAGCTAACCTATGGAAACATGTTTTTAACATATGAAAAGATAATGAAAAACTCGTTCATTTAGTAGGTGATATATAACCAATAAAAAAATCATATTCAAACTTAGAATGAATTACATTCAAAGATTAATTATGCATCTTTTACTACAAACCCCTAACAAAGGATTTAGCTAGCCATAATTAAAAAAAACATGAAAATAAGTTTAGAGATCATGAAAAATAGTAAAAAAGTACCTAATAATGTAGAAAATCATATTTGAAAACTTTTGACTTTGGAATTTTGCAATTCTGATTTAAAACGAAAATTTCACGGCAAAAATAGTAAACCGACAAAAATTGAACAAAATCGACCTAAACCAAAACAATTATGGGAAATTATATTCTTAATGATTAATAATGAATCACGCATGAATATTATGGAAAAACTATAAACTATTTGAATAAAAAACAAAAATCAAGCATAAATCGACGAAAAACCGACAAAACGGACCTATAAACTCTAGAACCAGTCCAAAAAACGTGGGTTTAAGGTTGATTCCAGAATATATATATATATGATCTAAACTAACTAATTTATGAATATCAGAACAAACAAACAAATAAAAGCAATCGAATTAAAAGAAAACAGAAAATTAGGATCTACCGTGAATGCAATTGAAATTTGAATTAAAAATTGTATTGAATGATGAAATTGAACATTGATTATAGTGATGTTTTAGCCTCTAAAGATCATAAACAAACTAAACTAACAATTATTTTAAGAAATTAAAGAAGAAAACTCTCAAGTTCGATCTTCAGATGCAGCGCAAAAGCTCCTAAGAAAGTTACGGTACTCTTAGCCTCTCTATTAATCGATTCTAAATTATTGCGTACCCTAAAAAATGAGATATATGACCTTTTATATGGTACACAGGTGTCTCAAGTTGTGACTTGAATAATTCTTGAAGAAACGGGCCAAAAAAAGCTAAAAATAAAAAACTGGCCGAAAAATGAAGTGGGGATCAATCCTCACCATGTGGGGATCGATCCTGGTGTGGGGATTGATCCTCATGTATTTTATTTTATTTATTTATTATATATTATTTTTTCTTTTGGCTATTTCTTCTATTGCTCATAACTTTCTACTCCGAATTTCGATTGAAGCACCATTTTCGCCTACGAGTATGTGATTCAAAGATCTACAACTTTTACTTCAGGAGATTTGTTTAAATTCTCAATGGATAAAAACTTTGATCAGTTACAATTTTGGACTTCTTACGGCAGTTCTCAGTTTTGCTCGGAAACTTCCAGAATCGATTCGATTGAGTTTCTTTTCTCTTGAAATCACTCTTGGACACTTGCATTCACTTCATTTATGCTTGGGGACTTGTTATTCTCTTCTTGCTAGTGCTTTGGGGGTAGTTTGCGGTGCGGAGTTTTTCTCGTCTTGGGCTTCGAAATGGATATTGACTTCTTTTACGAGCTTTCTTCTTACACTTTTCCGCATTCAACCTTCTTCCTTGCATCCAACCTCAATTACTTAATTACTTTAGGCGTGCAAAATGACTTATTAACATAGAAATACAGTGTAACTCCTTATTTTCATGCTTAAATTGAATTTACATACAATTTTCGGTTTTAAACAGTAAATATAAGCTAATTGAGCTTAATTTAAGGGACTAGAAATGCAATTTTTGGGCTCAATCATTGACTGAACTCCCTCTTTGGCCTTACGTTAACTTTGATCATTAAAATATATAAAAAAATATAATGTACATCCCATTTAACCATATTTAAGAGTATTATACTCTAACAACTAAAAACTCATATTTTTCTTCATAGGAAAGGGACAAAATTTAGGAAAAGTACAAGAGAGAGCGAAAGACAGAAGAAGAAATATTTTTTATTTAAACTAAAATATTCTTAAAAAAATACAGTTTTTTTACCTTTTTTAAGTATTTCTTATTTATTTAGTTTTTTTCTTTCTCTCTCATTAGTCTAACATATTAGTTTTTCGTAGTTGGACCAAACTATTTAAAAAATGGTCATGATGCATAACCATTATCTTACAAGTTTAATTGCTAAAGAAGAAGGAAGAATGAAAGTGGAACTCAGTCAATAATTTGTTAGGTTAAAATAACTGTTTTTAAAGTTGAGAAGTCAAAGTCAAACTAGCACCATAGTTTAAGGGTCATTTGTATATATTACTCTAACATAAAACATTTATTAATAGTAACCAACTTGGACTAACCATGATGGACACCGTATCCCTCAACTAGTGAGAGGACACAGGTTTCACTATTGCTGAAGGTAAGGCTAGTCCTATGATTTGAAGAGTTTTGTGTGAAAATTAAATGAGGCCCCTTTTTATTTAATCATGTAAAATAATTATTCAAAAAAAAATTATACCACTTTTTTTAAGATTAAAAAAATGTAACACAAAAGAAATACATAAAATACAATAAACTAAATAAAGAAGAATTTATTTAAAAATTAAATTAATGGGTATTCAATAACAAGTAGAGAGAGAGAAAGTGGGAGATGCGTAAGGGACTCAATCAGTAGTGAACTAGATAGAAGTGATATATTTATCTTCAAAAGATAAGAAAAAATATATACATATAAATGAAAAGCAGGATGATATAAAACTTTAGAGTAAATTACACCAGAAACCACTAAACTATTGAGTTGTTTCAATTTACCCACTAAACTATTAATTGTTTCAATTTACCCACTCATTTATTTAATTTTTTTAATTTAACCATTCTGTCAAAATTCGTTCAAAATGTTGAAGGAATTAAACGAAAGCAACTCGTGTGGGAGGGTAAAATTGTTTTTTTTGTGCCTTAAACTTTTCCTTTCCTTCTCTCCAACTAATTGCATGCCAAAAAAACACGTGCACATCATGTGAGAGGGTCATATTACGATTAAAATACTTCCCAAAAGCTAAGAAAAAACAAGGCATTAAAGGAGAAAGTTTTAGGGCTTCACAATACGTGAGAAAGAAGAGCAAGAATCCACAGATAATTTTCTTGTATGCTTTTATAATGTTGTAATGGTTTGGTTAGATATGCATAGTTATGTGTTCAAGAAAACTGATCCCAGGATACTAAATAGGATTAATGATATATAATGAAGAAAAAAGACAAAAAAGGATAAAGGAAATTATGGCTTATTGCATATGTTATGAAAATGAGTACTTAAGGGATATCACTATTAAGATCAATCCTTTTACATTCATTAAGTGTTGATCTAACCCCACATTTCATAAACATATATATATATATATATCTCCCTATTATCAAGGTAGAGATGAGACAGGTCACATATGGTACAATATGTGCTATTTTGATGCTTGTGAACGTGATCGTGAAGAAGATCTTTACGATTAAGATGAAAAGAAGAGAAATCGAAGAAAGAAAAAAGGTTTTCAAAGCTCTCAAGATCTGTTGGGAGAACGCTTTGAAGCTAATGATCCCACAGTAGGTCTCCTTGGAGAACCTTCTAGCAAGTTTGATTACTATGTTATCTATGGTGACTCCAAGCTGCAACCACCACTAGAAATCTCAAGTTGAAAACCTCCACCTCTTGACCCAGAACCTTTTCATCCCAAACCTCATGTTCTTCCTCTTTATTACCAAAAAGCAATCAAAGCCCTGTCCAAAACCAAACCCAAAAATAAACCACCAGTCATAACCCATATATAGACACCCCGATCCGTGACCCCCGCAAGAACCCTAACGACCTTCGAGAAGTATTATTTTGGGAGTCCGGGACCCACCCGAGCACCTGAAACTGCTCCAAAAGGGTTTGTTGGACAAACAAACCTATTTTTAAGGAGATTTGTCGCACAACAAAAGAGTATGTCGCGCGACATACTCCATTGTGTCGTGCGACAAACATATCTGACACCAGACCATCCACTCTCTGACACATCAGTCTATCAAAAATATCACTTCAGCCGTTTATCGTGCAACGTTGTACATATTGTCGCTCGACACATGCCCCTTTTGGGGAAGTGTCGCGCGACATACCCTTTCCCACCACTATAAATAGGCCAACACCCCCAAGGGTTCAAGGACATCAACTTGGGATTGAAGAATTATTGGCTTATATCTGATTTTCTAGTCTTTCATCAAGCATTCTTGATTATCGTATTATTTCTGAAGAATTATCGAATCTATTCTTGACACTCGACGTGTTCCGTCTTGGGAATCGAATCCCGAAAATATTTAAAGAAGGAAAAGATTATTATCTCCAGAGATCTCTCTGTCATATTATATTTTCTTTCTTATTATTATTCTCGTTGGGAAGGTAAAGAAAGTCTCTTCTCGTATTTAACATTAGATATATGTGTACTTGTTTTACTTCTGTTGTTTTATCCACGTTTTATTTGAAAAACTTATTGTCAAGTTACAAATAGTCTACTGTTTTCAAAATAAAAGACCCTGATAAAATCATTTGCAAAACCAGAAGAGTAAGTACATTATTGTCCGAATAAAATCCTGTTTTCAAAATCCGGACCGGTAAAACTTACTTAGGAATTAAAAAACTAGTATATCCTATCTCTTTCATAGATTCTGATATGTCTGGTAGAACTCCCCTCAAAAGTTCTAATTCCATATTAATTTAGTCCCGATACAAGATCCGAACTTTTCCAAAAGAAGTCAGAAACCGTCATTATCTGAGGAATAATACGGGAACTTTCCCTGAAATAAAACGAACTTTTGTCACTTGTATTTGCATCTTTAAAACATTGGATCTCGGAATACAAAGGTTTTATCCCTTCTCCCGCTTTCCCCAGAAGTTAGGGTTTTCTTCACTTGAAAAGTAATAGACTGTCAGTAAAAGCATTCAAGTTTTTCAACATAAAATAAACATATAAGACTACTAGAGACCGAAAGAGCGGAATGGGTGCTTAACACCTTCCCAATCCGTAACATAGTTTTCTAACCCTATAGAATCCTGGTTTCGTAGACAAATGTGTAAAGAAAGGCTTATCTGTAACATTTTCTCTTACACAACTATTTTGTCCATTTTCTCGTAAAACGTAATGGCAACTCTGAACAAACCCTCTCGCATCTAGAAATAGAATATAGGGACACCCGATATGGAAATATTAACACATAGAAGCAAATGGAACAAAGGAATCCTTTCCGATGTTTCAGACTTCTGAGCCAGAGGCTGAGAACCTGGGGTCGCATTTGCGGATTCTCACACTATGTCATACCCGAACCACTTCTGTGTTGTATGTTTGAACCAACCTATACATATATGTCACCACTAAGGCACTTATTGCCAAAAAAAAGCCTATGCATGCATTGCTTCCCAAAAAAAACACTTAAAGCTTTATTTGTATATATTTGCCTCAATAAACTTCCTTAAAACCTTCACATAGGACTTCACAATAAAAAATTAAAAAATCAAATAGGATTTTACAAAAAACCAATTCCCTACAGCTCTTATATACTAAAAGCCCCTATTGCTAACACTTAACTGTGTTGCTATCGCTTGTCCATTCTTTTGTGGTCCGAATATAGTGTATTACAACATCAACAAGTGTTTTGCACAAAGATTTAAGTGATTTCGGGATTTAATTTATGCTTTACATCTCATTATAGGTTTTGGAAGGACTTAGGTTTGATGCTCTATTTTTTCATAGTTTTTGGAGTGTTTTAATTGTAATATAACCCACCTCAGATGACGTGCAAGTGTTTTTTTTGGCGCCTAATTAGTTGGAGAGAATGGAGGGAAATGTTGAAGGTCCAGAAAAATCAATTTACCTTCCCACGCAAATTGGGTACGTTTAATTCCGTCAATATTTTGAATAAATTTTGATGGAATAGGCAAATTGAAACAATTAAATAAATGAGTGAGTAAATTGAAACAATTAATAGTTTAGTTGGTAAATTGAATCAGCTCTATAGTTTAATGGCCTCTGGTGTAATTTACTCGAAACCTTTATGTCTTTTATTAGTTGGGCCCTTATAATTCTCTCTTTAAATTTGGGTTGTTTCATTGTCAACAAATAAAGGTAAAGGCTGAAACTTGGGCCTATAACTTTATTAAAGCTTGTCAATATTAGGCTATGTATCTTGTGCAGTTTCCCAACATGCATATTCCAAAGGCTAGTTTTCACTGAAGGCGAGTTTGAAATAAATTTGTTATGGCAGCATATAATATAATGAGTTATGATACATCCCCACTTAGCCGATTAGCGCCTCCTCCCCTATCCCTGGGAGTATATTATGATCATCGCTCATACTCAAAAAACATCTATCAATAGTTTTCTCTTAATTCAAATTTATATGTTTAAATATTTTAAGGTCCATAGACAAAAATGTGCTATCATGTGTTTGAATGAAATAATTCTAAAATTCGTAGGAATTGTAGATAATAGAACTTTCAATTCAATCATTTAAAATTCCTTTAATTGCAATTTCCTACGTTTGGATGTCTTGTATGTAGAATTTTAAAAATGACACGAATTACAATTCAATCAATTGTCTTAAGTCGAAATTTGGAGAATAATGCCTCGTACCACGGAATTTTAAGTTGGAATTTTTAAAAGACAAATTCTAGCAAATTTATCACATGTAAAATTTCTTATTATTAGCTAATTTTAACAAACGGTGGATTTCCACTTTTCCGCGCTCAAAATACTAACTTTTGCTCAAATCCCCAAAAAAAATCTCCATCCAAATATAGGGTTATAAATGATTCAAAACACTACTAAACTTCTGAGAAATTAGAAAAAATAAAATAAAAAGTATGAATAATGGGTAAGATATTCGTTATCTTTTTTTATTTTTTCACATATTTCATTCTCTAACTTCTCATAAGTTTAATATTTTTTATTACTATTTTTACTTTTTCATCAAATACGCTTTAAATTTGGGAACCAGGAGTCCCAACTAACCAAATGCTAAACGCGCTAAACTATGGGCCACATTATTGAGGTCCCTAGTATTGAACTTGTAGGTCGGAAAACAACTCTAGAGGGGGTGAATAGGGTTTTTTAAAACTAAATGCGGAATTTAAAAATCTTTTCAAAAAGTTTAAGTAAAACAATTTACTTAACAAATATATCAAGGAATGTAAGCAAATAAACAATCAAGCATAAGAGAAAATAATTAAGCAATCTCAAGCAATAACAAAACGATCAATAATAAAGAGATTGAGTAAGAAAGATTGAACCGATTTGAAGTCCAAGGCTTTTTGTCCACACGGTTTTGGTTTACCAAACCATAGTCCGCGCTCGGTTAGTTCCCCGAGAATTTCCACTAATTCCAATCTCCTTCCGGGTGAAGATCAAACCACTACAAGTGTTGTTGTCTCACACACTCTTTACAAATATTGCTTGACCACAATATTCTCACAAGACACTCTCTTGCTAACCTTGTGAAATTTACCTTTCACAAAAACTAAACAAGAATTTTCCTTCTTGTTTTTCCTATGAGATTTACCTCTCACAATGAAATATAATTGTTTAGTGATTCACACCAATTTACAATAACTCTCACAAGTGTATAAAGAATACAATTTGAAGCTCACACTAGAGTTATCCTATTTGATCAAGATGATATAGCTCAAATGATAATAATTGATCAAAAACAATTTCTTGAATCTTTAGATATTGAAGATAGATGAAGTATGGAGTATGAGAGTGATTCAAGGTGTGTAAAATGAGTCTTGGAAGTCATATTTATAGTCCCAAAAGTGATATAGCCGTTTGAGAGGTTTGGGGGAAGTTTTGTACCAAAAATAGTAAAATATTCGAAATCCAACGGCTATATTCAGGTCATCAGTCGACTGAGCAAGGCTCCTTAGTCGACTGAGTGACCATCAGTCGACTGAGCAAAGCCATCAGTCGACTGATGCCCTCTGCTAGTCTGTTTTGATAGATTGCTGCAGACAGCAAATTTTTCCCGATTTGTTTTGATCATATCTCACGATCCAGCCGTTGGAACTTGATGAAATTTTGTATGTAAGTACTATAATGTGTTATCTAACCGCTGTCAAAATTTCATAATGATTGGAGTCCGGGAAGGCCTCCAACAAACCGTTAGATCAAAATTGCGCAAAAACGGAGCGAGTTTAGAAAGGGAAAAATAAACATTTTTGCAATTAAGTTCCAAAATCAATTTTGATGCTTGGGATAGGTTAAATATATTATCCTAAGACACCTATTTTCATGAGAGCTCAAAATATGATCATTTGAATATAATATGAATATATTTCAAAGCCGGTTTTTGCCAAAATGATGTTTTGAAATGATTTTCGATTCAAACTGATTTTGATCAATCTAAGAATGATATTTCAATATGTATGAGCTATATAATCAATCAATGAAGAAACTTTACATCAATCCTAAGCATACACTCAATTACCGAATATGTGAGTCTTTGAATGCTTTGAATAGTTTCTTCAACTTGATTCTTCACTTGAAGCTTTTCCCTTGAAGCTTTAGTATATGATCCTTGATCTTTTATGCTTCATGAAATGCATTGCTAGCTTGTGAGTGATGAGAATGATCTTCTTGTCTTGTCCAACGCTTGTAGAAGAATGATCTTGATTCGGATAGATCGGTTTTAGTCCAATGCTTCGTTGACTTGATCGGATATTGATTGAATGATCCTTGTCAAACTTCCTTTGAGCAATCATGCTATTCTTGATTTTCCAAATAAGAAATCTATAATCTTATATCAAGAACATGTTAAATTACACATGATTGATTTATTGTTATTATCAAAATAAGATTAAGACCTTCAAGGTCAACAGAACTGAAAATAAACATTCACAGAGCAACTAAAAGACAATATATCTAAAATAATTGTCATGCTCGTTTAAGATCTCATTTTCCAAATTTAAAAGGTTGATAACATATAATGAATCTCTCGACGAGCATTTTCTTGAACCCACTTTCAACCACCCACTGCACTCCTCCTTTGACAGAGAATAAGCAGGCTTGACTCAAGAGTGTGGCAAAGAAGGTCGTCACATTGGGCCCATCTAAAATAATTATGCTGTGATCGCTTAAGACCTCCTCTTTTAAATTTAAAATGTTCATAGTAGATAACGAATCATTCTCAAACCAGAATCTTTTAGAACACGTTTTCAACCGCCCATTGCACTCCTCCTTTGATAATGCACCAGTAGGCTCGGGTTAAGGGTGTGGCAAAGAAGGCCACTCACCGCCTTGGGCCCTCCGAAACTTTCAACTTTTAACAGGCCCCAAATTTTAATGTCCGTGCATATATATTGTTAACCTAAAAGTTTTTAATCTTACTTTAGTAATAACAATAACTTAATTACGTGTAATTTAACATGTTTCCTTAAATGAATTTATGGTTCATTAACTTGGATTTACAAAGCAAGCATGCACAATTACCAACCAGATCAATAGAAATGCTAAAAATGTAACACAAGAAGAAGAAGGAAATGTCAAATTCAAATGAAGCACAATGCTCAAGAAATTTAAACACAAGCATACCTAAGAAATGAAGTCTAGTGTGAGTGTTAGAATAATTGTTAAAGTTATTTAAAGTTGTTTTCCATCTGTGCTGCTTTGAATGATCAGGTTTAAACGGCTTACCTAGCTGTATTGATCTATATAGCTGGCAATTCACTAAGCAATGCAAAGTTTGTAATAAATAAATGATGCACAAGCACACTCAAGAAATGATGCCTAGTGTGAGTGTTAGAATAATTGTTAAAGTTATTTAAAAGTGTTTGAAGAATCTAGGCTCAATAGGAACCATTCATGCATTCATTGTTCATCATTGCAATTGTTTAACAAAATGATTTTCGAGGCTTATAATCAAAATTATACTAAAATATTTTTAATGCTTAAAATATTGTTTAAATAATCGCCCGACTTTTGCCTCCTTACATTCATGCTTAAAATTATACCACTTAATAGTGTTAAAATATATGTTGACACGTATAATTGATACCTTATTCTTTACACATTCCTAATTCTCTCTACCGTCCTTATTTTTCTATTTTACCTTAGTAAATAGTTCTTACCTTATTTATCTTTTATATAATGCCTATATAAATGCCTTCCTATTATAATGTTAGACAACAACCAATATAATATTGTTGACCTTGAAGGTCTTAATCTTATTTTGATAATAACAATAAATTAATCATGTGTAATTTAACATGTTCTTGATTTAAGATTATAGCTATCTTATTTGGAAAATCAAGAATATCATGATTGCTCAAAGGAAGCATGACAAGGATCATTCAATCTTTATCCGATCAAGTCAACGAAACATTGGACTAGCAAGAAGATCAAACTCATCACAATGCAAATCCATGAAGATCAAGATCAAAGATCATATGCAAAAGCTTCAAGGGAAAAGCTTCAAAGAAGAATCAAATTGAAGAAATAAATCGAAGCATTTAAAGACTCGTTCATTCGTTAATTGAGTGAGTGCTTAGGTATTATGTAAAGTTTCTTATTTGATTATTTATATAGCTCATATATATTGATATATCATTCTTAGATTGATCAAAATCAGTTTGAATCAAAATTTCTTTGAAAACATCATTCTAGTAAAAACCGGTTTTCAAATAAATTCATATTAAATTCAAATGATCATATTTTGAGTTTTCCCAAAAATATGTGTCTTAGGAACTTATTTTTGAAGTCCCCAAAGCATTAGAATTGATTTCGGAGCTTAAATGCAAAAGTGCAAAAATTGGGATTTTTGGCCTTTTGGCCTGTTGGGCAGCAGAGTCCATCAGTTGACTAAGCAGCCTTACTCAGTCGACTGATGGCCCAGAATATAGACGTTGAATTTTTGATTTTAAACTATTTTTAGTACCAAACTTCTACCAAACCTCTAGAACGGCTATATCACTTTTGGGACTATATATACACTATCTAAGACACATTTTGAACACCTTGAATCATTCATATACTCTATTCTTCATCTATCTTCATTATTCAAAGATTCAAGAAATTGTTTTTGATCAATCATTCTTATTGAGCTATAAATCTTGATCAATCAAGTAACTCTAGTGTGAGCTTCAATTGTATTCTTTAAACACTTAAGAGTTATTGTTAATTGGTGTGAATCACCAAACAATTTAGTATTCAATTGTGAGAGGTAAATCTCATAGGAAAAACAAGAAGGTAAATTCTTGTTTAGAAATTATGAAAGGTAAATTTCACAAGGTTAACAAGAGAGAGTTTCTTGTGTGAATATTGTGGTCAAGCAATATTTGTAAAGAGTGTGTGAGAGGATACACTTGTAGTGGTTTGATCTTCACCCGGAAGGAGATTGTTATTAGTGGAAATTCTCGGGGAACTAACCGAGCGCGGATTATGGTTTGGTAAACCAAAATCGTGTGGACAAAAAGCCTTAGACTTCTAATCGGTTCAATCTTTCTAACTCAATCTCTTTATTTACTTGCTATATTATTGTTTGCTTGAGATTGTTTATTTGCTTAATTGTTTATTTGATTGCATTCCTTGATAAATTTGTTTAGCAAATTTGTTTTACTTAAACGATTTTTGAAAATTTTTTAAATTCCGCATTTAGTTTTAAAAACCCTATTCACCCCCCTCTAGGGTTGAAATCCGACCAGCAATTAGCCTTGGACTTCTAATCGGTTCAAAATTTCTAACTCAATCTCTTTATTTACCTGCTATATTATTGTTTGCTTGAGATTGTTTATTTGATTGCATTCTTTGATGAATTTGTTTAGCAAATTTGTTTTACTTCAACGATTTTCGAAAAGTTTTTAAATTCCGTATTTAGTTTTAAAAACCCTATTCACCCCCTCTAGGGTTGAAAACCGACCATGAAATATAATATAATATTATGAAATTCTACATGGTATCAGAGGAATAAGATTATCTATACCATTTGCTCATCGGCGGACGATGTATAGCGTCGTCCGCCAGGCAAGAAACCATCTTATATCAAACCATCAAATCTCTGCCATTAGATCTGCTGCCAAAAAATCTTAACAATCATCCCACCAGACCATAACCATCATTTTTCAAAAAAAATCCATATAGCAAACCTTCAAACCACCTTTCATACATCATTGCCACTACCAGCTTCAACTTATCATCGTCACTTTGAACCCTCAATCTCTCTCAATTTTCCTGCCAAACCATCGCCGTTACTCAAAAAATAGAAAAGAAGAAAGAAAGCCATGGATAATGAAGAAGAAGAAGAAGGAATGAGGGAGAGGAAAAAAAAGAAAAGAAAAAAATAAGTAGAAGAGAAAAAAATTCATCAAACCAGCCCTCGTGCCGGGATCACAAATTGAACCGGCCTTTGTGTTGGGACTATAAACTGAACAGCCTTCGTGTCGAGACCACAAATTTTCTGGACCTTACCTTAACCCTTAAACCTTAAACCGGCATTTTAATTAAGCCGAACCACAAATTCAAATTGAACTTCATGTCGAACTTAAATTCAGACTGGCCATCCAGAGTCGGACCACAAATATGAACTATCCCCGGCACAATTTAAAGCTAGGCAATATAGATATGATTTGAAGACTGGCTCGAGTTGGCGAGGTGCATTGTTAAATGTGTTGTCCACTTGACTACTTTCAAGAAAATTTTCATGGTGCCGAGGCGCGTTGTTGAACGCGTGTCCACTTGACCACTTTCAAAACGATTTTCCAAACTCAAGTTGGCCTCCTTACCACTTTGTGTTTGAGGGAAGATGTTAGAATATATGTTAACATGTATAATTGATACTTTATTCTTTACACATTCCTAATTCTCTTTACCTTCTTTATTTTTCTATTTTTCTATTTTACCTTATTTATCTTTTATGTAATGCCTATATAAAGGCCTTCCCATTGTAATGTTGGATAACAACCAATATAATATAATATCATTTTGTGAAATTCTACAAATGATATTCATAAAGCAATATATAAAATAGAGGGGCCACTCTGCCCATTACCAATTGATTTTGGGTTGAATGCTCCGAACTTTAACTTGGTATAAGATGTCAAGTTCTTAAAGGTCTTGGTTTCAAATCCTTCCGCTTGCATTTATTTCCCCCTTTATATTTGTGCACAAAGTGCACCACGAATTCTTTGTACCAAAATGCACCTCAAATTGAATTGTCTCTCCACGTGCAAGTGAGTGAAGATCGCACATGAGAGGGAGTGTTGAAAAATATGATATACATTGTTGGCCCATTATTTAAAAGTTTAAGCTTTTAGGTAAGATGGTTACTAATATGACATCAGAGTGAGGTTATACACACAAATCAAAGGCCTAACAGCCACACATACTCCGCGTCACCCTATATAAGCTGTCCACGTGTTAGGCTCAAAATTACGCCACACGTGAGGGGGCATATTGAGACTACAAATCCCACATCGGGAAAAATGATACTCACAAAGCAATATATAAAATGGAGGGGTTACTTTGCCCATTGCCAATTGGTTTTGGGTTGGATGCTCTGAACTCTAATAAATAGGATATGTATTCTTAGCGTCCTTACATTTCTAAGCAAAAATGTTCATCATTTTTACATATTCTCCGGTTGTTTGAATTTTGCGCAGTTTTAATCCACTGCTATGATGGAGGCCCTCCCAAACTTTAATCATTCGCAAATTTTGATAGTAGCCAATAACTTCTTAAAGTACAGCATGTCCAAATATGAGCACGATACAACAGCTGGATTATAAGATATAAAAAAAAGTTGGCAAAAATGTGCTATGAGCAAACAACTTATTCTTTCCAAAACAGAAAGCATCAGTCATGCTTAATCAACTGATGCCTAATTAGTAAGTCGACTGATGGCTTTAGAATATACCTTTGGAGTGTACTTTTGCACCTTTTGTGTATCAAATGGCTATGTTTCACTTTGTGATATATATATACAAGTTTTCTCGTTGAATCTATAGATATCTAAGGCTTAGTTTTACACTTCTGGACATATGTAAAATTTTAGGCAACTCATGTCAAAGTTAGTCTTATATTGAATTTTTACATAAACAAATTTTAAAAATAGTATGTTTAAAATAGGCCATGTAAAACATTAAAAAAAGACATAATAAAGAAAAAAATTATTTTAGAACACATTGCCTACGAGAATGGAGAGTAAAATAATTTTATTATCCATCGTCACATTTTATTTTTTTACGCGACCCAATCAAAGTTTAAGGATGAATCATTTAGAACATATTTGTTTACATAAAAATTCAATTGATGACCAAGTCTAAAATGGGTTTCCTATATTTTTTATATATGTCCAGTTTAAAATAAATATTTCATAAACACTGGTATTTTTTAATGAAACCAAAATTTTATGTATGTGTAAATTTCTAATATATGTGAAGGTTTGTGTGATTATATATTTATGACAGATTTCTTGGTTTTTATAAAATGGGTATTTTGGACGTATTTCTGTCTTTTTTGGTTAACCAAACGGTCAAAGGAAACTGACGGTTCAAATGGGAATAGGGCCAAAGTCTAATTATTAAAAACTTTAGGTGCCAAAGTCTGTTGCAATGTAAACGTAGGCAGCAAAAGTGCAAATGGCCCTTTTTTATATCAATTTAACTACATATATGTATCACAATGGCACCATATACTTAAATTAAGAAATCCATTTTATTTTATTTTTCAAGATATCTCAATGGGGCAGTTGCCCCACCTTCCTACCATTTAAAACTGTAAATGGGAAGAAGGCCTGAGTATTTTGGTTAAAAGCAAAAAACGGTGTAAATAATACTTGATTAGTTTGATATGGACATCATCCATTTAGTTGACCATCCTTTGTAAGTCTATCAATGAATTGGATTTCTACTTGAATTCAATTCAAATGCGCTCGATTAGTTAGCCATTGTAAAGGAATTATTGATTCGTTAACCTTTTTAATTAATAAATGGAATATGGGTATAACAACCTAATCCCTTTGCAAATTTGGATATGGATTACCAAATGGGACATAGTCATGTTGCGACTAATAATTCTTCAATTTTATGGAATGGATCGGTTTACCGATTAAATATCCATTTTTGTAACAAATTTGGATATATATTAACATTTTGTATATCCATTAATTCACAGACCGGATTGAATTCAATTTATTTTTAACCGAATCGAATTTAAAAATGCATGATCATATCTATATTTGATCCATTGACATACCTACTGATGGGGTAAATTAACAACCCAATTTACTCAGTCAACCACGAGAAGACACGTGGCCACCCAAGTCAGAAACCCCCCTGTCACAACAAGAGGAGTTCTAAGGAGCTTTGTCCGAGCACTATAGGAAGAACGTAGCTCTTTATGAGTTGAATACCTGCTTAAAGATTGATTCCGCATAACAAATTATGGAGTTCAAATGTCAGAGCTCTTTCAACAAGCTTTGGAGCTCTCGTCTAACCACTCTTACGGGGTGACTGACAAACGGTATGGTTGACTACCATCTGCTCTACAAGGGATACATAACTTTCCTCACCTTTATTAAATGCCCACTGACTGCATTTAATGCACCAGAATTCATGAAAAAGTAAGGTAAGGGTGGGTAATTATCAGAGCATAGTTTCAGGCCTCTGGGCAGAGTTCCTCAACACGTTTCCCTCTGTGTCATATATATAAGGGGAGAATGGAACATTTATTTCAAGGTTCAACCAACCTAGCAACCAAGTAAGAACTTCTTAACAACCAAGAATAAGAGAGAAATAGAGGCTTAGAGCACTCAGTAAAATTCTTAAAATAAAAAAGCTAGAACTTGTGTAACTCGAGTACATTCTTATTGTAACATTGTGAGGATAGAATAGCTAGAGAAGCTTTTGTGAGTTTGTAATACTTGTTTATTTATCATCAATATAAAGCAAATCGAACTCCTAGCTCTATTCCACATGGGAAGACTAACCCGTATCTTCATACGAGTCCAACTTTCACTATACATCTTTGACTATTTTAGTTTGTTGCATTTGTTGTATCAATCATTTGATTGTATGGCCTAAAACACCCTTCTAGTTTTTAGCACCAACACCTACCTTTTGACTGCCCAAAGTTCCCTACTCCCTAGGCCATACCAAACCTAATACATCGTCAACAAACTTAGCACCCTCTTAAAAAAATTGTACTTGCTAAATTCTAATTTTGAGATTTATTAAAATTAATTTCAAATATACCATACGAAAATCAATAACCCTAACCAAAGTACAATATTCTAACTTAGTAATTATTTTAGGGTGGTGATATTGGCACTCCTAATATCTCTTGGAAACACTCCCACTTTTTATTCGATTTTTGACAACCGAGTAATGTATATGTTACTTGGTTGTGAATGACCGAGTATAAACTTGATAATGCCTTACTCGATTGTCAAGGACCGAGTATATATGATTATACTAAGCCTATAAGAACTAAGTAACAGACACCTTACTCGGTTGTTAAGAACCGAATAAAAGTGAAAATGTTATCAAGTGTTTTTAGGGTACCAATACCACGCCCCTTTTTTATTTGGATAAAGAGATTAGATAGTCTCTTGTACAAAATTCTATGGTTTGTCAGTGTCTACCACATGATTAAGATAAAAGTTAAAGCCCTCCTTTATTTTTATTTATTCTCTTCCATCTTCAATTTGATTTCTTAAGTTTGAAATGCTCAATTAACCGGCCAAATTAAAATAGAGACGAAATTATATTTTAAAAAATTATTGAAATTCTACTGCTCTTTTAATAATGCATTATATTAAAAAAATGAAAGTGGAAAAATTGTCTTTTAACCACTTGTTGTAATTTGCAAGTCTTAACCTGCTTGTGGTGGATTAAATTAATAAATATTTTATTAATTGTTCTAACATTATAAGTTTTAGCATTGAATGTCAGGATTTAAGTTTTATTTGATTGCAAAGTGGAAAATAAAAATAAATTGAGTTAGTTTTGATGAAAAGATGGAAAATAAGTTGAGTGATAGATGTGATATCCTCTTGATTTTTAAGTTTTTCCATGAAGAAATTTTTTTTGCTTGGTGGTGAGTAAAAATTTTTCACCAAAAATATTGAAGGATGGAAGATACATACTCATAAAATGAGTAATATCTTTCACCTTATTTTCTATCTTTTCACACAAATTAACTAAATTTATTTTCCTTTTCCATCTTTGCAATCAAACGGAGTCTTAAAGGTTAAAATAAAATCGCGTTAAACTTCATGTGTTAATTTAATTTTACATTAAGCATAAATTATGACAAGTGCCTCGTAATCTATCATAATCATAAAGTTATCATTTTAAACTCCGTGAGATATAATTTTTGAAAGACAGATCATATGGGTCTGTTTGATAACAATACGAAAAATAAAAATAAAAACACTTGAGTTTGTAAGAAGTTAAAAAATAAGTTGTGGCATGCGATAAAATACTCTCCATTTTATAAGTAAATATCTTCCATCTTTCATAATTTTTGATGGAAAAGTTTTCTTCCTCAACCATGAAAGAAAATTTCTTCATGAAAAAATTCACAAAGTAAAAAGTTGTCTCACCATATGCCTCAACTTACTTTCCAATTTCTCACAAAAATCAACTGTTTTTATTTTATTTATCCATATAGTTATCAAACGGACAAAATTATCTATTCCAAATTTTAGGGATATTAGAAAATAGGAATTTTTTGAAAAAGTTAATCATGGAATGATATTTTTGTAAATTAAGAGCCTATATTTGATCAACTCCAAAAGGTGTGTAACTTTAACTTTACAATAAATTTTCGAATCGTAATATTTTATAGTATCGTGTCAAATTAAGTTTGAACTGCAATTTTTTTTTAACATATTGCTCTATCTAATTGTTCAATTGACATTACTTTAGAGTTATTTCAACATGTTAAAAATTTAAATCTATTTATTAATAAAACACACATGATAATTTTTTTAGGTTATGTAAAATTAGGTTTGCATTTCTTATTTGTAATACATTTCTGTATATTGGGATCTATTTGCCGTTACTTTAGAATTTACCTAAGTAACACATAAAAATATACTTATTAACAAATATAAATACATTGTGTAAAATAAATTTGCATTAAACTTTTTATATTGCAAATTTAAGTTTGGACAAAACACAATTTTATTTAAAACCTTTATTTTAAAATATAATTGATAAAAATACTTTTATTTTTTTAAAATTATAAAAAAAATAACGTTATTTCAAAAAATTATTATTTTGTGATTTTTTTTAAAATATTGAAACAAGATTTTTATTCCATTTCCAAAATAAAAAAATACATTTTTTAATGGGATTTGCATTTTGGGTTTATAGAACTAAGAAGCAATCGATATTTTTTTATCTCAGATAATAATATTTTATGTTCAACATCTTTCTCTCTCTAACTACATTTCCTTCCCCCACTATCTTCAAAACCCTAATTTCAACCCATCTTTTATCATAAGATGGCAAGATCAGGTATCATCGCATCTTCTTCATTATATTCACCTCTTGCTCCTTTTACCTCCTCTCTATGTCAAATTGTATACAATCACATATAAAACTCGATTCAATTTTCCATATTTCTCTTTCATCCTGCTCCTTTTTTTCACAGAATTATGCTCAATTTTGATCAAACAATCTGTTTCTGATGCATAAAGTTGGATTATGTTCTGCTTGTTTTTTAATTTCCTTTTTTGAGATGAATCTCATCTCAATGTCTCAGTTACTGGATTTTAATTCAGTATTTAGATAGTGATTGAATTGATTGAGTGATGTGATTTAATGTTTATGGTGTAAGAATTTCATCTCAATTGCTTGATTTGGATTCAATTTTAGATAGTGATTAAATTGATTGAGTGAAGCAAATATAGTTGGAATTGGGGAAGGGAATAGTTGTGGATTTAATGTTTATAAGTTATGAATGTGGAAGAGAGATTTATAGATACATGTAGAGAAACAATGGAAGCTAACAATTGTGACATTAATCACTTGGATGCCGATGTACTTTTGCCTCCGAGAAAGCGACTTTTGGCTGGATTGAAGAAACAAAATTTCGATGGAAATTCAAATGATAAGGCGTTTACTTCTAGTTCTTCGAGTGAATTCGATAGCCGGATGATTAATCTGTTGAGATCTCATTCGAGTAACCCTAATTTGTCAGTTGAGGAAATGGTTGAGTCCTCGAGATTGGCAGCTGAAGCTGCAGTTAAGGTCGCAGTTGCTGCTAGAGCTGCATCTGAAGAGAAGGCTGCTTTAGCAGCCAAGGCTATGGATGCTGCTAAAAGCGCTTTAGAAATGGTTGCAATTGTTAATGAAGAAACGGATTGTAAAGATAGAAATTTGAAGAAGAAGAATAAGTTGAAGAGGCATATTCCTGTTCAAATGTTGTATAGTAAGAGCAATTGTAAGACAGATGAAGAACTGGCCCGTAAATTGCATCAGGCCATAAACAGCTCCCCTAGAATTTCAAAGAACTCTTCGAGTTCTGACTTGAAGGGTCATAAACACAGGAGGCTGAGGAAAAGCTTGTCTTTGCCCGAAAAAACTAGGGTTTCGAATGGCAATGGTATAACTGGTGAAGTAGATTCTGGAAGTTCTACCCGGGAGGCATATGCAGTTAGAGTGGATGAAAACACATCAAAATTCAAAAAAGATGAGAGATTAAATCTGGAAAATGGGAAAGGGGTAACAATCCACTCTGAGGCGAAAAATGGGGATTCTTTGGAGGATACGAACAATGTTGGTAGAAAGAGGGGAAGAATCAAGCAGAAAAAGTTGCCATTAAGCATTTGTAACTTTAGGGATCAAGCAAACCCTAAGGGAGAGCTGAAATCTCGAAGGTTGTTGACCGAAGAGAGCACGGGCAAAGCTAGCACTAGCAAGAATCCGCCTATGTGGAAGTGCCAAGAATTCAAGACATCCACTTGTGTTAAACGAAGCAAAGTTATGCAATTGTAGCTTTTCATCTCTTTATCCGAATGATTGGTGGCTACCATTGCAGAATCAGGCGAGGTAGTTCTCACTTCTGCTTTTAAATATATGGTAACCTTTTTCTTCTTTTTACAATTTAATCTTTGCTCCTCAATGGTGCTATAATGATTCGAACTTGCTTAATTTATACCTATCTGAAATCTTTTGCTTCTTGTCATTGGCATTATAATGATTTGAGCTTGCGTATTGTATATCTGTTGAATTGCTTGCAACTGTGCATTGCATTGAGGATGTTGCACTGCATATGACAAACACTTCCCTCTATCCCAATTAAGAATCCACCTTTCCTTTTTGGGTACGTCCCAAATGAAGAGTTATGTTGCTAAAATCAATCTACCCAATCTCAAGATATCAAAATAAGTTGTATAGTTCACCACTTGATTGTTTTGAGATTGGTATTTTCTTGAAATGTGCAAAAGTCAAGTAGTGACTCTGAGTTGGGACGGAGAGAGTACAAGCTAGAGACGTTTTAGATCGAAAAGTAACTTGTTTGACGTGCTGCATATCCATTTCTGTTCTGGCATGCCTCAAGGAGATAATTTACTAACTCTTTTTTAAGCGCCAGCTTCTACAATAATTTTGATGAAAAATAGAACAGGAAAAACAGTGGCACAAGTGTTATAGATTCAAACCCCAAGAGGCCAATACTCCTATTTTATCGACCCTTATGAGTTGGATGAACCGATCTTGAGTGTCAAATGATTCTTGTCTAAAGAAGGTGAAGGACCCTTTTTTTCTCCAAGTCTCCATTTTTCCTCATTTGCATTTCATATTTCTGATTGCCATGTCCTGTTTCGAGCACTGAGATATAGGTTAGAGAATTGAGTTTCTCATTTAAAGCCAACCACTGACCAGCACCACTCTCCCATTTCACTTCTTGTATGTGCCACTAAGATGACCTTGTTTGACAAACATTTGGTGCTTAATTCCGTTTGTTTTTTTAGCCTCTGAATTGAATTCTGAATGCTTAATGCTGAACAGAATCTGAAAAATGTGTTTGGTTTCATTTGGCTTTGAATATTGTATATATGGCATTTTACATTCTTACCGTCATTATAACGATACACAAATAGCTAATGAATAAAAAGATTAGGGGCACCACTGGAATAAAATTTCATTTAGAGTTAAAAACAAAGACGACGTTAGAATAAGTTTTACTATACGCATAAGTGATGCTCTAATTGGATATAAGGCTTTTTGTCAATGTCTTTGATGGTTTGTTTATTGCCAGCATTGACAAGATTTGCTTCAGCTTGTGGAAAGCAGTTGGATTGGCGATGCTTAAGTTGGGTGGTCATTGAAGGAGTTGTCGATAACATGTGGTAATGGGGATCTCCGAGGTGTTATATAGTTGTCTCTTTCGTAAATCTTAGTGTTTCATTATGCTTGTTTGTGGTATATGTTAAAGACAGGAAATAAATTTTTGATTATGGAATGCAAATACTATTCATGTATTCTCATATTTTTTACTAGCATTATCATAATTGCTTTGGTAAAAGACGTAGACTTTCTATTGTTATCATAGCTGGGTTGTTTCTCTGATATTTGTTGCATTGCTGTATGGTGGGTGCATAAAAGTAAATGGTTAGAGATTTGCTTTTTAATTTGTTTGGTCAGATGTTTTGCCACTTGCCCCCCGGCAGCGGGTCAAGAGGTTGGAGCAATTGGTGAAGCTCTCAATCCAAACCCACCACCGCTCTAGCAGGGTCGCCCCCTCTCCCACGAATGATCCTACGGCAAGAGAGAAAAAAAGCAATGCAACGGCTGGGTTCGATTTGGAGGAGGGGGATGACTATGAGAGAGCGGAGGAGGAAATCAAAACAGCGATCCAGATCTTAAGATGGGAGCCTTTACCGAACTACGAGCTACATCTAATAGGCGTGAAGAACTTATTTTTAGAATAAATAAATGTCCCACCAAAGTATTCAACAATAAAGTATATTTTCATACAAGAGCTTGCTCTTTAGATTTATGGTATGTTTAACTTGTTTTTTTAGGTTCCGTTTGATAGCAACATGGAAAATAAAAAGAAAAATAACTAGTTTAGGTGAGAAGATGGAAAATAAGTTGAGGAATGTGGTGAGATTAATTTTTGCTTCTTGCTTTTTTCCATGATAAAATTTTCTTTGGGTGGTGGTGGAGAAAAATTTTCCACAAAATATTAAAGGATGCTGGAGGACGTATACTCACAAAAATGAGTATGAGATGAATAATATCTCACCATATGCCTTAATTTATTTTCCATCTTCTCACATAAATTAGTTGTTTTTATTTTCATTTTCCATGTTACTATCAAACGGAACCTTAGAATATCACTTTTATACTTTTAAAACGGAACTCTAATTTCAACTAACTAATAGTTAAAATTAAACTTCTATTTATTTTTATAAAATTTAATACATTAAATTTGTCATAGAAAGAAACGTAACATTTAATTTGACACTTCTCAAAAAGTTTTAAAAAATTACTCTCCTGCAATTCATAATCAAATAATCAATGGTATGTGTTTGGCTTTTATATTTTCCAAGATGAGACCTCTCATAAAGTTTAAATAAAGAAAGCGGACTCCTAATTAAAATACCTTAAAAAGAAATAGTAGATTCTTAATTTTGAACAAAGGAAACACCGTTAATTTTAGATGGGAATGAAAAGTAACTCGTGCGGTCTTTTTTTTAATATAAGGGTGTGTTTGATTGCTAACATTTTCTACTTTATTTGACAAGTGTTTGATTGCATTTTTTTTCTAGGCAATTCAATTCCCACTTTTGCCTCACACATGTGCATTTTCAAGGCAATTGAGGAAAATGTTTTCTTTGGGGGGAGGTGGTTTTTGTTTTCCATGCTTGGGCACGGTTCACGAGACAAGGTTTTTACCATTTTCTACATTAAAAATGCCATAACTTAAAATATAAAATTCAAAATAATATAAAAATTTAATATTTAAAATATACTAATCAAGATCAATTAAACAAGATCCGTCATAACTATATAATTATGTAAAAAAAAATACCAATAACTTTTTTTACATTAAAAATGCCATAATACAACAAATATTTTTCGGGTAGAAAACTAAGGCAATCAAACACACTGCACTACATTTTCCATGCAACTCAATTCTAGGCAATTCAATTGCCCGTAACTTATTTTCTTTCCATGCAAGTTCCATTCTTACAATCAAACGCACCCTAATTGTTATCTATATTAAATAGAACACAAACACCAAAAAGTTATAATTTTAGTCTTGCCCTTCAAACCACCACTTCCATTAACACTAAATATAATTTATTTATTTTAAGTATGGTTATTGTCACTTTAAATGAATCTTCTAGCATTTTAAAATGATTTTTAGCAATATATATTGTGGAATAATTTATTTATATTTGCCACGAATTTAGAGTTCCTTTTTTGTTTTGCAAACAATATTATTTTTGACCGATAAAATTTTAAATGACCATTTTCATTCATCTCTAATTTGAATTTTTTAATGAAATTTTGTGAAATTGATATGTTAGTTTCAAAGATCATTTCTACTAAGTTTCATGAAAAAACTCATCAATTCAAGTCTCGAATTAAACCCCCTAAACTTTCTTAGATGGAATGAATAATGGATGGGATTCAAGTCCAACAAAAGTCGTAAAAAAGGTTCGGCTGGAAGAATCTTTATTTTTCTTGGATTATCTTATTGCAAAACTAACCTTAATGTTTAAAAACAATTACAAACTAAGCACACGAAAAGTTTCAAAAGTAACAATTCATTAAACCTTTTTATTACACTATATACTAGAAATTAGGTAGAATGTCTTATTACACATTGATTTTTATCAAAAATTCAATGAATAATATTTTTTTTGAATGAAGAGTCTATTTTTAATTGGTATTTAGTGTAAGAGGCCTATTTTGTTTTATATTTTACATGAAGGTATTTGAATAAATTTAAATATCATTTAATTAATAAAAACATGTTATATATTACCTAAATTACCCCCTCTTTATGAAATTTGCACAAAAAATATGGATTGCAAAATTTATATTGTATTGAAATATGGACAGCAATATGAACTTTGTACTAGAAATATGGACCGCAAAGTTCACATTGCAATAAAATTAAAATATGGACTGCAATATGAACTTTGCACTAAAAATATGAACTGCAAAGTTCATATTGCAGTAAAATATGGATTACAAAGTTCATATTGCAATGAAATATAAATTGTAAAGCTCATATTACAGTCCATATTTTAATGCATATTAGTATTGTTTAATTTATTTTAAGGGTTGGGATGTCATTTTACAATGAAAAAAAAAGACACATGTCATATTATCAATAAAATAAAAAATAGGTCCTTTATTTACAAAAAAATTAGTCTTTGACTTTAGTGTGAAATTTTTTCTCTAATAAAACCTTTTTTTAATTGTATATACCTTATTATTTTATGAAATTCCAGAGGGTGGGCAGCCCCCTTGTTCCACACATGCCTCTGCTTCTTCTGGGTGGACACAATAAATCTTTCAATATCTTAATTGAAAAATAAAAAGAATGTTGCAATTAGGTTTGAGCCCATTCTCACGCCGCCTCCTTCATTGGACTATTGAGATTTATCTCCACCTTGTAAAAATAATAATATTTTATTAATTTTGTTTATTCCGTCGAATTGTACAATACACCTATATTTTTTTTTATATTAAGGTCCAACCATAATTATGCCATGAAGTCGTGTAGCCCATAAATGAATTAACAAGTCATGATAAATGATACTACAACCATGGTTGAACACAACAAAGATTTAAGTATTATATTCATATGAATCAAACCCATGATCTCTTTGTTACAAATATAAAAAGGATGTCAACCAAGACACAAGACTATTAGCTAAAATATTATTTCTGAAAAGTTTCAGTCTATTTATTTAATTACTAAAATACTCTTCATACTTTAGAAAAATAAATATTATTGAATTTGAGATTCGAACCCATAACCTAAAACATACGGTTTGAGTTATTTACTAATATCACACTTAAAGTTTGCTCTTTGTCTCACTTTGGTCCTTAAGTTCCAAAATGCACTCATAAAACAACAAAGTATGTTCTGTGTCTCAATTGGTCCAAAATTGGATGGACAGACCGCTAAAACAAAGGGACGAAAAGAATCACGTGAATGTCACATGCTCAGTTTAAAGGGCAAATATGTCAAAACACCAAAATTTCTCCTTCCCTTTCTCGTTCATCTCGCCAAACATGGTTGTATAATATGTATATAATTCGTGTAAAACTTATCACATGGAACATAAGATAAAGCAAAAAACATGAAGGTAGGATGATTGAAGGAGAAAATAAATAGAGGTTTTGATCGTAAAACTTATCACATGGTGCTTTGACGTATTTGCCCTTTAAAATGGGCATATGACAGCACGTGAATCTTCGGGACCTTTTTTTAACAGTCCATCTAATTTTGGACCAAAGCAAGACACGGAATATACTTTGTGATTTTATGAGTGCATTTTGAAACTTATGGACCAAAGTGAGGAAGAAAGAAAACTTTAAGGGTGATATTTGTAAATAACTCATATAGTTTTATTACTTAATCAAATATTATTTGTCTTAAAATTTTAAAACTCTACCTAATATAAAGCTAGAAGCTTATGTTAGATAAAGCGGGAAGTCGTGTCATGTTTTTTATTGGAGCTCTCGCTAAGACTATCTGTAGCAGTAAGTTAAAATTGTATGCTAAAAGTGTATATTTAGCAAACCATTTCAATTTTGCGTACACCGGAAAAGGTAAAGGAAAAGGTAAAATGGACATAGAAAATGTACTGAGTATCGACTATGATAAAAAACTAACGGCTGATATTTTATGTATCTTCTGTGACATTTAAAAATAAATAAAAAATAGAAGGCCAACTTTCTGTGAATCGACCGTGTATAGTCGATGCACAGTCCATCGGTTATGGTAAATAGTTATCTGTTGTCAAATATGACAATCACTTATCATTTCACGAATCCAATTATAATATATTTAACATTTCTCCATTCTAGTGGAGATGGTCTAATGAAGAGAGTACAAAGGCTTTTGACAATTCACTTATTATTCTTTTGAACTTTTTATAATTTAGTGTTCTAAAAATCGGGATTTTTTGCTGATAAATCGGCCAAAAATCGAAAATCAGGAGTTACCCGATTCAATTTCCATGAATCGGTTGGGAAAATCGGTTGGGTTAAAAATCAGACTAAAATTGAAAAAAAAAATGGGGAAACAGAGAAGAAGAAGAAGAAGAAGAAGAAGAAGAAGAAGAAGAAGAAGAAGAAGCAGTAGCAGCAACAGCAGCTCATTGAAGAAGAAGAAGAACGAGTGGCGAGCGGCGGGCTAGGTTTCAATGAGCGGGAGAGATTAGTCTCAATTCCTTTAAGTTTATTTTTTTATTTTTGTATTCAAGCCCAATATTTTAAGTTATTTCATTTTGATTCATTTTAAGTTTTAAATTTTACAAAAGCACTCCTTAAATTTTGGGTATGCATATTTTGTTACTTGATTTTTGAAAAATTAATATTAATTTGAAAGATATTATATTTTATTAGTATTATGTTATTTTGAAAACTACTTATGAGTATGGAAATGTTATTATATTTATTTAATTCCTGATTTTTCAAATTATGGGTTTGCCGATTAATTTCTATTTTTTTTTATTTCTCCAAAAATCCTAAATCCCCTCCTCGCCGATCTAGATCCGATTTACGATTTTTAGAAAATTACTTAAATTATTTATATCTTAATCGTTTCGTTTTGTTTGCATGTGAAAAAAATCGATTAATATTTAATAATTAAAAAAAAGGCTAAAAGCTTTAGAACGGTAGAATGGTGATGAAGCTATGTTACAACCAGAGCAAAAAAGCAAGTCTCTTCATTTGAGGCAGTTTCAAATTCATTAGAGGAAACACCCATTTATATAACTAATTATAATTTCTTAATAAAAAAATTTCGTTATAGTCCTTCGGTATATATTTTTTTTCCTATAAAAAAGATTAGGAGGGTGTATTCAATTAAGATTTTAAAAGGCTATTTTGAGATAAATAAGTCTTGTGGTATTCAATTAAGACTTTTAAATAATTTAAATAAGTCTTGTGGTATTCAATCATGACTATTAGGATATTTTAAAAAGGGTATCCAAATCTAGTGGTATTCAATTAGGTCTTTAAACAAGTAACAAAAAGTCTTTTAGTATTAAAAAACTTGCTAATTTCGATGGATTTTTTTTAAAATTAGGAATTTGTGTAACTTTTTAGTGGGAGGTATAAATACCAAACCCTATAAAAAATTCCACCCTAACCCATCAGACTTTTCACGTGAGATATTTTTTTTCTGCTAGAGAAGTTGAGCAGCTCTTCGTAAAGTTGAATAGTTCTTCGTGAACAAGGTATTGCTTCCTTCTCATGCTATATCTTCTTGCGTATATTTTTTTGTATATTTGCTATATGCCATGTTGTTATCATGTATTATATACAACAATTAGGAGAATCAAACATGTATAGTAGTATTATATATATATATATGTATATTATTAAAAAAAATATTTTTTGATAAAGTAAAATTGTTCAAAAAAAAAAATGTTTTTCGATGAAGTAAAATTGTTAAAAAAAAACTATTTTTTGATGAAGTAAAATTGTTAAAAAAAATGTTTTTAAAAAAGCTTTTTTTCGATGAATTAAAAAAAAAACTGTTTTTAAAAAACTTGTTTCACATTTTTTTTTATTCCACTCCAATATCAAATGAAATAAAACAAATGAAAAAAAACACATTTTTTTAAAAACATATCTTAAATTCCATGTAAAAAAGATACAAGTTACATGTAAAAAGGTTCAAGTTATATGAAAAATAATAGCTATCAAATAACAAAAATTAAAAAAAAATACAATTATCATAGAAAATAATGTCTATCAAACACCAAAAGATAAAAAAGTACACTATTTTTCAGGTACAAATCTATTTACAATAAGCTATCCGAAACCTCTTTATTTATTTGTTCAATTCCATTTGATTTCATGTGGTCCTTTCAAATCTTATAAATTCTTTATGATATAATCTTTTAAAATCCAAACAAAAAAAATCTTAGTATAAAAAATCTTAAAAAAAAAATCTGATAAATCATTACATTTTTAAATAATTTTTTAAAATCCGATAAATTTATTTATTTCAAAATTATCTTTTAAAATCTCAACTGAAAACACCTTAACGTTTCCCAGTGACCGGCGTAAGTTAGAAGAGTGCTACGGCAACTATTCTATTCACCGACCGCCAATTTTTCTAGTTTCGAGAGTGCTTCTCTTAAACACCGACGTTCGAGTAAAACCCTAACCAGTTTCCCTTAATCACCCTCCTCCTCCCGCTCCTCAGGTAAGCAACTGCAATTTTTGATCTTACTCTTTTCCACTTCATTCCCCCATCTAAATTGCATTCCTATACTTAATATTCTGTTTCTTCTGCCATTGAACCAGGGCAGTGATAAAATAATTTAATACATGAATTTCTAACCTATTTGTTCGACGCGTTAGGGTTATGCAAGTGATGTGATGTAACTTTGTGGTTTAGGAGAATAATGCAGTGTTTTTTTTTTATCTGAAAGCTTGTAATTGCAGGTACAATTTAGTTTAGAGTAGTGCTAAACATATTAACAAATTTTATGACCTTTTTATACAAACATTTGTGGCACCAATCAGGTCAAAAGAAAGACAAGCAAACATATTAAGTGCTCGTTTATTTGAGTTTTGGTTTGTTCCTGGAAACTAAATTGGCAAATTCAATCTAGGAACTTCTTATAATTCATGTCAAAGAGGTTGATTTATAAGGTGACGAGGCTCAAACTTTTCATGTAAAATTGGGAAGACACCCACTTGGACATGGGGAGAGATCTCACGTTCCGAGTCTCACCAAGAGGGTTGGGGTGGGTTTTCGTTCTTTGTAGTTAAAGGGAGAGACTTAAGACCTCCCTTTTTTTAAATAAATAAATAAATAAATAAATTTTCCATGTGAAATTACCATTTTGGATTTAAGGAACGAAAAAAAACTTGAACCAAATGAGCACTTAATTTGTGGCCCCACCACTTCATTTCAGTGGTTTTACATTAGTTTATACAAAAAGTTTGTGCAAAACTTGTATAAGCCTAGCATTTTCCTTTAGGTTACTTGTTGGGTGTAGGTCGAATTTTTGAGAAGTGGGTAATGTTGGCATCATTGTTCTTTATCTCGTTTGAATTAGGGATGAGCATTAAGCCATTGCCAGAAGCTCTTCGCAGTTCAGTTCGTTCCGGTATTATCCTGTTTGATTTGACTAAGGTTGTGGAGGAATTGATTTTCAACAGCCTTGACGCAGGTGCTACGAAGGTAGTGAATTTATACACTTCGGTGTAATTTGTATGCACAAGGTATTATAAATATTGACAAGAAAACTCATTTTAAAACATCTGTTTACATGGGCTGAAACTTGGGATAGCTTACGGAATCAAAGTGTTACATTAATTAATGTATCAGTGCCCATTCATCAAGAAGCAATATCAATTCGAAGCCCATTTTACTTACTGCAGTAACCATCCGCATGGTTATTTTTTTTTTTTGGGGGGGAAGAAATCTATATTTAATTGTGAAGTTTGTATGCTCTGACATTAAACATAAAATTTGTTACACACACATAATGTAATAAACTAGGTATTGCCCATGCCATACGGCATGGTAAACTCATTTCTATTTTATTTTTAAATAAAATTGAAATTTTACACGCGCGAATTTGACACAATTTTTGGTTTGTCTCATTAAACAAGGAGGAGGGAAATTCCTCTGTCTTATAGTTTGCTTTGCAGATTCTCCGTAATTTAATATTGTTTTGTTTTCTTATCTTGTTTCTGGGTTTGACTTCCATGTTGCAATAATTGGGACAGTGATCACTTAATCAAGAAGTGGGTTGGCTTATTAAATGAAATTTACCTATCCCTTCATTTTCTCTGTGAAGGATTGCCTTATTACTGTTTTATGCGTTTTGCCGTCTAACTTATGCCCAGATTTTAGGCTTCGCGTATTAAAAAAGAGCCAATTATTAAAGTTAATGGTTAGTTGTTCTATCAGGTATCTGTTGCTGTAGGTGTTGGGACCTGCTATGTAAAAGTTGTGGACAATGGTTAGCCTGATTTTTCTTCAACACTCATCTGTCACACTGTGAAGCCATGTTTATTTGTTCCTTCTCATGTTTAATTTGTATATACTTGCAGGAGTTGGCATTACTCGGGATGGATTAGTGTTGTTAGGAGAGCGATATGGTATGTAACTTTCATTTTCAGCAGAAAATTCATTATTGATGCATAGGGATGGCCAAATGGGACCTGGTGAGTTTTCAACCCGATCCGACCTGACGCCGATGGGACAGATTCTTATAACCAGAGAGCTTTTAGGTTTTTCAAAGTCAAACCCACCCGGGTTTGATATAGGTTTGCCAAAAATAAACCCGTTTGACCCAACCCTAATATAATGCCCTTTTCCTTTTAAATACCCTTATAACACCATATAATTACAACGGGTTGCGACATGTCAATGTGGGTTGGGGTGGGTTTGAATTTTCCAGCGTGAAACCCGCCTCAAATCGGTTGGGGCTAATGTCAAATGTATTTCATGGGTGGTATAATGATGCCGCACGATGATGAGGTCATGCTGGGTCAAATATGTTATTCCCTGATAACTTATCCTAACAGAGGATTTTGGATGGTGGGGAAGTGGAAATTCAGATGAATTTGTACTTCAATATTAATTATTGGATTGTGGGCGAAAACTTTGAATTTTTTTGATGCTTCAGATAGCTTGTTTTCATTGGAGTGTGGTAGTATCGTAGGGCGTTTATTGTTTTTTTTTTTTCAGTGTTTAGCTAGAGTTTGTGCTTGTCCACATCGTTAGAGCACTCAGTGGATATCTTATTTTCTGTTCTCTAATGTATCTTCTTTTTTAACTATTTTGTTTTTTAGCAGTTATTTAATAATATCTTTTGTTTCCTATAAAAAAAAAATGTGCGTGAGAAGTAACTCATACTGAAGCTCTTAACTTAAGTTGCAATATATAATTGTTATATACATATAAATTGAATTAGAGGTAAATCTCCTTTAAGTTGTAAGTAGCCAAAAAAAAAAACTGTTAAACCTTTTACCTTAATGCATGTTTAAATCTGGTTTCTCAACGCAAGTACAAATCTGATAGTGCAGATGTGTTACATTGGTGTGACTAAAGGCTTTGTCTATATTTCATGAATGCAAATTGTTTAAGTAATATCTGCCTTTGCAATTCTTGAGAGTTCTCTATGACTGAATAGACCATTTCTAAGAGGAAGAATTGACACTGATCTTCATAGACCATTGGACCAACTTTTTTAAAGAATGAAATCCATCCTACACACGGGAGTTACCTCAATAGAGACTTAAAACATAGAACATCCCCCAATTTGAATAACATTTATAGTATTTTTACCAAAATTTTCTGTAATCACACTCAAAAGTTTCAAATCTCAGAATCTTAAATTGAACATTATGAATTTCATTTTTAACTGCAGTTACCCTATTTTGCCTCCTATTTAACCTGTGTGCTAATGAAATCCATATAATTGAATTATTATTGAAAGACTATTAGATAAATGCCTTCATGTTTTATGGGTTTAGGTGAAGCAGATATTGCTGACATATGAAAATCAGCATTATTTTAAGAGCTCTGATTTGTTTGCTGTCCATGTGAGCAGCAACATCAAAATTTGACCAGCTCACTGATATAGACGGTGCTACTGGAAGCTTTGGCTTTCGGGGGGAAGCATTGGGCTCCATCTCGGATGTTTCTTTGTTAGAAATTGTTACAAAAGCACATGGGAGGCCAAATGGATATCGCAAGGTCATTAAGGCATGGATATTTCTTTGAAAGCTTTCCAATCTCTGGATATTTTTTGTTATTATTTATGGCATTGTTGACTTTGACTTCTTGCCTCTTCTTTTCTTTCATTTTTTGGCTCTTTCTCAGGGATGCAAGTGCTTATATCTTGGAATTGATGATGATAGACAAGATGTTGGCACCACAGGTAAAGTGTTGTCATTGTTTGCTATCCTTGTTCTTTGGCACTTGGTAGGAATAGTTTAAAAACATAAATTGGAACTGGCCTTATGTTGTTGAACTATTAAAGCCTTTTGGATTCCTATGGAGCTCCAAAATGATACTTGCCTGTTCTTACTGAAGAAAAGATTGACTTGGTGACCTTTATCTAGAACATAAGATCAATAATTGATGTTCATACCAATTAGGAAATACTGTACCCTTTTCTTTTCTTTTTTATACAAAAACGGAAGGTCTAACTCTCATCCTTTTACTACAACAATAACGAAAATCCCCCCCACCCCGGATGAGACTCGAACTCAGGATCTCTCTTGAATTTGGGTGGATGCCTTACCAACTAGGCCAGCCCACTCGCTCTACTGTACCCTTTTCTTACTAACTCTCCTCTGTTTTTATGGTTCTGTATTCAATCACAAAAGGCAGTGTAATAAAGTGTCAGTCCTCGACAATTCAATGAGTTTTGTCATAGAACCAAAAAGATTAAGGGTCTTGAGCCAATAAAGACTAAGGGAATTGACTCACGAACAAATTGATTAGGAGCTCTCCACTGTAGAATTTAGATGTAGATCATTACTTGAGAAGTGACGGGAGACTTTGAATGAAGGCAGCAGATTAGAGTTAATGTTTATTGGAATATCGTTTATCTGAAGTGTGTGATAGTTGTAATGTTTGGTTTCTGAATGCTTATCCAAACCCTTATTTCTCATAAAAATTGATACTCAGAGCATATAAGATAATTTAGTTGAATTGCTTGACATGAAGAACCAAGCACATGTTGGTTTAACCAACTTTTGATTCTCCTCTACATTGTATATGCTATGGATATTGCTTTAGTGAGAAGAAAGTATAATAGGAAATGATACCTCTAATATAGTGATATTGCACATTGAGATTAGTGGAGAGAGAATTTGTCTCAATGTCGGGTAGGTCCCTTAAGTTGATCTTCCAAGGATAGTTTAGCAAATTAAATAACAAAAGACAAGTCATTGATAATTAGCAGGGAACAAGCTAGAAGATGTACCAAATTGGTCAATAAGAAAATGGACATTTGTTGATAAAAGGATTAGGTCAGTTATGTTGTATCAAGTCCCTCGCTCCTCTTTTCCCTACTTAACATGTGTTTTACGGAGAATGTGCGGTGAAGCTGTTTTATATGAAGAGTATTTTTTCTTCCTGTTATTTAATCTCAGTAATTGTTGTTAGGGGTGTGCACAGTCCAGTTGGTCCGGATTTTAGACATTTCTCAGACAGGATCGATGTGGTCAGTTTTGAAATACTGCAAACCGGATCAGACCAATTTATGGCCCTTGACCAGACCCCCTATGTTTTCGTATGGTCAGTCAAATTGACTTTGATCCTTTTCACATTTGGCATATTGAACTTTTAGGCTTAAATTAGCAGTCAGCCCATTAGTTTTTGGGCCACATTCAAAAAAATTATGCCTAGAGCTACATATAGAAAAAAGATAGTATGCTAAAAAAGGTATGTTATATAGTAGAATATGAAGCAAAAAGTACAATATGCTTGTATAACCATTTGGCGGTCCAATCGGTCTGGTCGGTTTTATCATTCCAATCGGTTTTTGCACATCCCTTAACATCATGTATAAAATTTTGGTTTATTTTGTGAAGAAGTCTCTTCCATTCTTGCAGTCATTGTTCGCAATTTGTTTTACAACCAGCCAGTACGAAGGAATCATGTACAATCCAGGTTCCTCTTATTCTTAGCAGCTTTTTACTTTTTGAGTTAAAATCTCAAGAGTTCTCTACTTCTTAATTGAAATGATTATTACACTGACAATACTTTATGCCAACTTGTTGCGGTTGTTGGATAATTATTTGAAGCCCCAAGAAAGTTCTGCACTCAGTTAAAGAATGTGTGCTCAGAATTGCACTTGTGCATTTGACTGTTTCCTTCAAAGTCATCAATGTTGAGAGGTTGTAATTCCCTTGCCTCATTTGCAAGTTTGATCTCATCTAATTGCAGGTTCTGCGTATTTACAGTTTTTCTAGGGCTTTTTCGACTTTGCCCCCCATTTTATATGTGAAACTAGAGTTGCCTCCTGTTTTCATAATCAATGGACTTCTGTACCCCATATGCGAGGGAATCTCAAAGAATTAAATAGAAATCGGGGATTAGTCAAAGGATTATGTTAAAAAAATTAGACATTGCCCTCCATTTTCACGTAATACTTTGAGATTCCCCTGAATTCAGGGGTAAAGTCTAATGATTATGCAAACGGGGAAAGTCTAACTTCACATTAAAAATAGGGGACAGATTCAAAAAAGCCCTTCTGTTTATATGATGCAGTGAGGACGAGCTGCTCTGCACGTATCCTTCAGCTTCTCCTTTGCCACTATTAAGAAGTGGTTTTGGGATAGAGGTTTCCAGTTCTCTACATGAAATAGATGTATCTAACAGTGATTTAAAGCTTTCGGGCTACATTTCTGATCCTTGCGAAATTTTCTCTGTGAAGGTATACATGGTTCACACTTATTATTCAATTCATTTTGAGTTCTTTATATTTGTTTTTAGCATCTATATATGTTTCTTATTTAAGGTTGTTCTCATTTTGCAGGCCTTCCAATATTTTTGTATCCATATATTTTTGAATTTTATATTGCGAAAAGACTACGATCTCTAGGAGGGTAGACTGGCAAATGATTGGATTTAGTATTTTGTGCATTTGTTTTCTTTTACTTCTACATGCAGACATCAACTCGAGGTTTATTTGCAAATGCCCGGTTCATAAACTATTGAATCAGTTGGGAGCTAGAATCAATGGCTCAGATCTGTTGAAGGCTAACGTTTCCCAAAATGGGAAACGGATTAGGTCCCAAACATATCCGGCCTACATTTTGAACTTAAGTTGCCCACGATCTCAATATGACTTAACTTTTGACCCATCAAAGACCTCTGTTGAGTTTAAGGTAACCTTTTTCCTCGTTCAATCAATAATTTCTGTACAATTCTGTTCTAATTAAAATCAGCCTTTCAGGCTTATCACGGTACCCAAAAATAGTTTCTATGTAATTCAAACCTTTGAGGATAAGGCTTTTAAAAAAAAATTTAGGATACAAATATGTTTGGAGATTCGTTGGATAATATATGTATGGAAAATTTCAAGTAAGGACCAAGTTTAAGGGGGCAAAAATATGAGTTTTTTGATGAAACTTGGTGGAGATGATCTCCATGATTAGTAGATTATCTCCACCAAATTTCATCAAAAAATTCAACCGGGAAGTGGATTAACCAAAAATTTGATTTATATATGTCCAGAAATGCGCATATATATATATATATATCAAATTTTCAGTTAACCCATTTCCCGGGTGAATTTTTTGATGAATAATTTTTTTTTTTATAACCATGGGTATCGGGGCCCCACCCCCACTAATCCCATGAGGCCCTGGTTGCTTGACTTGGAGACACCCTTAGTGGCCCAAGAAAGGTTTCACGCAGCGGGGAATGAAACTTTTGATGAATAATGGTGGAGATGATCTATTAATCATGGAGATGATCTCCACCAAGTTTCATCAAAAAACTCATATTTTTTTTTTGATAAGAAACAGAATATATTATTACTAATCAAAGAAAGTTACATCTGAGAAGAGCAATAAAGAAAGCAGTGGATGAGAAGACCACTACAAAGATGTTACAACTTAACCCAAAATAGCAGGCAAAACTAATTAGACCAAAAAACTACAACAATCCAACTCAAATAAAAGCCTATCCGTATTATCAAATAAATTAGTTGCCCTAGCCCAAAGACCAATCAGAAATATCAATTGATCCCATAAACTAGATACCGATCTAAAACAATCTTCAAAAACTCTCTCGTTTCTCTCTAGCCATATTGTCCAAGCTGTTGCCATCACTGACACCTTCCACAGATTGGCAGCTTTTGCGCTACTAAAGCTCCATTCTAGGCTAATGAAATCTACCCATCTTTTGGGGACAACCCCTACACCTTGTACAACCGAGCCCAAATTCTCCATGCATAGTTACAATGAAGCAGAATGTGATCAATCCCCTCAAGACCTTTACACAAAATACACCAAGACGATGACAAACACATGGATGGCCTCCTCTCTTGAATAATGTCACATGTATTCACTCTTCCTCTGAATACAAGCCAAGCAAAGACCTTAACTTTGGAAGGGATTTTTCCTTTCCAAATGAAGTTATAATGATGTGGAGTGATTGAGGGCGATGAGTGAGATAGTGTTTCAAAAAAGGACTTACAAGAGAATACACCAGAACTATGAGCAGCCCATACCGGTTTATCCAATGAATTTTGTATAAGATTAAAGCCATGAATCAAACCTAATAAGGAGACATACTCATCAACATCCCTATCAAGGAAGGACCTATGAAATGAAAGATTCCACGAATACTCCAAATGAGAAGACCAAGAGATTACCGAATGAATGGGCGCATTTTGATCACAAGAAATCCGAAAAAGTCTAGGAAAACTGTTTTTGAGAGGGTTATCCCCTACCCATGAATCCTCCCAAAAGCGGATTCTCTTCCCATTTCCCACAACCAATTTAATATGTTGCTCGAAGTCACTCCACACCCTTGAAATGGACTTCCATGGAGCACGAAGAGAGCCATTAATGTCATGAGAAGCGTCCCACCCATTCGGGTGAGAGCCATACTTGCTATAATCACATGCCAAAGTGAATCACTTTCAGGTGGGAATCACCAAAGCCATTTACCAAGCAAAGCCTTATTCCCCACACCAAGCCCTCCATCTATCTTTGGTCTTGTAACAACCTCCCAATTCACAAGATGATCTTTTTTTCCCTCCCCTCTTCCTTCCCAAAGGAAGTCCGTCATTATTTTTTCCAAACTTGATGCTACTTTATGGGGAATTTTGAAAAAAGAAAGGTAGTAAATTGGAATACTCCCCAGAACCGATTGAAGTAAAGTAAATCTTCCCCCCATAGAGAGGCACCCTCTATGCCACCCCTCCACTCTTTTTGAGACTCGTTCAACAACAGGGTTCCAAAACTCAATGTATTTGGATTACAACCTAACGGTAAACCCAAATAACTAAGAGGCCATTCCCCACACCCGCACCCCAGCATATTTGCAATTTCGGCCAGCCGTGATGGAGCTAAGTTTAGCCCCACCACAATGCTTTTACCCATGTTGATTTTTAGACCCGATACCAATGAGAATACCCTAAGCACCCCTGCCAAATTATTAGCCACAGTACTATCATTTGGGATAAAGAAAATGCTATCATCAGCAAATTGCAAATGAGAAATTTCAGTTTTATTATGGCCAATTTCAAAGCCTTTAACGACCTTCCTCTCGCATGCTCTTTTCATTAACCTACTTAAAACGTCCGCTACTATTATGAAAAGGAACGGTGATGGTGGATCCCCTTGACGTAACCCCCTCGAAGCCCCAAAAAGCCCACTCGGTTTCCCATTAATCATAACCGAGAAATTAACCGAAGAAAGGCACCCTCTAATCCACCTTCTCCATCTCTCCCCAAACCCTTTTTTATCCAAAACGAAATCCAGAAAATCCCAAAACTTGGTCCTTACTTGAAATGGACTCTCTCTCTCCATATATGTAACAGTACACAAAAATAATAACAATATATTTCTATTGTTGCTGTTGTTATTTTGAAGGGAGCCAATTGCAAGCTCTCATAGGTCACAAACAGCTTGTGAGAAATAGTATGATTTATGAAACACTTGATCACACGATAGTATTTCCTTCTTGACAATTTCTGATGTTCTATAGCATCTTATGTTTGCTTCCCCCCTGTCATTTTAAAAGTACAAATTGACACTTCAACTTCAGTTTTAAAATTACAAATGAACCTCCAAATCACAACGTATCCTATAGCATCCCCCAATGCATCCCATGGTGTATCCCAATGTATCACAACGTATCTGAATATCAATAATTTAGAAAAAAAAACTCAAGATTCTCTAAAATTTGTATATTTGTATCTAATACGTGTCATATGTGTGTCCATATCCGATACATATCAGATACGGATTCAGGGCCCTTTCGAGAAGTATCCGTGCTCCATGGGATATTATTGTTCAATTTCAAAATCTCATCTGATTCTTGACTTTTCCATAATATACTACAATAATGTAATTTATAGCGCAAACTGATATGAAAGGAAGATAGATCATATGTATATTATGCATTATTACATGAAATCCCAATTCGTTTGGCAACAATCTTTCTTTTACAGTTTCATAATTTTTTCTCAACCTGCACATGTTTGATTTAATATTCTCATAATTGAGCTTGTCTGGTACTTTGTTTTAGGATTGGGATCCCATACTTGCATTCATTGGAAAAGCCGTCCAACGCTTTTGGAGTCAAAATGCATCTTCTGGTAAACAACAGAACTCACTCATATCACTGAATACAATCATTATTTGGGGTTCAATTCAGTTCTTAAGCTTGTGATTGACTTCTCACATCTTTCAAGGCAATCTCCTTGGTAGCCCTGCTGATATATTAGGAAAAAATGATACAAGAAAGGAGGAAGATTATAATATTTTGTCTCTTGAAGAAGGTATGCTGAACATCTTTTTGTTAAGTAGAGCACTAATATCTACTCATTACACACATTTGTTACTGGTTTCTTAAGCTATTTCAAAACTGTATAACATCACCTTTGCAGAACCTATATTATAAGGGAGTTTTGTGTAAAACCAATCCCATCTCTTTTACAACACATCTAAGGGTGAACAATCCTTCACTTAAAAATTAAATCTATATTCACCCTTGGTCGCGCTTTACACTTGCATTCAAAAGTTAAATCAAAAGTAGTGTGCACATAAGCACCATCTACAGAACTCTCTGTGTGTGAGTCATTTGAAATTTAAATACAGCTCCCTCCCCCTGAAACTTCTATATCTATACTATGAAAGCTAAGTGTGGGTCTCATTTTGATGGATCACTTATAACAACATTTCAGGGCCAATATACACATATTAAAAATGAATGTATATAACTATATATACACACACATAGAGAGAGAGAGATGTGTATAAGTAAATATAAATATATAATAAAGACTAACCCATATTATTAAGGGTGTGGCTATTCCCTCCCATTCAATATTGTAGTACACTAAATTCAATCACAAATATATAAAAAGTGTTCCTAAATATGCATACAAAGTGGCGCTAAAGGTCATGTTGGAGGGTTAATGGCCATACTCATTATATATAGGTTCTACTAAATTTTTGTAGGCATGAATAGTGCTAGAAGCATGACCATATGTACGATGGTAGTGTCTTAGTTATGGTAAATGATGTGGTAGTGTGGTGTGTTAGGCACGGATTATACCTAGTTAGTGATTAGCTCTGTCTATAAAGCATGCTTGTGGACCTGGAGGAAAAGAACATCTGTCTGGCCTTTTTCCAGATTGTACGATTATTTTATTTTTTTAGATGAAATTTTATCAGATTTTCCTGCAGACTACGGGATTTCAAGAAAGAAGTTTAGGACCCACCATCACCAGGCTTCTCCTGACCTTCCATCCCCACAGCTGAAGATGCTACCAGAAGAGTCCATGCATATGTCTGCATCTAGAGACGGTATATTTTCACGTCAAAAGTCTTGCAGAAGTGCTCTAGAAGTTGAAGAGAACCAAACTGAGTTAGGTTTTGCTTGTCAAACAGACTATTCATTTGATCCATTTAAAGCAACAGTAAACATAGAGAATGAAAACCATTTGTGGGCATCCAATAGTAACGTTACCATTGCTGAAGATCAATTCTTGGAGAATGTGTTAACTATTGAAACAACCAATGAGCACGTGGCCTGTACACTAGGTTCAAGATGGGAGGATACAGATCTTGAAGTTGATGCCAATATGAGCTACGGATTGAAAGTGAGTGGATTAGCTGCTGATTACTTTGAAACAGGCGCCAGTGTGGAGGAGGTTACTGGGTATCATAATAAATTCTCCATGCAGAGTTGCTCTTCTAGGAGAAGTTTGCAATCTGACGGAGCACTTTCGGCAAGTAACGAAGGTTTTGAGTTTCAAATTGATGGATTTAGAACCAATAGAAAATGGCCTGACCATGATTATAGGGCTGATATTGGGGAAGTTTACAATGATAACCAGAGCATTGAACCATGGCAGAACAAGGCAGCAATTACTTGGTCTATGGGTTCAAAACTTTTGGCTAGAAATGCAAAAAAATCATTATCAAACGTTGGAGATTATTTTGCCAAAGCGAGTGACATTCCAACTTACTCGGTCAAACAAATTCGAAAATTTGGCCCAACTAATCGATCATCTAGTTCTGAATTGTCTCTTTTTTCACCGGTTTCCTTATTTAGGACCAAGCTTGAGGGGATAGAGAATTTCATTCATGAAGATGTGCTTGAAGGGGGCTTTAAGTATGATAGAGGCGTTGAATATGACTATTTTGCAGATACAAAAGTGAAAGATTGTAGTAATCTTGAGGATTATACTGATTGCAAGGTAGATATTTTCGATTTCCACAGACATAATCGCAACGATATATTATTTCCGAAACACTCTGATAAAACTGACTGGTTTGGTCTAGATTTGTGTGGGAAGGATTATGATAATACACGTGCAGCACCATTACACTACATATCTTCATTTAGTTATGTGGGCGAGGATAAAAATCAAACGGCTCAAATTAGATATCAAGATAGAATATATGACTCTGCAAAAAGGCCAAGAAGAAGCCATTCTGCTCCTCCATTTTACAGAGGCAAGAAGAAATTCTTTGGGTTAACTAATTGTGCAACTTCGCAAGGTACTGTTTCAATGCAATTTATCCTCTAGGGCTTGAAGAATGAGCAAAAATACAACACTAACTGATATTTCTGCATTTGTGCAGAACCTAGCAACTTGAAGGAAGGACCAAAATCATTTGGGGAATATCATCCATCTCCAAAGCCTAGTTATGTGAACAATTCATTGTACTGTGCTAGGTATTGTAGTTTTGGTACCCCGTATACAACTTGAGATATTTGATCAATTTTTTTGAATTAATGCTTCACTTATCATTGTGAGTATAATTTTCAGCCCACGCCTGAAGACAGCAAGGGATAATAATGAGATTCAAAATTGTGAAAAACCAGTGGTGGGGCAATCCCTTTGCAATATGAGTTCTGAAGGTAGATTTATTGGACCACTAGTCTTGCATACTTGCTGTTCTTAGAAAAAAAAATAATTCTATTGGCTTAATGGGTTACTCATATTGAGAGCCAGTGGCTTTATTTATAGTTTTATACTCAAAACAAGAGCTACATAATGATGAAACTTCTGATGTTGGACAAGAAGTCAAATCTCGTAACTAACGGGATTTAACATCTAATACCATAAGAAGATATAAAAGGAACTATAAAAATATCCAGCAAGAAGCATCTTTAAATAATCCCATGAAAACTTAGTAGTTCAAATCATTCTGTTTTTTGTTTCATTCTTTTTACTTTGTTCAAATAGTTCTCTCTTTCTTTCTCTCTCTCTCTATATATATACACTAGACTACGTTGCACACGGATGCGAGTGCGACTTGTATGTATATAATTTGGAGAGAAAGGTTCAATAGAAAGGATAGATGGACCTGCGTTTAAGCATGAACCTAGATTTCTTAGTAGCGAGTGATTTGAATCTGGTTGCAAGCATAATTTTTATGGAAAAAAAAGACTGCGGGGGAAAATTGGAAATCAAAAGGATGGTGGAGCCTCAAGAAGGTTGAAATCCGTCCTGGCTTTACATAATAGTATAGATGTTTGTGTATATATATATCCTTGTACTTTATCATTATTCTTTTATATATCGTTCTGTAATTTCCCATTACTTGCAACCTTTAATCCCTGAGTGATCTTCAGATTTCACATCAATGGAAACTGAAGAACCATCAGCTTCTGGGATAAAATGGCGGAAGAGCTGTCCTCAGGGCACAGTTGAGTAGCCTCGCAATTTCTCTCTCCTATATAGTTACAAAATGTTAACCATAGAATTGGTTTCATTACTTTACAATGTAGTAGTAATTATGAGTTCTTCATTTCTCTGTTCAGACTGGAGACAAATCACATAATCAGGACTCAAGTATACTTGACATCTCCTCTGGGATCTTGAACCTTGCTGCTGGTGATTCATTAGTTCCTAAATCCATCAGTAAGAACTGCCTGGAGGATGCCAAAGTTCTTCCGCAGATTGACAGGAAATTCATTCCGGTTGTAGCTGGTGGGGTTCTTGCTATTATTGACCAGGTATATTCACACTTATTGCTACTCTTTACATGTGTTTCTACATTTTCTTTCACTCCTTTTTTTTTTTTTGGTCGGAGGGGGGGAATGGGGTTGATGCATTGTACATCTATCTCTAACACTTACGAGACCTTGCAATGACGGGAGCCTCATGTAGTCTACCGACGTTTTATTTACCTAGGAGGACAAAGTTGATCACTTTTTTATAGGTGCCTTGAGTTAGCTTAGTAGAGGTGTCCCAGCATAGAATTCCTGAGAAGGGTACCGAGGATGCTGTCTTGGTAATTGTCACTTTTTTATAAGATCATTAACCGGCAATCCTATGTTTGGACTCGGTCCAAAATGTTGAGAATTGAGATTATGAGATTGATGATATTATTTACTATTTTAGTTATGTCTAGGAGTAGACCAGTGTTGAAATTTGTATATATTCTATTTATAGTATGTAAATATTTAGGATATATTTAGAGAATCCTTATAGAAGGAAACTCCTCTATCTTCTAGGTTATCTCTCTTGTATATATATGTGTACTTTTACTCAATGAATACAACAATTCTCTCATAATCTCACAACCAGAAAAAAAAGAAGAAGTCTAGGTGTAAGATCTCCTTGATTGATGTAATCAACTTAATTGAAGAAATCATTTGATTGATGCAGTCAATCAAGAATTCTTCCCATATTTTATTTGTCTTGGTTTGGCTATAAATCTATAATTCAATTGTAATTTATGTTTGATAGATGAAATAAAACTCTCCTCTTCTCTTAGGATACATGCTTCTCACCAGTGGGTGATGTATCTTATCACCGACTGTAGCCGTTATTACCCCTTGAATTTCATTTAGCAAACCCAAACCCTCAATTCTATAACCTCCCATATATGCTTTCTTACTTTCACTGCTCTCATTGCCTCTCCTTTGATATTCCATCTCTAATATCTTTATATTTCTCAAACTTTGTTCTCATGGCAGAATTTTATTTTTGGAGCTTTACCGGTTTGTATCATCTAAACCCCATGTTATAGGTGTTAAAAGTACATCTCCTCTTCTCGATAGGTGTTTCAAAGTACCTTTCTTCTTGATAGGTATTTAAAAGAACACCACCTCTTATTGGATTCAAATGATTTCCAATTGTTCGTTACTCACTCGTGCTATTGTTGTTCATACTACCTTCACCAAAGTGCATCCAAAGTTATTAACTAGCTTGAGAATTCTAGAGGCGTTTTGCTCGAGTCGGAGAGGGAGATAAAAGAGTGAAAATTTGGGATTTTTCGAGAGTTTATTCAAAGAGCGTGAGGGTAGAAATTTGGCATTGAAGGCCTGGATTGGGCAGCCATTGATAGGGTGGACAGAAGGATGCTAGAGGAGCCGTTTAAAGAGGAGGAGATCAAGGCAGCCTTATTTCTTTGTGAAGGGGATAAAGCTCTTGGACCGGATGGGTTTTTGATGTAGGCACTGCATCATGGGTGAGATACAATAAAGGAGGATATTATGAAGGTTTTCGGGGAATTCTATGATAACGGAGTGGTTAATGTGAAAACAAACGCCACTTTCATTTGTCTTATTCTGAAAAAGCTTAATTCCATCTCAATCAAGGACTTTAGACCGATTAGCCTTGTGACATCCTTGTACATGGTTTTGGCCAGAGTACTTTCTTTGAGATTGCAAAGGGTGTTAGGTGAAACCATTGATTACTCCCAAGGAGAGTTTGTGCAAGGGAGGCAAATTCTAGACTTAGTCCTAATTGCCAATGAGGTCGTGGAAGAGTATAGATCGAAGAAGAAGAAAAGGGTAGTTTTTAAAATCGATTTCAAGAAGGCTTATAGTTGGGATTTTTTGGACAATGTTTTGGAGAAAAAAGGTTTTGGGGAAAGATGGAGAAGGTGGATTAGGGGTTGCCTTTCTTTGGTAAATTTCCCGGTAATCATAAATGGTAAACCACGTGGGCATTTTGGTGCGTCTAGGGGATGGTGTCAAGGTGATCCGCTATCTCCGTTTTTATTTATTTTAGTGGCGGATGCCCTTAGTAGGCTTATGAAGAGAGCAAGTGAGAGTGACGTGGTTAGGGGTTTTGAAGTTGGGCAAAAAAACGTAAAAGCATCTCATTTACAGTTTGCAGACCATAGCATCTTTTTTGTCCCAAATGAGGATCAATACATAGAAAATTTGAAAGTAATCCTTAAGATCTTTTCTTTTGTTTCTGGGTTGAGTATTAATTTGTCAAAAAGTGTGGTAGTAGGGGTAAATTTGGCCTCCAGCAGGCTGTCCAACATCGCTCTAATTTTGGGGTGTAGTGGTGGTGAGTGGCCTCTTACCTATCTAAGGTTGCCGTTGGGCGGGAACCCTAGTAGTATGGCTTTTTGGGACCTTGTCATAGAGAGGGTTTCAAAGAGAATTGAAGGGTGGCATAGAAGTTGTTTGTCGAGAGGGGGGAAATTGGTATTGTTACAATTGGTTCTTGGGAGCATCCCAATTTATTATCTTTCAGTTTTTAAAATTCCAAAAAAATCGGCGAGAATATTGGAAAAATTGATGAGAGATTTTTTTGGGAAGGGTTCGGGGATGGGAAGAGGGATCACCTAGTTAATTAGGATGAGGTTTCAAAATCTAAAATGAATGGGGGGTTGGGTGTGGGGAATATTATCAAAAGAAATACGGCTTTGCTCGGGAAATGATTATGGAGATTCCCTTTTGGAGAGAGATTCACTTTGGTATGGGGTCATTGAATGTAAGTATGGGTCCCATTCTAATGGGTGGGACATAGGCATTGGGATTAGTGGCACTCTTCGTGCCCCATGGAAGTCGATCTCTAGAGTGTGGATTGATTTTATGCAAAACATTAAATTAGTAGTGGGTGTGGGGGATAAAATTCGTTTCGGGGAGGATTTATGGGTGGGGAATAGTCCTTTGAAGGACTTATTTCCTAGGATTTTCAACCTATCTTGCAATCAGAACATGACTATTTAATTGGTTTCCTCTTGGTCTCCAAGCTTCTCTTGGGGTCTGGCTTTTCTTAGAAATTTAAATGATAGGGAGTTTGTTGAATTTTCAGCCATGATGGAGCTGATTCAAAGTGTCTCTTTGATCTAGAATTATCCTGACAAAAGATCTTTGGCAGCTCATTCCTCCTGTATTTTTTCATGCAATCTTTCTGTGATGTTCGCACCCAATCATTTCAGTCAATTTCAACTTCTCAGTCCAGTTTCATTTGGAAGCATGGGGTTCCTTCCAAAAGTAAAGTGTTCGCTTGGTTTGCTTTAAAGGGGAAAGTTAACACATGTGATGTGATTCAAAAGAGGATGGCCTACCTGGTGCTTGTCACCCTTTTGGTGTGTGATGTGCAAACAGAATGATGAAAACATTGATCATATTCTCCTTCACTGTGGGTTTGTTAGGAGGATCTGGGCATGGTTATTTGAGGTGTTCAGGGTAGTTGGTGCTATTCCCAGGAAGTGGTCAGAGTTTATAGAGTTGAAATGGCATTTTGATAAGGGTCAAAACAAACAGAAAGTTTTGCGGTGCTAGCTGCACCTTGGGGTGTATGGATGGAGAGAAACAAATGTATTTTTGAAGGGAAAAGTAGCTCAGTTGAGGATCTACGGGATTATATTATATTTCTTTCAGGATTATGGGCTAGGGCGTCTAGAGTTCTTGATAGTTCTGAATGTTTTCTGTTTAGTATTGATTGTGCTAGTTTATTAGATAAGTGAGCCCTGAGTGTGTAGTGGGTGTTTTTCTAGTTAGCTGGGTTATTTGTAAGTTTGGTGGAATTCTCTTTCACTAGTCTGTTTATTTCCATGTTGCTTCTTTGATGTATATGCTTTTCAAGTGTCAATAAAATTTTGTTTCTTATCAAAAAAAAATTCTGTTTGCAGCAAGTTGGGAGTGATTGACATCTACTCTCCAACTTGAGGGGGAGTGTTGAGATTATGAGATTGATTATATTATTTACTATTTTTAGTTAAGTCTAGGTGTAAGATCTCTTTGATTGGTGTAATCAACTTGATTTGATTGATGCAATCAATCAAGGATTCTTCCATATTTTCTTTGTTTTGGTTTGGTATATGAAATAAAACTCTCCTCGTCTCTATAAAGTTTCTCAACACAAAATTCCAAAGCGTTTTGTTAGTCTTCTATAGTAATAGCTAAATAAAAATAGACGACTAATTGAATATGCATAAACACCTTCCCATTTGTGGGCCTGCTCATTGGAGACGCACATTCATGCGAGGGGAACGGTTAGAGCTTCAGCATATGACTAATTTGACTGTACTTAAATTACCTTGCCATTTTGCTCTATTGACTTTCACGATGGTGCTGTCATACAGCATGCTGCTGATGAAAGGATACGCTTAGAAGAACTGCGTCAGAAGGTAAAAATATTGTAGTAGTTTTTTGAAGTATCAAAATATCTTTTTCTTGTGTGACTTAGAATAGACCCTTGAAATTCTTAGGTGCTATCCGGAGAAATGAAGAAAATTACCTATCTGGATGCAGAGCAAGAGTTGGTAAGTGCGCTTTTGAAGTGCTCTCTCTCTGTATGTGTGTGAATTTCTTCAGCTCTTTTTCAATTCTTATTTTTTTTTAATTTTTTTTTTCAAATTACAGATTCTGCCTGAAATGGGCTATCAGTTACTGCAAAACTATGCTGAGCAGGTTCAGAATTGGGGTTGGATCTGCACCATTCATTCTCAGAACTCAAGGTCTTTTAAAAGGCAAGTTGACTTTGTTTCTAGGAAACTTTGTATTGAGTTTATTGTCCACCAAGAACACAGAGTGTGTGGGGTTCATTATCAGTGAGAATCCCCTTAAAATGATGCCAATATTTGTATATTATATATGCCAATGCTGAAATACTTTATCTTCTCTTCACTTGCAGGAATTTAAATCTTCTGCACAAGAAGCCATCTGTTGCCACCCTAGTTGCAGTGAGGCGTCAACTCTTTCCCTTTTTTTGAAAGGAAAAAAATTGTCTTGTAACTAGTATTCAATTTATTTTGCAAGCTGAAATTGGTTTTTCTTGAACAGGTTTTCAGTTCTGATTTTATATCCATTCAAAAACAAGTTTTGTGCATATCGAAAATATAGGAGGCGTAAGTGCCAATTGCGTCTGTGTCTTTTGCTATTAGACGTAACTATTTTCTTTATTGGACATACAGGTCCCCCGTATTTTGGGTGTCAGCTTAACTGATGCAGATCTCTTAGAGTTCCTGCAACAGGTAATATTTGAGTAGCCTTTCAGGTTTGATAAAAAAGTTGAAAAATAATTTAAACTCTTCTAAATTCATGTGAAGATGGAAAAAGAGATGACTGATTTGGTAAGATGTTTGCATCTTTTTCTCCTTGTTCATAGAAAAATTTCTTACCCATGAACCAAATAATTGGATTCCATGGAAAAACAAAAAAGTAATAAACCAACTCACCAACTCACCAAATCACTTCTCTTTTTCCATCTTTTCATAAATTTGACAATGCTTTTAATCATTTCCAAACTTTTTTATCAAACCAACCCTTAGTGTCTTTGTTATTTCTCTTTGAAGGGTACTTAGTCACCTTCATGAATTGTATCTGACGTCTTTCTTTCTTTGTGTTATAAACCTTAGCTTTCTGATACTGATGGATCTTCAGCAATACCGCCATCTGTTCTCCGGATCCTTAATTCCAAAGCATGCAGGGGTAAAACTCTACATCCCAAAATTTTAATCACATTTCACATTTTAAAATTGGGTAAATTTTCCTTAGGACCTCCTCCTCTTGACAAAGTTTTATTAGGTTTCGTGTTCTGCTGCTGCAAAACACTACTGATCTCCACCAAGTTTTCAGAAAATTGTCCAGAGGCCTCATTTCTATTAAAAAAATCCATAGAAATATGATATAATGGTCATTCTAACATTCTCAATTAACTTTAAGAGATTATTTAAAAAAAATACCAATTAAATAGTAATCAGCAGTATTTTGAACAAAATAGTGTGTTCGATCAACATGTGGTCATCAGCAGTATTTTGAACAAAAAATGTTTGTATTTTTTGGAATATTGCATTTTGTTCAAGAGAAACAGCTCGTGCTTGAGAAATATCCTAAATTTGCTGATATTATGTAGGTGCAATCATGTTTGGCGACAAATTGTTACCTTCAGAATGTTCTCTCATCGTTGAAGAGCTGAAGCAAACGTCTTTGTGTTTCCAGGTATCTTTGTAATACTCTCCTCGTCTGTAATTAAGATAATTACTTTCCTTTCAGGACATAGGTGTACCAAATCCTGCAATAAAACAATTAAGTTTCATCTTGTCCATTGATTATGTCGAACTTCGAGCATCTCCAAGAGCTCACTGAAGTGCAAAATTTTGATGAATTGTGTCTGCAAAATGAGCTCCGTAGGTGTAGCAGAAGTGACTCTTCAATGTGAACTGAAAAGCACTTCTCTCCCTTCAATTTTGAAGATTGCCTACTCACTCTTCAAATATTTCTTTTCATTATTTTAGTGTGATATCACATTAAAGTAAATGGTTTTTCCCTTTTCAAACTAAAAGTAAAGGAAAATATTATTTTTGAAGAGCCTATTGGAGTCATTTGAAGACACATTGTAAAAGGTGCTCATCAAAAGTACCCCCGTCCCAAATGAAGATTTACCTCTTCCCTTTCTAGGACTGCCCGAATTAAGAGTTTAGATTTCTTTTTGGGACATGATCAATGTATCAGTCTGCCCATTTCGAAATGCAGGTCTATTGTCGTACGCCTCACATATATAAAAAAATAGAAGCTCCTACTTTACAAAGAGCAATGTACATGACAGTAACATCTTAATTTAAGTTTGGAGAGGAGGAAAAAAAGGGGGGTGGTTGTGAAATTTGGCAACACTTTTTCAGCAATCAATCAATTCAATAACCACGATAGAAGCTCCTACTTTACAAAGAGCAATGTACATGACAGTAACATCTTAATTTAAGTTTGGAGAAGAGGGAAAAAAAGAGGAGGGGGTTGGTTGTGAAATTTGGCAACACTTTTTCAGCAATCGATCAATTCAATAACCACGAAGAGCTGTGGTGGTTTGTGTACAGTGTGCTCACGGACGACCAACAACAGCACCCCTTGTGAACATGGAGATGCTTCATAATCAGATAGCTAAGCTTGGCTCATGGAGTGGTGCTTCTAACGAGTCATGGCACGGCGTACATCGGCACAAACTCAGCCTAGAACGTGCAGTGCAGCGTTTAAGGTCAGCTGGAGGTCAGTGTTAGAAAGATCGGAAACTGCCAAAATATTACTATTTTCATGCATTTTTCTCGAGGTTTTAGAATAGATTGGCACGTTGGTATAAACTTGCTTGCTTTCTTACACGTAAATCCTTACATAGGTGAAACCGCAGCTAATTTTCCAGAGTCTCTTGTACATGTTGCTCCTGTGAATCACTTAAAACTTAATGGAATTCCTTGTGGTACGTATAGTCCCTTTGTATAAATACATTTGAGTACCAATAATATTTTAGCTAGCATGTAGAGAGTTACAACCATAGAAATTGGGCTTGTATCAACAAACTTTTATGTCCTGTTATGATTCACGGAGGTACAACCGTATAAACAAATGATTGTTATCAACATCCTTCATCTGCAGTAACAAATCTCAATTTTTCCCTTTATGCGATAAGCATAGCTTGTTTGTTTATCCACAATTGAAATTTTCGACTGGGTCCACTGAATTTCACTTCAATCTTCTTATTAAGCAAAAATTTAATAAGAAGAAATGGAACTCCTTTTTAAGCAAAACATTTGGCCACCATTGAGATAGCTTAAAAAGGAGTTAAATTAAAAAGTTCAACCATCATAAACAAAAAATTAGATTACTAAAAGGTCTAGTTTAGAGAGGAGAATCGCGTGAGGTTTATTTGAATTACGGAGGGAAATAAACCCTATATTAAATATGGGTTCTTTTACTAGAGATATACAATAATTGATGACTTTTTATATTTTTTAAAAAAGGGTGTTGAAATTGGTTTTTAAGGGTGCTTTTACGAGCACTCTTAATTTTACCTTTAAGGTTGGTGAAGTTATTTACTTTAAAATAAACTTGTCAATTAAGGACTCCATCTTAAATTAAGTACCCCCTCCTTCCCTATTAGAGATTTTTTTTTGGTAAGAATCTATTATTTTCATCTTAAAGAAAAAAATTATGTGTATTACATATTCCTAAAATTTCTAGAACATTTTCTTTCATAAATTAGGAAGGAACAATTTGCCCATTCTCTCTTGCCACATTAGTCCCACACTTAGAAGACCATCAATCATAGTATAGTTAAAGTAAGACTCAAAAGGGTAAATTATTAGGAATCGTCTTAATATGATGACCGATATTTGTTAATATGGACATCCCAAGAGGTCAAGATAGATAAATAACGGAGATGAAATGAATGCTTTTTACACAAATCCCAACATATAGCTCGTTTAAATTGAAGGAATGAAATATAATCTAATAAATTTAACTTTTATCCTTGTGTGGATAGTTAATTGGAAAGCCCACTCAAATTACTCATTTTAGAAGGAAGATTAGCACGCACTCACGATTAGCATACGGACACCAAATATATGCAGCAAAGGGATCAATCCATCAATTTATTGTTCAACCATTAACAACAGATCAAGTTCGATCTAAGATAAATAAATAACCAATTATCCTCATAAAATGCGTACTAAAAATGCGCACTCTGTGACAAGTACATACATTTAAAACTAAGGGAGCCTTTCACCTCCCGCGCACAGTTCCCACAAGCGCATGTTTCGCTCTTCAGTAATTTCGGTCAAACCAAACTCTCACTCTCTCAAAATAGCTCACCTGCAACTCTCACTCTCTCAAAATATTTCACCTACAACACAACCAAACCCAAACCCCCTTCCCGTTCAAATGTTCAAATAGCTCTCTCTCTCTCTCTCTAAAATGGTTATGCCAACTGCTCTCTCTCTCTCTCTCTCTAATTTCGAGCTAGCTCTATCTCTCTCTCCGACCGACGAGCCTTCTCTCTCTCTCTCTCTCTCTCTCTCACGGCATCCCGCCATTCCCCCTCTCTATCTCTCACGGCATCAAACTAGCTTTCTCTCCCTCTCTCATGGCATCAAACCCAACGGCGACGAGCTCTCTATCCCTCTCACACGGCATCAGCTAGCTCCGAAATTAGTAAGTGAGTCTCACTCTGTCTTCTTTTAATTTCTATTGTTGGTTTCTTTGTGTTGGTTTATTGAGATGGAATTTTGCCTTCAAATTTGGGTTTGGTTCGGCTAATACAAAATGTGAAAATTAAGGAAATTCTCACAATTTAGACTTTGGTTTCTATGTTGTTGCAGCTGTTTTGCTTTCGCTCGATGGGAATTTTGGGCTTGGTTTGCCTAGTTTATTATTATTAAATTTAAGAAAATGCAAAGTATTTTTGTAATGGTAGAATGTGAGTTGGTTATTTCTGTTGTTGGTTTCTCTGTTGCTGTTGTTGTTTTTGTATTAAAGGGTAGAATGTGTATGTATTTTGCTTGGTATGGCTAGGTTATTTAAGGAAAATTAAGGAAATGCTAGGTATTTTTGTAATGGTAGAATGTGAGTTGGTTATTTCTGTTTTTGGTTTCTCTGTTGCTGCTGTTGTTTTTGTCTTAAAATTGGTTTTCTCTTAAAATTGAAATGAATGGGAACTTAGTGTATGTATTTTGCTTGGATTGTTGCCTGTTGGATTTTTTTGCCCGGATCCCACTGGTGTGTATGCACCATATTTTTTATGTGGATTAGTACTGATAATTATGTGTATTTATTTTGTTTGTATAGCTTCACGATAATTGTTTGTGAAAACAATGGAAAATTTAGATACTGAAGTAGGGAGGAGTGAAAATTTGGATAATGAAAGTAATTTATAGCTAGACTCAAATGAAGATAATTTGACTTACATTCCTCAAGTATCAGATGAGCTGGGGCCAAAAAAGGGACAACAATTTGAGACAATAGATGATGTTGTGACATTCTATAATGCTTATGCTAAAGCAGTCGGGTTTAGTGTACGCGCTTGGACTACCAAGAAAGAGCCGGGAAGTGACGAGATAAGGAGAAATAAGTATGTTATAAACAAGGAAAATCATCAAGAATTGCTGAATTTGGAAATACAAGACGCCGAGGAAGCTTAGGTGAGGATTATACGGCCAAACTCGCAGTTTTAAAATCAAACTCCAATAAATATATTGTTACTGTTTTCAACGAGGGGCACAGCCACCCATTATCGACACCAAGTAAGGTTCACCTTTTAAGGTTTCATCGTAATGTTTTAACTGCAACAAAGTCTCTACTTAAACAGTTGTCTATGGTAAATGTACTACCACATTAACAATTTAGTTTTCTTGGAGTGCATTCTGGAGGATTAGAAAATATTAGATGCACGTAAAGAGACTTGTATAATCATTAAAGGGATATATGTGCGGATACGAAGGGACACGATGGTCAGATGTTTTATGAGTATTTAACATTTGAACAATTGAAAAATTCATCATTTACTTTTAAAATTGAGACTGACGAGGAACAAAAGATTATTCGTTGTTTTTGGTTTGATGCAACTTGAAGGCGGGCTTACAAGTTATCGGAACCTCCTTGGATACCTCTTTTATGGTAATCATTCATGTTATCGGTGAAATATATTTGATTTCCTTTAAATCTAGGGAAGTCACGGCATGAGATTGACGTAGAGGAATTGAAACCCACAAATAATATTTTGTCACCAATACTTTTCACCTTAGACCAGTTTAAATTGATTAGGTCATGTTTGTAAACTCGGAAGCTCGAGGTTTTATAGAAGCAGAAAACACCTTCACAATAATCTCTTAGACGTTCACGTACACGTCGTGCGACCATTATTAGCCCCCCCATTTGAAGACTCCACCAAATAAAGGTAGGATCTCGTTCTTCGACATAGTTGTGATGCAATTTGTTTGACCTTCGAATCAGGATCCATATTCTCAAACACAAGAAGTTGGCCTTGGGGTTTTAAGGCGTGTAATTTCCCTTTGTGGAAGATAATATCCATGAATGTACCTTGTTCTTTATAACAAAAGGATGTCCATTTCTTATCGCCATGCTTGCAATATGCCAATCTCCTATACGAACCATAAATAGAAACCACTGTGCAATCGTCCCTCAAGGGAGTTGTGTTGAAAAAAAATTGGGTATTAAAGTAATGTTTTGAGCCATTTAGAGCGTAATTTTAAACGAGACTTCACACTCGGTTGTGAAAAAGAATTATAGATTCGTGTTCTCCTCTGTGAGTACCTCGAAATCGTATTTTAGTTTGCTCAAAACAGATATGGGGTGAATGAGAAATTGTCATCCAAAACGAGCTACTTGAGATGGAAAAATGGAATGGAAAGAGTTAGTCCCACATTGGAATTTTGTGGGTAAAGCTATAAGCTTATAAAGGGTTACTTTCCATTAGCTCTTAAGCTTCTAAGAAAAATGAGGCTCTTTCTCTCGCACCCAGGCGCAAGGGGGTGCAAACCACGTACCGAATTTGGCTTGTGTGCGCTCGCACCTGCGAACACGAATGTCGCTTTGAAAATGGCCAGCCGCGCGGGGTCAAGTTTTGCCCTTAGAGCAGGTTTATTTTTCTTCTTCTCCATTTAATCTCTTTAATGACACCCGCTTTTTTATTTGAATTACTCTTAATTAAGAGATTTTAAAAATGTTTAAATTAATTCTTGCATTTAACCTACAAAATGGTTTTGAGTTAAATGCATGCAATTATGCTATTAAGCTCCTTCCCCATGTATAAATAGGTGGTTCTTGAGACATATTCCACACAACAAAAAACACACATAAATTTCACACTTCTTCTCTAGATTAGTTTGTATCAGTTGGTGATAAATTAAGTTCAATATACAACAATACGTTCGATTGTTAGTAACACCGAAGTGCAAAGGTAGATACTCTTCTACCGTTTCATCCTGGGAAACAAACACCGATAGCAAACCTCAAAGCATCAAGGGAGGCGGCGTAATTGTTTTAAGGAGATTGTGTGATACACGAGACTCGATTTTTTAAATTATGTGTATTTTTACTTCGGTTATTCGTACTATTTTGCTAAGAATCTTAAAACAATTATTGCTTATTTGGTTTTGCAAAGTTACTGCCGACGAAATAAACTATTGGTTCTGCCGTAGCAAAAATTTATTCTGCCGAGTGAAAAAAAAAAATGTCTGTCGAGTAAGGAAAATTTTTTCTGTATCTGCCGAGTAGGAAAAAATTTTGCCGAGCTAGTTTTTCCTTCAGTTGGGTCGAAAAAGTTTTTTTTTTACTACGGCTTGGCTGAGTAAAATTGAATTGGTTCTGTTTTGTTAATATGTGAATTAACTCTTTGTTTTTGCAAAGGTACCATGACTATGTAAACGAATGTCACTCCTATTACTTCGACCACGCCATTAAACCCTGTCGTGACTACTTCTGGAACTGTTCCCACTTCTGCCCCTGTGACTGCCAATGTAGTGAAAGGGGAAAAACCAGAAAAATTTAATGGCCAAGATTTTAAGAGGTGGTAACAGAAAATGATGTTTTATCTTAGCACTCTTAATCTGGCTTGGTTTCTGACCGAGAAAAGGCCTAAGCTCAAGGAGGGTGAGCAAAATGTCCAAGCGATTAGTGCCGTAGATGCTTGGAACCATGCGGATTACTTGGCTAGAAATACTATAATGAATGGCTTGGCCGATTCTTTATACAATGTGTACATTGAAAATAAAACTGTTAAGGAACTTTGGGAAGCATTGGATCATAAATATAAAATCGAGGATGCCGGTACCAAAAAGTTCATTGTTGGTCGGATCCTTGATTTTAAAATGGTTGACTCCAAGACTGTAATAAGCCAAGTACAAAATCTCCAACTAATTTTGTATGAAATTCACGCAGAAGGGATGACTTTGAGCGAGAGTTTTCAAGTAGCATGCATAATTGAAAAACTACCTCCGGCATGGAAAAACTTTAAGAACTACTTAAAGCACAAATGAAAAGAGATGGGAGTTGAGGACCTTGTGTTAAGACTTCGAATTGAAGAAGATAATAAAAGTTCTAAAAAGGGGGGGCCAATACCACTTCGTTTGCTGGCAAGGCAAATGTGGTGGAACATGGTCAAAGTTCAAGGAAGAACAACAACAAAGGTAAATGAAAGATGTTGGGGCCGAAAGGAGGAATCTCCAAAAAGCCAAAGTTTCAAGGCAAGTGCTTCAACTATGACAAGTTGGGTCACAAATTTTTCGATTGTAGGCTGCCCAAAAGAAACCGAAACAAGGAAACAAATATGATTGAAAGCATTGCTAAAGAAGTTTTTGATATTAATCTGTCGACAGTGGTGACTGAAGTGAACTTGGTGGGTTCAAACCCAAAAGAATGGTGGATTGACACGGGTGTTACTCGTCACGTGTGCTTTGATAAAAACTTGTTTTCTACGTTTCAACCTATTAAAAATGGGGAGAAAATGTACATGAAAAATTCGGCTACCTTTGAAATCAAAGGAGAAGGAACAATGGTTCTAAAGATGACATCTGTGAATGAATTAACTTTGAACAATGTGGTCTACGTACTCGAAGTCTGCAAGAACTTGGTGTCGGGTTCATTGCTAAATATTCATGATTTTTGACTATTGTTTGAGTCAAATAAGTTTGTTTTGTCTAAGGGTGGAATGTATGTGGGGAAGGGGTATATAAATGGTGGTTTATTCAAAATGGATGTAATGACTATTATTAAGAATAATAATAAAGCTACTTCTTCTGCTTATATGCTTGAGTCTTCAAATTTGTAGCATGGTAGATTAGGACATGTTAATTATGATTCTTTACGAAAATTAATTAACCTAAATCATATACCTTCTTTTTAAATTGATTCAAAACACAAATGTGAAACTTGTGTTGAGGCAAAACAAACGAGATCATCATTTTCTAATGTTGAAAGAAACACTGGACCTCTTGATTTAATCCATAACGATATATGTAATTTAAAAATGACACAAATAAGAGGTGGTAATAAATATTTTATTACTTTTGTAGATGATAGTACAAAATATTGTTATGTGTATCTACTCAAAAGTAATGATGAAGCTATAGAAAAATTTGTTCTCTATAAAAATGAAGTTAAAAATTAACTTAATAAGAAAATCAAAGTACTTAGAAGTGACTAAGGTGGTGAATATGAATTTCCATTTGCTGAGGTTTGTACTCAACATGGAATTATTCATGAAATGACTGCACCTTATTCACCTCAATTAAATGAAGTAGCTGAACGAAAGAATTGGACATTGAAAGAAATAATGAATGCAATGTTGATTAGTTCGGGTTTATCACCCAACATATGGAGAGAAATCATTCTTTCGGCTAACTACCTTTTAAATAAGGTGCTCAAAAAGAAAGAGGAGAAAACTCCATATGAGTTATGGAAAGGGAGAAAGCCATCTTACAATTATTTACGCGTGTAGGGATGTCTTGCTAAAGTGGTAGCACATTACCTAAAGCGGTGAAAATATGACCAGAAATGGTTGATTGCATTTTCATTGGATATGCACAAAATAGTAATGCCTATCGATTTCTTGTGCATGAATATAATATACTTGATATACACAAGAATACAATCATAGAATCCAGAAATGCATTATTTTTTAAAAATGTGTTTCCATGTAAGAAAGAAGAAATGAATTCTTCTAAACGAACACATGAGAATATTAACAACGCTTATAAGGAAGTAGAGGTAAAGCCTAGACGTAGTAAAAAGGCAAGAACGAAAAAATCTTTTGGTCCAGATTTTTTAACGTATATACTAAAAGGTGAACCTCAAACTTATGAACAAGTTGTGAATTTAAATGATGGACTTTTATAGAAAGAGGCTATCAAGAGTGAAATTAATTCTATTTTGCAAAATCATACTTGGGAACTAGTGGATCTCCCACCTAGTAGCAAACATTTAGGTTCCAAGTGGATATTCAAAAAGAAAATGAAAGCAGATGAGTCAATTGATAAATATAAAGCAAAGCTTATGATCAAAGGTTATAGACAAAAAGAAGGTCTTTATTACTTTGATACATATTCTCCCGTAATGAGAATAAATTCTATTAGACTGGTACTTGCAATTGCTGCTTTGCGCAATCTTGAAGTACATCAAATGGATGTGAAAACAGCTTTTCTTAATGGAGATTTAGAAGAAGAAATCTATATGGAACAACTTGAGGGTTTTTCCTCTCCTGGTCAAGAAAAGAAAGTTTGTAAATTGGTGAAGTCTTTGTATGGTTTAAAGCAAGCACCAAAGCAATGGCATGAGAAATTTGACAACGCTATGATTGCGAGTGGATTCAAAATTAATTAATGTGACAAATGCGTTTATATCAAAGATTTTGAGAATGGATATATCATTGCATACCTATTTATATATGACATGTTTATTGTTGGTAGTAATGATAAGATTATCAAATCTACAAAGAACATGTTGAATTCAAGGTTGACATGAAAGATATGAGACTAGCTGATGTTATTTTGGGAATTAAAATCACAAGAACATCAGAAGAACTCATATTGAGCCAGTCTCATTATGTAGATAATATTCTTAAAAAATTTGATAAAGATAATTTTAAGGTGGCAAGAACACCCATAGACTTAACTTTACATTTATCCAAGAATAAATGAGAGAGTATTTCTCAAGTAGAATACTCAAGAGTCATAGGCAGTCTAATGTACTTAATGAGTTGTACAAGACCAGACATAACATATGCCGTCAGTAAACTGAGCAAATATACGAGTAATCTCAGAGCCGATCATTGGAAAGAAATGGTTAGAGTACTAAAGTACCTACGGTTTACTCGTAATTATGGACTGTACTATACTAGATATCCAGCTGTACTTGAAGGATACATTGATGCAAACTGGATATCTAATGAAAAGGACTCCAAATTCACTAGCGGCTATGTATTTATGCTAGGAGATGGAGCGGTCTCGTGGAAATCCTCAAAACAAATTGTGATTGCCAGATCCACTATAGAATCTGAATTTATTGCATTAAACAAATGTGGGGAAGATGCTGAATCGTCTAATATGATAATCGATATGTGTTAAAAGACCTAAAAGAAAAATTCGCAAGCCGACTTCAATAATAACGTTATATCTTTTTTTCATGCTTTTGCATTACCTAATTTGAAATAATCAAGTTCTCTCTCTTTTTTTGCATTTTCTTTAGCTTTAATACGGAGGTAAGGTCTTTGTCCTCGCGGACGGATCTAAAAATTTTCAACAGGGTGTGCTACAATTAACAAAAAAATTTATAAAATTTTCTTCTATACAAATAAACTTTTTGTCTATGAAATAGAATTAACAAGACAGTAACTGAAGTTGTGTTTTACAAATTAAGATTGATATTCAAATCAATATTCAATTAAGTATGACGATAAAAAGTAATTCGTCTTTTTTAAAATTCATACTATGAACCATCTAAAAGAGATTGTGAGACTGACAATATGAAATAGATGAATTAATTTATAAAGTTGGCATACTTTGTAAGTTTTTCGTTTATAAATATTTCTTTTCTAGCGCTACGGCTAAGTTAATAATAACAGACATACTAATTTATTATATTATTTTTTTAAAAGAATAAAGTCATATATATATATGTTAGTGAATTAGGGCAATAATCATGCATCGCATACACTAATTTACGCACTAATCATTGAATCCTATGATCTATGCAGTTCAATAAGATCGACAGATGACATACCTTAATCGAGATTTGATGTCAATGAAACGAACAGGATGGATCTGATCCTTCTGTTGTTGTCGTCCTTAGCGTAGAAAACACGACGCCTCTACGGTATGCACACACGAACGAGATGAGATCTTGCTTGGTGTACTAGCGCCCTCTAGGGTTCTCTCTGCTATTTCGAATTTTCTTGCCTCTCTCAATTTCGTTGACGGCCAAGAAGAACAAAGGTTCCCTTTTATAAGGGAACCCTAGTGAGAACCCTAAGCAACAAACGAACTGGGCCCAAGTCCAACTTGGCCCGTTTTAATTCGTTTTGATCCAACTCGTTTTGGTGTGCGACCCTGTAGGTTTTACACTCTTTGGCCGTACAATTAAAACCCGTTTTATTATACGAACAGTAAGCGGTTTCTAGTAAAACATTACTATTATCCAAAGGGTATAAAGGTCAAAAACGACACAACCTTAAATTGATATTTCACACATTAACTCCTTTTGTCAATCGATATCTAGATTGAACACAAGACTAGGCAAGTGTCATTCTTGTATAGTTCAATCTTTATTTCTTGATCTCTAAGTATAATTAATCCAAAACAAATGACATCTCATTTGTGCATGGCCATGCAAATATTAATTACACTTATCAAGGGGCCCAACGATATCTCTCTCAATATATGAGAGTGACAAATCCCATCTTGATCAACCACATACCTCTACATAGTTCATAGTATGCTCGGTCATCATCTTTATAATTACTCGGTCAAGAGCAACGTTTGATAATGCCTGACATGCTAATCCCTATGTTGGTAACCATGGCGATCTCAGGTCTGAGGATAATACGATATCACAAATGGGGAACATCACTGATGACATTATGTAACACTCCTCGCAGTGTCCCCAAAGCGGGTCAGTCCAATACTTTGTTCCCTAACAAGTATCAGTATGTTCAGCTTGATATCTCCATATCCATGACTTGTGGAACATAGTCATCAGCTGACCCATACTCTAATCATTATATCAACGTGATCCTAGGTTATTGATACATGATTAGGGACATCTAAACAATATTATTATTACATTACTAGCATCCCACAATCTAGTCACGTACTTGATGAACTAGTATTAATAAATATTATTTACAAGAGATTATAAAGTAAAATAAATAAACTTTATTAATAAAAATAAGCATAAGATATCCAAGTACAAATCATAATCTATGAATAGTCCTAGGACATATCTCTTTCAGTCTCCCACTTGTACTAGGACCATTCATTCATAAAACGAATGCCTAATGCACTAAAATGACGATCATGTTTAGTTTGAGAAAGTGGCTTAGTCAAAGGATCAGCTACATTCTCGTCTGTGGGAACCTTGCATATCTTCACATCACCATTACTGATAAACTCACGAATGAGGTGATAACGTCTCTGAATATGTTTGGATTTTTGGTGCGACCTTGGCTCTTTAGCCTGAGCAATAGCTCCATTGTTGTCACAATACAAATCCACTGGATTGGTGCTACTAGGAATGACACCAAGTTCAGTGATAAACTTCTTTACCCATACTGCTTCCTTTGCTGCTTCTGAAGCAGCAACATATTCAGCTTCTGTTGTAGAATCAGCAACTGTGGCTTGCTTAGAACTCTTCCAACTCACAGCTCCACCATTGAGACAAAACACAAAACCGGATTGTGATCTGAAATCATCCTTATCTGATTGAAAACCAGAATCCGTGTACCCATTTACAACCAACTCTTCTTCCCCACCATAAATCAAGAATATATCCCTAGTTCTTCTTAAGTACTTGAGGATATTCTTGACAGCGGTCCAGTGACTCTCACCTGGATCTGACTGGTATCTGCTAGTCACGCTCAATGCGCATGCTACATCGGGACGAGTACACAACATAGCGTACATGATAGAACCTATAGCCGAAGCATACGGGATTCTACTCATGCGATCTCGCTCATCTTGTGTCTGAGGACACTGAGTCTTGCTTAGTGTTGTGCCATGTGTCATTGGCAAGAACCCTCTTTTAGAGTCTTGCATGTTGAACCTACGTAAAACTTTGTCAAGGTAATTACTTTGACTCAGTCCTATTAGTTTTCTTGATCTATCTCTATAGATCTTGATCCCTAATATGTAGGCTGCCTCGCCCAAATCTTTCATTGAGAAACATTTTCCAAGCCAGGTCTTGACAGACTCAAGCATAGGAATATCATTCCCAATGAGTAGTATGTCATCTACATACAATACCAGAAAGACTATCGCGCTCCCACTAGTTTTCTTGTGTACACAAGGTTCTTCTTCGTTCTTTCTAAAATCAAACTTTTTGATAGTTTCATCGAAACGAAGATTCCAGCTCCGAGATGCTTGCTTAAGACCATATATGGATCTCTTAAGCTTGCATACCTTGTTAGCATTTCTTGGATCAACAAAACCTTCAGGTTGTGTCATGTACACATCCTCTTCTAGGTATCCATTAAGGAAAGCAGTTTTGACATCCATTTGCCATATTTCATAGTCATAATATGCGGCAATGCTTAAAAGGATCCGGATTGATTTAAACATGGCAACTGGCGAAAAGGATTCATCATAGTCAATACCATGGATTTGTCGATATCCTTTTGCAACCAATCGAGCTTTATAGACATCGATCTTGCCATCTTTATCAATCTTGATTTTGAAAACCCATTTGCAACCTATGGCTCTACAGCCATTTGGCATGTCAACCAAGTCCCATACTTGATTGTCATCCATGGATTTCATTTCGGATTTCATGGCTTCTAGCCATTTCTCGGAACTAGAGCTCTCCATTGCTTCTTTGAAAGTCGAGGGCTCATTGTTGTCTAACAACACTATGTCTTGCTCATCTGAGACGAAAAGTGATAATCTCTCAGGTTCGCGACGTGGCCTACTTGACCTTCGTAAGACTGTAACTTCTTCAGGAGTTTCTGCAACTATTTGCATACTTTGTTGAGGCTCTTCATTAAGATTACTATCATCTCGAATTTCTTCTAGATGTATAGTGCTCCCACTGTTTTCTTTGGAAAGAAACTCTCTTTCTAAGAAAACTCCATTCCGAGCTACAAACACTTTGTTCTCAGTTGGATTATAAAAATAATATCCTTTTGTTTCCTTAGGATATCCTACGAAGAAGCATTTATCAGATTTGGGTTCCAATTTAGTTGTGATTAGTCGTCTGACGAAAACGTCACAACCCCAAATCTTTAGAAAAGACAGACTTGGAACCTTTCCAGTCCATAACTCGTAAGGTGTCTTTTCTACAGCCTTAGATGGAGATCTATTTAGTGTGAACGCTGCGGTTTCAAGAGCATATCCCCAAAATGATATTGGAAGAGATGTCTGACTCATCATTGATCGAACCATGTCTAACAGTGTTCGGTTTCTCCTTTCAGATACACCATTCCATTGTGGTGTTCCTGGTGGAGTAAGTTGTGAAACAATTCCACAACTCTTAAGATGATCAATGAATTCTTGGCTTAAGTATTCTCCTCCTCGATCTGATCGAAGAGCTTTAATAGTCTTGCCAAGTTGATTTTGTACCTCATTTTGAAATTCTTTGAACTTTTCAAAAGATTCCGATTTATGTTTTATCAAGTAAACATAACCATATCTACTGAAATCATCAGTAAATGTGATGAAGTACTGATATCCTCCTCTGGCAGTTGTGTTTAGTGGTCCACATACATCAGTATGAATGAGGGCCAAAAGATCACTTGCCCTATCATTGTTTCCATTGAAAGGGCTCTTGGTCATCTTTCCCAGTAAACAAGATTCACATCGTTCAAAAGACTGAAAATCAAATGAATTTAGAAGACCATCTTTATGGAGCTTCAACATGCGTTTCTCATTTATATGGCCTAAACGACAATGCCATAAATAAGTAGGATTCGAATCATCAGACTTGATTCTCTTGTTATTTACGTTATAAACAGGTATTTCAAGATTTAGAATATAAAGACCATCCAATAATTGTCCAATACCATATTGCATATTATTCAAAGAAAATGAACAACGTTTGTCCTTAAAATTGAATTCAAAACCTTCTTCGTCTAACAAAGAAATAGAAATAATGTTTCTGCTAAAAGCAGGCACATAGTAACAATTATTTAATTCTAAAATTAATCCTGAAGGCAAAAGAATCTCAAATGTTCCTACAGCTAGAGCGGCAACTTTTGCTCGATTTCCAACGCGTAGGTCCACTTCTCCTTTAGCCAGCTTCCTACTCCTTTTGAGTCCCTGTACATTTGCACAAATGTGAGATGCACTACCAGTATCTAATACCCAAGAAGTAGAAGAAGCTGAAGTAACATTTACTTCTATAACGTAAGTACCTGAAGACGAAGGGGCTAGTCCCTTCTTTTTGTCGTCAAGGTATTTCTTGCAGTTTCTCTTCCAATGACCCTTTTCATTGCAGTGAAAACATATCATTTCAGCTTGTGGATTAGGCTTGGGCTCAGAATCTTGCTTCTTGTTCTTCCAGTTCTTAACTGGAGCTTTACCTTTGCCTTTGGCATTGGACTTTCCTTTGCCATTTCCACCCTTCTTGAAACCCTTTCCCTTTTGAACCATCAGAACATTATTCTTTCCTTTCTTAACAATATTCTGCTCAGCTGTTTTCAGCATCCCATGCATCTCAGTTAATGTCTTCTCCAAGCTGTGCATATTGAAGTTCATAATGAAACCATCATATGACTCAGGCAGCGACTGGAGAATGACATCAGTGGCCAGCTCTTGGCTAATAGTTGTCCCCAACCTTTCTAGGTGATCAATGTACCCAATCATTTTGAGTACATGAGGACTAACTGAGCCTCCCTCAGGAAGCTTGCAAGAAAACAAAGACTTAGTAGTCTCGAAGCGTTCGACTCGAGCTTGTTCCTGAAACAAACTCTTTAGTTCCTTAACCATGTCGAATGCATTCATGTTTTCAAACTGCTTCTGCAGATCAGCATTCATGCTAGCAAGCATGAGACATGAAACATCTAAATCATCATTCAGATGCTTCTGATATGCATCTTTCTGTGCACGAGGAGCATTAGCTGCTGGTTCTTCAGGAATAGCATTTTCGAGGACATAATCTTTCCTCTCCTGTTTGAGAACAATTCTCAGATTCCTAAACCAGTCTAGGAAGTTGGTTGTATTTAGTTTTTCCTTCTCAAGGACAGATCGCAACGAAAAAGCGGTTGTGTTATGGTTCGTCATCTATCTACAGCAAAATAACATATGCAAACATTTAATATGCTTATTTATAAAAAATTCCTACTATGTCTTACACACAATTGTCCCAATAGGACATAGTAGGTCCAAGATCCATATTACACAAGGTATTAAGAAAGCTTTGGCTTTTCTACATTGCAAAACAAAAAACGACACGCAGGCCGTATTTATATATTACAATAAAAACAAGACGACACGCAGGCCGTATTTAGTTTGGCCATACTATATCACTATAAATAATAACCCTGCAAGTTAGTATTATCCCATAACACAACACATTGCATACTCATAAAAGGAAACATAAATTTAATCAATTATTAAATAAACAATTAGGGGTCGAGGGGCAACGCCCCCGCGGGGTTTGGGGCAGCGCCCCAACGGGGTCGAGGGGCAGCGCCCCCGCGGGGTTTGGGGCAGCGCCCCAACCGGGGTCCGGGGGGTGGACACCCCGGCGGCGGTCCCGCTGACGGGCTCGGTGTATGACCTGCAAGAGAATCATACTTCTGCCACCGTGGAAAATTTGAACGATTTCAAATTATTTCCTCCAGAAACGTGTCTGATCTTATCAGACAGATTCGTCTAGACTAATCACATTAATCTGCCCTATCTCGTTAATCAAATCAACGTGAACGAACCCGATAGCCGTGATCTCATCAAGTCTATCAGATTGCGTAAACCCTAAACGAACGATTCTGAAAAACGCTAAACATGATAATTGCGGAATTAAAATCACAACAGCATATGATGAACCCTAATCAAAAACGACTTAACAGAATCATGAACATGTCGATAACAGTCATACAATAATCACGTTTTTGACATATCAGATCTCTATTAATCAGATTATAAAGGGACATATCGTATATGTAAACTGATTAACGAAAACAGAAACATGCTACAGAAAACGATTAACCCATTAATCGATATTACTAAAACCTAGCATGATACTAAAATCCGAATATGAAATTAATCGAAATTTTAAACGAGAACAGATCTTCAAGTTATAAAACGATTATAATCATGATCGAAATTAAAGAACAGCAATAACCTCCCTCTGATACCACTGTTAGTGAATTAGGGCAATAATCATGCATCGCATACACTAATTTACGCACTAATCATTGAATCCTATGATCTATGCAGTTCAATAAGATCGACAGATGACATACCTTAATCGAGATTTGATGTCAATGAAACGAACAGGATGGATCTGATCCTTCTGTTGTTGTCGTCCTTAGCGTAGAAAACACGACGCCTCTACGGTATGCACACACGAACGAGATGAGATCTTGCTTGGTGTACTAGCGCCCTCTAGGGTTCTCTCTGCTATTTCGAATTTTCTTGCCTCTCTCAATTTCGTTGACGGCCAAGAAGAACAAAGGTTCCCTTTTATAAGGGAACCCTAGTGAGAACCCTAAGCAACAAACGAACTGGGCCCAAGTCCAACTTGGCCCGTTTTAATTCGTTTTGATCCAACTCGTTTTGGTGTGCGACCTGTAGGTTTTACACTCTTTGGCCGTACAATTAAAACCCGTTTTATTATACGAACAGTAAGCGGTTTCTAGTAAAACATTACTATTATCCAAAGGGTATAAAGGTCAAAAACGACACAACCTTAAATTGATATTTCACACATTAACTCCTTTTGTCAATCGATATCTAGATTGAACACAAGACTAGGCAAGTGTCATTCTTGTATAGTTCAATCTTTATTTCTTGATCTCTAAGTATAATTAATCCAAAACAAATGACATCTCATTTGTGCATGGCCATGCAAATATTAATTACACTTATCAAGGGGCCCAACGATATCTCTCTCAATATATGAGAGTGACAAATCCCATCTTGATCAACCACATACCTCTACATAGTTCATAGTATGCTCGGTCATCATCTTTATAATTACTCGGTCAAGAGCAACGTTTGATAATGCCTGACATGCTAATCCCTATGTTGGTAACCATGGCGATCTCAGGTCTGAGGATAATACGATATCACAAATGGGGAACATCACTGATGACATTATGTAACACTCCTCGCAGTGTCCCCAAAGCGGGTCAGTCCAATACTTTGTTCCCTAACAAGTATCAGTATGTTCAGCTTGATATCTCCATATCCATGACTTGTGGAACATAGTCATCAGCTGACCCATACTCTAATCATTATATCAACGTGATCCTAGGTTATTGATACATGATTAGGGACATCTAAACAATATTATTATTACATTACTAGCATCCCACAATCTAGTCACGTACTTGATGAACTAGTATTAATAAATATTATTTACAAGAGATTATAAAGTAAAATAAATAAACTTTATTAATAAAAATAAGCATAAGATATCCAAGTACAAATCATAATCTATAAATAGTCCTAGGACATATCTCTTTCAATATAGATTAAAAATACTTAATTTTCTAAAAGAATAAAGTCATATATATAGATTAAAAATACTTAATTTTTTAAAAGAGGTCAGCTTTCCTATAAGTGGGCCATTTCCTAATTTTCTAAAAACAAAATAAAAAATTAAGCTTTAATGAATAAAGTCATATATGGAAAGCCCGAAGTAACAAATTTAAGGAAGAGAGCTGAGAGAGAGAGATTGATTTAGGGGGCTCTCCATTTGATTAATAGAAAATTATTAGGACTCAATGTAAAATATGTCTCTGAATTTCAACACTAAAATTGAAACCGTTAACCATTAATTTTTCACATTTTCTAAAGGCCGACCAAAGCCTATGATACAAAGTCATCGACAAATCCATAAAATATATCATATTACACTAAAGAGTAAATTGTAATAAGTCTGTTTGTTTCTCGCGTTCTCCGACCATAAAATCCTCCATCTATGCTTAAATTATGTGCTCGATCAGAAAAATATTATGTACTATTCCCATCATAAATTATCATTTTCTTATATATATTTAGAAAAAACAATAATAACAACCTAATCCAGTGATTGAAAAACGGTTCTATCTATTGTTATCCTAAAAACGTTATTGCCTCCCTACGTGCATGTATTGACCGTTGATAACGCATCTAAGATAAAACCCATAAGGCTTACAATTTTGTCTCAAAAATATATACACACAAAATATATATGTATCCATGGAGATTTGTGGAGAGAAGATATATATATATATATATATGTTTAGACTTGTGAATAGAATTATTTTCACTCCCTTATATAGGCAAAATTATAGAGTAGTTAAACAAATAATTAATAAAGAAATTAAATCAAATAATTATAATATAATAAATTCATATAACTCTCCTAATCATGAACATAATAAAATTATATAAATCCTTTATTTATATCTAATATAATGACAATTATTAACTCATAAATATTTAATAAAATAATAATTATTTTATTTTTATTAAAATATTCCAACATTTATCTCATATTAAGATGGCATACTTTTCTTTCTTAATTTTAAAGAATTCACTAGTTTCAGTCCAGCAAGTTAATTGTTAAGACTTAAGAATGTATAGATTTTGTTTGCCATTTTAAGATATAGTACACCACTAACGTTGTAAAAAGGAAGTACATGTGCTCTTAGTATAAGGTAAATAACGGAGATGAAAAAGAATAATTTTTACACAAATCTTAACTAAGAGTCCGTTTAAATTGAATAGGTTGTAATAAATTTAACTTTTCTTCTCGTGTGGATAGTTAATTGGAAAGCCCACTAAAATTACTCATTTAAAAGGAAGAACAGCCCACGCACACAATTAGCATATTTGGGCACCAAATATATGCAACATAGGGACCAATCCATCAATTTATTGTTCAACCATAAAAAACAAATCAAGTTCAAGATAAAAAAATACAAACCCAAAACAAAAAATGAAAACCTAGAAAAAAAAATCTCCTCGTAAAATACATACAAAAAACTTTGTTGCAAGTACACACAATTACAGCTAATAAAAACTTGATATAACCCAAATAGGTGGAAGCCACACAAGCGTAGGATCACATTTAAAACCTGACAAAGGCTCAATAGTTCTATCGTCTAAGTTGAACACTCCAATATTGGAACCTCCTTGGATACCTCTTTTATGGTAATCACAAACGTTATCGGTGAAATATATTCGATTTCCTTTAAATCCAAGGAAGTCACGACACGAGATTAACATAGAAGAATTGTGACCCACAAATAGTATTTCCTCACCAATACTTTTCATCATAAACCAGTTTAAATTGATTGGGTCATATTTGTAAACTTGGAAGCTAGAGGTTTTATAGAAGCAGAAAACACCTTTGCAATCTTCTCTAGGAAGTTCACGTACGTGTAGTTGTGCGACCATTATTAGCCCCCCATCTGAAGACTCGACCAAGTAAAGGTAGGATGACGTTCTCTGGGGTAGTTGTGATGCAATTTGTGTGACCTTCGAATTTGGGTCCATATTCTCAAAAACATGAAGTTGGCCTTGGGGTCTTAAGGCATGTAATTTCCCTTTGTGGAAGATAATATCCACGTACATATGTGTACCGTGTTCGTTACAAAAGGATGTCCATTTCTCATCATTACGCTTGCAATATGCAAGTCTCCCATACGAACCATAAATTGAAACCACCACATAATCGTCCCTCAAAGGGGTCGATGATAACACAATCTTATCCATTAAGTTTCTGTTCACAATAGTTGCACCATGGAGTAGAGTTTTGCAGCCGTGGCAATTTACTAGAAGAGCATACTCATTATCAAGTTTATCAGGATCGTAACTTTGCACGTCAGGAAACTTGTTTCTTGGTGGAAGTTTGATTCTGGACCTCGTAAGTGGATTCATCAGATAAATAGCAGGACTGGTACTGATATCCTCGGCAGTTGCCACCCAACCATTGGAAGATCCTTTGTACAGTTTTCCTTGGTCCTTTTGACCGGGTTGAACAATCCGTGAGATGCCTCTCTATCATTATTGAGTGCGTGGAACAACCATGGAAATTGCCTCGCTTGGTAATTAGGCATCTTTGAAAGGATAGATCTCCATGATACGCAAACCGCTCAAAATCGAACTTTGTCAACGTATAGCACAAGTTTCTGTTCAATAGTCCTCAACAAATCCTCTCCAAGCTCAGACCACTGCCCCATCGTTTGTTGTTTCTTCATTCACTAGAAATAAAGAGGAAGATAAGTAGTTGCCTCCTAATTAAGGAGTGATAATTAAGAAGAACAAGTTTGTGCATTTAACAAATTAAGAAAAAGGTCCTTCTAGCATTGTTTAAAAAATATCGACTACTCATGTAAATTTTTTACTTTATTTGCTCTACCCTCTATAAATCTAAGAGTACATTAATTGAACATAACAGGTATCAACATAATTTATTGCTTAATGTGAATCTGGGACATTGATATTAAACACCTTAATTCATGTATGGATTGCAAAAAATTACAAAAACTTAATCCAAACAAATAAAATTATGTCGCAAATACACAACCTGACTTTGAGACAGATAATACATATTAATACACTGTATCTAGTTTCTCAAACGTCGAACTTATTAAAATACAAAAAAAAAATTAGAATTCAGTCCCTGCTTTTAAAGGTCTCATCTGGAACTTTTTCAAAAGATGCGAGAAGATACTACTTTTTAAAGATTACAATATTTCTTGACAGCATAATAGTATTTTCCATAAAAATTAGTATACGTCCTCAGGAAAATTAGTATCTACACACAGTATCTCTAGATTTGAGTTCTCATCGGAGCAGATACCAAAACTCGAGGATCACATATTTTATCTATGAGCCGCATCATTAAAACTTCCAAACTTTGAAAAAGACTATCTAAACCGCGTCATAAAAAATTTCAAACCGTAGACCAGATCCTAACATCTCTTGAGACACTTAGGCTCCGTTTGATAGCAACATGAAAAATGAAAGTAAAAATAATTAATTTTGATGAAAAGATGAAAAATAAGTTGAGTTATATGGTAAAATACTCTCCATCTCATACTCATTTTTATGAGTATATGTCCTCTGTTATCTTTTAATATTTTGAGGAAATTTTTTCTCCACCATCACCAAAAGAAAATTTTGTCATGGTAAAAAGCAAAAAGCAAGAGTTAATCATACCACATCCCTCAACTTATTTTCCATCTTCTCATTTAAATTAGTTATTTTTCTTTTCATTTTCCATGTTACTATCGAACAGAATCTTAGTTTTCTTTATGGCTCATAATCTATGCATCTGTACAGTTAATTGTGTCAAAAGTAATGTAAGCTTTAAAACTTTAAAAGGGGAAAATAGCAAGCTGAAAACACATGGGTGTATGTACAAATACAAATAATGAGAGAGAGAGAGAGAGCACCTGAAGTTAGAGAGAGAAAATTAACTTCTGACTGATCGAAATAAGAATAGGGAATCGGGGAGATGAAAGCTTCGTTTGGATTTTGGGTTATTCAGCTTTCAGTCACATACGTATAAATAAATAAAATATATATATATATATATCACCTGGCGGGACAATTCCAAGTTCGAGATTGAATAGGACTGCGCCGGCTCAGTTTTCAACTCTAGGTGCACCTACTACCACCACTACTACTACTTCGATTACTATTACTATTATTATTATTATTATTAGGAAAATATTAACTTGCGCCTTTTTAAGGATTATACGTTAAACACGTCATAAATAAAAAAGAATTGAGTTTTGCAAATTGCAATGCCAGTAGCATAATTATTATAGGACTTAATCTGTTCAAATATTGTCTACTATTTTTATAGACATATTTAGTATACTACAAAGTACATAAAAAAACTCACCCCACTTGTATCTCAAATTTAATATATTCACTCTCAAATTTAAAAATTGAAACCAAGTGGGTTTGTGTGTTTAAGTTATATGAATTTGCATTTCACTTATAGTTAGAGTGAAGCAGTAGTTACCAAGGAGGATGGGTGTCAGTAAGTACGAGGTGAGGGGGATTTGACAAATATAGTAAATTGATAGTGGCTTGGTAGATTGATAGTGGACATCATAAATAGCAATGAGAATGTCGATAGTCATCCCGAGCGTAATCTTATTGAAGACTGCAAGACTTTGAAAAGACAAGTCAAGGCGAGAATCTGACATGTTTTGAGGGAAGCAAATAGATGTGCTGACGGCATGGAAAAACTGGGAGCCACCCAGCGTGAATAGCATGTTAGGGTCCTTATTCCCTTGGACAAAGTTGTGGAAAGCCTGATGGCTGATCTTGTAGGGGTGGCGTACCCCAGGGGGTACTAGCCCTTTTTTTTTTTGTTCCGTTGTCCTCAGACAGTTTTGTTTCTTTGTTTCTTTTGCTTTCCTGTTTTCACCAAAAAAAGGATGGGAAAGGAATGGAGGCTTGTTTTTGTTTTTTTTTATTTTTTTCTTTCTAAATTTGTCTTTTTCCATTTTAAAATTTATACAAGCGCAATTATGTTAATTTGAGGGTTAAGTGATAATGAATAATATTTTAAGGGGAATTTACTGTTGACTTTTATCAATTAAGGGGTAAAGTGCCAAAACTCAATAGTTTAGGAGAGTTTAGTGTATTTTACCCTAAACATTTTTGAATTTTTTTTAATTCTCATAAGAGAAAATGTTTCTCTCTAGTGAGGAGTCTTCTAATCATTCACGTAGTAAGATCACCATGATCTTGTTTGGTATGGGTAACAAATTTGGACTCGTTTGAAATCCAAAAACAGTAAGGAGCGAAAATAGAATAAAGTGTTTTGATTAATGTATAATTGCTGATACAAAAAGTACTAATAATAGATAGATTTACCTTAATTTTAGTGCAAACCTCCTTATTATGTTTGCACTCCGTCCCTAATTAATGTTGTTTTTTTTTTTAAAGAATATATTAATTTTTTTCTACAATTAATAGCTTATAATAAAACTTGCTTTTTTATGAAGTTTGGTACGTCAATTAGTTGTAAAAACAAAAGTAGTCTTTTAATAACACCCCAAAGAAAAATAGATTATTAATTGGGAATAAAAGAAGTACTTGTTTACAAAAATATTACTCTTACAATTATTAAAACATTTTTCTTTCATCTTTACTATTTGTATGAAGTAAGGACAAATGATCGACCAATTAACCCTGTTAGGAAGGTCCAAAAATTCACGGGTATGATTGCATCACTGAATCGTTTCATCTCCAAATGTTGAAATGCATGTGCACTTGGGATGCTATTAAAGAATGGTTATCTCTAATTTGTCTAACCAGAAATAAGCGAAGGGATAGAATTAAAAGTTGACAGAGCAAATTTCAGCCCAATTTAACTAACAAAACTATAATATTAATTAAAAATAAAATTAAAAAATAGCATTATCAAATACGTTTCAACTCACTCCTCTTTTTAACCTTGGATCCACCCTATTGTCGGTGTTTTGCACTCCGCACAAAACAAGTGAAAATTGACTCCTTCCACTCCTCATTCAGAAATGGTCACTTAACCTTAAAATTTAAAAATGCTAATCAATTATGGTTTTTTTCTTGCACAAAACGACATTTGACCACCAATAACTATAATAGAAATCAAATTGAAATTAATTTTTGAGTTTGAGAAATTAAGATAATGTTAGTAGATATAAAGATGGATGAAATACAAATAACTGAAATAAATATAAAAATAGAGTACATAGAGGGGGGGGGGGGGGGGGGGGGGGTATTAAATAATGACACATATATGCCACACTCTCATCAAAGTAGGGAATTTAATTTTCTATTATATATATGATAAGAAATCCCAAGCTAGCCAATGTAGTTTGGCATAAACAGGGTCATATTGGTTGGAAGAATTAACCACCTTTTTAAAAAAAAAAAAACCTTGTATATTTTGTGTGTTTGTTCGTTCGTTTATTTTTGCCAGAAAATAAAATAAATTTTCATAAAAATATTAGAAAAAAATTGTATAAAAATAGAAAAGTGTTTCAGCGTATGATAATTTTATTTCGTGTTTTCATATATATTAAGACAATTACTCCTTAACATGTCTAACATTTGAATGAAGAATGGTTGGCTGTGTGTGTATACATATACATACATGAGAGTGACATTAAATAATCCAATAATATATCATCATTTTCTAATGTTTGTTCACTCTCATGTATGAGAATGGTTGGCTCTCGATCATCATTCTCTAATGTTTGTTCACTCTCTCGATCATCATTGTTTGTTCACACTCTACTCTCCCTATCATCATCATCTATCGATCATCACAATATATATGGCCTCTTGCAGTACTGTCAAAGAAATTTCAAGAAATAACTACAAACCCAAAAAAAAAGCTAGAAAAGAAATATCTTCTATCATAAAATACGTACAAAAAGAACTCTGCTACAATTACATATATTTAAAACTAATAGAGACTTGGTATAACCCAAATAGGTGGAGGCCAAACAAGCGTAGGATCACATTTAAAACCCGACAATGACTCAATAGTTCTATCATCTAAATTGAACACTCCAATATCGGAACCTCCTTGGATACCTCTTTTATGGTAATCACAAACGTTATCGGTGAAATATATTCGATTTCCTTTAAATCCAGGGAAGTCACGGCACGAGATTGACATAGAGGAATTGTGACCCACGAATAATATTTCGTCACCAATACTTTTCACCTTAGACCAGTTTAAATTGATTGGGTCATGTTTGTAAACTCGGAAGGTAGAGGTTTTATAGAAGCAGAAAACACCTTCACAATCATCTCTAGGACGTTCACCTACATGTCGTGCGACCATTATTAGCCCCCCATCTGAAGACTCCACCAAATAAAGGTAGGATCTCGTTCTACGAGGTAGTTGTGATGCAATTTGTTTAACCTTCGAATCAGGGTCCATATTCTCAAAAACAAGAAGTTGGCCTTGGGGTTTTAAAGCGTGTAATTTCCCTTTGTGGAAGATAATATCCATGAATGTACCTCGTTCTTCCTTACAAAAGGATGTCCATTTCTCATCGTTACGCTTGCAATATGCCAATCTCCCATACGAACCGTAAATTGAAACCACCACGCAATCATCCCTCGAAGGAGTTGATGAAAACACAATCTTATCCATCAAGTTTCTGTTTACAATAGTTGCACCATGGAGTAGAGTTCCGGATCCATCCGGAAGTAATAGAGCATACTCATCATTGAGTCTTTCAGGATCGTAACTTTCCACGTCAGGAAACATGGTTCTTGGTGGAAGTTCGATTCTGGACCTGGTAAGCGGATTTGTCAGATAAATAGCAGGACTGATACTGATATCGTCGAGAGTTGCCACCCAACCATTAGAAGATCCTTCAAACAGTTTCCCTTGGTCCTCCGGCAAATCAAGCAGATAAATTTTCTTCTCGATCGGGTTGAATAATCCATGGGATGCCTCTTTATTGTTATCAAGAGCATGAAACAACCATGGAAGTTGCCTCGCTTGGTGATTAGGCATCTTTGGAAGGATAATTCTCCATGATATGCAAACGGCTCGAAATCGAACTTTGTCAACGTATATTACAAGTTTCTCTTCGAAAGTCTTAAGCAAATCCTCTCCAAGGTCGGACCACTGCCCCATCATTTATTGTTTCTTCATATCACTAGAAAGAAAGAGGAAGAAAGTTAGTCGCCACCTAGCTTATTAATTAATTAAGCAGATAATTAATTAAGAACAAGGTGGTGCATTTAAACTACATAAGAAAAATCTCCCTTACTTTAATTTCGAAGTGTACTTATTTTAATTAATGAATCCAATCTCACTATATTACATTTTTTTTTCCGAAAACATAAAATCAATCTTAGTTTTTGTAAAATTCACCCGTGTTTAAAACTTCAAAATTAGGAGACAAGAATATAAAGCAGCAAAAAAAAAAGTAATTTTTTTTCTTTCGTCAGTAGAATGGCACTAATAAAAGGTTCGACAATTACATTTTTGTGGGTTAAAACCTAAAATGAGTCCCTTGGCGTTGTACTTTCAGAACTTTTCTCTCACCTATTAGAAGTTTCTTTAATTTCTCTTCTTTTCTCAGCTAATCTAAATAACAAACATAAGGCCATAACAGAAATGTATCTATTCATGATCGTTTTTTTTTCTGAATCCGAAGTTATTATTTTACATCACAAGTTTGAAATTTTGTAATTATATGATTCCTGCTATTGAAATATATTATGAGGTTGGAACACCTTAATTTATGTATTTAGGGTTACTGAAAATTACAAAGAACAAGATTCAAACAAGTAAAATTTTGTTTTCAATACAACTATGTATATATAGAAAAGCGAAAACACATGTGCGCACACACGCGCGCGCACACACACATATATATGCATTAATATAATATACACATCAATATACTATTGATGTATTTAGTTTTTCGAACATTTCAACTTATGCATCAAAATATCACGAGAAAATAAGTTTTGTTTTCAAATACAGTTAATTACATTGTGTCAAAATTTACGCATCCTTAAACAAAAAATTGGAGAGAAAATCACACTCTTAAATTTTGGAAGGTATTTGAAATTCTGTCTTGCATATAACCATATATACAAAGAAAACAAAAACACTATGCGTATATGTGTAAGTGTATATATATACAAATACAAATAATGTGAGAGAGAGAGAGAGTACCTGAAGTTAGAGAGAGAAAATTAATTAATGGAAAGCAAACTTAAAGTAGTAAATCTGAAGAGATGGAAATTTCATTTCTAAGTTTTTGGTTTCGAGGCAAATATATATATACACACATAATACTTGGGCAATGTCCAAATTCGAAACTGATAAGGATTTCCAACTCAGTTTTTAAGTGCGTGGTACTCGGTTTTGGTGCCCAGCTAAGATTATTAAATTATTTTTCATTAAGGAATTCGGGTGTTAGTTTTATGGTAAATACAACCAATAAACTATCCAAACAAAATTTTTTTTGGTATATATAAACAAATATTTGAATAAAAAAAAAAAAAAAAACCAGTATGAAGGAAGAAGTTATAGAGCAAGATAATAATATAATTAAAAGGCCCGAGTGTAGTAAAATATTTAAGAAAGAGAAAAGGGTACATTGAAGATTTAACAAAAAAAAGCCCAAGTGAAAAAAAAAAATATAAGCTCATACTCCAGAATTATAATTTAGACCAAACGTCCAAACTGACCAAAACATACGGACCAAATAGCCCTAATCTAATTTAACCAGTTAGTCGGTTTAGCTTAGTTGACCTTATGTGTAAAATCAAAATGTCGATTCAGTTGTTGTTATTGAACTGTGCACACTTCTAACAACCAAAATTTTAAAATTAGGCAATTTATAATTTTTATTTTATTTTTGTTTAGTTGTGAAAATTGAGCAACTTTAAATACAATAATTTAAAAATAATTATAAAAATTCAAATTAAATTATTTCAAGTAAAATTTGAAAGTGCTTAATTCTATTTTATTTATATATTTTTGAGCAAGAAAAATGAAAATTCATTAATATAAAGAAGCTACATCAAAATACAAAGAATCTTCTAATCACAAAAGAAGATTCTCCAACCAAACAACAAAACCCAAAATAAATATAGCGTATTTGGCTAACGCATCGGCCACATAATTCCCTTCCTTCTTAACAAAAGAGAAGCTCAAAGATCTACAAACTTGGCCAGTCGAATTCAATCTGCCACAAGGATACCTCCCAAAACCAAACCATCCTCTTTTCAATGTAAAGCATGGATGACTGCAAGGTTATCATCATCTACGGGTAGATTTAGGGGTGTTAGCGAACTCGAAAATCAAACGATCAAATTGTACAGAGCTAAATTGATTTATTAATAAATAAATAAAATAAAATCAAAACCAAAACCAAAATAAAAAAAACCGAATATATTTAATTCGGGTTTGGGGTGTGTGATTGCAAAACCAAACCGAACCTTAACAAATGATTACATATATGATTTGAAAATAGTATTATTTCACTATCTAAAATTTTATACTCCTAAAATTTTGCAAATTCTAATAAGAACTTGACTCTTTAAGTTATTATGAATATTGGAGCTATATTATAAATGTAAGAGTCAATATTTTTTATATCCAAAATAAATTGAAGCAAGTATAGAATTATTTTAATTTTTTTTTTACCAAAATGAGTATTATAATTTATTTATTTTTAAAAGAAATATATAAAAACCAAATCAAAAATTTTAATTTGAGTCTGAATTTAAAAGTTTTGAAAATAAAAACCAAATTTTTAGATTCGATATAAGTTCGAATAAATCAAAGCATTCTAACTAGATCCCTGAACCCCGCATCAATAGCCTTAAAAGACGATTTCGGCCCGCCAAATCAGCCGAAGGCACACCAACGCAAAATTTTCTAAGCCCCACAAAAAAGTTACCCCTGTAATCTTCTAATAACCACCCCCAACACATCACCCATTCATCCGCCTCGACCAAGCCGCATTAAAGTTATATTTAAAATAATTTAATCACGGAGGTCTAATATTTGATCTCGAAACCTTTAGGTAAAATTTTAAACACAGAGAAATTTTGAATATATTTTTAATTTTATTTTTTTTAAATGAGTACTAAATACAAATTAACTTCAACTTGAGTCAATCAAATTAACTTCCGGCGGTTTTGAGATTAGTATGAATTATGAATTTTGTTCATATATAACGATTCAATTCAATTCAAGTTACAATTAATTTTTTTCGTTCACATTAATTAATTAAGATAAAGTCGTCCTATGTATGTGTAAATTAATTGAGCGAGTGCACATTGAGACTTGAGAGAGCGAAATTATAAGTAATCCAATAATATATCACCATTCTCTAGTTTCCTCTCTCTTTCTCTGTCATCATTGTGCGCTCACTCTCTACTCTCCCTATCGATCATCATCATCATTCTCTCTCCCTTCATGTCCTCGATCACAATGGCCTCTTGTAGTGTCCAAGAAATATCAAGAAACACTCAAGAAGATGAGAATAAGAACCCTGATGACGAAAGTAACAGCACTTCAAATTCTGAAGCTAGTGGAGGAGGAGCCGAAAGTATACCAGTGTCTCCATTGTGAATTCGACAATAAATACTTTACAAGAAAAGGGCTAAAAAGTCATTACCATTCCAAACATTCTAAGTATGAATCCGAGTGTAAAGAGTGTTTTAATGCATTTGATTCTCCTTCCTCATTGTCTCAACACTTCAACACAAGATGCATAAAAAAGTAGGCAAATCACGAAGGCACAGACGTCCTGCAAAGTAGCTGAATTTCTCTTACTTGCTATTGGTATGTGGTAATAATAATAACAATAATTGTAATTGGGCCACTGTAGTAATTTATTCATGCGTGCATGTTTCTTGCTATCTTGATTTCTTTTATATTTTATTTCTTATTATTAGTTTTATTTATCGTGATTGCTTTTATATTTTGATTAGTAATTTAAATGATTTTTCATGGAATTCAATTTCCAAGAAAAATAATTGGCTAGAATTTAAAATATCTTCTACCCTAATTCCATGCTTTCTATCGAAAATACAATACCCTTATTTTTCATTCGTTCTTCCACTTTTCTTTATTCATTTTCATTTTTAATTCCTCTTCTTTTAATTCTCTCTATATTACAGTATTTCTTATTTAATTTCCCCATGTCTCTATAATATGTATCTATGTTTGATGTTTCTAATTTCAACATATTTTTCAGGAAGGTGTAGGGAAATGACGCACGCATAGAGGCCCTGGTAACTAGCAGTCCACTTTTTGGTACGTAATAATAATCGTACTTGAATTCAATTAGGCTTTGTTTTTTAAAATTTATTATCAATTTAAATTAGTATTGCTTGATGACAGTAGTATTCATTGCATATTTCTTGGATATTCTTCGGCTTTGTTTATTATTTCTTAAATAGTTTGTTATGATTGGCAAATTGGTTTCACTTATTATCATTACTTCTCCATCTTTTGGTGGCATTTAATTGCAACTCTAAACAAGTCTAATTAATTTTAGTTCAATTGTGCAAGTGCAAAATGCCTAAAGTAGGATTTGCCCCCAAGAAAAATTATAGTGTTTGATTGGTTCTACTCTACGTAAAATATGGGCAATGAAACACGAAAATCATTGCATTGAGAAAATACATATTCTCCACCAAGAAAATAAAACTGTCAAAAACAACCTTTAAATGTTATCCATGGAATTCAATCGCCTAGAAAAAGAATTAGTTAAATATTTTCTACCTTAATTCCATGTTTGCTATTAAACACATCATGAGTTTGTGATTCTTTCTTTCATTATATTAATCTCTCTTTTAATAATGAGGGTGTTATCTTACTTGCAGGTCATATATCTGGTGGTGTGAGCTGGTTTCAACCTCTGATTTACTAATAGCCATATATACTTTACATACCTAATATACATGATAGATCTCTGCAGAGTAGTAGCTAAACTTAGTGTGGTCTGGCAGAATATTAGCTACATAAGTGTATATATATATACACATATATAATATACTTGATAGATGTAAGCTTAATGGTTGGTTTGGCTGGCAGACGAATAGCCATATTATGTTGGTTTGGTTATCGCTTTCAACTTATATCTTGCATTTGATGTGCTTGATAACTGAATTAATTCCTATATATTAGAATTCAGAGCATTCAACCCAAAATCAGTCGACAACAATCTACAATGGGTGAAGTGGCTCCTTTTTCTTCTATTATATTGCTTCAGAAGGATCACATTTCATGATGCAAGATTTACATTCTCAAACTATACAATCACTATCAAAATCAGAGTTTTCAAAGGCAAAGAAGGTAAGGCATAGGTCGAGGCAATTTCTTGTTCGAAAGCGATGCGTATGCCTCAATGGGGTGAAGCTTAAGCCTTTCATGCACGAAATTTTTTAAATAAAAAGTAAAAAATAATTAGGGTTAATTACAGGAATATACAATGTATTTTTCCTAATTTTACACTTTGGTCATTATACTTTTTTCGACAAAAGTAATAACATACTTTGTTTTTGTTTTCATCTTGGTAATTCCGTCTCAGCATCCACATCAGATTAAAAAACAGAAGCAGCCAAATCCATTTAAATATTAGAAAAAAGGAAAAAATATCAATTCTTCCAACACGTCCGCCTAAACCATCCACCGGCCCCCAACCCGCCTGAATGACCCACCGGAAAATTTCTGATATGTATGTGGAGAGAGAGAGAGAGAGAGAGAGAGAGAGAAATTAAACGGATTAACCAGAGAGGCACTGGAACTCTCTTCTTTTTGGGAAAGTATCCTTATCTATTGGTTAACCAGAGAGATCCTCATATATGGTATCCAATAGGTTGTTTTGCCTCCTTGTATCATAGTGATCTTTTGACTTTCATTAATGTACGAGTGTTGGCGATCATGGTAGTTTTTGGGTTTGGTCAGCAATTTTGTTGTGTATTCATCAAGAGAACTATTACCATTATGTAGTTGGTGTGTATGTATAGAACTATATATATATACACATCTACATATGTATAAATATACCCATACATATAGACACACAGATCTATACATACACACATACATTAAATATACAATGAAGGTTAGAGAGGTGTAGATTTATATTTAAATGCATTTAGCTTTGCTTTTTTCTAAATAAATAAATGATATGATGTGGATGGATGCCACATAGGACTGTTAGTGCCAACTGGAAGAGCTGTCAACGGGCATTACTAACCCAACATACGGAATGATAAAAATAAAAACAAAGTATGTTATCAATATTGTCGAAAAAAAAGTATAGTGACCAAAATGTAGAATCATACGTCGTATATTCATGTAATTAACCCAAATAATTAGAATATGCCTACAAGTGAATGAAAACAAGACTGATATCATAGGCAATTATTCAAATATTTTTATAACTCCACTTACTCGTACTGTTACGAATAAAAATTTGAATATTGCATTTCAAACATAAAAAGACAGTGCATCATTTCCATTCAATCAACAATTCCGTAAGCACAACCAAAGATAAAAACAACATGACATGATCAGGAAAAATCCATCAAGCACACAAAAAAATAAAAACCCTTAAAGAACATGTTAGACACAACAAATTTGTTCTTGTCATCAACAACTAAATATTTAAATTTAATGCATGGTTCCATGTACTTCAAAGAACAAAGATATTTTTCACTGTGTAATAACTAACTAATCAAGAAACTCCGAGCTGAGCTTCAAACGGCTTCTAGATTCGAAGTAACTTTTTTCCAAAACAAATATACACGTGGTTGCCAAAGGAGCACTAACCTGTCGTGTTATAGTCTTCTTCTGCCTGTGTATATGAATTATATGTAACAATAGGCGTTTCCATCTTCCCAACCAAGTGGTCCATTCCTGCATTTTACCAATATCAAAAGATCATTATAATAGCATAGGCAAGTCAAAGAAATAAGAGAAGCAAAAACAAAATCAAAATGACAGTAATAAAGGCCAAGTTCCCTCTTTCTCTCTCTACATAACTTTCAATGTACTTGAGATAATTGAGATGCAAACATGAAGTTTACACAGATATACAACCGGCTAGAAGTTCATTGCTTTTTGTCGTTCACATGCATCTTCACTCAAAAAATGGTGCAGTTGTGATGCCTATAAAATGTTATGGTCTGATGGGAGTGAGGAATAAGCATGTTCCAGATTTTAGAGCCAATTTTCTTATAAAAGATTTCAGTATGTCACACTTATAAAGCTTGTGTGTGCCATCATGAAATTCAGCACCAAGTGGTTCAAATATCTTTGCAAGGGGGTTGGCATGATGTTATTTCTCAAGGTATTTACCACGTTCGCATTTCTTCCCCTTACGCTGCATTCATTTAGTTGCAAAGTTCCAAGTACTTGCTGTAAATGAGAAAAAAAGGTTCTAATCTGGGCACAGATTATTCAGAACTAAGTTATGATCTTTCTAACATCTATTTAATAGTAATTGTAAGAGGGTATCTCAAAAGTCAAAACTAAGTTATTTCTTTTTTACATCTCTTAGTAGTAATGGTTAGAGGGTAGTGAAGTGCTTGAGACTATTAGGTTCTACGATGCACCGTGGCACGTTTCTGAAAGATTACCAAATCTCATTCTCATCAACTATAATAAGGAAATTAAGATCATAATGATTTCTTAGTTGTTCACAACTCAAGAAAATTGCAGGCTAACTAAGAGCAATGCTACTTGACCCAAACAACAATCCCAAAAGTACCATGCAAAAGCAACTTTTAATGCATGTCAAACACCCATCTTTTCTCTCTCCCATATCCCAAAGCAAATGTGTGATTCAAATGCATCTAACCCACAAATTCTGGACAATTTTGGACTGCGTATCAGTTTTCAGCTAACTAATAAAGAAGGCATCATAGTTTACCCGTACAAACGCCAAGCAATGCTATTCATCCCCCAAAAATAAAATCCCAAAAGCACAACCCAAATGTATTTTCAATGCATTTCAACCACTCGCCGCTTCCTCTCTTCCAGACTCCAGTGCAAATGTGTATTCAAATTCATATGACTTTTGGGATGTTTTTTAGGCCACATAGTTTTTCTCTAAAACATGGACCAAAACCAAAAGTTTTATAGAAGATTAAAGAATTTACGTACTTGGGTTTGTTAACATACTTTCGTAGAAAGACACTTGGCCCAGACTCTCCGCAGGCCTCAAGCTGGTATCTAATGGAAAAATGGGCTCCACCTTATTAGACCTTGTATCTATAGTATCGAAGCACAAATCCTCTGCAGCAGAGTTATGATGAGACTGGAAATCATCTGGTTTTGTGTTCTGTTCATTGGGTGAGTCAACTTCAGTTTCCACTTCTGATTCAGCATTGTTTGGTGCCGAAACATGTTTCCTTTTTGATCGAGCACGCCTATTTTGGAACCAATTATAAACATTTGTTTCGGAAATTGGGCCATGTTGAGACAAATCAGAGGTTATTTCTTTAATTTTCTGCTTGCTCGGAGTCCCATTGCCTTGCTCGAAAATACCCTCCAGAATTTGGAGCTGAACAGGAGTTGGGGTCCACCGTTGCCTGCCGGTAATTTTGTGGCCGGAAGATGTAACCGAGGGATCACAATATAGATTCCCCAACCTAACTCCTGAGAGGTAGGGATCAACAAAATTCAATGATGTATTTGAGGGTTATTTGGCAGCTATTTTTTTGATGTGCACAAAATTTCTAAAATAACATGACCTTAAGTACGAAGAATACATGGTTTTACCGCTAAACCAAACACTATCACAGTATCACTTACATTTTTTTAAAAATCTACACAATATTAGCAATTAGCAAATACAATATTGCGGGCAACGAGTGTGCCATGAGTTCTAACAAAAAATATGTTGTTGAAAATTTTGTTATTCTTCAGTTTCTTTTATAGAAATCTTCATAGGAAACAGGCTGGAACTTACCCAAAATCTTCCATCTCAATTCCCATAAATGTCTAAAGACACCCCAAAATATGGCAAAAGTTACTACAGTGATGAACTCAAAGCTATGAGCTACTTGAAAACCGAGTGTGTACTCACAAGACTTATCACTTAAGTGTGTACCTTTTGCCAAAATTGTGTTAAAAGCTGGCTCAAAAACCAAACTTAATTATTTGGTTAAGGTTAATTGACTCATTTGCTTGAAGAAGTCAACTCAAATGGTTTTGCTCCAGAGTTGGAGGTGTAGGTGAAAATGGGACATTGCGGCTGCAATTTGAAGACCAAAGTAGGCCATCTTGATCAAAAACTGATGTTGTCGAGCCCTCAAGGATCAAAACACGGTATATAGATATTGACTAATTATTTAAATAGATATATACTTATTTTATTTGAATTATATACTAGTATTGGAGGCTTGAGCTAGCTGTATGAAGACAAGCTCTAATACCGTCTAACATATGCAACACAACTCGCATGTGGAAGCAGAGAAAAGGATATAAAACAGGCGGATGAATGAAAAGCCAGACTGATAAAGACCTAGATTTGATACCATGGTTAGTGTATCTAATCTGAAACAAAACGATAATACGTAGAGAGGCCCCTCCAAGTCATATATGGTTCTTGAAAGTTGGGACAAGCTCTAATATTATTAACCTGTTAGTGTGAACAATAAATAACATGGAAATTAGTCAAGTCTCTAAGAGGCCTGGACACTCCTAGTAATAATTAACATGTAATTTTCTGAAAGACGCATGAGATATAATGAAAAGGGAAATTTTGTATGCACCACAGGCCAACTAAATTTAGCACTCCCCAGTCCCCCCAACTTAAGAAACTCGAAACTCACCCCATTATTAGTTTGTGAAACAAATAAAAACTTAGAAAAGAGACCCCTGCTTTACTCCAAATGTATGCTCTATACAAGCAAGATATTTGCTACTAAACTCTATCTCTAAACAAAAGCCATTTAGAAGAACTGAAGAAATTGCAGTATTTAAGTACGGAAGCAATTGCACAAGTTTTGTTTATGAATCAAGAAGGGCTTTCGAGCAATTGATTACAAAAGGAGATAAAAATGATCATCTGTGTGGGTAAGTGCAAAGCTAGGTCAACATTTAAGTTAGACTAACGGTTGGTTTGTCTTTTTAAATCTTATTGTCGAACACTTGATGCTAAACTCTAAATGCTTAATGCTTGATGGAACCTCTAAAAAATGTGTTTGATTTTATTTGTCAGCATGTTACAATTTCACCCTTATTGTTATGGTATACATCAATAGATAACAAATAAAAAGAATAGGGAGACTCGGTTTTAAAAATTAATTATGGTTAAATCAGCACAAAAATTTGCCTCTTAATTTCTAATCCAATTCAGCATTAAAGACAAAAAGAAACACCAACAATAAATAAATAAAAAATTACATCATGACATACACTGTAGATACAGTGAAATAATAAACATCAATAAATAGTAAATCGAGCGACGAAACAAACCTAAAGCAGATCAAAAGCTGCCCCAATCACAAAATTCAACAACGAATAAGTGCAAAAATCAAATAATCACACAGATAAACAATCAAAGAGAGAGAGATTAGGAAGCAACCTGGGAGAAGGGGATGAGAATTAGAGATGGATTTGTGCAAATCGACGAGTTGTTGACAGATGGTGGAGTAAGCTGCGATTTGTTGACGGAGTACTTCCATTTGCTCGTCGGTCATTACCTTCACGAACATGCTGCTGCTGCTGCTGCCGCCGCCGCCATTGTTGCAGTCCATAGCTTGCTCTCTCATACTCTCATCTCGTGCCGTCAAAAGTCTTCCAGTGAACCGACAGTGAGTTAAATAAAAGCGGAATATGGGAGGAGAAAAAGGGAGAGTACAAAATATAAAAATAAAATGACAGACAACATAAGTCAACATATGGACATTTTTTAGGCGTGAATCATAATTATGTGTTTCCCTTACCCATTTTTATTTTTTTTATTTTAATTTATTTGGTTAACAATGGGAAGTATTAGAAAAAGAAAATGTTCTCTTGTTAAGAATTTAAGTACGTGATTAAGACTCATTCATTTTTCTATTATGTTATTATGGGTATTGTGTTAGATAATGTTGTAATAATTATTATTACTTAGACTTAATCGGTTAACTTCAAGTTTTGATAAGTGTTCTCCATTCAATAAGATTATTGGATCCTTGTAACTGATCAACTATCTATTTCATTTGTAAAGAGAGTAACGCTAGGGGTGTTCACGGTTCGGTTGACCGGACCATTGACTCTAATTCTGAACCAGACCGTTGCTACTGGTATTATGTTTTTGGGGACCGGACCGAACCAAACATGCAATCAAGACCGGATCAGACCAAACCATTTTAAACGGTTCAGTCTCGGTCGGTCCAAACGGTCTGAGCTTTTTTAATAGGCTTATTTTGTTTGGGCTGTTAGAAAATTTTAAATATAAATAAACCATTATTTATCCAAGCCAATTTTTTTGGCTGTGGGCTGTGACATTGAATATGGGTTGTGGACTATGGCAGTGCATAAAAGTTCATAAATGACTCAATAATCATAAAAATTCATAAATGGCAGTGATGTGCTGTGGCGGTGCATAAAAATTCATAAATGAGTCAATAACCATAAAAATTCATAAATGGCAGTACTGTGCTGTTGCAGTGCATAAATGACTCAATAAAAATTCATAAATGACTCAATAACCATAAATGGCAGTGCTGTGGTAGTGCATCATAAAACAAAGAAAATGGCAATCCATAAAATAAGATAATAATTTACAATACACAATTAATAAAGTTTAAATCAAACCAAATTCATAAAATAAGATAGCAAATCAAACATAACTAATAAAGTCCAATAAATTCCAAAACATAAAGTCCAATAATTTATATTTAAGCATCTTCAAATATGTGCCCCTCCTTATGATTTTATCGAGAACAATCTAAGCCTTGTCCGATGTTGAGCCAACAATTCTACAAATAAAAACAAAAATATCATTATAAAAAGTAATGAAAGTAACAAAAATATATTAAAAGAAATACAAATAAAATATTACCCGAATCAATTTTTTCAAGTTGTTCCACTTCGTCCATTGCATCCCGAAGATTGATTGGGGTTGATGAAGAACTAATCCAATTTTGCATACAAATGAGTGCCTCCACCGTATTAGGCAACAATGAACTATGAAATGGGTCAAATACATGACCTCCGGTACTAAATGTCGACTCGGATGCTACGGTAGACATGGGAATCGCAAATATATCTCGAGCTACATAAGAAAGAATTGTATACTTACTACAATTGTTCTTCTACCAACCTAAAAGATTAAAATTATTGTCTTTATCTTCAACCTCACGACTTCCCGGTGAGAACCTCTCCACTTCCGACTTAGCCCCTAAATCATCCTCTGACTCCATATGCTTATTGAATTGAGAAGTTAAAAAATCAAGACCTTTTTCCTCGGTTTCATCTACCAACCCAACACTTGATGGTTTATTCTCACTTTGTGATGATACATTATTAGGCTTATTATCATCATACCACTCAAACAAACGAAGTAAGGCATCTTTCGCCTTTCTTGTCATCACTTTTGCAATTTCACTTTTATGCAAACGACCAAACCAAAATGTAACATATTTTAACTTGTATCTAGGATCAAGAACAACCGCAACAAGTTAATATTCTCAAATGTCCCAACATTTATCGAATTTTTTTAACACATTTTCCGCCATTGAAGATACTACTAATTACCATCTTTTCTCAAATTAAGCAACTTACTATAAATGAATACAATCTCATTAAAGAAACAATTTGAAGTGACATACAAAGACCCCAAAAACCGCAAGATAGCATTATAAAAAATCTTAAAAAAATTTACCAAAGTTTTAACTTCTTTCCAATCATCCATTGTAGGAGGCCCTGGATTATTCTCATTTCCCCCTTCTTCTTCTCTAAAGTAAGAGAAATAATTAGAGTCATCTTCCTCCATTATATCAAAAGCCTTTTCAAATTTTTCCGCCGTCTCTAACATCAAATAAATAGAGTTCCATCTAGTTCTAACATCTAGACAAAGCAAACTTTTGCTCTCTATTTTTTCCTTTTCAACACACTTCTTACAAGTTGTCAATCTAGCCGGAGATGATTTTACATATTTTACCGCATTATGCACTTTAACAATGGAATCATCTAATTCCTTCAAACTGTCATCAACAATTAGATTTAAAATGTGAGCACAACACCTAACATAGAGATAATCATGTTCCAAAATGGTACCCTTTTGATTTTTAGTTCGTCTTATCATGTATCTAATTATACCATAATTAGAACTTGCATTATCTATTGTAATAGTGAAAATGCAATCAATCCCCCCACTCAAGCAAACATGCTTCAATCACTCTCCTGAGTTCTTCACCCTTATGACTTTGAACGGGACAAAAATTCAAGATTTTCTTATGCAACTTCCAATCATCATCAATAAAATGAGCTGTAAGACATATATAGTTCATGTTTTGAATAAAAGTCCATGTGTCTGTTGTAAGACAAATCCTTCTACTTTGGATAAAGCACTTCAAAAAAAATTTCTCTTCCAAATAAAGTTTCAAACAATCTCGGGCTACGGTAGTACGAGACGAGATAATAAACCTCGGTTGTGAAACACCCATAAAAAGTTTAAAACCTTCATTCTCAACAAACTTAAATGGCAACTCATTTATTATTATTATCATTTTAGCAAGAGTTACTCGAGAAGCTTCTAAGCTAAAACTAATTGCCGTGAGATTCATACCATGCTCTTTCGTCGGTTCAAAGCACAATTATTTTTACTTCTTATCTTGAGTTTTATAAAGGTACTCTTTACAATTTGGTGTGTGAGCAAGAAAATTTTTTGTGCCATTTTTTCCTGATTTGCATGCATATGTAGTTCTACAATAATTACAAGAAGCTATAACAGTCTTAACCGTACCATCCGTAATTGCGGTAAAATGCTCCCACGCGGGAGACCTTGGTTTATTTATAGGCTTTGGTGGTTTATTTGATTGATTAGGGGGAGGTTTCTCCGGTTCATTAGGGCCATGCACTGGAGCTTCAATAGACTTGGGATCTCCAACTTGTGCTTGATTCACATCTACATTTAGGAAAAAAACATAAAAGTAAATAGAATCAAATTTCTAGCAATATTTCCAGCCAAACAATAGTCATATTTCCAGCAATCAAACAGCCAAACAATACTCAAATATCCAGCAATTAAACAGCTAAACAATAGTCAAATTTCCAGCAATATAATAAGTAAATAATACTTAAATTTTTAGTAATCAAACAAGTAGACAATACTTAAATTTTCAGTAATTAAACAGCCAAACAATTGTCAAATTTTCAGCAATCAAACAACCAAACAATAGTCAAATTTTCAGCAATTAAACAGCTAAACAATAGTCAAATCTTTAGCAATATAATAAGTAAATAATACTCAAATTTCCAATAATCAAACAGTCAAATAATACTCAAATTTTCATCAATATTTTCAGCCAAACAATAGTCATATTTCTGGCAATCAAACAGCTAAACAATACTCAAATTTCCAACAATTAAGCAGCTAAACAATAGTCAAATTTCGAGCAATATAATAAGTAAGCAATACTCAAATTTTCAACAGTCAAACAAGTAAACAATACTTAAATTTCCAGTAATTAAACAGCCAAGAAATTGTCAAATTTCTAACAATCAAAAAACTAAACAATACTCAAATTTTCAGCAATTAAATAATAGTCAAATTTTCAGCAATGTAACAAGTAAACAATACTCAAATTTCTAATAATCAAACAGTCAAATAATACTCAAATTTTTGTCAATCATACAACCACTAACAACAATAATCAGTCATAATAGATGTATATATATATAAGAGATCATAGACTAGCAATTAAACTAGTATAATCCTGATTTCTGATTTAATTAAGAAATACTGAGTGGGTCTTCAATCTGGGAGAGGTCCTACAGATCTAAAAAATTAAACTAGTCTAATCCTAATTTTTTAATTGATTAAGAGATTATAGAGATCTAAAAAACCGAGTAGGTCTTCAATCGACAAGAGATAAAGAGAGACATGGAGCAAGAAATAGATAGCGAGAGAAAGAGAGCGATGTACCATTTTCAATCATAGATGTAGTGGCCAATAGCAGAGGCTTACTCATGCTGGTGGAGGTGGCCTGGCCGCTGGTGGAGGTGGCCTGGCCGCTGGCAGGTGGAGGCGGAGCAGTGGAGGCGAGAGAGAGAGATCGGAGAGTTGTGGGAAAAAGGGGTGTGCGGATGTGTTGTTGGTGGAGGTGGCCTGGCCACCTGGTGGGTGGAGGCGTGGAGGGTTAAGGCAAGAGAGAACAAGAGATAGAGAGATCGAATCGTTGTGTGGAAAAGGGGGGAGGTGCGGCTGTGTGAACTGTGAAGTGTTAAAGGGGAAATGATTTTACGTTAGGGTTTGATAAGTTAGATAAAAGTATATAATATATATTAAAAAAAATTATATATATATATAAATTTTTATGTAAAAAAATTTCTTTAGACCGTGGACCAGACCGTTTAACTTCGGTCCATTCAAATTTGGACCAGACCATTGTACACATAAAGACCATAAAAAGCCCTATAATTTGGTTTGGTCTGGTCTGGTCGGTCCATTCGGTTCGATCTGGTCTTTGCACACCCCTAGGTAATGCAATGCTCATAGGCAAAGCAACTTAGCAACACTTCTTAAAAAATATTGATAATTTTATTTCTTAGATTAAAGGATCCTTGATTTTTATTTTTTTTATTTCATTATTTTTTTTAAATCCAGAGGGCAATGCCCTAAAATCTTATTAAAATCAATCAACTTGAATAGCATTATTAGTTTTACAACTGTTGGCACCAAGTTTAACTACAATGCATAGGCATAGCAAAATTAGAAAAACCAAAACAACATTACTCAAATTGAGCAGGTTTGCGAATGTTTTGTTTTGGTCTACCAAAACGTATTGAGTTGCTATGTCGAATTTGATTCAAAAGCAAAATTTCTTCCTCATCAAATCCAGAATGAGACTTCATTTACTTATGATGCTTTTTTTGATTTCTTCTCTTGATTCTTGATGGTAACCTTAGTGAAACCTTCATCATCCTCGGTTCTTAACTTTAAACCTAGTGGAATTGTGGTCGTGGGAGTTATATGACCTGCATTAGGAGTGCCAAAGTATGACACCACAACATTATCTTGATTTATAGTATTTTCATACTTCATTTGAGCATTATTACAATTAATTTCATCGGCATATGTTGAAAAAAAAATTGATGTTGTGCACATCAATCCATTTAATATTGAATAAGAATTTGTTTCTCTTGTTATGCTCCCTTTTAATTAGATGTATTGTTGTGGCTTATTTAAATACTTAGTTTCCTTCTTTTTTTAAAACTTGTCCAACTGCCTTCCATTTTATTTTCTCTCATTGAAACCGTTAGAAATCATTTTGGGGGTCCATTTGTTAATATATTTTTCTTCCTTCATTGTGGAAAGGTGAATAATATAATAACAGAGCATCAAAAGAGTTATTTTTTTTTCGAATCCAAAGTTCAAGCAAAATACACATTTGTGTTCGTCGTTTTATTAGTGGTGGTGCTACCATTTTAGAAGCAACCCATTCTATCTTGGGAGGCGATTATTAACTGCGCTCTTAAGCACCGAAGGAGATGAATAAAATTGCTTTAAGGAGACTGTTCATAGCAAGGCTCGAGTTAATATTTGAGATTAATTCTATCTTCTCGCAAGTCAGTACTTCTCTCAAATCCGAATTAATATTTACGTCATTACTCTGTTCTTATCATGTTTAATGTATTTATATATATATGTAAAGTTCTATTTCTCAAAGAAATATTCTGTGTATGCATGCTTTTATTATTATACTGTTCTTATATATATATAATCATTATGTTTGTACATACTGGTTTTGTATTAATGTTATGTTCTAATTTGTTTAAACTAAATTATTGAGACTATCGTTTTTGCATATTTACATTCCTACAGCATATATGTATACCCTTCAACTGCCCAGGATGTTTTCTTGATTAGATGATTTTGAAACACTTTAAGCATCTTTATGTGAAATATGCTTTATATAAATGGCATCTACATGATTGGGAAACATAGCTTTAGTCTCATTTAAATGAGCTTCTGCAACCATAACTCCGCACAGTGGCGAACCTAGAAATTTGACCAACGGGGTCAAAAATTAAATCATATAAAAATATATTTAAAGTCATAAAATTTAACCGCAAGCATAATCGCATTAATAGTAATAGTTGATATAACTAAAAGTCTCAAATAAATAATGTCTACAAAGTATAATAAATTTTACAGGGTTTCATATTTTGAAAGTGTTGCAGTACATCTTCCTTATTAATATTATTGAAAATGTATTGTTCAGTGTATGTAACGAAACAATGATTCATAAATTCATCTCCATTCAATTGCGTAGCGTACTCTTGATGATTTTCATTGCCGAGAATGCTCACACAACACTTGCCATTACAATAAGTAAGAGTAAGGCCAACTTCACTAGCAAATACACTAATGAATAACCAATATGTTCTTCGGTTTCAATTATTTTTTGAGCAAGCTCACCAATCATACGCTTGAGGACTGTGGGAGTGACGGAGAGTGAGTGGGTGACCAGTGGACTCGTGGCCATGGGGACTGGGGTGAGGACACCGATCGCCGGCACAAAGAGTTAGACAATGAACTATGAACGGTGGTTTAAAGAAAAAGATAACTAAAAGTAAAAAAAATGGAGGAGTGAAAATAAAGAAACTGAAAGATGCAAGCGAGACGGGGTCACTGAGTTATTTTGTGAATTTGATCATTTTTAAATGGTCCATGGAGTTTAGTCCCTTACACTTATGTACCCTTACATATAAATTTATGTACATAAGTACCTATATATATTTTTTTCCAAAAATACCCTATATGTATTATATATATATATACACCTAAATCCAAGGAGGTGCAATTGCCCCTTAGTAGGGACACCCCTGACTCCGCGGTGCTTGACTACTGCACATTCATTGCTTGCAAGATTTGAAATAGATTTGTGAGAATTTACGGGCATGGGAACTACCTGTTGAACATCATTATGAATAACAGGTTGATTTTGAACTTTAATCTCCATCTCAACTTCTTTCTTAATGCTACCAAACTTGCATTCTTCACCATCATGACCTTGTTTAAGACATTTTGTACAATATTTTAGAATTTTTTTCATAAAAGACCATCTACAAGAATCCATTAATTTAGCATCCCATCCCAATTCGACTCGAAAAATTTATGAAGTAGATCCATATCTATGCACATCCTTGATTTCTTGTTAACTCTTCTCCGTATGAATGTGTAATTATTAGTTAAAATTATTACTTTTTTATCCAGACCGAAAAAAAATTCATTTTTTTTATACAAGGCAAAAAAAAATTTGTATTCTTATTTTAGGAGGGACACACTTAATTTGAAATATTTTACTAGACCTCGAGACCAAATATTAGTATAAGAATTTGGAATACTTGACAAAAATCATTTTAACTTTACAAATAATCTATTACATAATAACAAAATGGAGAAAGTTCCTCTATAATTAGTACCTTAGTTATTTCATTAATCATCATAAATTTAATTTCGTTCTTTAATTAATTAATTGTTAGCCATTTTTCATATTCCTCTTCTTCTTATTATTTTTAATGCTACGATCTTTTCCTTTCACAAATCAAAAGTTTAAAGTATAATATTCATCTATTACATAATAGTAAAATGGAGAAAGTTCTTCCATAATTATTACATTAATTAATTATGCCATTAATTACCATAAATTTAATTTTCTCCTTTAATTAATTAATTGCTAGCCATTTTTCGTCTTCTTCCTCTTCTTATTATTTTTAATACTGCGATCCTTTCCTTCCACAAATCAAAAGTTTGAAGTATAATATTCACATTAAATGTAGTCATTTAATTGTATAATTTGATTCTTCGGTTTCTCCTACAATTGCTTATTTATTTCCCAGAGTCACCATTAAAAATGCATCGAATATATAAACAAGACATTTATAATAAGTTTGTACGATAATTAATGTTTGTGTTAATACTTTGGATTAAATCAAATTTGAGTATCCATAAATAGTTCTAATATAATAATACATTTTTTCAAATTTTGACATAATAATAATTTGTGAAACAATTATGTAAAGATTAAATAATACAATGCTCGCATATCGGGCAGTATGTAAACTAGTATAACATATATTTTGAGAAAGTGATTGCGGTGTATTTATTGTAAGAAATTTTTTTACTTTACCAATAATAGTACATTTATTTTGAGAAAGTTATTGTAACGTATTTACTTTAAGGAAGTTATTGCAGTGTACTTTTGTCAACAACTAATTAGTCAGTCTATATAATTAATATAAGATTCTTATTCTTTTTTCTAATTAAGGAAGTCATTCTAATATACTCTTGTGCTAAGGTGATAATTAAATCCATCAATGGATCAGATATATATAATATCATCTTATATTCAAATTCGATTTGATGACAACATACTAAATCCAATCCATTATTAGCAAGTTTGTGAGCATCATGCTTTAAACATGCATGTTTGTGAGTATATTGCTATAAATATGTGCATAACAATCATTTTATAATTTAAAAAATAACTTAATACATGGAGCTCATCTTGATGAAAGAATAAATTCCAAAAAAAAAAAATCCCTACACCACACATCATTTTTTAATAACACAAAAACATGCACATGCAATCTCATGTCATCCTCCTATACTAACCATAATATAAATCCACTACCTAATTTTGGCCGTATCAATCATATTTCAATTTCCAATGTTCCCACAAAATTTTATCCACACTCCCTCTACCATGATTGGGGTTTATAGCTTAGAATTTAAGATTTATAATATATATATATATAGGACTTTTTTGAATTACCCCTATTTATAATATGAAATTAAAGATACTCCCCTATTTTCATAATTTTTTGACTTAACCCCCCAGGATATAACAGACCATTAACTCCATCCAAACATTTGTTGCTTTGACTATTTTGCCTTCATCATTAACCTTGAGCACTATCCATTAGCCCTAAAACAAGAACCTTAATCTTTAAGCAGAAATTAGAATCAACCAATTGTTCGTCAAGTAGAAATTTCACATATTCTTCTAACCAACAATCAAAATCAATGAAACTTAACAAGAAATTTCACAAATTCCTACTAACAAACTGAATGTATACAAATATAAAATAGGAAAGCGAAAGTGTATGTAGAAAGATAAATCAATGGTAGGGGAGTCAATTGGCAGAGAGAATTAATAGCGACGATGATATCTTGAGCTGCTGGTGTTTTTATGCAGATAAAGGCTTTGAATCCGGCAAGAAGTAGCCATCGGATTATATGTATATATATGTATATTTTCTCTCTCTAACCCTACAACTCCATACATAAATATATACACGTATCTATACACACACACACACATATATATATATATATATATACATGTACATATAAATAAGCTATGGTTTATGGTCCATTATGCATCAAATAGAGCACCAAGAATATATAATGGTGGGCTTAAACAGAGCACCAAGAAGATAAGTATTAGATCCATTAAACACTCTTTAGGGGCGGACTCATAGGGATCGGACAGGGGAGTTTTAGCATAGGGGAAAATTTTGAAAAAAACCTACTAGCACTTGTAAAAAAAATAAAAATAAAATTAATAATAATAATTAGTTTAAGCCCACCCCTTAGACCAGCTCAAATATTATAAGTCCATTAATCTATAACTTTTTTAAATATTATATATATATATATATGTAAGGAGGATTTTTGATTTCATATTTTCTTAAATTTAATGAATAACATTATGAGAATCACCGACATACTTTACCAAACTTTGCAAAGTAAAATCTCAAAATATTGTGAATGCAATGAAATTAGTCTCAATAACAAAAAAAATCTTTTCCAACAATTTAGAAAAGATGGTTAGGACAATTTCCTTACACGTGTTGTTATTTTGCAGTAGGAACAATATGATGTAGTGAATATGAGTTTTTCATACGAAGATGGTACAAGTTGCTATTGCCAACAACGTGATCAAATTACGATTAAACATCACTACAATTTTGATATATTTAATGCCACAATATATTTTCAATTTATGGAGTTAAAACATAGATTTAATGATGTTGTAATGGAACTTCTAACTCTTAGCCTAGCTTTGGATCTTAGTGACTCTTTTAGATCATTTGACGAGGACAAGATTTTCATGCTTGCTACAAAATTCTATCCATCTGCTTTCACTACTCAGGATGTTCGTGTATTGAGATCTCAACTAATTCATTACAAGCTCGATGTTGTTTGTGATCCCTAATTTCATAAGCTTACCTTTGTCGAGTTATTCGAAGAACTAGTTATGAAAAGAAAGTTTAAGGATTATACCATGCTTGACAAATTGATTTGTCTTGTATTGACTCTTCCTGTTTTTACAAAAAGTACAGAAAGAGTATTTTCCAGTATAGATAACATCAAAACAGATATACGCAGCTCAATAGGGGTGTGGTTCGTGCCGATTGCATTTTCATAATATTATAAAATATCTTACATATTATTGTAAATATCCTTAAGTTGACCTTTGTGATTTATGCCCATATTTAGCCTACCATATTTACTTATCTCAATCTCTAAATTATGGTATAGAGAATTAGGGTTTTTTTCCTTTCCTTTATTTGTATTCAAGTCTTATCCCTATATAAAGATCATTCCATTATATTGTTTATTCATTCAAGCAATATACAAATTCTCTTATATCTCTCTCTTCTCTTTTATCTTTCTAACATGGTATTGAGCGATTTTAATCCTCCACGATCCAAAATCAAATACCACAATTCTTGACTCACTGTCCCCACCGTCCAAAATCAAACTCACTGCCCATTACCATAGCCACCAAATTAACCTCACCATCATCCTCATAAAGTTTTGTCACATCCAAAATCTATACCCATATATCCATATACCTTCACATCTATATATACATCAGAATCATCATTTTTATACATCCAAAATCAAACCTTATACCACCATCGGGATCATCTGTCCATAACGATCTTATCGCCATGAAAATCGCACTAATCTGACATCTCACGTGCCCCCACGCATGGCGAGTAGCTCACCGTGCAATTGCCTCCACAACTCTGAATCAACATAATACATAAAATATTAGAAAGAATACAGGGGTTGAGCCAAGACTTTATTTTTCTTAATTATTATTGTTCCTTTTCAGTTTACCTTTTTTAAAGGTTAAAGCTTGATATCAATAAATGAAAAATCTTTTCAACAAACCTTACTATTTAAAGGCTTTACCCATGTATATTAACTTATGTATGCTTAATCTTCGTCAATTAGAGCATCCACAACAATACCAATATGTAAGAAAAGCTTGCCCTATATTCTACTATTCTATATTAGGTGAGCAATAAAATTAAGTTTGAATAAGTTTCTTGTCATACAGAGAACTAATGTTGGTATGTTCCAAACGCACCACATATGTCCATGTGGGACTCAAACGGACAGTTGATATATCCATTTGGGACTTAAAATGGACACCAATTGTCCGAGTCCCAAACAGATATGCACATATTGTATATTTAATGCTCAACTATTATCCGGACATACTGGACACCTATCCTTCGTTTATGTCCTTATACCAATTACCATACACAATTAGACTGTTGTGGATGCTCGTACTTTATATGACAAACTAAAATATGCGTCAATCACTTCACAAAAAGTATTAACATGTGATTAAGAATTGATTATTCTCCCATAACAATAAATACAATATAATTTACATTTAAAAACCATTCAGGTTAGAGCTCATGTCTCTAAAACACTCCTCTAATGGAGGTATATCTAATGACATTGAAGAGCTAAGATTGTCTAGTGGTCTCCAGTACTATTCTTCATGAACCCTACTGCATATGGATGCAAGTCTCGGCAGCATTTTAGTAGAGTTATTGTATAACAATAAGGTAATAATATGTTCAAAAACTTGCCGTATATGGACTATGGAGGACGATCCAGTCAATCACAACTTCCAAATTTATTATGTATGGCTTGTATATAAAAAAAATAATCTCACAGTTTTCACAACTTTTTAAAAGATATACAAAAAACTTGAAAACTCAAGTTTGTATTATAGATTTCTTTAATTATTAGACCATTGAGAAATAGAAATTAGATATGGTTAAAACGTATTACCTACTTCACACTTAGATCTTAATTTGGGGGGCGTATTCAATTCAAATTTTAAAAGATTAGTTTAGAGCCAAAAAGAGTGACATATATACATGTGATTTCAGGTAGTTTACATGAATGCATAGATATATATATATATATATAGTTGTTAGCTTAAACCATATGTATATATATCGATAAAGACCGAGTTCAGGTCCATTTTTATCATATAAAATAGAGAGTATCCATTCATATAGACTAGAGGACAAACTGCTACATGTATATGTGTGCGTGCGTGCACAATTATCTTTATGGAGGTCGGTGCAATTAGGGTTACACCCTTGTGTTTCATTTTAATTAGTTGTTAGGATTACTGTGAGGTGTAAATTAGGATTACATCCTTCTTACCTTTGTTGGAGGGGACCCAATAATTAATGCTATATTTCTATGACCAAAATATCCCCAATCAATCAAATAAAGGTAATTCTTGTGATTATGCCATGTAATTATAAAAAAGTTGACTATGATTACCTACCTTTAAAATACCTTATTAAAATGGGATATTTTTCCTGGAAGATCTTAATCAAAAATTAACACCAATCATAGGATATTAAATACAGATACAAATATCTTCTACTTTTTTTGAAAAGATATATACAGATACAACAAGTTTTCAAAATATGTATAGATATAATATATTCATATGCAATGTTTTCAAAATATATACAAATAGTATAGATATAATATATTCATATACAATGTTTTTAAAATATATACAAATACAATATATTTATATACAATTTGTTTTACATATGTACATACTATACTACGTAAATATAGATAGATAAATTTTGCATTTACAAAAATTGAACAAATATAACTTTTAATTTGTTTATATAATTATTGTAAAAATATATACATATATATACAAATTGTTTGTATATTTTTTGTAAGAATATACACATATAAAATTTTTTTATTAAAATATATACTATATAGGTACAAAATATATAAATATAAAAAATGAAATTTACGAACATGAAAAAAAATCAAGCTTTATAAGATTAATTTATATTTTTAAGGCAAGTAATTTAACCAAAAAAAATCCAATTTTTTCCCTTATTACACTCAAATTTTGAAATTTACAAAAGTTAAAAAAAATGAAACAAACAATCCTCCCAATTTTGTGATAAATTTCCTACAAAATAGTCCAATTAATATTGGCTCGTCTTAGGGCACATGTTATGCACTTATAAATAAAAAGAATTAAATTATAATATGCATTAAAATAGATACATATTCTCATCTAAAGTGATATTATTTTCATTCATAATATGAGTAACATGTGCCCTTAGGGCACATGTTATCATTTTCTATTAATATTTATAACTTAATTACTTTAATAAAAAAATCATAATATTTTCTTATTATACTCAAAATCTAAGACCCGTCAATTAAGTAATCAACACAACTTACTAATTAAATACAATCCAAAGAACACAACCATCTTTTTGCACTATTAATCCAGCTCGAAATTGTAAAATTAAATTATTTATCTAGTCAAAATGTTAAAGTAGGCGTGTCTCCCTAATTTCAAATCTCATATATTGTTTAATACTAAATAAGTAAATAATTTAAATAATAGGAGCTAAATCCTAGTTTTCTATTATCATCTTTTTTATTGGGTTAGCTAGATAGGTGTAGCTATATATGTGCGTGTGCAAGAGGGCAAATAACTCGAATGTTTTGCTTGTCTTAATTATTCAAACGATATCCTACAAAGTACAAATGATAAGTTCAGACAATTTTACTTTTATTAATTAGAACATATGCTTCTTAAGCAAATAAATATGAGGTAAAACGAACCATTACGTTAATACTGAGATTTCTGTATGAAAAACAAGATAAATATGTGCATGCAGCAATTAGGATTAAAGTTTCGTTTGATTCACGAATTTAAACACCTAAAAAAGAAAAGTCTTTTATTTTCTTTGTTTAGTAAACGCAAATTCCAGAAATACTTTTCTGAATGAGGGGAAAGTAGGGAATAAAATCATTCCTTTCAAAACCTATGACATTGATTTTCCTTTGTAATTTTCTAGCATTTATTACAAAAATTTTGGACAACAATACTCCTACGTAAATACTTTTCATGCTTTACCAAACATAAGAAAGGAAACTTGATAAGAACTTTAGTTTCTTACTTCCATGAAAAAGACAAGAGAATTAATTTTCCTTTCGTAAACTAAACGAGGCCTAAATGTAATCACGAAGTTGATTATTTTTTACATGTATCCGAGGAAACCACTAGCCAATGTGGCCTTCAATAATACTACCATCTTCCTCTGGGTTTTTTTTTCTTTTTGGCTCAAGCCTTTATCTAGTTTCTGTTGATTGATTCTGTTGGCTTATATAACAAATTCCCATTCCAAAATTGAAATGTTATGATATATTAGATCAAATTCCAAGTACCTGAAAAACACAGAACTAGGTAGCATGCTCTTGCAATTAAAATATAGAATATAATGCTCCTGCTTTCTATTGGAAGAGAACAAAAAATGTTCATGAATTTCATTGAGGTTATCGAAGTAATTCATCATGTAAAGTATATTGAATTAAAATATTGGCACTCACGTCCATCACAATTTGCAAATATTAATCATCGTCTCGAGTAAATTAAAACTGAGAATATGTCAATCTTATTGTAATTCGTTGACAAGAGAATGGTGCCCATTTGCATATAATCCACTCTAAGTTATCGATCACATATTGGCTAGGTCGCCAAAAGTCAAAATTTGTTACCAATCACATAGTAGGGTCAAAGTGACCGAGCAGGCAACTAATGTCTAGTCCCATACCGAATACGGTATGCCACAGTTAGCTAAACTATGTCCGCTCCGCTCCCATATTCAATATGGCCCCTGTTGTAATACCATTTGTGTTGTGAGTAAAACTTACCCTTGAATATCAATTAATTAATTAATAATATATTAACATGTATTTACATATATTTCACTTTTAATTTATTTCATTTTTGATATGTGAGACAAGGATCCTTACCAGATATTTAATAAGAAATCACAGAAATACTCAATCAACTTGCAATCACAATTCAAATGAGCAAACTAGTAACCGTAGTCTATTATATCCCTACTTAGTATACAAATCAAAATCACCATTAATATTATTTTTGTTATCATATACGAAAATCACAAAAATCAATTATCAATCAACTCAATTAGTGTTGAATCCAATCTCAAAATCACTAATAAATCAGATAATCAATATTAAAATGTAGAATAAGCTTGATTCAACCTTAAAAGATTAGGTCCTAATGTTTTCATATCTACGGTGTGTGTTCACACACATACATAACGGAACAAACTAAAAAAGTGGTGCTTAACATGAACTTGAAGTTGGAACCGCATGATGAACATAAAACTATTATCGCTTCACCAAACATCACTAAATGTGTTTATTTGCACATCTAATGTGCTACGCTATTATCAAGTCTAGGATGCTAAAAGAGTATACTGATTAGTTACCATACTTTGGGGTTGGGTTAGATTTAGATGATGAGGTTGTAAAAGTAAGCTAATAGAAAGATTAGGATGATGAAAGAGGTCCCTGAGTGGGTACTGTTTATGGACGATGAGTTATGATGATGGATTACTCCTCCTCCTCCCGAGATGCTTCTGCTTCCGCTTCCGCCCGCCTCCGCGTCCCCCTCCACGTGCACTTCCGCCTGTGTTGGAAAATGTAATTCACAATTAAAGAGGGACTCTTGCTATTTTAAAGATAGAAAAATCTGATTCTAGAGAATTAGTGCAGTCCTATAAATAGGACCTCATATGTAATCAAAGAATGTAAGGAAGAAAAAGAAAAGAAAAGGAAAATATTCTTGCATATACACCCTTGTTCAAAGTATTTCTGGAAAAGCTCTGTACAATTACATACAAACAATGCGTCATAAAGTAACTAATTCAAAGAATGTTTCCATCTTGCCCGTTAAAATTATAAAATTTTAAGAACCTGCACGTCCACCGCCGCCGCCAAAACCTGCATCCACTGAAGTTGTTAGGTTGAGCAAAATAATAGCCAGGAGGAGGAGAAACACCACAAATCTCATGTTGCACCTAATGGGAATGATCTTCATCTTCGGATTCGTATTCATATTCATATTCATATTCATATTCATATTCATCTTTAACTTCTCAACCACTCGCATATGCTACTAGTAATACTGCTCTCTCCCAAACATTAAAATTACGTGGCCTCACTTTTTGAATTCGTAAGATTTAGTTCAATGTGATATTGACTTCTCAAAACTTCCTTATAAACATTGAGAAGTATATCCATCAATTAATAATCCTTTTAAATGTATTTATTTTTAAAATTAGTTTCCTAATTATAATATACAAGTACTATAGATTCATTATTTATCAAAAATATACAACACTATAAAACTGGGTCGAATTAATTTATATTATTACATCATAATACTAACAAATATTTTTTTTCAATAAATGAGTTTACTATTTTCTTTTTCTTTTTTCTATACAATAAGGGCTCTAAATAAATAAAAATAAAGAAAAATTGTAACTTTAGAAACTAAAAAAGAATTAGTAGCCGAAAGCAATAAACATCGTTTTCTTCAATCACAATCTTTTCAAGTCAAAGGAAAAATATTCAATTATAATATATGTTTATTTTCTTGTTTGCCATGATAAATCTGTAATTAAAGTTATAATTTTAATTTACTTCTAGGTAGGAACTAAATTTTGTAGACATATTACAAATGTTTCAAACTATACTTATTGTTTAATTAATTACTATTCCAAGACTAATGTAAATTATCGTATGGTCTCAATTCTAAAAACAAATGTGAATCATAGACTATAGTCTAATCTTATAGTCTAATCTCGAGTCCGGAAAGTGGTTATAATTAATAATAAATTATATATATTATAAATATCATTTTATTATGCAATTTATGTTTACTTTTTGATATATTATATGACGGTGGATAGAAGTAAAAATTTGGTGGATAATTTACAATTGAATTAAAAAGAATCATTATTTTATAAAAATTATGCCAATATTGATTTTTGTAAGTTTATCCAACAACGTGGTTAAATTTAGTGGGCAATACAGATTATCTCAGTAAAACCCAAAAAGAGAGATATACTAACAAATTTCGTAGATAGAAATAAAATCACCCTTGTTAATTACAAAATCAAATTGATTAGGTTGTTTAATTTTTTTTATTGTTGAAATTTAAATTTTGAATTATTTGATTTTCTATATCTTAGTAATTAATTAAGTTGTTAGAAGTTATTTTATTGTTTAAATTTAAATTTCAAATTTGATTTTATAGATATTAGTCTCTAACAAGATTTTAAAAGTTTAGATTAGTTTAATAATTAATTAGATGATAGTGATTAATTATAGGAATAATAATAATATAAATTAGTTTTGTAGCTATATTAATTTAATTTTAATTATTTATCCGTAAAATTTTGCATTTTAAACAAAACTTTAGACCTTAAAGTATTGATATAAAAGTTGTGTCATTAAATAGATAGAGAAAGGAATATTTGTCCTTAAAACTAATTGCCCATATTTTTATTTATTTAATTAAAGTGGATGTACTTATAATTTAGTGAGTTTTTTAATATTAAATCATTAATAGAATAATATTTATAAAATTAAATCAATAATATTTTTTGTCACTTTATCCACATTCGTGGATTAATTTAGTAGGCAATGCTGATTAATTGCAAGATATCGTGAATAGAAATAAAATCACTTTTATCCTATTCTATGTTTAGTGTTTGTCGGGATTGAATATTCAAATGGATTGTTTATCCCACTAAACTTTTTTATCCCACCGAGAGAATGATTAATGAATCTCACATAAGAGGTGGGATTGTTTTATCCACTCCGGATGAGATTAAATAATCCTATTCAATTCTCTAATCTGGCGCATCAAACATATCCTCATGGATTAGTCTTCTTTACTATAATTAATAACCAACTCATTTATACAGATAAATTTTTGGAATAAAATACCCCTAATCAATCCTTGTAATGAATCCTATAATTAAGGTAGATATAATTATGGAAAAAAAATTACATTGACGTTATGGAAGGTGGATTGATTGACACAACTTCCCATATATTATTAATATTTGGAGTATCACTGATTAATTGTTTTTGGAATAGAGATAAAAAATTTTTTTTTTGGGAACTTAACAATTTTATTATTTTTAAATAATATATTAATCAATAAATTAAACAAAATATCATATATATTCTTGTATGTACGTAGTAACATTTATGTTTTTATTTATAGATGAATTGGTAATTTCATGTTTGAAATTAGTGAATTAACATTATTTGGATTCTAGTTTATGTATATCTGTATACATTTCAATTAAAATTAATTTAATATAAATGATGTATATTGGTGAATTTATACGTTCTAAAGGAGAACCACAGGTTATGAAATTTCTTTACCTATATGTGGAATAATGAGTGTTATTTGAGATTTACACTATATATACATTATTGTATGTAATAATAACATAAGTTATATGTATGAAATAAAATTACTATTTTAAATAGTATACGCATTTTTTTACAAGTTTTATAAGAAATGGTATTAGTGAGTAGTAAGGTTTTTAATGATAGTATTTGTCATTGTATATGTACTAGAAAATATAAATAATGCATATTAAACAATTTGATAATACGAGTAGTCAATGGCATAGCTAGGAATTGTAGGCCGGGGGTGTGCAATTTTCGGCCAAAGGAGTAAATTGTTCCTATTTTGCTATAATACTTATTCATTCTAAAATCAGCCCTATAAATTCAACATTTATTAAATTAATAACCAATTGCATATCATGATATCAATATTGTTACTATTCGTATAATGACCGTTATATTAATAACCAATTAAGAATCAATTACATATCATGACATCCGATTGTCTTATAGCTGTTATATTTTTTTTATACATATACGAACAAATATAAAATTTGATTAAAGAAAAAAATTCAAACAAAACTTGTTCCGATTTTTTTTTTAATACATATATGAATAAGGGAGAAGAGAAGTGAAAAAGAAAAGGGGGAGTGTCTCGGGTTCTCTCTCCTCACTTAAGTGTATTTCAATTCTCCATATGCCCCTCCACTTTTAGGGAAGGAATGGAATAGAATGGAAATGAATAAATTTAATTTTATTAATGTTTAGATAGGTAAGGATGGAAAAGAATGGAATGAAAATAAATCTTGTTTGAATAGAAAATAGAAAAGAATAGAAATGAATGTGATCTAAAATGTTATTAATAAATTATGGTTAAATTTGGAATAACATAAAAAAATCATTAAAATCTTTTCTTTTCCCTCCCAATCCTTCCGATATTGAAAGGAAATAAAATAAAGGAATAGAGGGGATTGGCATTCCCTTCCAATCCCTCCATTTCCTCTCCACTCCCTCTTATAAATCCATCCAAACGAGTGAAATGCAATCATTCCTCCTCTTTTCCTTTCATTTCCTTCTCATTCCCTCAATCCAAACGGACTGTTATTTGTTACAATTATATACTCTTAACTATAAATTTATGCATATCTCTATATTTTTATTTTATTTTCTTTAAAAAAAGAATTGTCGAAATCGTCGGGGGTGCGCTCACTCCCCCTCACCACAATGTAGCTACGCCCATGCCAGTAGTATTATGATAATAAACAAAGAAGAAATACAAAACAATGAATGAATAATAACAGGTATGAAGTTCAAATATACGTGCACCTGTTTTGTAACTCGCAAACATTTATTAATGGCGATGGCCACCAACCAAAATGCTAAACGTATGATGATATATTATTGAAAGCATAATTGTTCCGTTTTATCTCCCAAACAATTAATCATCCCATCAATGGATAGATTACACCGAAGTAGGAAACTCAGTAGAACAAATTCTGCTCTTGGCTTTATAGAGATATCCAAATGTGCAGTTGGCAAATTCCAAACTCCCCCACATTCGCCCAGCGCAAAAGAATTATTTGATCTTGAACCTCTTCACGACAATATTCTACATTCAGATGAGGAAAACGACGACGACGCTGATATCGAGGACAACGATGAAATGTGCGAATCTTCGGAATGTAATACAAATAATTTTAAAAAACGGACGGAAATTTTATAAAATATATTTAGGGATTTTCCTTTTATCATAGATAAGTTAGAACATGTTTTTCCAAATTTTCGGTTAATTATATATATATATATATATAATTTATTCATTTACGGAATCTAAATATCAGTCAATTAATTTATTCAAAAACATGTCACAAATCTCGTCCACCAAATTTAGTAATTTATGATAACAATTACTACAAAATTCAGTAATTGTTATCATAAATAGGAAGGATCGTCATCTTTTACTACAAGTATTGATGAAAAGTTAATTTCATACTATTTATGATTTACCATATATATAGGAATATTGCTTATTCAATACCAATAAATTCTTCCTTTTCTTTTAAGAACATATCACCAACAAATTCTGAATATTACTATACATATATACAGTAGAGGTGGCATTTTATGATACAACATGATAACAAGATTGAACCCAACACAAAATTAGAGGGTCAGGAGTTGAACCTCAACGGGTTAGAGTCCCGCTCAACACGATTAGTAAACGGGTTGGGTTCAAGTTAGAGTCTATCTTAAGTTGCCTACAAGTTTAGCGCAAAAAACAGAAATTCTCATGGCCTTAAATACTCCAAATCAATCCAACTAAAATTAACCTAAAATACTCCAAATCATTCCGCTCCAAATTTTTTTTTCTTGATGCTACAAAAATTTACTGTACACAATAGTGAATATTTAAGCATTATTAGCAAGCTTGTAAGCATAGTGCTACAGACATGTCCATGAACTAGTATATAAAATTGCATGCTATCATCACCCCCATCTGCTGTTCACAATACATGAAGCTCATCAATAATAAAAGAATAAATTAGTACAGTCAAAAAGAAGAACAGAAGAAACACCCAAATCCCTACATCACGCGCCATTTCTTAATAACACAAAAACATGCCATATACAATCTCATGTCAACCTTCTCCTATACTAACCATACATATAAATCCAATACCTAATTTTGGCCATATCACTCACAATTCATTTTTTGTGCTTTTAACTCTTATATACACTTCCCCATTTCATGCTGCCCATTAAAGCCCAAAACTTTATCCACACTCCCTCTCTACTTGGGGTTTATGGTTTAGGATTTAGGGTTTATAATATATATACACACACACAGCCAGTCTCCTATGAGTTCATATGCAGACCTAACTTTTAGCAATGAAATTCTGTCACTTATCGTATCTCCAAATGTATTGGCTACAAAAAACAGTTGCTAAAAGTTTGGTCCGTAAACGGATGGTTTGTACCAGAAATCAACTCTATATGTATGTATGTCATTGTGTTCGTGATCGCATATCCTTCACCAATTCTTCAACCAGATCTCCAATAATCCAGCATTCGATCTCTTTCCCTAATGCATCAATGTCATCATTCATCAATCCCAACCATGGGGATGAAAGCAAATCTTGGCCAACCAAACCATCAAGCGAGTAACAAAATTTGTCTGCAGGAGGGTATACGTGTACACGTATGATCTCCCACACACGGTCCAATAACTTCCTTCCACGTGGAGGTTGCCCCATGTTACCAATAGCTTTTCTCTTGAATTTTGACATGGTCATGGGCGGTCCAAGTACCGCTGAAAGTGCTTCGTTTAGTAAATCGAGTAACGCCTTGTGATCTACCACCTTCTTCTCATCAATATGATCCTTATAAGATGCTTCCACTTCGTCAAATACACGGTTGCTTATAGGCTTTGCAAACGGGTCCCACCTTGATAAAAATTTATCAGATGAGCTGTCGTATAAACCAGAAACAACAAGCAAATCTCTTATGTAAGATTCTGATTCGTCCTCTAACTCTGGCATTTCAATTTCTGAGGGCTGCTCTCGGGTCGTTGTGTCTGCAGAACCATCAGTCTCAAGTTGATTCAGTTGCCTCCGCAGCTCTGGATCATCATAATATAAAAAGATTAGAAGCGTGTTATAATTTTTTTTATTTTACTTTATTTAAAATAGTTAAAACTAATTAAAAGGAAAATCGTCAATACCCCCATGGGCTTTTCCCCAGTATATTAACTAACAGATGCTTAGTCTTCATCTACTATTGTGTATGACAAACTTAAGTCTAAATATGTGTAAATCACTTCACAAGTATTCACATGTGACTAAGCATTGATTATTCTCTTATAAGTTATAACAACAAATACAACACTCCTTTTATCCCAAATTAAGAGTTCACTACTGCTTTTTGGGATGTCATAAATTAAGTGTCCACTTTCCTTTTGAGAATATAACCACCGTACAAAAACTCACAATAGGAAACAAGTTTTGTTCTAAACCATAGATTGTGATTAAATTTGTGCATTATAGAAGAATGTGATAGTAACATGGACTCCTAATTAGGGCGGCGAGAGTACATTTTACTTTTAAACAAGGTAAAAAAACAAAAACATTAATCGATTCTTTCTTACCATTCAGATTAGAGCTGATGTCTCTGAAAAACTGTGGCGAAGCATTACCCTCTAATGGAGGTATATCTGATGACATTGTGGGGCTGAGATTATCCAGTGTCCTCCAGTACTCTTCATGAACACTGCTGCATACAGATGCAGGGCTTGGCGGCACCTCAGTGGAGTTCTCCTAGAACAAGAAAGATGAATATAGTTAGAAACTTACCATAATATAGAATCATCAAATTAACTCACGACTTCTGTTTTTCCCTCTTTTTTTCTTTTTTTTTTTTTTGTGAAAAAAGGCTGATTCTTATTTGGGCAACTAATGGTCAAAATTACACTAAAGAAACTTGGCATAGCTACCTCGCTACCATTGAAGCATAGACTTGGTACTTTTTGCATCACTTAATGTTACTTTTAGTGCCAAAAACCTTAGCTGTTTGGTGACAAAAGGGTAGGCTAAAAAAGGTGGTACCTAGGTCTAGTTTCGATCATTACTGAGGTACCCAAGTTAGGTACAGTCACCAAAAAAGAGAAATTACTAAATAAGAATGCTTACATATCTGCTATTAAAATTCATCATAACTGTTGGTCCACTCGTGATATTTCTGAGGAAATCACGTTCATTGCTAATCGATTCCTCGGCCGACTGAATCTTTCTGCCAAACAGCCTTCCTCTGATAGTGAAACTGTACTTAAAACTGGAAACTTTCTCCCTTAAATTATTGAATCTTTCTTTCTTCTGTTTTTTCACCTTCGCTGTGACCCTTTCAATAGTTTCATGCTTCCTCCTGATATGGGCCCCACTTAAAACATGGCGGTCCTCTAGAAGAAGCTTTCCAAACGCTGTTCCCGATACTGGGGCCGACATAGATCGAATAAGGGTCTCAGGTGACAATTCTTTGTGGAGCATTATATCATTATCGGGACCAGATCTGAAAGATCGACTTTGAATATCTTGTTCATTATTCCCACTATCCCAGTAGCTAACTTTATTTAGTCTGCTCCTCCCCTTATCTAATATGGAAAGAGCTTTCTCGGCCAACCATTGGAATATCTTGGTGTGTTTCTCTCTTTAGAACGTTCCGGAATCTCTCTGATAAGAATCTTCTGGTATCTCTGCTGATGAACTCAGGGGACCCGGTTCCATTGTTTATAATTTCGCTTCTATAAGATCTTGTTGATTCCGATCGAAGCAAGTTCATTCCAAGGTCCATAGTAACACTTTCTCTGACCTGTTTGGCTATACGTTGAGCTATTTGTTTCGGGTCTGATGGCCTTTCGCTATAAGGAGTCTCGATTCCACCTCCTCTAACAACAGTTCCCCTTTCAAATGATTTTCCTTGCAGCTCGCATTTCAGCCTTTCTTTCACTTCCTCGAGAAAATCTTCCATATTTCCTCTCTCTTCTGACACACCTGAAGAACTGGCCCGGGACTCTTCATTATTTCCCATTCCAATATTATCAGGGCCAGGTCTCAAAATCACTATCTTTGTCGGGGCAGAAGATATAGCCAGATTCTCATCTGGACTCGCAAAAGGGGTTCGCTTGGATTGTCCTTCCTCAGCTGTGAAAATATCATTTTTATATCCATGGTGTTGTAAACCACCCCCTTTATGTGGACTTGATTTTACAATATGACCCTCAAGTTCTTTAGGCTTCTCGCCCGTTGATTTTCTTCCCAAATTTGCATAGAGAGCCATCTTTTCCTTGTTCAAATTCTCTTGAGCTATCCACTGGCTAGGCATGGTGCCAAGTTCAAGAGCCTTTGAACATTCTTGTAACCTTGCTGCTTGAAATGCTTCAAATTCTTTCTTGAATTTTTGTAGTTCCTCCTCTTGGGGATGTTCTCGAGGCTTAGGCTTTCTCAAACTCGTGTTACCACTCCATGGGTCAGGATCTCTGTCTTCATTGTGGTGAAAGGACTCGAACTTTATCTGTTTGGAGGACTTTGAGGAAAAAGGGGCATGGTCAATGGAGCCATTTTTAGTTTGTTTCTCTTTTGGGAAACTGATTACTGGTTTTTCGCTCTTTTTCTCGTTATGTCGATCTCCTGCTTTCTTATCTAATGGTAGCGTATCCACTCCCATTAGACGAGCCACTATGCTTGGGGAATTGTGTCTGGTGTTTGGTCTTTTGGATATCTCTTCATTGATCAACTTCTTCATTGGAGGATCAGTTTGATAACAGTTCTTCTCTGACCAATTCTGTGTCTCTTGATACATGTACTGAAAATTCAAAGAAATGTATGAATAAAGGTACAAACAAACATATGTATGGGCACGGAATGTGTGTGAGAGGGGGTGAGAGGGGGAGAGAGTGAGAGAGAGAGGGGGGGGAGGTAACAACAGGTCTACAGTTATGTGGAACACCTATTTCATATCACAGATTAAAACTTGTAACTCTATACCAGGGTAATGTGGTGATGTTATTACCGGTAAGTTTTCTTCTAAGGCGGAATACCTCTGGTAAGTCTTTATTGGCAACTCCAAGCTGTTCCGAGGAGCCTCAAGGCCTACAGAGTAGTCACAACGGATAGCATTTCAATTAATAGCCAAGAATAAAAATAAAAATCAGATAGTATAATTTACCGTTGCTCTTACATAAAAGAAATATATACTTCTTCATTTATCATCTCACTGGTTTTCATGTGGGATGATGTTTCAGGTAGTGATAATCAAAGAACGACAGACATAGATATGCATGTATGATGGCACCCATTTTATGAAAACACATCAATTGTAAAAATTACATTGACAAAATCTCCTCAATTTTGTGCATGACAACATGCACATGATTTTGTTCAAGTGCATTGATGAAAGTTTTGATTACCCGTATTTATGTTTGAAAAGATGTTCCCTAGTTCCAATTATATCAATTTTCCCCACACTCATCCAAATAAGAAAGCTACACTTACCACCACCATGTCTCTTATCTGCAGCAACTTTCCTACCCATTTTGCCCTGTTCTACGTCAATAAGGTGCAACAAGCCACCCATAAAGGCATAAGGTCCACGGTCCGCCCAAAGCTATTGTATATCATCAAACCAATAGAGAGAAAGAAACTTGGTTCGCACCCTGCGGAGCGACAAAACAGATTATCAGTAAACTTCTTTTTATATAATAGTAAAAAGTCTTAAAGAGAGAAATAACCAAAAAAAATTGATGCAACAAAATATAAATCGAAGAAATAACTCTGCGAAGGTCCAAGGCATCATACGTATGAGCTAGATGATCTAATCATCTAATGTATGACAATAAATTAAAGAAAAAGAAATCACATCTCATATTCTCAGTTATAATCATCCATTTTTATGGAGCATTTTATCTTTGTCCCTGCACTTCACATATAGTTACTTTAAGGTGTTTCATTCCATCTGAAATTGACAATTGTACTAATATACTCTTGTAGACTTTAGTTTTGTCCATGGGCTTCACGAGAAACTTCACAGTGATCACTGTTCAGCATGAAACTAATCTATTGACTTACGCATGATGTGGAAAATGTCCAAGGGAGAGGGAGATCATGATCTACAATTTTACTTCAATGAATAATTGTCAGTTTTGTCATTGTCAATCTGCAATTGGCTATTGATCCCCAGGAATTTCCAAGAGCTGAATTTGAAATCAGTATTTTTCCCAAAGAAAATAAAGATCAAAATGTCTTCAAAATTAGTGAAGTTCAAAACATTCAGATTTACACCGCGTTCCCGGGTAAAATTAATAAAACATTTAATTCCACAAAGCTTTCATCATGCATGGAAAGAACTAATACAATTGCAGGGTATCACAAAAGAAAAAAATTCACAACTTTAATAATGAATTAATTATTTGAAGTAATTATTGCTAAAAAGTATAATTCCAAAGCTTGGAATTGGAGTTCCCAAACACTCCATAAATGAAATTAAGAGATTGCCTGAAATTCAAAATTGGAATCTATCTATCATGAGATTCACAGAAATATCAGCAATTCAGAATGTAAAATCTAGTAAATTAACTGAAAAAGATGAAACTTGAAATAGCAATTGAAGAGCAAAAGATCAAACATGGAATCGAAAGAGTCAACAACATACCGTTGAGCAAAAATCAAAAGCAGAGAAAAGGTCAAAATCAAGGAGTTATAATAATCCAGCGAGAGAGCAATGAATTGTAGATTGGAAAAGTTGAAGAGAAGGAAGGAATTGGATCTACAGGGAAAATGCACTGGAATTGGCAGAAGAATGGAAGAAAGTAGTAGTAGCCGAAAAGCAGAGCTGGAAAGCTGAAAAAGGCTGAGCCCTAGAGATAATAATAATAGTAATAATAATAGAAGTAGTAATAATAATAATGATGTACATGAATGTGGGAGAAAAGTTGTGCTTTTAGCATGAGGTTCCATGGCTGTAATCACCACTATCTGAAAGCGATTTTCTTCTTCTTTAATTTTCTCTCTCTCTTGTGATTTGTATGTAAAAAAAAAAGTTATCTTTCTTTTTCTAATTGATAATAATGATATCTTTTCATGTCAGATATTACTTATTACTCCCCATTTTAAATTGCTGAATCTCTTTTAAAAAATTCAATTTATAAAAACTTAGGGTTTGTTTGATTGGGAGTATTTTTTTATGGAAAATACTCATTTTTTATTTGATTTGACAACTTAAGGTATTTGATTGGCTTTTTTTTTTCTATTTTTTACTTACACACACTTTATGTAAATAAGGAAAATATTTTCTTTTATTTTTATTTTCTTTTTTCGAGACAATTTTTATTTTCTACACTAATGTTTAACTTAAACTTTTAAAATTTAATAAAAATTTATATTTAAAATCTACTCATCAAGATCAATTAAACAAGATCCATCATGACTATAAAAAAAAAAAAATACCCATACTTTTTTTATTAAAAATGACAAACAACGAATATTTTCCGAGTAGAAAATTAAGGCAATCAAACACATTTAATCTTTTATGCAACTTAATTCTAGACAATTCAATTACCTGGAACTTATTTATGTAAATTACATGCTTGCAATCAAACGCACCCTTAATATTATCATTGCATTTTTTACTTAATTTATATATATTTTTTTATCTTTTATTTTATTTAAAATTTTTACTTAAAAAGTGAAAGTACAAAAAGGCAAAATAAGTATATATTTATCTTTTATAAAAAGTTGACATTTATTTTGAGACATCCAAAAAAAAAAGAGGGACCAACAATTTGAGACGGATGGAATATCGTATAAAATTGGATGGAATGCCATGTGGCAATTAAAATTATGTGAGTTTTTTTTATTTTGCCTTTTGGGACTTTGTTAAGTTTTGAGTTAGTTAATTTTGCCCTAAAGAAACTTTCATCTTGGCTAACAGGGATGGTAACAGACTCCCTTATGCTATTTATCATTTTTTTTAAGTTTGTTCTTTTAAATTACCTATATTTAAATAGTATATATATTGCGTATGCACAACATCTAGTCTATTATGAATATAAAAGTTTGTTTTCTCCTTACTAGTTATATTTTTAGTTGATTTATATGCTCGAAATATAGCATTTATGTATACATTGGGTATTTTTGAATAATCTTACGGGTATTTTTGAATAATCTACTGGAGAGGTTAATTTGACATGTTTATATTCTACTTATGGATCATTAACATGTATTTTACATAGAAGCTTTAACTTGGGTTTTTCAATTTTTATGTCGAATGCATATAAGGTAACCAAGTACTTGTCTATGAGTACATGAAGATGGGTGGCGTATTGAATAAAATTTGTTATAATATTTACAAGTTTATACTATATTATTGTATTATAAAATTAGAACTTATATCTGAAATAGTCTCATATTCTAATTTTTTTAATTTTATCTCCTGAGTTTTATTTTAAATATATATATATATATATATATATTATGATAAGGAATATGATTTAATCTCTTACCATTAAAGAGAGACGGTGTTATTTATGCTCCTCGTATTTGTCACAAACACCTCCAAACACCCTTCAAAGTAAATTTTTAGTCACTAACACTTTTTTAAGACTCGCCTAATGAGAGGTGCACATTTGTCTATCTTGGGGAGAGTTGTTTTCAAGAATTCACTTAACATCATATAATGAATTATTTGAGTGTTTTTCAAATAAGGCCTACTTAATGAGATATTAGTGCGCTTAACATAAACTCGACTCACATGAAAAAAGTGTATTGTTAAGCACTTACTTAAAATCAGAAATTGAGAGTGGTGTTTGTGATAAATAAAAATGTGTTATTTCTAGTTAAATTTTAAAAAGGATGATTGTGAGATATTTAAAGGTATAAATAACACCATCTTTAAAGAGGGTAACATATTAACTTCAACCATATCACTAGTTATTAATTTTATTAAAAAGAGGTTCCAAGTAAATGTGTGAGAAATAAGCTTTGGAGGATTTATTTAGAATTCCCTATTTAATGAGAGGAGAGGGCAGGGCAGGGCAGGTGTGAAGAGGGTGGGAGTTAATAATCGAGTAGATTTATGGACCACTGAGACTCTACGTGGTCTCAGTCAATAAATGAGTACTCTGTGTATCAAGCAAACTGATTAAGTGATTATTCGCATTATACCATATTTGATTGGCTAATAAATGATGGTTTAGGGCCCACTTTTTAATTACTTTACCATTATCATAGAGTGTGTACCTTTGATCGGGGAAGGCCGCATCTCGCTGGATATTATTTGCCCAACCCATCTTCCAACCGCATTCGCGCTTTCCTCTTCAAGGTTGATATTAAATTTTTGTTGTTTTCGTAATTGAAAGTGTGAGTATTTATATAATGCCTCTAAATTTAAATATTGTATTTGGAGAAAATGTGACAAGAATTCAAAAACTTCCTCCATTTAATATTCAAAATCTAACACAAATCTGACTTGTCTATTAAAATAGCGGGTGATCTCATTATCATCTCGACGTACAAAAGATCAATTACAATTTCTGACACTCGCCTAATATCATCCACCTCTCTTTTCCTTCTCATCTACATTTCTCCATCAGTTATACTTTTAAAAATTACAATTTAAATAGTAAATTGTGTCATTGACAATAAATTTTATTAAAATTAGTGAACGACGGTTAATTTTAAAGTTGGTGGGAGGTAATTCTTAAATGAGATTATAATTTTCAAATTATTATCCTTTTTATAAAAGTTATTTACTACATAATAAATCAGTGGTTTAAGTCATGGGAAAGACGAGAGATGTTCAATATTATATATGGTAATTTAATATTTTTTATATTTATAAAATAATTAAAAGCAAATGGTTTATATTATTTGATCAAGTGGTTCACACGCGCAATATCATTAATTGACACTATAGGTTCAAATGTTTTTATGAAGGGTAATTTGATAGTGTTGCATGTGGTCAAAATGTAACCATTTGCTTTTAATTGTTCTTAATAGATAAGTGTTTTTTAATTTACCAATGAAATTTCATTCATTTATCACTATATGCATAACGCTAAACTTAGTGGTTGGTTTTTTCAATTTGTCAAGATTTTTTTATACCCAATCGATCAGGGGCGAACTTGGAGGGACAAAGCAGGTTTCAGCACAAAAAAAAATTTTGAAAAACTCTACTAATACTTGTAAAAAAAAATAAAAAAATTAGTTTAAGCCCACCCCTTTACTAAGTTTTAGACCACCCTTTTGTCAAGTTTTAATCCATCCCTTAACCTAGTTTAAATATATATTAGCTAGAGTCTGTAATAGATGAATTCAAATTATTAAAAACTTGTCGAGCTCAACTTTGTTAAATATTTTTCATTATGTATGAATTCAAATATTTAAATTATGCTATTAATTTTTTTCACTATATAGTTATACTTTCAATATTTTTTTTTATGATTTTTTCATCTATTACTATTAACCCACCCCTCGAAAAATTCTTAAGTTCTCCTCTTGCAATCGATGTTGTTACTTAATAAATTTTATTAATAAGAATCATGACATACCCAATTGATTAGAGTTGTACTTAAAGTTTTAAGAGAGCAGTAGTTTTAATTGCACAAGTTTGACTTACAAAGATTGTTGAAACAAAAGTATAATTTCTACTTCATCAAATTACAGATAAATCTGATCAGAAAATACAACAGTAGCTTTTAAATTGCAGGGAGTTTGTCTCAAGTCTTAACTTCAAAGTATCTTCAAGAGCTCAAAAAAAATTAAAAAACAATGGAAAGTTCTATGCCCAACTCTTGTACACACTGAAACCGAGTAATAAAGTGTACAGATGTTTATACTCTTAGCGAGAGTATAAATATATAATATATATTTCATTATTCGTTTTGCACTCAAATTTTGGTGCATGTAATAATATTCAAATATTTGTTGAAATACTTCTTATTCTTTTGATACTACCAATATACAAGTATATTTAGTGTACGTTTTATTCGAGTTTTCATTTATTTCTAAAATTTTGAATTGGTTGATTAAGAAATTAAATTATAAGTTGACGATACTAAAAAAGTTCATATAAAATTATTATTTTAAAAATAATCAAATGAAAATTCGAATTAAAACAAATCATCTCAACGTTGTTTGGCCATGAGATGAGTCGAACTTAATCGTGCGCACGCCTGCAACATACCGTGACGATTGAGTTGGATAGAGACGCAAAAGATTCTTTTTAAGCAATTTTTTAATTCAACAATTTCTTTATATTTATATTTATATTTATATAGTTTTTCTATTTTTCGATGACTAGACCGCGTTCTCGGTCCATACTCACCAAACTGACGTTTTAACGGAATAGAATTTTATTTTATTTTTTTGTCATTATTTTATTTTATTTTTATTCTCAATATATATATTTCAATTAATTATAATCGTAAACTATCAACCAGAAACAGCTCATTAACAGTTGGTGTTTGTGTGCACGTTTCTCTCCATTTGGCGGCATTTTAAAATGCCAATAGGAATGTTCACATGTTTTCTTTCTTTCTTTCTTTATTTATTTTTATTAACCGCTTTTAGAATTCGAATATTGACATAAATTTTTTAAGCAATACATTCAACGGTTTTTGAAAGATGCCGCTTTTAGACATATATTGCCTCACTGTATGTATCTCGTGGTATCTATATTACGTTAGTATTTTTAAATATTGTTACTAGATATTATGAAATTAAATAAAAAAAAAATTGTAAACTACATTCTAAAAAATGTGCGTAGTATAAAATTTAATTTTATATTATTTATAATTTATTATATATTACTATCATACAAACACAAGTACACTTGAACTTTGATCTGAAAGTATAAGAAAAGTGGTTCGGAGAATTGTGTAATAATATAAATCAATTATATAAATATATAATACACATGTAAAGGAGTATTGTTGGGTTTTTAGTAAAAATGATAAGCTAGCAAATTTCAAAGGACCGAAACTATCCAAAATAGGGGGCAAAGGTCTAATGGTATAAATTTTGGGTGCTAAAATTAATTACAACATAATTAATGGGGTTCAAAAGTCAAATAACCTAAAACTAAAACTAGAATTGGCAATTTTACTTGATCAAATTCACCGTACCATCATGACTCTCTTTCTCTCGTCATAAAAAGATAAATGGGAAATAACGACATTTATTGTTAACCTCTTGTTAGTTATGAACAAGTTAAGCGACACTACACACAAATTTGAGTAGAAGTACTACATAAGTGCCGAAATTGTTAAAGAAATTCAAGTCTCGAGCAGTTAAAAGTAAGAATATTGCATTTAAATTTTAGTCATAACCATCCCTCACTCACTCTCCTTCCTCTAATCACCTGAATTTATTAACTAATTATATTACAATATATGGAATAGTTGAAAATTCAACAAATTGAAATCTTTGGATGGAAACTGACTTAGGTGAGAGCTAAATTATTTGTACAAAAAGTTCATTTCAAAATTGGACATGCCGAAATTTTGTACCTAAAGAATTATGAAAGAATAAGTTGGCCAATTGTAGGGGTCACAATTGTTTAGGTCAACTTTTGTTCCAATCTTATTTTCAAAGCTCGAAATTAAATTTTTAAAATATATTCATAAAAATTCAATTTAAAGGATCAACCAAAAAACTTCCATAAAAAAGGACGCATATCGACCGGTTTCTTCATAAATTATCTTACTCATAAGCACATTTTATTGTGTATATCCACTAAAAAAAATTCTCCATTTTTGTAAAGGTGCATGTAAAAGCATCTTAAAATTTTAATTTTTTACACCCTAATTAAGGAGGGTACCTTAACCAATAGGTGAGACTTATCACTATATGGATGCAAGAGAACCAATACATATATTTTGTGTTTAGCTCCAATCACATGCCATATGCTCAAAATGCAACAATATTTCAAATTCAAACCACTTTAAATATATGATGGATTTAACTGCTAAAATTGTTACAGATGCTACTACCTCTACCGTATTCTAGCTTAGTAGTTTCCATCACCAATCCAGGGGTTTAGCCTCCACTTTTGAAGGAATGCTTAGATTTAATTTAAACTCAGAGGGGGGCTTCATGGAAATACCAGGAAAAAAACCAACTAATTTCGCTGAAAGAAATTTGTATTTTTTTAGGTGAATTAATTTAGACTTTGGGTCCTGTTTGTTCTTGCTAATTAGACATTAGGTGCCAATTAAAGCTTACCATAATATGACTTTTGGTGCCAATTTGGACGAATTCAACTAGCCAATATGGTCAACCGTAAGCTTATTTAATTTTTGATTAATTTTACCCCTAACCAATCCATTAAAAATAAAAAGAAAAAGGGAGATGATAGTACCCACCACCGAGGGAACCCCCCCCCCCCCCCCTCCCTTAACAACCTACAAAGCCATTAGCGCCATTAACACCATTATGAATTCATCACTTTACGTACATCATATAGATACACACACATACATCAAAATATATCACACCCTACTCATCAATTTCATTTATAATCAACCATATACAATTTGATGATTTTGGAGTGGTGACGGGAGAACTCGGCACTGGTCAGGGTGATGAGGGTGCATTTGGGCTTTTTGGTGGCTTGTGGACGTAATTGTGGTGGTTGTCACCATTCTTGTGGTGGTGGGAAGCCATGGCTAGGGTTTAGGGTGAGGATAGAGAAAATGTTAAAATATCAAATAAACCCTAAACATACTCGATTTGAGTTCCAAATAGTGCCATCGAGGTTACTTAATACTCTAAATAAGGGGTTTTTTGCCCGAGCTTTGAGGTTATTCCGTTTAGGGTTCAATCACGTAGTCAGAGTTTCTACAAGAACTATCACTGGAGCCACTATCTTTTAGTCCTTGTTTGTGCTGTGATAAGTCTACTTTGGGCATGTGGTTTTTTTTTTCAAGTGGTTAGGATTGAAATCCTTAGAAGCCGTTGTAACTGTTGTCAAACCCAACCAGAATCACAGCCAGAGAGCTATTACCGGAGCCCCATTAAAGTTGCCACCATTGTTGGCCTATGGTGTGCTTTTGCATATGGTTCGGGATTCTTCTAATGAAAGCAGAACAAAATAATGAAATAAAGGGGGTTTGCAATGGTGGTGAATATTATATATCAGAAAGATGAAGATAATAGAGAATTAGGTCAAAGAGATAGAAAAATGCAAATGGAGGATGGAAAGGGAGATAGAGAAAATAAATAAAATATATGGGAAATGAATGGGAAAGAAAAAATTAGAAAAAGAGGCACCCAAACATGGGCAAAAACATCACCATGTGAAAAGTATTTAAGGAGAAGACGGTTGATCAGGTTGACTAGCGGAATCCATCCAAATTGGCACCCAAAGTCATATTATAATAAACTTTGGCACCCATTGTCTAATTACCAAGAACAAACAGCACCCAAAATCGAAATCACCACTTTCCTTTCATTCTTTTTCTTGTTAAAACTACTATTTGCAGCTCAAGTTTCTCCTTTTTATCTATCAATGAATAGTTTAACTTATTTTTGAATCTTATTTGAAGACACTCCACATAAAATGGTTGGTATGGAAAGTTCTTTACTTGCACATTCTTCACTTCTTTATATGTTTGTATTCAAAGGAGGATCCCATTATATCATGTTTGTAATGTAATTTGCCCTTATTCATTTAAAATTAGAATGAATGTTTTTTGTTCCTTGTAAAAAAAATCATAATAAGAATATTAGTAAAACGCCTTCATATTTTTTAAAAATAATGCCAAATCTAAAAAATAAGGGTGCATCTGCTGGAACTCTTTTTGTGATTAACAATTCTCACTTGGAAGACCTCACCAATGAGCAAAATTAGGCAAGCTACCAGCTACTGTCAACTGAATTTTTGCATGAGACTCCAGATATTCAAAATAATTTCTATTGCTATATTCAAAACAATTACTGATCAAAAAACAGCCAAGTGCAAAAGAAATAATATAAGATAATGTAATGTAATTTGTTGTCCAATTCTCACGTTCTTGACATGTTATTAATATAGACTAGGTCTGGCAATTCGAGTTTTCTTCAGGCACAACTCCACACAACAAAAAGCAAAAAAACACGAAAACACAATCCAATTAAACAAGACAATTACCGTAACCTAATAAACACAACTAAACATGCAAAGACAAGCCTTAAAAATTACATGGAGAATACATAAATACGTGCACAACAATGCAAGTCGAACTGACTTGTTTGCTAGAGAAAAAACTACAAATCCAAATTCGCCTCCCTAGGACAGAAGAAACCCTATCACAAGATTTGATGCTTACAGCCCATTCATGATAAGAAGAGACCTTGACAAAACGTGTTAATTGATTTTGTTGTTTCTGTTGTGATATTTATTTTAGTTTCTTTATCTTTTGATTGAATAATTTTTATGTTTATCTTTTTGATTGATTTTTGTTGTGATATACATTTTAATTTATTTTTTTTGAATTTATTTTTATTGATTTAATTCTGAATTTAACTATATATTAATTTAAGAAAGGTAGTATTACAATTCAACTTAATCAATTAAAATAATAAAATAATTAATATTTTGTCCTTTATTAAAAAGTTGGTCCTTTAGACAAAAAATTGTCTTGCTAACTAATTGAAAAAAAAGAGTATCCTTTATTCTAAAGACATGCTCATTTTTGTCCTTTATAATTATTTTCGATTAAATTAATAGTGCTATTTTTTTCTAGGATTTTTCAATTAAGTTGTCTTGAAAATTTTTAAAATGTGATTGATTTATATCAAAGTGTAGCCATTACCACTCTAAAAGTACTTCATCTCTCTAATATAATTTTAGTAACACTTTTTAAGCATCTTTAAGAACATAAGGTACACATTTGTAATTGAATTTAATTTGAAGTGTGCAAGAGTATTAAATTAAAGTGACAATAACCAAATCGATCCTATATATTAATCGAAGCTTTAAATTTTTATAAAATGTTAATTTAATTATACATGTTTACCACATGAATTATTCAACAAAAGTTAATGAAATAAAGATCATTTACCCTTACTTGTATAGGCTAAGATGAAACTATAAAAAGTGTGCTTCTCAATGTGAAAAAGAAATAGACCCAAAAACAAATATGTTAAAAAGAAAAAGGTGGCAATTAGGCAAAATTCTTATCCCTTACAACCCCAGAAGAATTAAAGATGAGGGAGGGGCCCTTAATTTGTAGGGTCTTTTTGAGTAAGTTGAAAAGATATCCCCCTACCCAATGATGTAAGACTGCTTGTATCATGTGCATGGAAAGTATCTTTGTAGAAATACAAGTTTTAATAGGGCCACTTAAGGGACCATATCATTGTCCCAATTTGAAACTAAGCCATGTGGCTTGACAAATATACAGTGTGTGTATATATATATAAGGTTTTGTGCAAAAAAAAAAAAACTTTTTATCACATATATAATCATTCTCGGCCTTTTATATTAAATAAACCAGTGTTTATAATCTAACTTCCTTATATAAATTATTATAAGAATTTTTATTATTGCAACTTGCAAGGGTGTTTTGTGATTAGCCACCTTGCACACTCTCAAAATCAATATTTTATATATATATATATATCCAACTACTTTAGAGTTATGGAAATTACTATAGAGCAAAGTGAAAAAACTATTTGAATTATTAGTTTATAAAAAATGTCTCAAATTTTAGACAAGTAAAAAAAAATACGTTGCCTAGCGAGAATTTATTCAAATAAAAGTTACTTATCACAATTTAAGCCATCCATTTTATATTTAATGATCAAAATTTATCTTTTATTTTTAAAATGATTTTTATCACTTTAAAAGAACAAGAACCATTGGAAAGACTTTTGTCAATTTTTAATATTGTAATTATGAGATGTCAATAATCATATGCTAAGATTTAATTATTATAGCATTAAATTTCTTTATGTTGTAACAGAGAAATTGATGCTACTACCATTCATGAATTGTAGGCTTTTCCGGGTGATGGGGTGAATGATTGTATGGCTATAAAAAAAAATTACTTTGTTCACATTTTTCGTAAAATAAATTAAATAGAAATTACTTTACAGTTTTTTACTAATACATTGATTCAGCCCATTGAATTAGCTCAGGAATACATTTCTTTGCTACCGTGAAAGTTGTTGCATTGATTTTCTAGCTAGAGAAAATTGAACTCTTAATTTATTAAGAGGGAAAAAAAGTATTGAATAAATAATTTAAAATGAAAATAGTATAACTCAAAGATAAATTGAACTTACATGCACATACTTAACATTAGTTTTATTATAAGGTTCTGTTTGATTACAAAGATGGAAAAAGAAAATAAATTTAGTTAGTTTGTGTGAAAAAATATAACATAAGGTGAGAGATGTTACTCATTTTATGAGTAAATATCTTTTATCCTTCTATATTTTTGGTAGAAAATTTTTACTCACCACCAAGCAAAGAAAATTTCTTCATGGAAAAACTGAAAATCCAAGAAGATATCACATCTATCACTCAACTTATTTTTCATCTTTTCACCAAAACTAACTCAATTTATTTTTCTTTTCCACCTTACAATCAAACGGAGCCTAAAAAATACTTTTATGAAGACACGCCTTGAAGACACATGCACGTAACACAGTGATGCGTTAGGTGACTAGGTTTATCACAAACAAACACTACATAGAGTCAATTGATGATAATGCACAACACATCATTGATCATTCTGCCATCAGAAAATTATTGTTCTTTAATTTTAAAAGCAATTATAGTAGCATTCCCTACTTTTTTATGTGTAAAAGTTTTAGTTTGCTGTCATCTTTTGAGATAACCTTTTTTTTTTCCCCAAACTTTTGAAATACTTGGATATGCATGATTTGCGTAAAAAGACTGGAAAATACACACCCGTTTTAAAATGTCAGCTCATGTTTTATCACTTTTCATAAACCTTCTTATTGATAGCCAAAGAAAGGGGAAAAAAATATGATCTTAAGTATGTATATAATTTATAATCTTATTTTTACTCAAAAAATTAAAATACGTTGTTGAGGTACATATGGATAATTGAATTATGCCACTTTTGTGTAAAACCCAATTTGATACTCAAAAGTTACACAAAATATACACCACTGATGCTCTAAGTAATTAAGAAAGATCCATAAATAATTTATTCTTCAATTATCCTTTAAAAAAATATTAAAATTATCTTAAATATAATTACAAATTTACAATAAGATTCGATTTTCATTCTTGGCATTACAAGAGTTTTTGCCATGTAAACAACATCACCCAAAGGAAGGGATTATCACAAGCTTTTAATTTTATTCAAGAGGCCTTAATAGAAGCCCAAACTCAGAGATGGGGATCTTAATAAAATCCCAAACTTGGATATGGGCCTCGCTATAATTTCAAAAAAAAAAAGGCAAATGTATCAAATGTATAAACAAGTTAATTTTTTTCCAGTATTTCATTCTCTTACACCTCAAATAATATAGTGTAATACAATTATGACCCGTTTGATTGTCCTTCAAATTGTGAATTAGATAATTTACAATTAAGTAATTTACATAATTTTCATTTATTAGTGTTTGGTTGTGTAAATTGAACAATTGTAAATATGATAATTCAAGTTGATTCACAAAAACTCAAATTAAGTCATTTCAAGTAAAACTTGAAATTGCCTAATTCTAAAATTAGATAATTCATTCCAACTCTATTTTTCGAGAAGATCTAGTTTCTATCCATGATGTTGATGCATTTAAACAAAATTTTAAATAACATAGAACAATAAAGAACATGTTTTTATTCTAACAATCGGAATTTCTCATTTAAGTTTTTCAAACACTACTTGAATTAGAATTGAATTATTCATAAATGAGCAAATTCACAAATTTTCAATCGAAAATTAACTAATTCTAAAATTAGGTAATATACGCAACCAAACGGGCCCTTAAAGATTACCGGAATGGAGCAAAAGTCTTGTGTAATAATATAAATCAATTAAATAAATATAAAGTACACATGTAAAGGAGTATTGTTGGGTTTTAAGTAAAAATGATAAGCTAGCAAACGGTCAAAAGACCGAAACCAAATGTGTAATAGTATAAATTTTGGATGTTAAAATTAATTATGGCATAATTAATGGGGGTCAAAATTCAAATAACCTAAAACTAAAACTAGAATTGGCAATTTTACTTGATCAAATTCACCGTACCATCATGACTCTCTTTCTCTCGTCCTAAAAAGATAAATGACGACATTCATTGTTAACCTATTGTTGGTTATGATTAAGTTAAGCAAACCTTACACGCAAATTTGAGTAGAAGTACTACATAAATGCCAAAATTGTTAACCAAACTCAAGTCTCAAGTGGTTAAAAGTAAGAATATTGCATTTAAATTGGAGTCATAACCATCCTTTACTCGCTCTCCTTCCTCAAATTACCTGAATTTATTCACCACTTATATGACAATATATTGAACAATTGAAAATTCAACAATTTGATATCATTGGATGGAAGCTGACTTAGGTGAAAGCTAAATTATTTATACAAAAAGTTCATTTCAAAATTGGACATGCCAAAATTTTGTACCTAAAGAATTTGTTATGAAAGAATAAGTTGGCCAATTGTGGGTGTCATAATTGTTTAGGTCAACTTTTGTTCCAATCCTATTTTCAAAGCTCGAAATTAAATTCTTAAAATATATTCATAAAAAATAGATTTAAAGATCAAGCAAAAAACTTCTATAAAAAAGGATCCATATCGATCGGTTTCTTCACAAAATCTCTTACTCATAAGCATATTTTATTATGCATATCCACTAAAAAATATATTCGCCATTTTTGTAAAGGTGCCTGTAAAAGTATCTTAAAAAATTATTTACACCCTAATTAAGGAGGGTACCTTAATCAAGAGGTGAGACCTATCACTGTACGGATGCAACAATATTTCAAATTCAAACCACTTTAAATATATGATGGATTTAACTGCTAAAATTGTTGCGGATGCTACCTCTACGGTATTCCAGCTTAGTAGATTCCACCGCCAATCCAAGGTTTAGCCTCCACTTTTAAAGGAATGCTTAGAATTAATTTAAAGTCAGAGAGGGGCTTCATGGAAATACCATAAAAAGACCAACTAATTTTGCCGAAAGAAATTTGTTTTCCTTTAGGTAATTTAGATTTTGAGTACCGTTTGTTTTTGCTAATTAGACATTGGGTTGCAAAGTTTACCATAATATGACTTTGGATGCCAATTTTGACGGATTCAACTAGTTAACATGGTCAACTATTAGCTCATTTAATTTTTGACCAATTTTACCCCTAACCAATCTATTAAAAAGGAAGAGTTAAAAATATCAAAAGGAAATAAAGAAAAAGGGAGATGATAGTACCCACCACTAACTAGAACCCCCCCCCCCCCCCCAACGCAACAACCTATAAAGCCACCAACGCCGTTAATACAATTTTGAATTCATCACTTTACATGCATCATATATATACACACATACATCAAAATATATCACAACCTTACTCATCAATTTCATTTATAATCAACTATATACATTTTGATGATTTGGGAACGGTGATGGGAGAACTCGGCGCTGAGCTCGGTCAAGGTGATGAGGGTGAGTTTGGCTTTTTGGTGGCTTGTGATGGTTGTTTCCATTCTTGTGGTGGTGGGAAGCCCTGGCAAGGGTTTAAGGTGAGATAGAGAAAATGTTAAAATATTAAATAAACCCTAAACATACCCGATTTGAGTTTTAAATTGTGCCTTCGAGGTTATTTAATACTCAAAATAAAGGGTTTTTTGTCCTGGCTTTAAGGTTATTCCGTTTGGGGTTCGATCACGTCACCGGAGTTTCTGTTAGAACTATCACTGAAGCTACTATTTTTAGTCCTTGTTTGTGCTGTGATAGGTCTACTTTGGGCATGTGGTTTTTTTTTCAAGTGGTTAGGATTGAAATCCTTAGAAACTGTTGTAACTGTTGTCGAGCCCAACCAAAATCGCCACTATTGCCGAGCCCCATTAGGGCTACCACCTTTAGTGTTCTTTTGCTTATGGCTTGGGATTCTTCTGATGAAGGCAGAAAGAAATAATTAAATAAAAGGGGGGTTGGGATGGTGATGAATATTATATATCAAAAAGAGGAAAAGAATAGAGAATTAGGTCAAAGAGAGAGATGCAAATGGATGATGGAAAGGGAGATAGAGAAAATAAATGAAATGGAAAGGAAATGAAAGGAAGGCAAAAGAAAAAATTAGAAAAAGAGGCACCCAAACATGGGCAAAATCGGCACTATGTGAAAAATATTTAAGGAGAAGAAGGTTGACCGGCGGAATCCGTCCAAATTGGCACCCAAGTTATATTATAATAAACTTTGGCACCCATCATCTATTTACCAAGAACAAACGACACCCAATATCTAAATCACTATTTTCCTTTCATTCTTTTTCTTGTTAAAACTGCTATCAGCAGCTCAAGTTTCTCCTTCTTATCTTTAAATGAATAGCTAAACTTATTTTTTAATCTCATTTGAAGACACTTCACATAAAATGGTTGGTATGAAAAGTTCTTTACTTGCAGATTCTTCAATTCTTTCTATGTTTGTATTCAAAGGAGGATCCCGTTATATCATGATGTAATGTAATTTGCCCTTATTCATTTTAAATTAGAATGAATGCTTTTTATTCCTTGTAAAAAAAATCACAAAAGAATATTAGCAAAACGCCTTCATATTTTCTAAAAAGGATGCCAAATCTAAAAAATAAGGGTGCATGACTGCATGTGCTGGAACTCTTTTTCTGATTAACAATTCTCACTTGGTAGACCTCACCAATCAGCAAAATTAGGCAGGCTACCAGCTACGGCAAATGAATTTTTGCATGAGACTCCAAATATTCAAAATAATTTCTATTGCTACATTTAACGCGATTACTGATCAAAAAACAGCCGAGTGCAAAAGAAATAATATAAGATAATATAATGTAATGTAATATGTTGCCCAATTCTCATGTTCTTGACAAGTTATCAACATAGAATAGGTCTAGCAATTCGAATTTTCTTCCGGCACAACTCCACACAACAAAAAATAAAAAGACGCAAACACAATCCAACTAAACAAGACAATTACTGTAACCTAATAAACACAACCAAACAAGCAAAGACAATATTCTCATTAAAACATAACAAAACATGATTAACGCAACATAACTACATTTTATATCAATTACGTTCCAAAATTTAGGAACAAACATTAGATCATGTTAAAAACTCAAAACAACTAACAAGAACACACACTCACGTGTCAATTTTTTGTAAATTTATTTTCCTTATATTTGTGCCTTTCCTAAAATTGCAAACCCAAATATGCTAATTGGGCCATGTTCAACCAATTCTTCCAAGTCCAAAAGCCAAAATCATAAAGCAGAGTCAACAATCAGTCGAAAACAACCCACGCGCTAGCGTTGGTAAGATCTTATTCCCCTCCCCGTACCATTACTCTAATGGACCCAAAGAGGAAAAAATAAAATGGATTCCTGAAAACAACTATGAAACCACGATTCAACAGTAATAGTATGAATATATTGAATACCATTACGCACAGAATAGAAGTTGACATATAACAAGGGATGACCAAGTTCGACAATCCATGTCAACAAAGACACAACATATATCAATCATATCACTACTATAACAAAAAATAGACCAACTGTTGTATCAAATGGGAATTGGGATTTGAACTATACAATGGAATGTGAACCATACTTTGGAATGTGAACCATACTTTAAACACTCAATTTACACACATAATCAACACAAAAAACAGAGTAATAATTTTCGAGGGAGCAAACAAAAGATAAATCATTCAAAAAGGGCAGCAATGGAAGTACTAATATGATATTATATAATCCAATTTGTACGATAGAAAACTTGTCCCTACCTTAACTGTAATTGAACTTAAAATGATAAGCTGATCAAGGGTACACAAGTTTCAGGATCACACCTGAGACTTAATTTCATTTCATCCCTAATGGTAGTAGCCATTCCACAAAACAAAAAAAAAAGGAAAAAACAACTATTTATCAAGGATCGGCTAACAGGAAATGGCTAGTTAGAATATTATAGAACTCATACACAACTTTCCCCAATCTTCCAGTGATCTACTAACTGCAGCTTCTTTACTCATCATCATCGTCATCCTCCTGCATAAAAAACAGAAATGCTAATCTAAATAACCATACAATTGAGATAAAAAAACTATAGGACACGTAAACATTTGACTGATTAGTATTGAATTAAATCATTGAGTTCTGTTGGTTTACAAGAACAAATCAAAAGGTGGCTAAAAATACACTGCAAATTGGTATTGATAACATGGTTTTAAAATGCCAAAATGTGTATCCATTAGGAACACAGTGTAACAATATCAGGTGTGCCAGACGAGTTGTAACAGGAATCAGTTACCATAACTGTGAATGTTTTATTTTTTTGGCCATTAACAAACTCTTAAAATGCAAGGAAAAGTGGCTAAAAATACGTGTAAACAGGTATCGATAACATGGTTTTAAAATGCAGTTACCAGAATATGTATCCGTTAGGGTCACAGTGTAACAATATCAGGTGTGCCAGACAAGTTGTAAAAGGAAATGGTTACCAAAAGCATGATTTTTTTTGGACCATTAGCAAACTTCTAAAATGCAAGGAAAAGTGGCTAAAAATACACGTGCAAATTGCTATAGATATTTAATAATAACTAACACTAGTAAAAATTAAGGTGAACAACATATTGTTTTAAAATACAGCCTATTCCGGTACATATCACCAATGCATATCCCTTTCCAGCATTTCTAATATGGTGTATAATTAAATTTTGTTGATTCCAGATATGGTATTTTGTATGCTTGCCTAGTTTTACAAGTGCCGATTTCCATACACTGTTTTAAATCAGTTGTTGTACAGTAACCTTAATGTTGGAATGTATCACACACGTGTTCAATGTGATAATAAGGAAATTTTAGCACATATCAATCAAATAAATGCAAAATATATCAAGATTATGATTTATGAGTTAGAAAGAACTTCAACAAACCTCTCCGCTATCATCTTCATCATCGTCGTCATCGTGAACTTCTGACTTTGACTTGTCAGACTCTTCCTCATCAGCTGCATCATTTCCCTCAACCTGTTTCAATCAACACTTCTAAATATCAGAAAGGTTGACAAATAAACAAACAACAATCCAAATACAAAAAAAGGTAAAAGGCAAAAGGCAAAAATTTAATTAACTATGTGACTAATTTCAATTACCTGTTTCTTGTTGTAGACTTGCATATTCTTCTCATACTCAACCTTCCTTTTCTCTGCTTTAGCTACATAGGGTGCTTTATCCTATTTTCCGAATCCAAATAAGTACTAAATAATCAAGAAACTAATTAAAAAACAAATTCACTTAACTGGAGGACAATGATCAGAACTATATCAAAAAAGGAGTAAACTTATTATTTCAGGCAGATTACTCACAGCCTCAGACATTGATTTCCATTTGTCTCCACCAGCTTTACCGACCTAAATTTCACCAAAACTCAAAACAAAATTAACACAACAGACAAATAATTTAACGAAATTCTATACAAACTACACAAAATGTGATGATCAAAAGTTGAAATTACTCACAACAGAGACAGCTTTGTTGTTCGGATGTTTCTCTTTGTACTGCTTCCTAAAATCCTCCCTATTTTTTTAAAATCACAAATATCGTCAAATTACAAAATCGAAAACTACAAACATCTAATACCACAAATGTTAAACAGATCTACTACAACCGTAGAACAAACAACATTTTGTACAAACTCATCAAAATCCTTACATGAAGACAAAGAAAGCACTTGCAGGTCTCTTAGGTTTATTAGGATCCTTCACTGCCTTCGCCTTCTTCGCCGGCTGCTTACCGGCTTTCTCACCTCTCTTCTTCACAGCAAGCCTAAGCCAATCAACAAATCAAACAAAAATTCCTTTTAACCGAACAAAAACCTCAAACAAAAAAAAATAAAAAAAATCAACGAGCATAAGATCCACAGAATACACACCGGTCATCTCTATTAAACCTAAAAACAAACGGATTAAAGTACAAAAAACAGAAGGAAAAAATAAAAAACTCACTTGCTTTCAGCCTTTTTGGTTTCCGCCTTGGATTTACCTCCTTTCATAGCGAATTCCTGCGAAAATTCAACAAAAATCAGTGAGAATCGTGCCAGAATCGGTGAAAACGAATGCAAATCGGCCGAAATAGGGTAACAACTAACCTCTAGGGTTAGGGTTTACGATAGAGGAGGAAACACTCGATGCCAAGAATAATGTAGAGAGAGGGAGATATATAGAGAAGGGTGTGATGATAATACTAATAATAAGAGATATTTTTTATTTTATGCTTTTTGCTTATGTGTACAGTGTACCTTTTAAAAGTATATTTATTATCATTAATAAAAAATATTTAATAAGAAGTGAGTGTAATTATATGTTTTAAATTTATTTAGAAAAACTTTGTTGATAAAATACTAAAATGTTTTTTAAATAATATTCACCAAATGAGATGTTAGTGCATCCACATGAATTCAATTCAAATTGAGAGAATGAGTTGCTAACCACTTACTTAACATTAAGTTATGGAGGGATGTGTTTTTAATAAATAAGGGGTGTTAAAATATGATTTTAATTAAATTTTATAATGGGTGTTAGTGACAAATATCGCAATATAAATAATATCACCTTTTTTTTTTTTGGGGGGGGGGGGGGGGGGGGGGGGGGGGGGTCGTAGGGGTGGCATTTGTATCATAATTATTATATCATACCATACCATTATAAGTTATACTGAAGTTTCTTAATGGTACATTACTGATCAGTATTGTATTGTACTGAAATATTGTGGTATGATACTTATATTGAAAATCAATACTAATGATATACTGTACCGAAAGATTGATATTATCATGGTATATCATATTGTGCCATACCAAATTATACTAATACTACCAAAATACCAAACATGAAATATCCCATAATTAACTTTACATACATACATGATACAACAAATGGTCCAAATTACATAATTCAAATGATCTTTAATCTTTAGTAACTTTAGAATTTAGTAATCTACCAATATTATCTACGGAGCCACCCCTTCTCTCTCACTCTCTTCTTCATTCTATATGTTCACTACTATAATCTTTGTTTCATCTCATTTATTTCGACTTCTCACAGCTCTATTTACTCATTTATTTTCAAGTAAATATTATTTGTTTGAATATGAAAATAGTTAATTTATTTGAATTAATTACTTAATTTGATTTTCAAAATGACATATAAGATCCAAATTAAGCTATGTTAGTGAGTTCAAACAGTGAACAAGCATGTTACTGCAATGCTACCCTCTTAATTATTAATCTTCCCCTTAAGGTGCTAAAAGGAAAACAATGCTTACATAGTTTAAATCATAATCTGAACATTGAACTTAGTGAACTTGTATTTTGTTAAAGTGAAAGTTATTGTGTTATAATTGGGAACAAAATGATGCAATTTACATTTGATTAAAGTATCAGTTCTTGGCAAGATGTTATGTTGAACAAACTTTTTTTTGCAAAGCTAGATTTTTTGCCTATATGCCGCACCATACCATACTGCATACATAAAATTTGGTATGATAATTGTAATAGATTTTGGCGTATCAAATTTTTGGAACGCTACATAGTACATACAATATGGTAATGTTTTGTTCCAAATTCACACCTAGTGGACGAGGCTAACGTGATATAATAAACTACCATCTTATTTATATTTGTAATATGATATTTAATAATAATAATAATATGTATTAAAATTATATGATATTTTTTGGTTCAAATGGTAATTAGATGAGTTGTCCATTCTTAAGGTCATAAATTTAAGTATTTTTTGATATAAAATAATAATAAGATTCAATAGTTCTTTAAAGGAGGAAAAGAAGTTTGAACTATGTCAACCCATGTAATAAATCACACTTTTAACCATTTAGCCAAAAAGTATAATTTCAATATTTCAATGATATATCAAAATTCACTTTTTATAAAATTATTTTGTAGTAATTTAATATGCGGTAGGAGTAATCTAATAATTATATATACATACCAAAAAAAAATTCTTATAATACTATTTTCTACTAATTTAATATGTGACAAAAATAATTTAATAATTTTATATACATACTAAAAACTCTCTACTCATACTCATGTTTAATATATCAATTATATAGATAAGAAAGGTGCTTTTAGATTAATATTTAATTTAAAATTAAAAAAAATGGAATCGTAAATTGAATTGAAGTGTGGGTTTGGGCGGGAATTCAAAATTATATTGCCACGTCAGCGATCCGGAACTTTGATATTCGTAGCTGTGATGTTGTTCTGGTTTCTTCGTACAGGTGTCTCTTTGCCCTGTGTTTTTATCAGTTTTAAGCGATCATGGCCCTGGTTTTCTTTTGCGGGACACGTGGTGGAATCTTGAGAGGTTAGCCTTTTCTTCAATTTGATTGCACCATGTGTTTTTATTTATATTGGAATGACGGATTTGTCCTTTAGCATTATTGCGGTTCCAGAATCTGTAGTGTTAGGTGTAGCCTCATTAAAGACCACGTTAAAAAGGGACGAAATGAAGTGTGTGAGTTGGGGTTAGTTATGTAATTTTGACAAATTGATATCTTATTCTATGTTATAAAGTAAAAACTCAGTTCAATACATGAAACTATGTCAAAGTTTTATACTCCGTAGTTATTTAATTAAGAAATGTATTTATAATGATTTAAATCTTAAATATTTGACAAAATATTTTATCGCTTGACTATTAAACTATTTAATATCTTTATTTTAATTTGAACTAAATATATTTAACTAGCACATGCGTCATACGTGCAATTAGTCTAGTAATTGCATTAAAGAAAAGTAGCTAACGAAGACGTTTGTTGATGAAAAATGAAACATGATATGATTTGAGCATGTTGTATTACTAGGCATTTATAATTTAAAATGATAAAAGAATAGCAGAAAATATTAATCTAATCATTAAAAATCTTCATTTTTTTTCTTATAAAAAAAAGAGAGAATTTTCTCTCTTTCTTTTGATGAGACTTGAACTTACCCAAACTCTTTTAAGCGAGACTCGGACCCAAGATCATGCCTCTCCAATTAAGTTATCTCACTTGCTTCCTTAAAATTGTTCTTATAAAAACATAACATCTCCCTTGTTAATGTGGCCCTTGGGGTAAATTACACATACCACATTTATTGTTGGTTATTAATATTTATATTCTATTTTTATTTTAAAAAGGGAGGTTTGAATCTCTCTTTTTTAACTATAAAAAATGAAAATAATTATTCAAATCTTCTTGGTGAGATTCGAACATAAAATATTTTTTAATTGAAGTAGTATTTTCTCAACTAAGCTAACTCGTTTGCTCTTGATAATACTTATAATTATCTAATATATTATTGAAAATGATTATTTTACTATTATGGTTTAAGAATCTACACAATTAATGGTAGATAGTAAAAGCAACATATTATTATTATTACTATTACGTTGGGTTAGTTAGGAATTAAAAAACAAACTTTTGGGTGATGTTTGGTTAATATTTTGAGTTGAGTTTTTAAGCTGAGTTTTTAAAATATGGTGTTTGGTAGAATTTTAAAGTATGTTGAAAAGTGGATTTGGTTTTTTTGAGTTTTTTTCAACCAACTAAAAATTTTATAAAAAAAATTCAAAAAATAGTCACTATAGATCTTATTTTATAAATTTCGACGAGTATGTTTTAAATATATATATTTTATTTAATTTTGATTTTTGAATTTAAAGTTATGGTGTTTTAAAAAAAAATTTAGAGAGAGAAAGTAAAGTGAAATAAATTTTGGGAAGTGTAAAAGTAGAGTTTATTTTGAGTTGAGTTTTTAAAATTTGGAGGAAAAAAAAAAGAGCCACCAAACATGCTCGAATTCTACAAAATACTTAAATTCTTAATTTAAACACGTGTAATCTTTCACCGAATTACATTGTCTTTGTACAATTGGTTTAAATTTTTGTACGTTCAAAGAATTTAAAATAGTAATTTCATATATAAAGTTTAAGTTTCATCGATTTATAATTTAATCTCTTGACATAAAATTTTTTTACTATGAATTTATCATTTTAAAGGTCTCTTTAATTACAATATAAAAAATAAAATAGTTATTTTTTTTGAAAAGTTAAAAAATAAGTTAAGACATGTGGTGAGATATTTTCAAACTTTGTATTTTTTTCAATAAAAAATTTTCTTTGGTGTATGAGGAAGAAAAAAAAAATTTCATTTTTTTCTGAAAATGATGGAGGACATTTACTCATAAAAATAAGTATGAGATGTAGAATATTTCTTCACAAACCTCAACTTTTATTTTAAATTCTTACAGCGTTTTTCTTATAATTTTTCATGTTATTATTAAACAGAACCTTAGATTACAAAAAAGGAACAAAACAAACACTTAAAAGCAAATCATTTTATACAACCCAATAATGCTTGGAATAAGGGTGGGAATTGGCCTATACTAAAACCAAAATCATAATTCCAATTTTTGGTAGTTTTGGTTTCAGTTTTTCAAAACATAAAATCAAAACCATACCATGCAGTTCTTTGGAATTTCGTTTTTTTTTTCCTTTCTATTCTTTGTATTATTTGGTATATTTTCGGTATATATAGTTATTTTTAATTTTTAGCATGTTTTCTCTTAATGCAAATAATACAATTATTTCTTATCTTTACATATGGATTATAATGACTTTACTAACAAAAAAGTATCAAAATTTACAAATATTTGAACCAACAAGATATAAGAATTAGACTATAAGTATATTAATAATCTTGAAATATCGCATAGATAAATTCATAAATATTATCACACATATAACTTTATGAGTAACCTTTAAAATTTAAAATAATCACATAATATATAAAGGCCAAAGATATTTTATAATATAATAATATACGCTGAAATATTAGTTTGTTAATTTATTTATTTTAAATGTATTGTCAATTTGAATTAGTCCTTGTTGTAATCTATTGTTATCTTGAGGATTAGGTACTAGCTTTGTATTCCTAGTTTATAGGGACCATTGGTTATCTGTTTGTTATTTTGGTTCCTTTAAACTTGTATAAATACTCATGGTATGTCAATGGAAAAGTAAAGCAGTTCTTTCAACAAATACTAATTCTTATATGGTATCAGTGGTTTGCATCTTTCATCCTCATTGAAATATATATACTTTTTCTTTTTCTCTTCCTTAGTGCTCATAATGACCACCCCAAACAATCCAACCAATACTTCAAACTCCTCAAATCCAATAACCACCACAACCATTCTAGTAACTTCAACAACTCTCAACACTAATGAAGTTAAACTCATCACCATCAACATCGCTGCTCAAGCTCCACTCAAACTCACAACCAACAATTATGTCTCTTGGAAACTTCAGTTTTAAACTCTCTTCATCGGGTATGATTTCCTTGGTTATGTTGATGGCTCAAAACTTTGTCCACCAACAAATCTGATTGTAGATTCTCAATGCTCTTATTGGATCTTTCTCTCCCACGTTCATTCCATTTGTTGCTCGAGCCAAAACTTCGAGGGAAGCGTGGATAATTCTTGCAAACTCATATGCCAAACCATTTCACAAACGTATCAAACAAGTCAAAACTCTTCTAAAAAATACCGTTAAAGGCATTATGAACAATACAGATTTTCTTCAATTTGGCAAAGCTTATACAAATGAGCTTGCTATATTATGTACACCAATGAATGACGAAGATATTACCGTGAAAATTTTAGATAGGCTGGGAGATGAATATAAAGAATTAGTTCGTGCTGTTCAAGCCTGTGATACTCCCTATCACTTTTGATGAGCTTCATGAGAGACTTCTAACTTTTAAGCTTTTCTTCAAGTGAACGCAAATGTTGATGCTCGATCACTTTCTTGTCACTGCCAATCCAACGAATCGGACAAGCACAAATTGGCGTCCACAAAATTTTAATTGCAACTGGCACTCACCACTAATACCAATACAGGTTGGCGCCCATCACTTAACAACAATAATCGACCTCCAATGGCCGTCGACACTAGTACACCACCTCGTGACACTCGTCCACAGCCACGTCCTTATCTCAATTTCTGCCAAAGTTCTGGAGTTCAAGGACACATGGCCAAGAGATGTCCATTATTCCAAATGGTGCCAATTAAGACTTCCAATACAAGATCTACACCACCTTTTAATAATTCAACAACACTTTGGCAACCTCGGGCTCATTTTGTTGCCAATATCACATCCAATAATCCTACATGGTTACTAGATAGTGGCGTTTCTCATCATGTCACCACTGACTTGAGCAATTTATCTCTTCATGCACTTTATACAGGCTCCGATGATGTTATCATTAGAGATGGCACGGGTTTTTCGATCGTTCACATTGGTTCTACCTCTCTTTTCACCCTACTACCTTATTTAAATTGAATGATATCCTTTGTGTCCCAAATATGAAAAATAATTTAATATAAATTTCTCAGTTTTGCACTAGTAATAATGCATCTGTCGAGTTTTTACCTTCTTCTTTTCATGTGGAAGATATTCGCATGTGGCAATTCTTCTGACAGGCAACACTAAAGATGGAGTGTATGAGTGGCCGGCTACCAAGTCAGTGTCCTCCCAATTATTGCCTTTTTAACTGTCAAAGCCACCTTATCGAATTGGCATCATATATTAAGACATTCAGTTTTTCTAATTTTAAAACACATAATTTCTAGTTATCTTTTAGATTTTTCGTCTCCTGTGTTGAAAGAATTTTTATGTAATGCTTGCCACTGCAATAAAAGTCATAAGTTGTATTCTTCTACTTCATCTTTTGTGTCTAAGCAACTTCTTGAAATTGTGTTCTCTGATGTATGGACCTCTCATATTATTTCGCATAATAGTTTCAAATACTATTTTATTTTTGTTAATTATTTCATTAAATATATCTGGTTTTATCCATTCAAAAGAAAATCAGAAGTTAAAGAGGTCTTCATTCGTTTCAAAGCCATTGTGGAAAATTATTTTAAATATAAGATCATCACACTTTATTCAGACAATGGGGGTGAATATTTAAGTCTTAAAGATTATTTTTGAGCAAATGGCATCTCTCATCTTCCACCCTCCCTCATACACCTGAACACAAAGGCTACTTTAAACGATGACACCTGACCATTGTCGAAAACAGGTATTGCATTACTCTCTCATGCCTCCTTTCCCATCATTTTTTTGTCTCATGCTTTTGCCATTACTGTTTATTTAATTAATAGAATGCCTATTACTACTCTAAACTTATTTTCTCCTTATGAATTAGTTTTCAAAAACACACATAATTTTTCAAAACTTAAGGTTTTGGGTGTCTGTGTTATCCTTGGCTTCGACCGTATTCATCTCATAACCTTGATTCGAGGTCTAAACCGTGTGTTTTTCTTGGGTACTCATTATCTCAAAGTGCTTATTTGTGTTTGGACCCATCCACCTCCAAATTTTTTGTTTCACGTCATGTTAAATTTGTCGAGTCAGTTTTTCCTTGCACTTCTCTTCGACCTAAATTATCTCTTCCTTGTACCGCCACCATCTATACATGGATTCCTTTAGTTCTAACGGTCTCCTTTCCTATTTTGTCGTAGCTGGCACCTCCAACCTCACTTGAAGGAAGCTCACAAGAAATGCCACCGTCTGACGACACTTTTACATCTCTCTTACCAGACCTCATGCAGTAACCACCACTACCTATGACTTTTACAACTGAAATCACACCAAACCAACCCCATCACCCAACCTCAAAACCCCAATCGTGAACCCATCATCTGTCCTTGAACCTAGAAATGTGACCCAAGCTCTTAAATATCCTAATTAGTGCCGGGCCATGTCCGAAGAGTATGATGCTCTTGTTTGTAACGGGACATAAGAACTAGTTCCATCTAGTTCAATTTTTAATATTGTTGGCTGCAAATGGATATTTCGTCTTAAAAGGCAATTTGATGGTTATATTGACAAGTTCAAAGCCCGCCTTGTGGTTAAAGGTTTCCATCAATGACCAGGTGTTGACTGTCATGAAACATTTAGTTCGATTGTTAAACCCATCACTGTGAGACTTGTCCTTAGCAATGCTGTTGTTAGTCATGGTTGGTCTATTCGTCAATTGGATGTCGACAATGCCTTTCTTCAAGGCCGATTATCTGAAGATGTTTACATGGTACAAACCTCGGGTTTTATTGATTCTGACCATCCTACGTATGTATGTAAGCTTAATAAAGCCATTTATGGCTAAAATAAGCACAATGGGCTTAGTATCATAAGCTGTGCCAATTTCTTCTTGATTCTGGATTTAAGAATTCTTATGCAGATACTTCACTATTTGTTCTCAAAACTCACCATCATCTTCTTTATCTTTTGGTTTACATTGATAACATCATTATTACAGGTAGCAATAATGATATAGTTAATCTGTTTGTTGATTGTTTTACTTATCGATTTTCTCTAAAGGATTTGGGACCTCTTTCTTATTTTCTCGAGGTCGAAGTGGTTCCACACAAACACAGGGTCTTCATTTCTCAGTGCGGTTATATAGTTGATATACTTTATAGAACTAATATGGTAGATGCCAAACCTGTTCTTATATCCCTTTACCTATAGGTTCAACACCCACTTTGAGTTTGGGTTCTCCTTTATTTGATCCTACTGAGTATCGTGCTATTGCTTGTAGCCTTAAATACTTATCTCTCACCCGTCCGGATATTTCTTTCACGGTAAATAAATTATCACAGTTCATGCATCAACCCTCCACCAAGCATTAGGTTCTTGTCAAGCGTCTCGTAAGGTATTAATGTAGAACTTTGGATGAAGGTGTTATTTTATACAGTGACTTGCCTCTTTCTCTACATGCATTCTCTAATGTGGATTGGGTTGGTAATATGGATGATTTTTTATTCTACTAGTGCATACATTATTTATTTTGTCGGAATCCTATATCTTGGAGCTCAAAGAAACAATGTACTATTGCTCGTTCTTCTACCGAAGCCAAGTATTGTTCAGTTGCTGCTACTGATGCAGAGCTCACTTGGGTGTGTTCTTTCTTAAGTGATCTTGGTCTTAATTTGTCTCAATCACCTGTTATATATTTGTGATACTCAATTGTGCTTCAATCCCGTTTTACATTCTCGTATGAAGCATGTGGCCATTGATTTTCATTTCATTCGGGATCGTGTTCAAGTTGGTGCTCTACGTGTGTCTCATGTCTCTTCTACAGATCAACCTGTTGATGCTCTTATAAAGCCTTTGCCTCAGTATTGGTTTCAGTCTTTGAAGGTCAATATTGGCCTTTCAACTTGTGGCCCATCTTCATGGGGCATATAAGATGAAATATCAGTTTGGTAATTTATTTATTTTAAATGTATTGTCAATTTGAATTAGTCTTTGATGTAATCTATTGTTTTCTTGAGAATTAGGTGCTAGCTTTAGTGCTGGCCCTGAGTTTTAAGGGGCTCTAGGCAAATTTTATTTCAGGACCCTTTCTATTTTAATATATTCATATATTATAAGTACATCTATAAACTCATAACAAACTATATATATATATATATCATTATAGCAATGACATTTGAAAAATTATAAGAAGGGTAATTAAATTTTTTTCAGTCGTATAGAATATAGTCAAAACTACAACTAAAAGATAGAGTGTTATATATATATATAAATATAACTTCAAATCAACAAATTATAGAGAGAAATTACTGTCAACCAAAAGAATATATAAAGTGTTATGTATTGTGAAGACATAAGGACATGTTAAATAATATGAAGACTTTATTACAAAAAAAAGGGAACTAATTGAAGACCTTATTTAAGAAAGCCCATAAATTATTTTATTTTGGGGATCTTTCGTATTTTTTTATATTCATGTAAAATTTATAATTTTTGGGAAGTGATCTCAAACAATTAATCATGAAAATTCCTTTTGTGTCGAATGAATTTTCTCTACTGACGAAGTGTTAAGATCAATTCAAATCAAAAGGAGGAAGATATATATATATATATATATAATATAACACGTTAAACAGGATCCATAATTTTATTTTCTCATGAATTTTTAAAATTGATTTAACTTGAAGAGGGAGAAAGAAAGATGAGACATTCAAAGAAATGTCTAAATTTTATTTTATTTTCCAAATGAATTGTTATTAAGACGGTTTTAACTTAAAGAATGGGGTGAGTTGAATTTTATGCAGGTATGAACAAGAACACCTTAAATTTTTAGTCAACACAAAAATTAAATGATATGACTTTTGTTCAAGCAAAAAGAAAAAAAAAAGAAAAAATAGGCTTAATAAACATTTAAGAGGAAAAAAAGTATTCAAAACAAAAGTTAAAAGATAAAATTTTTGTTAAAAAAAAAAAGGAAAAAAAACTTAGATTTTATATGCATTTAAAAGGACGGAAAAAAGTAGACAAAAATAGAACCACTGCCATTTAAAAAGAAAAAAAAAAGAGTTAACAAACTTCTTCCGCTGCGAGCGCTCGACCGCATGAGCCCCAATCTCAAATGCATTTCAACTAAAGAGTTCACCCACTCAACCAAAGATCATCCTTTAATTATATACTTTCAATCCCAAATACTATAAACGTTACCCATATGCATATATATATAAAAGGTTCAAAAAAATTGGGGGCCCTATGCGGCTACCTGAGCCGCCTATGCCCAGGGCTGGCCCTGGCTAGCTTTGTATTCCTAGTTCATAGGGACCATTGGTTATCTGTTTATTATTTTGGTTCCTTTAAACATGTATAAATATCCATGGTATGTCAATGGAAAAGTGAAGCAATTCATTCAACAAATACTAATTCTTACAATACGTACATTATCTTAAAATAATATAGTTGATTTAATATAATTACATTTATTATTTACCCTTATTTTTAGTATTTTCAGTAATTTTGTTTTTTAAACATTAAAATGAAAACCAATCCAAAGAATTAAAGTCAGTATTTTCAATTTCGGTATTTTCAGTTTTCAGCATCTAAATATGTGAAACTAAAAACAACTTATTTTAGATTGATTTTGGTTGGTTGTAATTTTTACGGTGCTGAATCCCACCCATCAGAGTTAAATCTGACACTCATTTGCCTAAATAATGCCTTCTTTGATTTTGCATGAAACCAGTAACGTATCAATTCCGAATGTACACTCCGGATATACTTGTGTGGCATCCAAATCAAACTGAATTTTTAGTTGAAGCCTCTTATATCCGGCTTCAAATTTCGAAGGTTTACTTAAAGCTCTCATCCGCTACCATGGAAACACCTGCATGTGGACTCTATCATGCTCACCAAAAATATAAATGTTCTTGTAGTTTGTTTCACCAATCTATGCCTTCCTCTATTACTCTTTTTAATCGCCATCAACTAATTAACTACGCTCTTTTACACTCTATGATCTATGCAGTTCACTCTTCGTTGCTTTAATTCTTGTCATGCATGTGTTTCATTACAGTCGTAGTAAAACTGATCTCAAAAATCATAATCCTCCGGATTTTTTATCACGCGCGACAAGATAGAGCTTAATTTGAAAAACTAGAAAGGGAACCATCTTCAAAAACAAACTTATCAAAACTCTAAAAAACTATCAGACTTGTTCGCAATCAGTGGCATTATTTTAACAATTCATTGTATTGTTCATAGCCCTAAATTTCCCGATACCCATTGGTTGGCAATACTCAATTTACACTGCATTTAAGCTAAAAGAACTGCTATCTTATTAGCTTCTCGGTAGCAAAATTCGAGTCAAACCGTATCACAATCACGGATTAGAGCTTATATGTCCTTCATAGCTAGGCATTTTGATGCTCTTCGCGTGGTTCCATACCCATTGGTTCGAAACAATCCATTTATACTACATTTACGCTAAAAGGTATGCTATCTTATTAACTTATTGGTAGCAAAATCCAAGCCAAACCATATCAAAAATCATGGATTCTTGTTAACACGTGACGAAAGCACAAAATTCAATATCATAAAATAAAACTATCAGAATTTGCACATATAACTCTAACAATTAGTAGAAAATTTAAATTTCATAAATCAAATTTTAATAAATTTCATGGCACATATATATATATATCCGCACGTTAACAAGTGGTACAAAATTTGTTAACAATCAAATACAAAAATTTTACTAAAAGTTTTAATCTCATCATCACTTCAAAAAATTGGCTGGCCGCTGTAATCCCAAAAGGCACCATTAGAGTCGTAGTACAATAATGAGGAAGCTCTGCAGCAAAAACTGATTCATCATCATCAAAAAGCATCGTATTGGGTGTAACACCAACTGTTTGATTGAATTCTTCGTTAAGCTGGTCGAAACTGAACTCCGGTGGATTAAAGAAGTATTCATCACCCTCATTAATAAATGGCAGATCAAGTGTTTGATTAAATTCATTAGGGAACCCATTGAAATTAGTATGTGCCGAATTGAACAATTCCTCACTGGACCCATTGACATTAGTCAGTGCCGAATTGAACGATTCCTCACTGAACCCATTGAAATTAGTCTGCACCGAATTGAACAATTCCTCACTGAACCCATTGAAATTAGTCCGCACCGAATTGAACAATCCCTCAGTGAAATTAGAGTCCTGAATGAATAAGTTATTGGAATTCGTTGGGTCGAAGAGGCTTTGATCATTCTGATGATGATCAATAATAATACTTGGAATAATAGCACGCTCTATTTCTTGATTGATTCCTCTGTTTTTCTCCGTCTTCAGGAACTCAACTCTTCTCTTCACACTCTCAATTTTCGACTCAATCTTATTCAAGAATTCTTTCAACGAATCTCCCGACAACCCAGAAATAAACTGATCATCACTGCTCCTTTTGGGCAATTTCTTTCTCAATAATATTCCCTCTTCAATTCTTGCCCTTTTGTGGCCATTCTTGTTCTCCTTGTTGTAGTCTCTGTAATTATCAATGATCGCTTTCACTTCGCTTTGATTTTCTGGCCACGTATCGACATTCCCATCAGGGCTGAGGATGATTGTACAGGCTTTGATGTCGCATAGAGTTGAGAGCTCCATTGTCTTCTTTTTGATCCCTTTTGTTCTATTGTTGTAGACAAGTTTTCGACTTTTGTCGTCCATGGGGCGAGTTTGCCTCTTCCTTCTCTGTTTCTTGACGGTCTCCATTGATGGTGTGTGGATTAAGAATATTATTTGGTAATTCAAAAATTGATTGAAGAAAAGAAAGAACTTGAGAAAAAAAAATGGAGAGAAAATATTGTGGAGAGTGTGAAAGAGTGATGACAAGTATATATAATGGTGTTATAGAAAGAGAGAGAGAGCTGACAGTTAAGAGAGAGCGCCCAAAACTCACATACTTACCTAAATTGCTAAAACGTTGGGGTGACAAGGGGCCGGCTTGTATGCATGTGATGGTGAGAGAGTGTTCAGTTGATGCCTTGCTGCAAATCAATATGGTAACAGTGACATTCTCTCTCTCATCTTTATTGAAAAATATAACTTTTGACCATTTTTTTTTTTTTTTTTAGAAAGTATAAGAATTTAATGGTTAAAATATATATGTTATAGTGTGTATTAATTTTATACCATTAGATAAATTTTAGACACATCAAAGTTAAAACATTCATATTAATAATATACATACAATCGACTCTTGCACCCAAATAATTTTGTCTACATTAAAAATATCATAATTTAAAATAAAAAAATAATATTTAATATTTAAATTCTATTGATCAATTAAACAAGATCCATCACGGATATAGAATTATGTAAGAAAAAATCAAGAAAAGTTATTGAGTAACATTTAATGACATATTTTATGTATTTGAATATTATTGATCATCTCAGTCTATCGTTTTTAAGAATGATTCACGGTACGTTAGTCCAATTTTTGGACTATTTTAAAAATCATATTAACAGATGTGATTGGATTATTTTCACATATGGCATTGAATTTAATTTGTTAAAAATTCATTTTGCCTATATCAAAATAAGATAAAAAAATATGATTAAAAGATTATTTAAAAAATTAAAAATAAGTCGGTTCCAATCCAATCTACTTTTAGTTTTTCAACATAAAGATATATTAACTCTACATTTCAGTTGCTCTTAATGTTAGACTATGCTAGACAATGGACTTAAAATAAACTAATTGACGTTTGTCGATTTAAATTCGTCTCACCTTACACTTTTTATCTTATTATCAAATATTATCTTATTATAATCTTATTTATCAAAATAGTCAACAAAACCTATATTGATGCAAAACTCTAAGTTTGAGAAGAATGGTAGAAAAAAGAGAAATTTTAGACTAAGGAAAACAAAACAAGTAAGAAATAGTTAATGAAAGAGAAGTAGATATCTTTTTATTTTGTTTCATTGTTAATATTATTTTCATAATATATATAGCAAATATATAAACAAACAACACATTTTTTCTATTTAAAACATGAAGAAGGTTTACTTGGTTTTCCGTAATCGAGTTGTAGGCGTGAACACTTGGTTGATAGCAACCGAATGAAACTCTCACTAAATGTCAAATTAACGAGCTCTCGAGACCTTCATTCGATTGTGACATGTGAGCAATCAAGTATGGATATATCATGCTTGGTTCTAATCTATCGAGTAACAATAAACACACTTGGTTGAGAGCGACTGAATGAAAGTCCTACCAAATGTCAAATTAATAAGATCTTAGGACCTTTATTAGGTTGTGAGCAACCGAGTGTGGATATATCATACTCGGTTGTGATTTGCAAAGTGACACTAAACACACTCAGTTAAGAATAACCGAATGTAAGTGTCACCAAAGGTCGAATTGATAAGTTTAAAAAATAAGCTTGTATAAGTTTCAAAAAAGGGTACCCTTCAAAAAATGATTTGCCTTTGAACAAAAAGTTTGGATTTTCTTGTATAAATAATAATCAATTAATCAACGTTGTACAATATAATAATAAACCATTCATTCAAGAATCCGCTTCAAAAAGGGTATTCTTAAAAAATGCATTTACCCTAAACGAATAGTCCAACTTTTCTTGTATATATATATATATATATCATCAACTAATCATTCAACTAACCAATCAACAACATCAATCAATGAAACTAGATAATTTATAAGCATAAGCAACTAAGTTTAACAAGACACACATAAGTTCAACAAGTACTTAAGTAAGTTTAACAAATACAAATAATTTTAACAAGTTCATAAGATCATAAGTTCAATAACCATTCAAACTAAACTATTTATTCTCCTTTTTTTTTTCTATAGCATTTCTCTTTTGCCGGCACTCTTGTGGTGCAAGATGGAGTCGTAATAAGGTCATGTTTGTTATTTGCCCTACCTTCTTACTCTTTATCTTATGCCATTTCCTTTATTGTATAAAAAATCATGTCTCGAACATTACGAGTAACAACGTATATATCTTCCGCTGGGCCGCTAAGCGGCGCTTTATCCCCCTATATATATATGTATACTAATTTAAGTCCCCATAATTTGTATAGAGTGCAATAAGCATACATCAATCAGCAGCAACGAAACAACATACAGTAATATATGATCAAATACATCATACTCGGTTCCATTTAACTGAGTAAATTAATAAAGCCTACCTCGGTTACAAGCAACCAAGTTCATACATTCTTCTTTGGTTATGGGCAACTGAGCATAGTTGCATATGACGTTCAACTTAAGGTTCTAACTTAGGGGTCTTAACAATACATTGTAGGTTAAATCCAACTATTTAACAAATACGATTAGGGTATTTCCATATGAGGTTCAACTTAGTGTTCTAACTTAAGGGTCTTAGCAGTACATTGTAGGTTAAATTCAACTATTTAACAACACAATTATCATATTTCCGACTACTTAGCAAACAACTTCTAACATTTTAAGGGTTTTATATCAAGTTCTAAGGTTAGGGTAAAATGGAAATAGTTGTTTGTGTTTGGTTTAAAAATGGGTATTGTTAGTTAATTAAGTTGATGGTTAATTTTTAATTATAGTTAAGCTTTATATTCATATATATTTGAGAGTGAAAGTAGTACGTGAAAAAGCGAGAATGATACCAAGAAAAAAATTGTATAAGTGAAAGTGTTATTAAAAGTGATAATATTATCGAGAAATATGGGAATACATGTATCACCATTCACCATCCTTATTTAACTAAATTAAATTACCCACTATACTTTAACAATAAAAATTGACGGTGATTAAGTTTAAATAAAACTTCAGCTAAAAGTAATTTAAAAATGGAAATCATTTTTACAAAAACTTTTGGTGACAAATTTTTTTAGTGGGTAATTAATAGGTATTAATTATACTCCCGTTGTAATCCCGGATTTCACGGGATACGTATTAATTATACGACGTCGTATACGAAAGTCCAGAGATACTTCACAGCCAATTGTACTAGACCAAACTGCCCTCTATGATTTGCACATGTGTGAGAACACTCTGAGGGTAATTCAGTACTTTAAGAATTGGGACGAATTAAGCTTTTTTTTTTTCCTTTCTCCTTTCTCTCACTAAGTTCTAAATTTTCATTTAAGTTGCTCTCTCTCTAGATTTAGGGTTTTGGAGGCCAAGGAATTAGGGTTTTGTATCTCTGATCAGTGATTTTTGGAGGCCAAGGAAATTGAAAAGAGTCATGTACGGTTCGAGGTAAGTTGAAAATTTCGATTCTTTGATTCTCCCCTGAATTTAATTTGTTCTTTGATGCAAAGTTTGATTCTATCTTCTTCATATCATAAACCCTAATTGTTATTGCGATGAAATTATGTAAACATTTGTTTGATTATTGGGTAGTCTCAATTATAAACATATGGCTTATGCTCGTAATTTTGAATTTTATTAGTAATTTGATTGCTTAAATTACTTGATGATTGCTGATTTCAGTTTCTCTTTATGTTAAAAAGGAACAAACTTGTTTCTTTTACAGTATCACCCTCAGAAACTACTTCAATGGTTATTTTATACAATTTTAATAATACTCAATTTATCCCTGCCCTAATTTCTTGGAGCTAGGTCAATCTGCATGTATTCCTTAAACATTGGCCACATAGGTGTTAGATTGAATTTTGTTTCAGATTAGGTAATTGGCTGTTCCTGCGGAGTACAATTTCTGCTGGAACCACTTGTCGCCAGGGTCAACTGGTTTGCTTGAGATGGAATTAGTCCCATCCCAGTGCGGGTTGGGTTATCCTCGTGGCAAAGACCGAAAAAAGGGCGATTGGAAAATGGTAGTAGTGATTATCCGGCCATTATCCTGTCTAGAGCTACCATAATATAATTTTGTTGTTGGTTGCTACTGTAGGCAGTAGACAATCTTAATCGAATATCATGCTGGCCAGCCGCTTAATGTTGCAAAGCGAGATAGGGTATTACAAGTTGAATGGGTCGATTATGGTTTATGAAAATAATTTGTTGTTAAGAGATGTATATAACAGAAATCCCGATTCATTGTTTGAGGATTCCTAGTCCTAAGTTATGGTTTTTGAAAACTAAATATTGATTGTTGGTGGGTTTTTAATGCTTGAGGCATGACTTTAATTCCTATATTCCATCTTTCTTGATGAATATGTTGTGAGGACCTGATGATGATCACTGGTGTAGCTTTTTCTGAAGTTAGAATGTATACAGTGTACAAACTAATGATCAATTATATTCAACTTTTTTTTTTTTGAAAGTTTGCGCTGACCTTTAAGTATGTAGCAATAGTGAGGGCTTTTATCAGTTTGTGTGTTCGTATACTTTTCTTGGGAATCTTCGTAAAGTGGCAATGTTCATACGTAATTCTTAGAAAGAGATGTTCATTTATATGATCATGTCTATGGTGTTTCTGTATTTAGATTGGACCATGCTAGATATACATATAATGCTTAATATGGTCATATGATATTTCATTATGTCTGCTGCTCTTTTTTTGTTGGTAAGCGCGTATATATATACTTACGGTTTGTATAAGGGTTGGGAAACTATCAAAAAAAGGTTATGACTGTTAGCACTCCACTTTGGTCTTCTCAATCTGAAACTATATTTGGTGATACTTCCTCATCTAATTAAGAGTCCATCTTTGACAATTGACTGTCACAAATTTTCGGGAATTCACTAATTTCATCACAATCAGTGGTTTAGAACAAAATTTGTTTCCTATTTTGAGTTTTGATACGTTAATTAAATTCTGAAAAGGAAAGTAGACTCTTAATTCGGGACATCTCAAAAAGGAGTAGTGGTCTCTTAATTAGGGATGGAGGGAGTCGATCATGAAGAGCTTTTGGTGAGGCTTTTTACGGTACTAATGGAGTTCAAGATTCCATAAGTGGGTGCTAATAGTCACAGCCTATGAAACATTTCTTTGAGAATAATGGAAAAAAATGAGTGATGTTAAGAAAACATGGGATGGGTTTGGTTTTATTAATGAGGTTGAGTTGGGGGTTGTTTTCTCTTTTGGGTTATTGAATAATTGAAGGGCAATGTTGGGGAGCGGTGTTGGGGGGGTTTCGGACGGGTACGGGATCGGCTCAAAGAGACCAAGAATGACGGACTCAAATCCCTACTTCGCAGTGACCAGTGGTTCAACCGGGTTCCACCCTTATGGGTACGGCGGGTCCCAGCCTTCCCCGTTTCCTGTTGTTCGGCTGAGAGGCCTCCCGTTTGATTGCACGGATATGGACATTTTCAAGTTCTTTGCCGGACTCGACATTGTGGACGTGTTGTTGGTTAACAAGCGAGGCCGGTTCACTGGTGAAGCCTTCGTTGTATTTGCGGCTCACATGCAGGTTGACTTTGCCCTGAACCGAGACCGCCAAACCATGGGCCGGCGATACGTGGAAGTTTTTCGGTGCAAGAAGCAAGACTATTACAATGCTGTTGCTACAGAGATGAAATATGAAGGGACTTATGATAATAATGGGTCCCATGGGAGCCCACCGCTGGTGGCACGGTCAACGAGGTTAAAGTCAAACGATAAGGATAATATGGAGTATACTGAAATCTTGAAGTTAAGAGGTCTCCCGTTTTCTGTTATAAAATCGGATATTGTGAAATTTTTTGGGGAGTTAAAGCTTACTGGCGATAAGATACATATTGCATTTCGGCCTGATGGGAAGGCTACTGGGGAGGCCTATGTGGAGTTTGGTTCGGTTGACGAGGCTACGGAAGCAATGGGCAAGGACAAGAAGAAGATTGGATCGCGGTACGTGGAGCTGTTCCCTTCGACCCGCGATGAAATGAGCCGAGCTAAGTCGAGATCACGGCAGTAAATTGGGTGGTCTTCTGGTGAATTGTCCATTGTGGCGGTAAAAAAACTTTATATTCTGTTTTTGGATATCAAACCTTTTTTCTTGATTGCAAAACTTCTGTTAGTTTGAGTTTTAGTTCATATGGAAATTTGTGTTGATTTGTCCCTTAATACCTTCTGTAATGTTTTTATGTTGAATAAGTTTTGAAATGAGCAACTTTGTTCTGGAATTAGATCCACTCACCCCCTTGGATCTTTTCAACTTTTATAATCTAACTACATTTGGTCCCTGTTTTGCCCAAAAACTTACAAGATATGAGGCCTTGTCCAATTGCTTGTATATGAATGATGTCTCTATCCTATTTGTCAAGCTCTTTTACACATTTTATATATCTAATTAACATCATTTTTGTGTGTACGGACAACCTAAAAAAAAATTTTTTTTTTTTGTATCTTCAAGGTTTCTCGTTTATCTTCACATATATGCGTACAAATTTATATATGCAATTGAAAAATAGAGTAGAGAGGTGTGGATCCATGTTTCTAGTCTACATTTTCACTGTGAGTGTAGATTATTTTATCATGTCACATTTATAATAGGACACATAATTCAATGGAGTGTGTTTTCTCTGTCTGACTTTTGTATCATCTGTAGATACTCTCATAAACAATCCATCGAAGATGGCCTAAACCTCCGAAAATTGTTAGAAGGAAAATCAATTGTATTCCCTTTTGCCATGTGTATAAGAAAATTGTAACATTTTATTTAGGATGTCAACTAAATCCATCGTTTTAAATTTTAAAATTAATTGCATTGCTTTTGACGTGTTCAAAAATAAACCACAGTTGTTCATTTACTCTTAACAACACTATCCTACAGAATTTCTTATAAATTATTTTTTTAAGGTAAGCAAAATATAGCCTTCTTTTTTTTTCCATGCAATTTATGTCGTGTGTCAAAAGAGCTTTTGGATAAGTTTGTAAAGGAGTGTTTCGGTTCTCCCTGACTAGTTTGATGAGCCACCCCAAACGTTGGACTGCTCCTAATGAATTCGTTAAAGTAAATTTTGATGCTGCTCTTTTTGATGATCAAAACTGCTTGGGTGTTGGTGTGGTGATTCGGAACTCGATGGGTGATTTCCTTACTGAGTTCTCTAAACGGACGCCACTCCAGCACTCCTTTTTGATGCGCAATTGGTAGAAGCTTATGCATTGTGCCGGGGTATTAAATTGATTGTGGATGCGGAATTTCTTTCACTCCACGTCAAGGGTGATTGCCTTCATGTCATTAACGCGCTAAATAAGGGAGGCAAGATGCTTTCATATACTTCATCTTTGATTAGCGACGCTAAAAATTATTTGGAGTCCTGCCATGCTTGAACGTGCTCTTTTGTTCGCTGTGAGAGTAATAGTGTGGCGTATAATTTGGCAAAGTTTGATCGTAATATTGATGATCCGGTTTATTGGTTGGAAGAGGCTCAGGAATTCTTGTTGCCTTTCCTCCTTTCAAAGTAAATTTCAGTTCTTCAATTTATAAGATTGCATTTTTATTAAAAAAAACAAAATATTGTCTTAAATTTGTCACCGAGGAAAAATAACTAGCGAAACTTTATATTGCAAAATTGTTCTCTATTAGAAAAGTTCGTCCCCACAAATGAAAATGGCTAATTTATTATTATTATTATTATTATTATTATTATTATTATTATTATTATTATTTTAAAACAGAAGAAGAGGAAGAAAGCAATTCCATTAAAAAAGCAACAGAGTTCATGAACAGAGATTCCTCCAACCAACGAGGCAGAACTTCAAGCTAAACAATAAAATTAAGGGTTAATGATACAATAAATCCTAAAATTTGGATCAAATTCTATTTGTATACTTAAAGTTTCAAAAGTTGTAAGAGAAACCCTGAAGTACATTAAGTAACATGTTTTAAACCTTCCGCCTAACCCTGTTAGATTTTGTGGATGGAATGTTGAGTTGGCAAGACACGTGGATCATAGTTTTGCAAAAAATCAAAAATCTTTTGACCAAACATTTAAAAAAAAGAAAAAAAATCCCTAAATTTTCCTTTCTTCTTCAAGCCTCACACCATTTTTCTTCAAGCCCTCTCCTGTAACCTTCAAAAATACATATGTTTACATACAAATTCAATAGATGTTTCTTATATATATAGACACTCATCTATGTATATATGTCTAAATTCTCACATAGATATACATGCATATGCATATATATATATATATATATATATATATATATTCTTACACACACACACTAAGAGAGAGAGAGAGAGAGAGAGAGTGGGGTTTGGCATGTGGAGTGCGTGGGGCTCATTCGATTTAAAGAAGCGATTGGTATTGGAATGGATGGTGGTGATGTGTGAGGGGTGGGAATCTCACCCCACCATTAATGGAGACCAAGAAACAGGGGCAATCTTGCCCAGTAACTGAGCTCGAGAACAATGGAGCTCACAACTCTATGTGGCATCAAAGCTTACTTCGTTATCTTCAAGCTAGACAAAAATCAACGAAACCAAAACCTATCATCAACGGCTACATAGATTACACCAAGGAGTAGAATAACATTTAATAAATAAGAACAAAATGAAGAGGGTTTAATAAGAATTACAAGGTTTTGTGCTGGTAATGGGGACCAGAGAGGTGATGGGGATTAATGAGGAGAGGGAACATCGGTGAAAGAGGAAGAGGGTTTTGAAGAAGTTGCCATTGGAATTAATGGCAGGTGAGGAAGAAGAATGGGAAAGGAAATTTCTCTATTTCTCTCTTTTCATTTTTTTTTCTGTGTTATGTATTTTTAAATATTTTTTTTTTGCCAAATATGATCCACAAATATTGCCAACTCAGCATTCCGCCAATAAAATCTAACTGGGTTAGGCAGAAGGTTTAAAACATGTCACTTAATGTACTTTAGGGTTCTGTTTACAACTTTTGAAACTTTAAATATACGAATATAATTTGACCTAAACTTTAGGGTTTATTGTATCATTAACCCTAAAATCAATAAAATTAGAAATAGACCTAATAAAATTTGGATAATACATGTGCGACAACATTCCCTCTTCTTTAATAAAAGAAAAGGACAAACTATTACAAGACCATCCCACCTTACCAATATCCGCCACAATAGCGCAAACTGAATTTAAGCAATTTTTGTTGGACCGAATCGCATTAATAACACCCAAATTATACCCTTCAATGATGTTGTCTTTAAACCCATCCTCAACTGCAAAGGTCATTGCCTCCCGAGCCACAACTAGTTCAACCACTTTAGCAAATGCTACGTTACTTACCACTTAGCTCATTCAAGCATAAAACTCACCCCTAAAATCACTGAATGATTACTCTTATATATACTATCTTTTGATCCGAAGACCACGAAGCATCGAAGTTAACCCCCATTAGGGGGCGACACCCATCCAGAAGGAAGTTTTGAACCCCCCACCATCACCTGCACATTGGATGCTTTAAAATCAGCTAATAACGATTCTGTTTTATCAATAATTCTGCAAGCGTACCACTCTAAATTTTCATGAATCACTAAATTGCGTTGATCCCAAAGTAGTCACGCAACCGTCGCCACCACAGTTATGACCTCACAACTAAAATCCCACACCGTTTGCAACCACTCCCAGCCATCTCTCACTTCCCATACACCGCCCCTCAAAAAAATCCCTTACGCCAAACTTTTCTCACATTACCACAATCTCTAATAGCATGCACAGTACATTCAGCCTCCGCCCCACACAGCAGGCATAAACGAGAAAGAACCACTCTTTGCTTACTTAAATTCAGCTTAGTCTATAGTGAATCCGACCATACTTGCCATAGGAAATGTTTTATTTTATTTGGAAGTTGATGCTTCCAAATATTTCAAGTTGAACACGAGCTTGACAAAGAACTTTCCTTGCCTATAGTACTCACCCCACCTGCCCCCCGAATAGACCTTGCAACATGATAACGAATATCGCCCAAACCGATCAAAATGCCATAGTAATTTATCATCAACACCTATATTACCAGCCGAAAACTACAAATAATTTCAGCATCATTATGTCCTAAAAAAATAGAGTCAATTAATTCCTCTTACTTGAAGGCGTCAAAAGATCACACACTTTTAAGGCTAGATAGATTAGTATCTAGATAAGGGGAAATAGGCTTAAAAATCTATGAGTGTGGTAACCATCGGTCTTCCCAAACTGAAACAGAGCACCCATTGCTTATCCTCCACCTAGTTCCTTGTTTAAGTATACACTGGGCATCCCCAATGCTCTTCCAAATCAGAGATGCATCACTCGGCCTACCTGTTTTCCAAAATAACGTGTTCAGGAAATACTTAGCCTTTAAAACTCATGGCATCAAAGACGAGAGTTTAAGAGAATTTTCCATCCCTGCTTAGCTAAAGTGCAAGATTAAATGCTTGAAGATCTCTAAATCCCAACCAACCTTCATTTTTAGGAACACATAGTTATCGCCAATTAACCCAGTTTATCCCATTTGAACTCGCCTTCTCCACAAAAAGTTAGAAGCTAGCGAAGTAATATCCTCACGGTAGCTTGAAACAACTCATAGCGTACGTGGGGCACTCTTGAGCCATAGCTTTGATAAGCACCTCATTTCCCGCCTTAGACAACATTTTTTCTTTCCAACCCTTCACCTTTTTCCACATGCATTCACGAATGTATGAAAAGATTTATTTTTTTGTCTTCCCCATGCTCTAAAGTGCCAAGATCTAGTAAAATTGAAATATTTATCCTCATAGCTTGAAATCCACGTATTCGAGCCATAGCCCCAAAAATATTTAGCAACCACTTCCACTAGTACTTTATCGGAACGGATGTATTCTTTTGATACACAATAACACTTTTTTCAAGATTAATTTTCTGGCTCAACGTAGTTTCATAAAAAATTAAGATACGCCTAACTTTTGTTGCTTGATGAAGAGTTACATCACCAAATATCACACTGTCGCCGGCAAAGAACAAATGCGAGATCCAAGGACCCCCTACTTGCATAAATTCGCGGGAAATTACCAGATTGGTCCGCCATTTGAAATAAAGAAATGCCTTGTTACTTTAATTTTTTGTTTAATTCATAAATCAGTTCTTCCTAAATTTTCTTTTCTATTCAATAGATTTTATTTTCATGTAGGATTTCAATTCCTTTTAGTGTAATTTTAATGAATTTCATTTATTTTGTTTTTGGGAGAAAATTTGAAACTTCATTCACCATACTGTCACCATGTTAAGAAATCTTAGAGCATCAACAAATAATCATTTACTGGTATATTGAACTAAAAAACGAGCTACAAAATTTGAATTTCTCTCTCCTAACCTATCCAAAAAAATCCTCAACAATGAAAAAAAGATCTAGTTTACTAGACATGCATTGTATTTAAGTCAAGTTAGAACAGTTGAATTGGATTATATTACATTGTAGTCTATGTCTAGAGCCAAAGTCCTTGTTAGTCAATGATCTTGTGTTTTGATTGACACCCTTCTTATTCTCGTAATAAGGAGGTCGTGATGTAGTATCGAAACCATTGTTGTTGTTGTTATTGTATGTGGCAACAACAAAGAATGGAGTGAACAATGACGTGGGTGGTGTAATCTGACAAAGCCCAAATAATGTTGAATCGGCCCAAATCGGTAGAGTTGATAACCAAATTTAACAAAGGCGACAATAATGAACAGTAAATTAATACTGATGAAAGAACGATTTTTGTTTGTAGGGGTAGGTTCCTCTGGTGGATGTTATTTCCAATCCAGCAGTATGTCCTCTCTGAGTGTGTGTGTGTTCTTCACTAAGCTCTAATGGCCAAAAGTGTGCTCTTACAATGGAGATGGTTAAGCTTTTAGAGAGAGAAAGTATAGAGAGGATGTTGTGTAACAATAAATTGGTTGATCCCTTGCTATGGGTTTGTCTTATCCTATTTATATAATTTGGATAGGGTTTGGTGATATATGAAATTACTATAAAAGGTTAAGCTTGATTACTACTCCAAGATTACATGTGTTTATCACCCTGTTCAGACTGATTGAAGTGATTATTTTTCATTGTCTATCCTCTAGCTCAGCTACCTCTCATTCGTAAGCTTGGTAAGTGATGATCGGACTGACTTCCTCTTATCCATTGAATAAGAAGCTTTCTTTCATCGGCTAGAAGATATTGTAGCCGATCAAGGATTCTCACCCCAACGCAAGCCCACAGCCTGCGCGTTGCGTTTGGGCTGAGGCCTATGTAAAAAATTATCCTCCCACAATGACATCTTGAAATGTTATCACATGCATGTTCACTTTGTTTCTCAAAAAGTGCACATGCCATGTTGTAATCGTTATATTGAAAAATTTCTCTTGCAGTTGAGTCCCTAAAGTAAAATTTGGATAAAGTTTAAACTATTGAAAGTGTGAATGTTCACACCAAGCATCCGAGTCCAATCTTTTTTCTTGAACCACCCGGATCTATCCGTTTGCATCCATTAAAATAGGATAAAAAAAAAGAATGAAAAGAGAAAAATATGGGGATGACACTTTTAAAAACGATATGAAAATATTTTACGAAACGAAATGAAATTGATCCGAAATTAAAACTTGAATTCGTATTTGTGTCTAAATTTTAGAATGAAATTAACATAGGATTAGAATTATGTTGCGTTGATCATGACTAGTCGTGCTAATCTTTTAAATAGGATAAAATCTTCAATTTTACTCATGTTTGAACATATTTATTAAAATGAAAAATTTGTAATTTTGTATACCGGGTCATATTATGTTTACACATGTCGTATTCCTGTTAATTAAAAATAATCTGAGCTCTTATTATACGGGGCTTTTAATTTTTTATTCATGTGGAATCTTGTCGGACAAAAACGTGAACCAAAAATAGGAATTAACACCCTTGGAAAAATGTCGTGTCAAAACTATCAGTGGCAGCGTCGGTAATTGTGGTTCAAACGAAGGTCGATTAATTAGTGAAGCTAACTTCCCTCGCAACATCTCCAACTTGCGTCCAAAGTTAGTTTGTACTGCTTTCATGACTCAATTAAATTATTTTTCTGGACATAAATATCCTTACTAAGTATGCTAAAGCAAGTAGGTCTCTCGCCATTTTGATGGTATTTCTGATTTTATATTGATGGTATCTTTGGAAAATAAAATTTATTTTGTTAGTTTAACAAGGTCGAATGAAGACTAATTATTACTCATTTTGTCTCCGTACCTGAAAAAAAGGAGGGCATTTTGCATGAACTTTAATGCACGGTGACAAATTAAGCCCCTAGGATTCTTTGATACTTCACAAAATAGTTTTTTCGCCTTTTTTATTTTTTTTGGTTTTGTTTTTTTTCATATGTACTCTACTAGTAAAAGATTGTAGTCAAATTTACTAAGAAATACATCTGAGCTATCATATCATATGAAAATAATAATCTAAGATTTTTTTTTTTTTATCTGTGAAAGTTGAAATCCGTCACTTTAATTATAATAATAAAAAATCCATCCAAACCCTACATGCATGGGGCAGAGAAGTGGAGCGTATGGAGAGAGGCAATTCCCTCCGCTTAATTTATAAAATTTAATATTTTTAGTGATAAATTCATCTTAAAAAATTTCTAAAATATACATATATTAACTATTTTGCTTCCCCTTAATTTTAAAAATAATTAGTAGTAATATTAATTTTGCCCCCTTTATTATTTTTTAACTTTAGTGGTATAATTGTCCCTTCTTAATTAAATTTCTGGCTTCATTTCCGTCTACATGTTGAAAGTCGGACCTAGAAATTAAATAGACTTTTTTTTCAACTAGACTAGTTCACTTACTCAAACAATATAAGACTTTGACGAAAGTTAATCATTCAAATTTAAATTTTCTTACTTAAATGGTTAAAATCTTTGCATTAAAAAAGTATGAATCGCTTCAAAATCTACACTGGTTTATCAAGAAATATGGGACATACAATAATTTCTTGCTATCGTCTTCATCTCAAATTAGTGTTGAAAAAGTATTTTGAGCTGTTCATGACTATAATTTGGAGCTTTGACGGGGCATAATATGACTATCTAATTAGGGGTTCGAGGGGGAAATGTCATGGACCAGCTAGAGTGACTCGAATTTTGTTCTATGTTATAGTGCTATATATGTGGGGAGATAATAATCTAATAAATAAAAAAAATATAAACGCAAAAAATCGTATTTAGTCATGACCATCAATTTTGTGTTTAATTCTATTTTGCCCGTATTTTTATTATTTTAGAAAAAAATATTAGTAACAACATTTAAAGTTGCAATCTTTTGGTTAAAAAACCATTTTAACCATTAATTAGGGCAACATCTTATTTTATTCATTCTTCGTCATGTGTACAGAAATCACATTAGGTAATAACACTAATTTTTCTATTTTGTTTCTATCATCATTATTTTAGAAAAGAATATATATATAAGTAATATTATATAAACTCAAAATCTTTTGATTAGTAAAAACTATTTTAATCATTAAGCCAACACTCTCTTTTATTCGTTCTTTTCATTTTAAATTAGATCTACATGAGTATAAAAACAAAATATGCTCACGTATCACATGCTTATGTGTCTAATCACTTAAAAATAATGCAAAATTTAACAAATATCAAATATTAAAAATTAAATAACATAAAACATACAAAATAAGGAAATTCGTTAATCAAGGCTGTTTTTGGTTAACTTTTTTTAATAGGAAAAAAAAAGGAGTGTGTTAGTTTTGTCATTAAAGAACATTAAAAAGGTTGGTCAAAAGGGACAAAGAAAATAAATGAAAATGATCATTTTTTTTCCTTTTGACAGAAAATCAACACTTTAATATTAACTACTACTCCCCGTCCAAAAAAAAATATTAACTACAAAATATATAAATTCTCTCTCTTCTCCCGGGAAGTGACAACTGAGAGTCATGCAAAGCGCCTCTTTAAACCCCAAGAATTTTCCTCTGTGCTCTCATCATTTTCTTCTCCCCCAAACAGTGAGTTATTATGATTTGTGGGTTCATCAATGGCTTCATCCTATTCTCATTCACTCAAAGCTCTCGTTATCTTCAGAAATCTTATCTACCCTGGTAATTCACCCCAATTCTCTCTTCACTCTGTTCGATTTCCAATTTCTTAATATTTACAATAATTACACTTCGTTTGATAGGAACATGGAAAATCATTAAAAAAAATATAACAATTGATTGGTTTAGGATTTTAAAAATAAGTCGAGGCAGATGCTGTGTTAGATACTGTTAGTATAAGGCAGATATCGTGATACATACTTTGACAGAGACAAATATTGTGAGGCAGATACTGTCTCCATGTACTGCATCCTTTAAATTTTACAAACAGAATGCGCCCTTTAAAGCTTTGATTTCTGGACCAGATCTTAAAAGCCCCTTCCTTTTTCTTTTTTTTTTTAAAATTTTCTTGATGTTTTTCTTTTTGGGGGAATTTGCAGAACTGATGCGTGGGGTGCATGTCTACCAATTGGAGGGAGGAGGTGAAGAGGAAGTGGAGAGAGAGTATGTGTTTCGAAATGAAGGTGATTATTATGAGGAAATTGGGCTATGCAGCAGAGTGCTTACATTGAATGGATGTTGTGCTTCTGCACAGTTTGAAGGCATGGTGAATGGTGTATGGCTCTGTATTTTTGCGTTTGATTCTGATCGCCATTCCCCTCCCAATCTGAATTGCATTCCTACTATACTCTCCATTTACGGGTACTCTCTCTATGACTATATATGCGTGTAATAATGTATTAGTGCAGCTCTAAAAACCGCTTTGTATCAACTTAGATGATCGAGTTAATAGCTTAACTTAACTGACAACGTACTAAAACCAATGCACTTTCTTGATGCATCATTTGGGGTATTAACTTCGTCACGTACCACATGTATCACTTTTCCTCTTGGAGTAGTGGTGGTACTACGTACTCAATAGTTGAGCGCCAGAAAAGAGCAACTGTTGATCTTTATATATATTTTTGTCTTGTTGTATGCATTGTGAATCCGACTTGGAGATTCGACATTGAACTAGAGTACAACCACGTGATAGTGTAAGGAGTACCAAATATCTTCTTGGTTTTTAGAATTTATGGATCATTGCCCGTATATGTGAATTTCGCCTATACACTTTATCTAGAAATTTGACCAATTTACTCTTTCTATCTCATATTAAGAGCCTCATTTTCGTTTTTGGAGTATCTCACAGTAAGAGTTCTATTTATTTTTTGCAATGTAGTAAATGTACCATATCTCACAATGATATATAAGTTTTGTATTTGACCGAGGTTGAAATTGATCTTCATCAAAAGATGTGCAGAAAGTCACATAGGATGTTTAATTTGAGATGGAGGAAGGACTTTAATAAAATTTGGCGGCGGAAAATGCATATATGTATATATATATATGTAATCTTTTCCTTAATAGATTGAATTATCTGATGAAATTTTGGGGAAATGATCTCTTCATGAAGAAAAATCAATTATCAACCATGCACCCCTTAAACTTGACTTCTGTTTTGTTCTTAGTAAATCAGTAGAGAGTCTGAGAGTAGATGATACAAATTAACTGCAGTTTTGTTTCTGTTTCCTTGATCTATTTATTCATTATCAACTGAAATAAATTAGCAACAAGCCCACTCTGTCTTTTGGTGGGTTAGTTTTTTTTTGATAAGCGCACTAGTGTTTCCTATAAACATTTATGTCTCAAATTAGGAGTTGCATTTGAAAATCCATGTACAAGATCTCATAATATTTTAGGCAAGTTTTTATCTAGCCCCATTAACTAAACAAGAAAATAGCAATTAAAAGTCTAAACGTCAAACATAGACTTTTAATATGGGATCAAGGAAGTCATTGATATTTAAAATCGATGTACAAAGTCTCCCTTTTTCGTCTGTTGAACAACACTATTATTTTATTGCTTGCTTTTGACATCTCCAATTAACACTTCTATTTGGTTTAAAATTTTATTTTAAGGAACCCAAAGCTGGCATCAATCCCAACATTGGCCAATGATCTTCACACAATTTATCAGTTGGGCAGTGCAGTGGGAAACAGAGAGCCGTTTGAAACCTCAAACAAGGAATCGAGTGGAGGGAACAATGACGATAATTACCCTCACTTGAGACGGTCTAAGCATATCTCTGGTTTGGATCTTAACCATCTCCCTTATTCACAGTCAGAGAACCAAGAATTCAATCACAGTGGACCAGGTCAGATCTTAGACTCTTCCTATAACCTAGAATATTTAATTTTTTCCTTATTGCATTGTAAAATAAAATTTGAGAGGCTATGAGTAACCTCGAAGGCTAGAACATAAAATGAGCAGAACCTTTTCAAATTTGACATGGAGTTATTGTAATAGAAAAACATTCTCTAGAACGTTGTAAATAGAAAAACCTTTATCTTAAGTTTGTTTAGGGTTGTGGAGAGGGGTTGGCTTTGCCTTAAGGTCAAGGGTTCGACTCATGGAAGGTGGGAAGGGGTTTTTATTTGTTTGTAGGATTAAGGGAGAGACTTAAACCTCCCTTAATTTAAAAAAAAAAGTTTGTTTAGGGTAAGGATGACTTTTCAGACCATTACTGTCTTACTGATCAAGCTTGAAGGGCGGTGGAAACATTAGCCATAGTAATTATTGGGTGGAAGTTGATCGAACATGAGACCTCCAGGTTCAAGTGGTTGTCCTTTTACCATTCACACAAACCACTCACACGAGGGCATTTTACTTTGTAAAGAAGGTTGAAAGTATTTTCAAAAATTTCACCTATTTAGGCTAATTTAATTTAATTTATTATTATTAATTTTTTTGTGTGTGGGTGGAAAAGATATTGAATAAACACCCACACTCTACAATTATGCATTTGTGCTATTCACAAAATTACTATAAATGAAGTTCAATGCCGAATATGTGAATATATATTTTCACATCTCACCTTTAACCTATAATGTGTATCTAAAGTATCCAAAATTCAATGTGTATCTAGAGATGGTGGAAAGGATTCTTAAAACTGAGTCCTGAAGGCTTCAATTTATAGGGAATGAATTCAAACCAAATGAATACCTCAACCCTCGGGTGAGGAGGGAAATCAAGGTTAGGATTGATTAGGAGCCACTAAATGACTGAGATTGATCAAGCATTAGGCATAAAAGCAAACAATTTCTACTTAAAATAGAGCCAAAAAAGTATACTTGGGTCATGCCTTAACAAGACCCTTTTAGTGCAAGTGTTTGGTAATTGGTACTATGTGCACAAATATTGGGTCTTGATTGGGTGGAAGATTTCCGTTGTTCTTGTAGAGAGGAAGAAAAAGAGGGCGGCGAGTGAAGATATTGCTAGACTTGGATTAAAAGATCTTGTCAAATACTTTGATCTTCCAATCGTTGAAGCTTCAAAAAACTTGAAAGTGGGACTCACGGTACTCAAAAAGGAAGTGCAGAGAATTAGGCATCCCTCGTTGGCCCCATAGGAAGATCAAATCCCTCGATGCTCTCATTCGTGATCTCCAGGTCTCTACTCTCTCTCTCTCTCACACACACACACACAACACACACATACACACACACCCCTCAAAAAGTACTCTTATTTAGTTTGTATTAGTTGAGCCATTCATAGACTCTGTTTGATTGATTTTCTTTTCCATGGAAAATGCCCAAAATCTAATATGTTTCATCTTTAGTACTGTTGTTTGGATTCCATTAATTTTCCATTCACTTTCGTGGTACGAACTTCTTTAGCATAATTTGCTCTTTTCTATGTATTCAAAAGCATCTCCTCCGTTCGGTTGTTAGGAAAGTTAAGTAAGAAAGTATTTCCCGGGAAAAGTGTAGTGAAGTGAAGGAAAAAAGAACTTTCTCATATGCATTTGGTTGAGAACACAATAAAAAAAATGACATAAGAACCAATATTAAAAAATATAATTTTATTACAATTCTAAATTAACAATCACTAACATACTAACATATATATATATATAGGAATGTGATATTAGTATTAGCAAACATTTTGATCTAAATTACAATACATATAAACACATAATGACATTTTAATAGAAATTGTTGTGTGAAAAATTTAAAAGTAACATAAAATTAATAATTTATTTTATATCATAATAGTTACTGGTATCTATGAAGCATAGACTCGACACGTGTCACGTGACACCCAATTTTTCCAAAATGTAGGACACGACACACCGGAGGGGGGGCACGTTCTTATTTATTTATTTATTTAATTAATTATATATGCAATAAACATTGTAAATATTTAAGAATTCAATAAAATGAAACTAGATTGCATTAATAAACCAAATACTCAAAATATGATCACTAAATTGTTCCATAATTAAAGCATCAAAAAGCATATATAGACTAAATTGTTCCATAGAATGATAGAAAACAAAAAAAATTTTGTAAAAAGTGGCTTAGTTGCCTCATCTTCAATTGATATTGCAATGAAAAAACATTGGGAGTAGTAGCCATCTAAATTAATTATCAAATATTAGAGACTATAATTAAATTCAAGTGTCGGGATCGACAAGTTGCCTCCAAGAGAGTGTCCGTGCTTCATAGACTGGTATAACTATTACGAGAGAAAACTATTCTTACAAATAAATTTTATGCTATAGATCTATTACTAAAACTCATATTATATAACTCATAAATTAATGTATAAATGTTTAAATATAATTTATATAGTTTAATAATAAGTAATTTTAAATTAATTATTATAGAATTAAAAAATAATCATTTTATTATTTTATTAGTACGAAATCTATATCATACATAATTGCCCTAGCTTTCCCGTGACTTTTGTTCAAAATCCTGTATTTTTTGCAGGATGCTTTTTGCAAGAAAAGTTTTCTCCTGAGAAAGTTGTAAGAAAATTATGAAAAAACTTTCCAGCAAACCAAATGCACTTAGAATGCAGGAAATGAACTTTCCTTCGCTTTCCCGTCATCCAAACACACTCTAAGTTTCTGTTTCCAAGGAAAGTTTATCTACATAAAACATTCCCGAGGAACACAATTCTGTTCCATGTAAACCAATCAATTGCAACATATAACTCAATTTTCAAGAAATTATTTTTCTTAAAAATTGTGTAGGACGAGGTAGAGCGGCAAAGGGAGGACAAGAAGGCAGCAATGGTAGTGGTGAAGAGGCAGAAAATGATAGAAAAGGAAAAGGAAAACATAGAGAGGAAACCATTTACGGAAATACAGAGAGAGACCAAGAAATTCAGGCAAGATATTTTCAAGAAAAGGCATAGAGCTCGAGCTCTCGACAACCATTCCCGAACCCTGCCCTTATTTTAGAACATCTATATAAAGTACAACCAAAATCCGAAACTCCTCGTAGTGAATATACCAACTCTCTCGACTGAATAACTCTGCTTCAAATGTTGCTAGTGGCCTTTTGAAAATCTTTCCCTTGTGTTGGGCTTTTGAAATATTATGAAGGTTAGGGTTCTTGAGACTTATTTCTCTCTCTCTCTCTCTCTCTCTCTCTCTCTTTATGTATAATGTGTGTGAATGATGATGTCATGTAAGTTCTTGAAAATCTCTGTGCTTGCACCTAGTTTCTTACCATGTGGGCATATGAGGCTCCTTTAGAGCGATAAAGGAGAGTATAAGAAATCTAGGTGATTAATTACTTTAAAATTAGATGGTTTAGATTTTATTAAGCGTTCTTGTTAATGACACGTGTGACTTGTAGATTAGCTTATTTACCCTTTATGCTTTAGTTATTTTTCTTTTGGTACACTTCGAAAATTGAACCTGTGCTATTACATATACTTATTGTGATCTAAAATATACATAATATTTTAAAATTATTAAATATAATACGCGCAAGTTCTGGCATATTTATTATTATATAATGCGAGAAAATATTTTGTGTTACTAAAACTGTGTTTGGTTTTTAATTTTACCTTTACGCACTTTTTACATATGTAATTTAATTGTGGGGTGAAAACCCTGCTGCTGGGGTTGGATGTCCACTAGTGTGAACTGTAAAGTACCATTGATACTTATAATATTGTTAATGTTGGCATTTGAATGTCCATTTAGGCATCGTTTGGTTCACGGAAAGGAAATTAATTCTCTTATCTTTTTCATAGGATATGGGAAACGAAATTTTTTGTCAAATTTCCTTTCTTGTGTTTGGTAAAGCATGATAAATTATTTAGGTAAGGGTATTGTTGCCTAAATTTTTTGTAATAAATGCTTGAAAATCACATAGAAAAATTAATCTCATGTGTTTTGAGAGGAATGGTTTTACCCCTTACTTTCTCCTCTCTCGAAAAAGTGTTTCCGGAATTTGTGTTTACCAAATAAAAGAAAGGAACAACTTTTCTTTCTCGAGTACTAATATCCGTGAATCAAACGAGACCTTAGTGTAAAGTACCATTGACCCTTATAATATTTTCATGGTTCAAACATTATTTTATGGATTATTCATTTATTTGTAACATGGTTGTATCAATTCAAACTTCTGCCGTTATTAAATTATACGGACCATCATAACTGTTTTTCTAAATCTTATTAAAATATTTTTTTGAGTAAATCTAAATTATCAAGTCCTACTAAAACTCGAATTTGGGAGCATTAAATTCGAGTGATGTCAGTTGTCACTCATAAACATCCACAATTACACACCAGCTATTCTTTCTAAAACGGGCGTTTCAATTAACCGAATATGTAAATGTTTTAAATTATATAAATATAAAAATATAATGTATAATGGTAAACGAAAATAGTCATGTAAAAATACTCATTTAATGTACCTACAAAAATATAAAGGTAAATTAAACAATCTAATTGTATAAAATAAAAATTTATATGTATAAAAATACTTTTGAATTAGTGCAAAATAACTAATATATCTGGTTAAGAGAAAATGATGGAATTATAAACAGCGATAAGTTAAGCACATATATATTATCATAACTAAAGGAAGACAAAAGAGTTATAAAAGTAATTAATTATTACATTTAATTGCTATATAGATTGCATTAATTGCAATAATTCCTTCATTTTACTATATAGTAATAAATAATTAGGGGAAATTACAAAAAAAAAACCTGATCTATTACCGGTTTCCAATATACCCCCTCATAAAAAATACCCGACTACTAGCCCCCCTCATTTATTGAACGTTAACCATTCAACACAGAAGTAATTTTTCTGTTAAACCCATTTTCCCTTATATGCCTGTTGAAAATTAAAAAGGACCAGAATGCCCTCTTTGCTCTACTTAAACCCATTTATCCCTTCACTCCATCCACTTTAACCAAATCCTTCTCTCTCTTTCTCTCTTTCTACAATTTTTTCCATCTTTAGTTTTTCCTCTCCATTGTGGTGAAAGTATGTATTATATATGTACCCATATATAATCGCATGTTTGCATATTTTTAATACACTTTTTAATGCATTTCAGGCATGTCATCAAGTAGTAGTTCTACAAATTCTCAATCCACGTGTCACTGTGGATCTCCAGCTCCACTACGAATTGTAATGACAGAGAAAAATATGGGCATGAGATTTATAAGGTGCAAAAAATTTCCAAATGGTACCTATAGTTTTTTTCATTGGATAGATACCGAGAAAACGACGAGTGAAAGAATCTATGAATTACACAAAAGGAGCTATGCATTAGAGAAAATAAATGAAGAAATAGAGAAAAAGTACCTGGATAAAGTCAAGAAGAATGATGCATGGAAGAAGAAATATGATGCACTGAACATGAAGCACCAAGTGATAGTGAAAAAGAAGAGATTGGCATTTTTTGTGTTGTTTATGTTAATCATTTGGATTGTGTTGAAATGAAAAAAAAAAAAAGGAAATGAGAAAGGGGCTTACCAACTTTTGTATTCATCTTATCTAGCAATAAATATCATATTTTACATTTCATCTTCCAAAAAATACACTAAAATTGCTCTAAATCTATTAATGGATTTCTAAACCCCAATTACCAAGTTTAAGGGTTACAAAAAAATGAACCAAAATATTCTAGACTAACACATCTAAACATTTAGCAATGATGTGTTATAAAAAAATATTCCAGTGTACTTGCCTTTAGTTTTCAAAAAAGGTCTAACCATACAAGTGCTTCAAAATGCTGTATACTCTGAAGCTTTTTGAGTAATTGCACTTCTTGCACTTTCACTTGAATTGTTAATTGAAGCTTGGCTGCTGAAGTGCACATTTCCAAACCTTGTGCGAGTTGTTGTTTGTCCACTACTGCTACCACCAGTGTTGCTTCCACTTCCCAAAACTCTCCACTGTCACATAACAAAAGCAAAGAACATGCAGTCAACATAACATAAGTATAAGCTAGACATGAAGTAACTGAATTAAAAAATGAGTGATAAACAAACTATACCATTTCCCCTCCACCAGAAACATTCCCAATTGTTCTTCCACTTGAAGCATCCTATGTAATACTCCTCCCCCTTGCAATAGATGGTGCAATATCCATTCCAATACCCCTCCCCCTTGCAGAAGATGGTGCAATACCCATTCCAATACCCCTACCCCGTGCAACAGATGGTGCAATACTTATACCCCTGCCCCTAGCAGTTTGTGCAACTTTCTTTAGTTTAACAGGACCTTTGCAAGTCCTTATATTATGCCCATAATTGCCACAATTTTTACACCTCAAACTAGGATGGGTCTTCTTAACACTAAAAGGGTTTTTGAGCTTATCCACTCCTTTCCTTTTTGTTTTTTTTGGCCTACCTGGAGGCCTTCTTCAAGGAGGGGGCATCAATGGATCAAACTGGGTGTTCACCCACATGCTTTGGTCAGGAATTGGGTAAACCATATGTTTATTCGCTTTACACCATGTATCCTTATAGTAGCAGTCATGAACATAATCATTAACATCACCATTATGAATTATGATTAATGCCACAACATGCAAGCAAGGGATTCTAGTTACATCCCACTGCTTACAAGAACAAGTCCTATTATTCATATTTATAGTATCAGTCCTTGTTAAGTATGAAACTTCAAACTCTCCTTGACCAGCATAAATAGCTTCACAGTTTTTAGCAAGAAATTTTGTTTCCTCTAGCATTTTTGCAATCTTTGGATAAACCCTCTCATAATACTTACTGGTTTTCTCATTTTTTTGTTGAAACCTAATCATCATTTGCTTTCTAATCATTTCCAACAAAGTGATTATAGGCTTATCCCGAGACTCTTTGATGTATTGGTTAAATGATTCACTAATGTTGTTACATACCATATCAGACTTTGATCTAGTAGAAAAATAGGACTTACACCATAGTTTTGGGTTGATCTGCATAAGCCAATCATAAGCCTCCTTGTTTAGTTTATGTATCTTCTCCATATTTTCCTGCCACTCCACAAGTGTATATGCAGATGATGCACCCCAAACCAAATCTTTCAATTCTTTCCCTTTGAACTTTTCTTTGAAATTAGCATACAAATGCCTTACACAAAACCTAACAAGAAAAACAGTAAGTAAGATTATTATTAAATTAAATTATGAATTAAATAGAGTGAGTAATACCTATGATCAGCATTGGGAAAAATATATTAAAAGTTTCAATAAGGCCCTGCAGTAAGAATAATACTGTTAGTAAACTTAGATTAGGAGCTTATTACAAATATAATTAATCAGCAATTAATTATATAAATAACTATTAATACCTTCTCTCCATCACTGATGAAAGTCCATCCATGTTGTTCTGGTGTTCCAATTACATCAACCAAGCTTTCTAAAAACCATATCCAACTATCATTGCATTCAGCCTCAACCACAGCTATGGCAATTGGAAACATTTGATTATTGTCATCAACCCCTATTGCACTAAGAAGTTGACCTCCAAATGGCCCCTTTAAGTGGAAGCCATCAAGACCTATGATAGGTCTACATCTAGCCCAAAACCCAATTCTTTATGCATTATACATTAAAAAACACCTATTGAATATATGAGCTTCATTGGGAATGGGCCTATCAACTTGAATTAATGCCACAATACTTATATTTTGCCTTCTCAAAGTTGCACAATAATCCCACAACCTTAGGTATTGCTCTCTATGATTCCCTTCAATTACTTCCAAGGCTTTCCTTTTTGCTCTATACACTTTACTTGCAGATACATTGAGCATATGGTCAATTTGACAAACTTTTTCATTGAATTAACTTTCCATGTTGGATCATCCACAAGTTTCTCCATATATTGTTCAAAAAGCCAAGTTGAAGTTGCGCTTCTATGGTTATAAGTTCTCCCACAAGAATGTGGATCACCCCTAAGGCTCTTAATATGAAATGTGCTAGTACCATGCATTTGAGATGCATGTTACCTCCAACCACATTGTGACTTACAAACTACCGTCACTCTATCACTATCATTCTTTTTATACTTGAAATCATATCCTTTTTTAATTTAATGCATTTTTAAGGCATTCCTAAATATCTTAATATTTGCAAAAGTCACCCCCAATTTAAGATCAAGATATTTCATTTCGGTTTTATCATTGAACTCAAGATACTCAATCTTATGTTCATCACCATCAAAGTTATACAGGGCTCCTAAGTAGCTCATTATTTTCTTCATCTGAAAAATCATGGATCATCTTACAACCATCTTGCATTATATTCCTCTTATCACCTTTCTTAATTGACCCTTCACTGTCACTTGAATTCATTAATGTGTCACCCTCTAGAAAGAACTCATAGTCTGAGTCATTACTGTCATCATTTACATTCCAGACATAACTATATTCACTACCATCATCAATATCTTCTAATTTAACTACTTTACCCATATCCAATGTTTTATTACTGCATATAATCTCCTTATCTTGACTACCCACTGTGACCTCCTCGTTTACTTTGCATTTGCCTTTACCTATACCCATATCTTTATTAACCACTGTCAAATGCTCAATGTAGACATAAACATGTTTTACTCCATTGTGGCATACAAACATATCTAGTACATCTATATCAGTAATTAAATGCTTCAATCCATCAAGAAATATATAATTAGGAGGAGACAGATAAAAACAACTGTATTCATTAGGGTTGTACCCTAACTTATTGATAATGGCATATATCTCGATAATGGACATCATATCCGGGTCCACATTTATGGCCTCATCTGCCCCATCCACATAATCAACAAATGGACTATCATGAAACTTCCCCCCGTGTAAAATATGCAGAACATGCTTCAAATCAGCCATATTCTACAAAAAGAATCATTTTTTAATTATTTACTATGTATAAAGAGTTATAAAATGGAATGTTGTCAGAGAAAGTGAAGAACATACAAACAAATTGTATGTTATTAGGGACCACTTGTCTTTAATCTCCCCAACAACCAAATTGCAATAAAGTAAAGAAACATAAAGCCACAAAATCTAATTTTTAACTTCACATGGGGATCTACGTAGGACACATGCATACAACCCAAACCAAACAGATTTATTATCAATGAAATCAAGAAGAAAACCACTAAAACACTCAAATCATGAAGAAAACCCAAATAATCAACCATAAAAGCGCATTATAAATTGGGGATTTTTTTGTTGTGCGGTCGATTAGAGTAGAGATTCAAAACCCTAGTTTTTTAATCTAATGAAATCAATCATACCTGCAGTAGAACGAGTATTCTAGGATTAATAAGTTGATTTCATAAGCAATAATCTTGGTTGCATTCAATGAAGATTTGAAGTACTTCGTCGACTTCGATGTGCGCCGTTCTTGAGTAGAATGTGTTAAGTGTAAATATAATAGGGTTTCTCTGCTTAAGAAACATGGGTGGGGATTATAGTATTTTCGCAACTTCCGTTAACGGCATGACCCACTTTTTTGCTTGTAGTCAATGAGGGGGGCTAGTAGTCGGGTATTTTTTATGAGGGGGGTATATTGGAAATCGATAATAGATCAGGGTTTTTTTTTGTAATTTCCCCAAATAATTAATTAAAAATAAAATAACGATAAAGTCATACAACGGTCGACGTCATTATATACACAAGTATTTTAGTTTTTAGGTTGTTTTTTTCCATGAAAAATAAAGTAAAATAAAAATTTACAGTATGTTTGATAACGTCAGGAAAAAAATAATTAATTTTTATTAAAAATTAAAAAATAAGTTAAAATATATGATGAGATGTCTACTTAGTTTGTCACACTTTTCATCGATTTTTTTTCAGTGGTTTAAGAAGAAAAATTTTCGACTAAAATTAATGAAAAATAAAAAGATATCTACTCATAAAAATAAGTATGAGATGAAAAATATCTCATCATATATCTTAACTTATTTTTTAATTTCTTACCCGTATTAAGTATTTTTTTTATTTTACATGTTATAAAACAGAGCTTTAGAAGAACTTCAAATCCATTTAATTTAGCCTTGGTCCTCTCACAATCTCAATTTCTTTCTTTTTGCAAATTCTCTCTCTCCTATTTATATATATACACACACACGATATATATACACTACGGTATACCTGTGTCATCAAGTACAGTGAAATAATAGGATAAAAAGAGTAATGTGCAACAAATTTAAATTGACAAACATAAATTAATCTATTTTGAGCCTATTTCTAGCCTAATCTAACGTTTTAAACAACTGAAATGTAGATTCATTATATTTTTATGCTAGAAAAACAAAAAGTAGCCATGACTAGACCTACTTATTTTTAATTTTTTAAAAAATCTTTTAATCATATTTTTTGATCTCGACAAAATAATTTTTTAACAAAATAAACTTAATGCCAAATGTAAAAATAATAAAACAATGTACGAATTCTTAAATGTTACTCAATAATTTTTCTTGATTGTTTTACATAATTTTTTAGTAATGATAGATCTTGTTTAATTGACATTGATTAGTAGATTTTACATATTAAATTTTTATTTTTTTATTTTAAGTTATAGTATTTTTAATATAAACAAAATTATTAGTGTGTCAGAGTTTATTATGCGTATATTATTGGTGTGAGTGTTTTAACTTTGATGTGACATCTTGATGTATGTATGAACTCATCCAAATGTATAGAATTAATGCAAACCATAATATGTGTACTTTTAATTATTAGATTCTTATACTTTTTGGACAAAGGTTTTTTGTCAAATATGATATTTTATAATATAGATATTTGTAGAGTATCAGGATAGTAGGTATTTTTCACCATAAGTTATGGTGGGTATCTCTCTAAATTTATATATTTTTGATTTATTTATGGGAAAATGATAATCAAATATTGTTATATTAACTATATATACGATGATTAATATAATTAGCCCCTCGATGTTCTTGCAAATTTGTGGTAAATAATAGTGTGGTATAACTTATTATGATATAGATGTACACACTATAATAAATACTCTATACATTACTTCAAAAGTTAAATAAATAGTTTCAATTCATTTTTTTTTCAAATTGAACGATTGGTCTTTTTAACATCATGTAAACGTAATTAAAATATTAAATTAACGACTCAAAACTTAAAAATATGACTCACCATAATATACAATAGAAATTATCTACAATCCATCTACTATTTATTTATATAGGTATAGTTTTATTTTGTACCTAATGATCATTGTACAAATAATATTTACATAAAAAACTAAAGTAGAGAAGTACCCTCCCCATCTGATTATCCTATCTAATTTTAATACCTTTTAAGAAAAACGGTATTTTAAATTTGATCATAATTGATGAAAAAGTTGTTTTTGAGGCTAACGATATTAGCATTCAACAACAAGTATTCTACCACTTTAAAATTTTCTCCGGTAACAAAAAATGTTTTTGTGTGGTATTAATATCATTACCCATTTTTTATTGTTTAATATGGTATTGTTATTATGTTTCAAATTGAAAAGGGAGACTTTTAATTAAAAATTTCTAGGTCGTATAAATTAAGTTTGAAACAGAGAGAGAGTGTTCCTTCGGAGACTTCGGATAAAATTAGAACAAAACAGAGAGAGTAATATATATATATATTAATTTAATTTAGTAATAAATTAAATATATGAATTCTTGAAAAGAAAGTGATAAAAGGAAATACTAATGAGATGATTCAATCTTAGTGGAGTTTTATAGCCTTATTTTTAGGGGTGTATATTTTAAAAATCTGCTCTTATTTTCATATTTTTTTTATAGGAGTAGAAGTAGAGATATATAGAATTAGTAATAATGGCACAGTGGTCCAAGCTTCAGGTGGATCTAATGAACGCAATTGAAGAGTATCTTGATAGAGTTTGAATTCGCTCCGTCCGTGCTTTGTGGTATGCCTACCATGCAAGGTTGCCTAATAATCATACAAAACAACTTCCATGGTTGTTGCCAGCACTTGATATGCGAATAGGTGCGTCACACATGTTCTTCAACCCACGTGAAAAGAAGTTGAGTTAATTGCACTTTACCCACCCGAACTATATATTCAGTTATACTATGTCATATCAACTATCTATTTTTTTAATTTTTACGCTGAACTATGAAATTTGTTGCACTTTACGCTAAGTTGATAACGAAATTAATAAAATTGATGAAATGAAGGGTAAAATCGATAAACAACATATATCCTTCAATTTCTCTCGCCAAAAATATTTTCCCCTCGCTTATATATATACATAAATATAACTAGATATATATATATACATACATGTGTGAGTGAATATATGACTGAGAAAGAAAGAAAGAAAAAAATGTAAAAGTTGGGAGACAAGAAATCAAAGAGGGGCAAGAGCACCATAATGGAAGGAAAATGCATTTGTGGAAACATAGTAGTCATTTGCACCTCATGGACATCTAAACCTAGGAAGAAGATTTTGATCTTGTCAAATTTGTGGGAATTTTAACTAGGTTGATCCACCTATGCGCAATAGAGCGAAGCAAATTATACATGGATTGCTTTGAAAGATTAAAGAAGTAGAGGCAGAAACAATGATGGGGAGAGACAAAAGAAGCGAAAGGCTTCTTTGGGTTATGTTATTCGTTTATTTAGTTTTGATTTTACTGTTGTGGGTAGGGAATATGGAGAATCCTAATAATGGGGATAATATAAAGAGTGAACTATGAGTGTTAGGTTTATATGTGTTTTTTGAATACGGTCATATTTTAAGTGGGTTTTGTAGATTTTAAAGAATGCTCTGTTTTGTTTGTTTAATGCTAATGTATGCAAGTAATGTAAATTGATTGTTAAATTAATGGTAAGTTGATTGTTAATTTAATGGTTAATGCTGTGTTTTATTACATTTTGTACTGCAATTTAATGCTAATGGTGTATATATATATATATATATGTAAGAGGTGCGTTACAAGTAAGGACCTTAATTTAAGAACATTACTTACGGACTGAACCATTTGGCACGCTTTCTGATGGAATTTTTTGATGAAATTTGGTGGAGATGTTCTTCATTATGTGTAGAATATCTCCACGGAATTTCATCAAAAAATACAATCGGGAAGTGCGTTAACTACAGGATTGAACCAATTTTTTCAATCCTGTAGTTAACCCACTTCTTGGTTGAATTTTTTGATGAAATTTGGTGGAGATGTTCTACACATGATGAAGAACATCCCCACCAAATCTCATTAAAAAATTACATTTAGAAGCTTACCAAATGGCCATGTCCGTAAATAAGGTCCTTAAATTAAGTTCTTAATTGAAATTTTCCCTATATGGAAGTAACCAAATGCAATTCACAATACGCAATCCACTAACATAGCACTGTACTGTACCAAAGTGAAGATGTTCATAGTTCACTTTAAAAATACCATGTTATTCACAATCAACAATAAACTTGACATCCACAATTAATTCCTTTCAATATCTATAGTTAACTTTACATCCAAAAAACATAAAGCCAAAATAGAGAACTTAACATCCAAAAAACATAAAGCCAAAAGAAAGTAGCACTACTTACATCCACAAAAGGAGTATTTCAATAGAGTACTCCAACAGAGTACTCATATCTCCAAAAAATAATAATAAAACCTAGAATTAAATGGTCTTTCTAAAGGGTCTTTATGGAGGGGTAATTGAATATGTCTTGAACCTTTTATTTCTATGCTAATTAATTGGAAATGGTCCACCTCATTCATGACTTGACCTTTTAGTTGATGTGTTATGCCCACTTCCACTTGTTCTCGCCTGTAGAAGTCTCATCTTAGTTAGTACTAATAATAAAAGCAAATGTAACATGAATAGAAAATGTGAACTACTTATTGGTAGTTTATGCCTTGTTGGTGGTTTGTGCTTCCACTGGATTTTGGGCACCTTTTCCTATTATGAGTACTTGAATCACAAAGTGTACAAGTCATTTTCACTAATTTTCTCCCAAGCTTAAGTGGATTGTCTTTTTTATTTTTTTCACTGAATCTCCATCATCATCTTAATATAAGCAGAGTGTCTTTGACAAATTAATGGACAAGAACGGTGGCCCGAAGGCTTGGGTCAAAAATGATCTGAAGAGGTTGATTGACTCTACTGTGGTCAAAAAATCCGTTGCCTATACCCCGAGGAATTGGGCAAAAAGGTCACAGGGAGAATAGAATGGGTCCCCATTTACTTAGCGAATAGCGGAGGAGGCCCCACCCAAGAAGTTACCTCAGCCTAAGTTTAACATCTAGAATGGTCGAATCGATCCTGCCGATCATGTCAGGCATTATCATCAAGTTATGGCTTACTGGATTTTTGATAACGCTGCTATGTATCGAATATCATAAATTATCATTTTAAGGGTATTCGAGGAAATGTAGATATTGATTATCTTCAATTTGGAAGATATAAGAGTGAAACTATTACAAGGTTTTAAATGGGATTGTAGGCTTATTTTGCACCCACTTGTTTTTGTTATACTATGTCTAGACTAACTTTTTATTGGTATTATTTTATCTTGTAACATTTTTGTGGTTGTTTTGCTTTCTTAGAAAATAAAAATTAAGTTTTATTACACTAGTTATATTTACCATAATTGTTATATTTTAATAAGATTTGGATTTTTGAGACTCAAAACTAGTAATCTCCATTCCCACCTATATAGGAGTAAGTATGGATTCTCGGTCAAAGACATAATTATATGTGACCTAGGTATGGTACATGTGGCTAAAAAATCATAGATATTTAAACTAATTTAGATGAGAATATGGAAAATAAGTTGAATGGTATAGTAAAATGCTATTAATCTTAAACTCATTTTTGTGAATATATATTATCTATCATTCATTATGTTTTGTGGAAAAAAATTATTCGCTCCCATCCAAAGATTTTTTTTCCATAGAATAAGTAAAAAACAGAGAGAGTTAATCTTACCACATTTTTTAATTTATTTTTCATCTTCTTATCTAAATTAGTTATTTTATTATTATTATTAAACGGAGGCTTAAATACTATATATAAAATCTGAGTTTTTACTAGATACATGTACCAAAAATAACAACCACATTTTTACTGGAAATAAGGTAAAAGGGCTTGCATGATAATATTTTTTGCAAAAAAACCAACGAATAGTATTTTTAGAAATAAAAGGCTAGATATCATTATCATTATGAGATAAGGGCTTGTTTATCAATTGTGTTTTAAAATATGGCCTTTGACCGAATGCAAACTTTACTTTGTACTAAATTGTGTTTAGTGCAAACTTAACTTTGCAATCAAATTAATTTAGTGCAAATTTGTTTTGCGTGACGTGCTTATATTTTTGAACAAGTATATTCTTATGTTTCATTCATAAAACTTTAAAACAACATCAAATAAACACAAATACATAGTCATATTTTAGAAAATAAATAGTACAAACTTAACTTTGCATAACTTTGAAAAAATTATTATGTGTTTTTTTGTAACACCTAGTGTTTATATTAATGTATTGGGAGTTACTTTGTTTTATATGTGTGAGAACGCATGGCAAATAGTGGAAATGTATAAAAAAGTTTTATTGTTCTCGAGTAGAAACTGATTTCATCGACTAAACTTGCAAAATGCAAAAAAAATTCATTTTAACTCATTTTTTGGTGAATCCAAAGCCATATGTTAGATTTTGAGCTAAATTTTGATATAATTTTTTTATCCACAATAGGCACCTATTGTGAAAAAACAGGCGCCTGTTGAAATGCGAGCCCCGGATAATTTTTTTAGTTTTCTCTCGCAATTGGACAGGCGCCTGTGTTTGTAAAACAGGCACCTCTTGCAATGTCGGTTTGAAAGTTTAAAAAGGCTTTCTAGAGTTTTCTTGGAGCATTTTCAGAAAACGAAATCTAAGCTTTGAGAGCTCGTTTCTCCTCTACATTTCTCTATCTAGAATATATCAAAAACCATGTTCCGGATTCAGATTCGACCTTAAGGAAAGTTATTCTACGAATTGAGGGGATCGAGGTGATCTATGAATGTCAAGATTTAATAAGACGAATTTCTGAATATCAACTTTCTCTCTCTTCTTTCGGCTTATAAATTCGAGGAAGGGGTTCTCTTACTTTCAAAACTTGATAAAATATTTTTCTAACTTAATAATTATTGTATTTGATTTGTCTTGGTTTGAAAACTCATGAGTAATGAAATATATGGCGTTTGATGATTTCTATAGTTATATTTGCATGATTTAAGGCAAACTATGTTATACACACTTGTTGTACATTGCTATTGGAATCATATATGGTATCTTTTGGTGGTGTGGGTATTGTTGGTTGGAAAAATAGAATTATTGATGGTTTATATGCACCAAATGATACGGAATGAGATTGATTTGAGTGGATATGGTATAGATTGCTTGGTATATGCATGAAATTATATGTTTGCATGCCATACGCATTATCACTGTGTCAACCAAACACTTGGAGGATTTTCGGCATATGTGGATTACTCCTATGCCTCGACGTGTGGGGCATATATCTCATATTAATGAAGATGATGAAAGCTCATTATGATTATGATATTATTTTGGATGTGATATGAATCTTGATATGATTATACTGTGGCCCTTCGATTATGAAGGGATGATGTATTGGTTGGTGCCTACTGGTATGAAAAATAAGTGGGGCCTGGTGCCCTTAGGTTGAAAATTCCAAAACCTCCGGAAGACAGCAATGTGTCGATTGTCTAGAGCTAGTGATGTGTAGCTCAAAAATATAGACAACGGTAAGGCACTAATGATTCTATTGCGATGATAATATTGGCGGACTTGTGGTCCAAATTTATTATGGTTTATTGATCTTCTCTGGGGCCAATGGGCCAACTAATGACCATTATCAGATTATTCTCTCGGGCGGGCAGGCCCATGTTTTATTCTGGCGGTACGGATATATTCTGGCAAAGTGGTTCTATGGTTGATACAAGGGAGGTAACCTGCATTGGCATGTGCATACATTGCTTATTGAATAAATGGTTCTAAACTGGATTATGTTCTATACATGGTGCTTTCGTCGTTACTTACCCTTACTGAACGTGTAGCTCACCCCGTTTTCTAAAACTTATTACAGGTACTTATAAGTCTTAGGGGGATAAAGAGATGATGGGTTCGGGGACGAAGTAGATGCCTCTGTACTATGATTTATTTTTGTAATAACTATGTTGGTCCGGGAAGCCACGGCTAGCCCGGGAACTTGTATATGTTTCTTTTGAATGTTCATATGGTAAATTTTTTATATTTATAATGCATGTTCACAACTATAGTATCAATGCATAATTCATGGTTATCTTTGTATGATATATGTATCCTTGTTGGTTTATACTCTTCATATCTACCTATCTTAGTCTTACTAAGATGTGTTAGTGACACTCCAGGTCTTAATTACGGGCATTATCCTGTAAATGAAGGCGGGGGTGTTATAATTTAGTATCAGAGCATAGGTTACGTAATTACTTGGGTTGTGGGATGACATTTGCGATGTATTGCAATAAATTATGATAAATTATGTTTTTGTTAAGTATATGAACATTGTTATGACATTTTTCTTCCTATTTTTGTATAGTACGACCTAACTAAATCACAATGCCACCCATGAGAGTTCCACCTCCGGGGAGTCAGTAGATGCTATACGTGCAATGGCCTGGGAGTTGGCCAACGTGTTAAGACACATTGAGCAGCCTCAGGGTAGAGTTCAAGAGAATATGGCTATGGTGGCTCTAGAGAAGTTCAAGAAGTTAGCCCCACCTACATTTAATGAGTTATCTGGTCCCAATACGGCAGAGTCCTGGCTCGATCAAATCGAAAGAGCCTTCGAGGTCATGACCTTACCCGATGATTTGAAGCTTAATTTGGGGACTTACTAATTAGTTGATCAAGCTGGTATCTGGTGGAGGAATGTGTCTAGGAAGGCAGACGCTCCTACTTCCTGGGAACAACTTACTCAATTGTTCCTAGAGCGTTATTTCTCATCGGTTCATCGTAGTCTGAAGAGGGATGAGTTCCGTTCCCTGATCTAAGGGAACATGTCTGTGGCAGAATATGAAGTTAAGTTTGAAAGCTTGAAGTCAGTTTGATAAGAGTCTGGATAATGACCCCAAGGAAAAGATTCGTTTATTCTTTAAAGGGTTGAAACCTTCCATTCGAGAGAAGGTATACCATCTAAATCACGACAGTGTTGCTGAAGCCGTGAGAATGGCGTTGAATGTGGAACAATAAAGGATAGATGCTAGTGGGTTCCTTGAGAGGAAGATAGGTACTGAGGGAAGGAAAGTAGGTGGCTCAGGAAAGAGGTTCAAGGGCGATTTCGGGTCATTTAGTGGAGGCGCTGGTAGAGGTCAATTTTCGGGGTCTGGTTTTAAGGGTTGGGGACCCAGGGAAAGGATCTGTTTTGGGTGCAGTCAACCACGACATCTCCGTAGAGATTGTTCTAATATAGGTCAGCAGGTGTCCCAATCTTCTTATAGTCGGCCACAGTATCAGGGCTTGACCCGCACGGACGGCGAGGGCCAATTTTTCTCTAGCAACCAAAGTTGCCAGGGCCGTGGGCAGAGCCATAATGGGTCTCGTGGAGGTAGAAACTCATACTCTCGGGTGGTGGAAGAACACAAGATCGGGTCTACACATTGACACAGTCAGAGCAGCCAAAAGTCAAAGTGATGGAATGAACTATCTTGTTTTTTAGTACATGGGTGAAAGTTATGTTTAATACTGATGTTTCCCATTCCTTTATTTCATGTGCATTGGTTAATAGATTGGGATTATGTGTTGAATCTTTGAATATACCCTTGTGGGTTGGTACACCCACGGGAAATAGAATTCGATTGTGATCGATTTTTAGGAATTGCTCCTTGAGTTCTGGGGAGTCCTCGATATAATTCGATCTTGTGGTGCTATATATGGGGGATTATGACCTTATACCAGGAATGGATTGGTTAACTACTTTTTGTGTGGTGATTGATTGTTCTAGACGTCGGGTGTCGATTCCATTATCGGATAACGAAGTCTTGACCTTTCAGTGTGAACCCGAGTCGTTTATTCTGTGTGCTTATCTGAAACCCAAAGAACAATAGAGTTACTTTGGGTGGTTGGCTAGTATCGTAACACGAGAAGATGGTAGTTCATGTCCGTCTTCTCACTGTGGTTAGGGAATTCCTCGATGTGTTTCCTGACGATCTTCTGGGTCTACTCCCACATCGAGAGGTGGACTTCTTTATTAATATTATTTTAGGTACCACACCGACATCTTTAGCTCCATATCGTATGGCTCCAACTGAGCTAAAAGAGTTGAAGATTCAGATTGATGAGCTATTACGTAAAAGGTTCATTAGACATAGTGTATCTCCGTGGGATGCACTTGTTTTGTTTGCCAAAAAGCAGGATGGGTCATTGAGATTATGTATAGATCATCTTCAGTTGAACCGGGTCACTATTAGTACCCATTGCCACAAATTGATGATTTGTTCGATCAGTTACAAGGTGCCGTTAGGTTTTTCAAAATTGATCTTCGGTCGGGCTATCATTAGATGCTAGTTCATGAAAAAGATATTATGAATACGGCCTTTCGTACTCGATATGGGCATTATGAGTTTCTAGTAATGCCATTCGGGTTAACAAATGCAACAGCCGCTTTTATGGACTTAATGAATCTTTTGTACCGCCTGTATCTCGATCAATTTGTGGTAATCTTCATAGATGATATCCTTATCTATTCCAAGTCGGATGAAGAGCATGGAAATCATCTTCGCTGGGCTCTTCAAGTTCTTCGAGATCATAAGTTGTACGCCAAACTTAGCAAATGTGACTTCTGGATGTCAAAAGTCAAATTCTTGGTACACGTCGTCTCAAGGAAGGGTATCTATGTAGATTTGGGGAAGGTAGAAGTAGTCCTAAAGTGGGAGAGACCTCAAAATGTCACTGAGGTCAGAAGTTTCTTGGGTTTGGCTGGGTACTATCACCGGTTTGTCAAAGATTTCTCCTGTATAACTTTACCATTTAACCCGCCTAACTCATAAGGGCGTTTAGTTCGGGTGGGATGAATCATGTGAGAAAGCCTTCTTGGAGTTAAAAGATAGGTTTACTTCGGCTCCAGTCCTTGTTCTACCTGAGCGGGAAAAGGGTTATACAATATATTATGATGCTTCTAGACTCGGTTTGGGTAGTGTCCTAATGCAGGAGGAGCATGTTGTGGCTTATGCTTCTTGATAACTCAAGCAACATAAGAAAAACTACCCCACCCATGATCTAAAGTTAGCTGCAGTCGTGTTTGCTCTTAAGATCTGGCGCCATTAATTGTATGGTGAAAGATTTAAAGTCTATTCTGATCATAAAAGTCTGAAATATATTTTTACCCAGAAAGATCAGAACCTTAGACAACGTCGGTGGGTAGAGTATCTAGAAGACTATGATTTCACTCTGCAATATCACTCGGGCAAGGCTAATGTGGTAGCCGATGCTCTAAGTCAAAAATCTCAGGGATCCTTAGTCGCGTTACGGTGTCGGGAATGAAGGTTGAGAGAGGAATTGCAGAAATATAACCTTACAGTGAATCGGAATGAGAACTGAGCCTATCTATATAATATGGTTGCCCAATCGGCAATCTAGTAACGTGTGATGAATACTCAACGGGTAGATAATGCATTTCGGGTAATATGTGATCATTTGTCTATGGAAGCCGAATACGGTGGGTATAAACTCGGAGTCGATGGGGGAATCCGAGTTCGGGATAGATTAGTAGTACCGAACGATTCGAAACTTAAAAATAAAATTCCAAGTGAAGCACATTATTCTAGATTCTTCATTCATCCTAGTGGTACAAAGATGTACCGGGACTTGTGTCGTAATTTTTAGTGGAGCGACATGAAGAAAGATGTCGCAAATTTCGTGAGTAGATGCATTACATGTCAATTAGTAAAGGCCGAGCACCAAAGGCCTGCAGGATAACTCCAGTCATTACCCATTCTCGAGTGAAAGTGGGAACACGTCACTGTGGATTTTGTTTTAGGATTACTGAAAGCGTTAGGGGGTCAAGATACCATATGGGTAATTTTGGATAGATTGACGAAGTCCTCTCATTTTCTTCCCATCCGAAACAATTAGAATGTGGAGAGTTTAGGAAAACTCTACCTCCGAGAAATAGTCAAGCTTCACGGGATTCCGTTGACTATAGTGTCGAACCGAGATCCTCGTTTTACTTCTCGATTTTGGAAAAGTCTTCAAAGGGCTTTGGGGACTCAATTAAACTTTAGTACGGCATTCTATCCATAGACGGATGGATAATCCGAGCGAGTTATCCAAATACTTGAAGATATGTTGAGAGCATGTGTCTTCGACTTTCGAGGAAATTAGATAGAACATTTGCCATTAGTCGAGTTTGCCTATAACAATAGTTTCCAGGCTAGTATAGGCATGGCACCTTAGGAAGCGCTTTACAGTCGTCCATGTAAGTCCCCGGTTCGTTGGTATGAAGTCAGGGAAAGAACTCTATTGGGTCCGAAATTGGTGGAGCAAACCACTGAAAAGATCAAGACTATTCGACAACATCTCCTTACTGCCCAGAGTCGGCAGAAAAGTTATGCCGATAGACGTCGTCGTCCATTGGAGTTCGAAGTCGGTGATCACGTGTTCTTGAAAACCAAACCTCGTTTTGGTATTACGCGGTTTGGGAGTAAAGGAAAGTTGTCTCCTCGATACATCGGACCATTCAAAATTCTAGAACGTTTCGGGAATGTTTTATATCGCCTAGCTTTGCCATCACAGTTATCTAATGTCCCCAATGTCTTCCATATATCAATGTTGCGTCGGTATGTTCATGATCTTTCCCACATTGTTTAGTAGAAAAACCTTGAGGTATTAGATGACGGGACTTATGAAGTCTGCCCGATACAGATCTTAGACCGTCATGACCAAGTGCTTCGAAACAAAGTTATCCCTTTAGTGAAAGTTTTGTGGTTACATCACGGAGCCGAGGAGGCGACGTGGGAGTTAGAGATTGAGATACGTAGCAAATATCCTAAATTGTGTGATTAAACTATAATAGCTAAATTTCGAGGACGAAATTTTATTTTAGTGGGAGAAATTGTAACATCTGGCGTTTATATTAATGTATTGGGAGTTACTTTGTTTTCTTTATGTGAGAACGCATTGTAAATAGTGGAAATGTATGAAAAAGTTTTATTGTTCTCGTGTAGAAACCGATTTCGTCGACTAAACTTGTAAAATTCATCAAAAATTCATTTTAACTCTTTTTTGAGTGAATCCAAAGACATTTGTTAGATTTTAAGCTAAATTTTTTATCCACAATAGGCGCCTGTTGTGGAAAAATAGGCACTTGTTGAAATGCGAGCCCCGGACAATTTTTTCAGTTTTTTCTCGCAGTTAGACAGTCGCATGTGTTTGTAAAACAGATGCCTGTTGCAATGTCGGTTTGAAAGTTTAAAAAGGATTTCTAGAGTTTTCTTGGAGCATTTTCAGAAAACGAAATATGAGCTTTGAGAGCTCGTTTCTCCTTTACATTTCTCTTTCTAGAATTTATCAAAAATCATGTTTCAGATTCCGATTTGACCTTAAGGAAAGTTATTCTACGCGTCAAGGGGATCAAGGTGAGCTAGGAATATCAAGATTTAATTGGACGGATTTTTGAATATCAACTTTCTCTCTCTTCTTTCGGCTTATAAGTTCGAGGTAGGGGTTCTTTTACTTTCAAAACTTGATAAAATATTTTCCTAACTTAATAATTGTTGTATTTGACTTGTGTTAGTTTGAAAACTCATGAGTAATGAAATATATGGTGTTTGATGATTTCTATAGTTATATTTGCATGATTTAAGGCAAACTATGCTATACACACTTGTTGTAAATTGCTATTGGAATCATATACGGTATCTCTTGGTGGTGTGGGTGTTGTTGGTTGGAAAAATAGAATTATTGATGGTTTATACGCATTAAGGGATACGGAATGTGATTGATTTGAGTGGATATGGCATAGATTGCTTAGTATATGCATGAAATTATATATTTGCATGCCATACACATTATCACTGTGTCAACCAAACATTTGGAGGATTCCCGACATATATGGATTACTCCTATGGCCCGACGTATGGGGCGTATATCTCATATTGATAATGATGATGAAAGCTCGTTATGATTATGATATTATTTTAGATGTGATATGATCTTGATATGGATCCTGATATGATTCTATTGTGGCCCTTCGATTGTGAAGGGATGATGTATTGGTTGGTGCCTATCGGTATAAAAAATAAGTGGGGCATGGTGCCTTTGGGTTGAAAATCTCTAAACCTCCAGAGAGCAGCAACGCGTCGGCTGTCTAGAGCCAGCGGTGTGTAGCCCAAAAATTTAGACAACGGTAAGGTACTGATGATTCTATTGCGATGATAGTATTGGCGGACTTGTGGTCCAAATTGATTATGGTCTATTGATCTTCTCTAGGGCCAATGGGTCAACTTATGACCATTATCGGATTATTCTCTCGGGCGGGCAGGCCCATGTTCTATTCTGGCGGTACGGATATATTCTGGCAAAGTGGTTCTATGGTTGACACAAGGGAGATAACCTGTATTGGCATGTGCATACATTGCTTATTGAATAAATGGTTATAAACTGGTTTATGTTCTATACATGGTGCTTTCGTCGTTACTCACCCCTACTGAGCGTGTAGCTCACCCTGTTTTCTAAAACTATTATAGGTACTCATAAGTCTCAAGGGGACAAAGAGACGACGGGTTCGAAGACGAAGTTGATGCCTCTGATACTATGGTTTATTTTTGTAATAACTATGTTGGTCTGGGAAGCCACGGCTAGCCCGAAAACTTGTATATGTTTCTTTTGAATGTTTATATGGTAAATTTTTGTATATTTATAATGCATGCTCACAACTATAGTATCAATGCATAATCCATGGTTATCTTTGTATGATTTATGTATCCTTGTTGGTTTATCCTGTAAATTAAGGCGGGAGTGTTATATTTTTATTAATAGATAAATTTTGAATATGTAATTTGTTAAAATTATTCTAAAACATGTCAATTAAACACTTATTTATAATACTATATTAAAAAACATATAGTGCAAATTTGATTTTGCAAGATTTTATAAAAAAATACAATTTAAAAATTTATTACAAAATTAACTTTGCAATCTTTTTGAAATTTAGTCAAATATAGCCCTTTAATTTTAAAAATTATTATTTCCTATTTTTTTTACAATTTTTTTTTCATACAAATTCTATTTTAAAAAAACAAAAATTTGCGAACTACATATAATTTTTTTTAATCCTAAGAGGCCTTTATTGTTAGTCAATTGATATTTGACACGCAACGATCTATTATTAGAATACGATCAACGAATTCAGCTTGTTCGTTACGGGGGACGGCCGTTGACTTCGTATAGGCATGTCCGTCAATGATAATCAACAACGAATATCGTCGTTAAAAAATTTAAAATACCTGGCAGCGTAAAAATACAAAATAGAAACAGAACAAAACAAGAAACAACACAGAAAATTCAACAGAAAGATTTTTTTAGTACAATTGCACTAGGTAAAGTAAAACTGTTACATTCCAAAGTCTAATTTGGCCGATCGCATTACAAACCCAGAAGGAGAAAAAAAAGAAATGAAAAGTCAAGAAAAACTTTTCTTCTTTCTTTCTTTCTTTCTCTGAATCTATGGCAAAAAAGACAGCAGAGCCCAAATAGAGCAAGAAAGGTGTAGTGTATAATGGGAAATTGCATGGACACTGAATCTCGGAACCCTAACCCTAGCAGCACCATCAATACTACCAGACCTTCCACTTCAGGTACTACTAATAATAATAATCCCTCCCAGTATATATATATATATATATATATTTACTAAAATACTCATTTTTGGTCCTTAAATTTCTTTATTTTTATGTTTGAAAATGGAAGTTTTGACCTTTAATTAGATCAATCTGATTAAGGTAGATGCTTTTGTTTTGTGACTTGAATTCCATTTTCTTGGAAAGTTAGCACTTGGGTTCTTCCCAAAAATTTCACATTCTATGATTGAGTTTTTGTCCAGTAGTATCAAAATTGAGTGTCAACTTGAAAATCAGGATATGGGTTTCTTTGATTTTATCCAAGGATTTAACACTAATTGCTTTCATTTTTGGTCAAATACTATCAAGATTAAGAATCAACTCCAAAAGTCAGCATATGGGTTCTCTCATTTCCCCTAAATATTTCCCTCTATTTGCTATATTTTTGTCAGATATATGAAAGGTAACTCCAAAATCAGTATATGGGTTCTTCATTTCCCCAAAGATTTCACTCTATTTTCTCTAATTTGTGTCAAATAGTATCAAAATCAAGTGCTAACTAAAAAATCCAGCATATGGGTTCTCTCGTTTACCCCAAATATTCTCATAATTTGCTTTACATTTTTTAGTAAACGCTTTCAAATTACGCGATAACCAATAATAAGCACATTGGTTCTTTCATTTTCTCAAAAGCGACCCACCTGACTTGCTTCAATTTTGTCAAATTAAGTGTTAAACTGTTGTTGTTTTCTCAATTCACTAAAAACCCATGACCAATAGATCATTTGCTTGGATTTTCTTTTAAGGGGCATCCAATAATAACAGCAATGGCGTTGTCTTCTCGGCTACGAGCAGCAGCGCCGGCCAAAGCGGGTTTTCAGTGGCGGCTAGTGATGACACCTGTGCCACCGGAGAAATACTGCCGATGCCGAACTTGAAGACTTTATACCTTTGCTGATTTGAAGAGCGCGACGAGTAATTTCAAGGCTACTACGGTGTTGGGTGTGGGAGGTTTTGGGAATGTTTATAAAGGATGGGTTGACGAGAAGACGCTTGAGCCGACCAAATTGGGTACTGGAATGATTGTTGCTATCAAGAAACTGAACCCCGAAAGTATGCAGGGCTTTCAAGAATGGCAGGTATTAACACGCAAAGGCAAACGCGCACACACACATATACATATATACATACATATATATATACACATATACTGATATACTATGTATGTGTACACATTACAACTTCATTGTTTAATTCTATAAGAATTCTTGTAATAGAATGAATGTCTAAATCAGTTTTAATTTCCGCCGAATCAATGTAATACTCCTAAAGCAAAATGTACAACTATATAATGCATTATTTGTAGTGGGAGAAGTTAAAACTGCTTTGGGATAGTGTTTCTGTTCTTGTTATATTATGTGTGTGTATGTTACAATTTTGCAAAAAACTAATGTATTGTTTTCTGATAAACTCAAATCAGCAGAAATTTAGAGACATTCAAACTTAGTAATGATTTCAAATTCCATTTTGAATTTTCGGAACTTCCAAATTCATCAGTTTTAGTGTTTGAAATGGTATATAGCACTGTAAATATGGAGAATTGAATGAGAATATAAAAAAGTTTGGAAGATCAGGAAAATATACTTTCCTAGGAAGAAGGAAGCATTTGCTCTTAGTTACAATTATTGTAATAGTGAGAAGTGACAATAATATAAAGGGAAGTCCTTTTTATGGAACTTTTGAAAGGGATTGATCAGTTACTTAATTAGAATCTAGGATGGCGATAAATGTGGGCCCTCTGATAAAGGATGGAGATGGCAAGTTCTTTGCCTTTTCAGGAAAAAAACGTTAATCGTAAAATGCAATTTTTGCAAGCAGTGTTGAAATTCCTGAAATATATATGGTCAATATTGGTTTCTATCAAAGCAAATGTTGCATCTTATAGTTGTACATCCTGGTTTTAGGGTGGTCTATTGCTTTGGATGTAACCCCTTATGCTTTTGTTATGGAATGTAGTGCCTACCTTACTAGATTTCTTTAACAATGCTATTTCCGTTTTACACATTGATCCTAATAATGCCTGCATTTCCCTCTTCAGTCAGAAGTAAACTTTTTAGGGAGGCTTTCTCATCCTAACTTGGTTAAGCTGTTGGGATACTGTTGTGAGGATAGAGACCTACTCCTTGTATACGAATTTCTTCAAAAGGGAAGCTTGGAAAATCACCTATTTAGAAGTAAGAACTCGGGGAAAAAAAAAGTAGAAATAAAAGGAAAAAAAGAAAATAAAAATTCCTTGTTGACGATAAAGGGTATTTGATTGGTGGATTTGTTGGTTGAACAGGGGGCTCTACCGTTGAACCGCTTTCTTGGGTATTACGGCTCAAAATAGCCCTAGGTGCAGCCCGAGGCCTTGCTTTCTTGCACGGGTCAGAGAAGGAAATCATTTACAGAGACTTCAAGGCCTCCAATATACTTCTTGACACGGTGAGACTATATTATAGTGCCTAGTTTGAATTTAACTTTGCTTCTAATGCTTATTATTGCCAGAGGAACAGACAACTATGAAAACTTAAGGCGCAACTTTTCATCATTGTACCTTCATCTGGTTAAAACATAACTGCTTTGGCAATAGGTGTAGCGTTGTGCCAAGTTTTTGAGGTTTGCAAAAATTCTAAACTGTTGAGTTCATGTATGGCATACAAGAACTTGAATTACAGGATGCTAATTTATTTGCTAAAAGTCAAACTCTATATTTGAAATTGCATATTTAGAATACTTTAAATGAGCATTTGTGCATCGAAGTTTCTCCTTTTAATTACAAGAAACATTCCTTGAAGTAGTACGAAGTACAAATAGGCATCTGTGATCTTTATGTTGCAAGGTTCTTCTGCTAGAACTCAACTTTATATGAGTTACCTGTTTAGGGTATTATGACTCTGCATTTGTGTATCAAAGTTTCTCCTTTTAACTACATGAAGCAACATTTGAGAGTATGGCAAACATGCACTTGTTTATATGTGCAAGATTCTTGTTTGCTAAATCTCTATCTTCTTTGTTTTCAATTTTGTAGAACTATAATGCAAAGATATCGGACTTTGGATTGGCGAAACTGGGGCCTGCAGGCGGAAAGTCGCATGTGTCGACCCGAGTAATGGGCACATATGGTTATGCTGCTCCTGAATACATTGCGACAGGTCAGTGTGCTCATTTTAATGTCTATATTCCATATGCCCTGAAATAGTAGCTAGAAATACCATTTGTATTGTCCTACAAGTGGTTCCGTGGAGACTGTTAGGGATTTTACCGTACATGCGAAAGTGTAAATATCACAAAGAGATTTTACGTGGTGTACCCCCAAAAAAAGGGCTAAGCAAACTTTGTGGAAAATCCAAGAATCGAAATTGATCCTCATATTTCTTGAAACAGACAAATAGGAATTGAAAGATGAAACACATATGATATCATGGATCAACTAAACAGTCTGGATATATTTTTGTTTTTAGAATGAGAATACACTAATGCCCTAGTTCGGGATTAGAGGGTTTTAAAAAAAATAGTCTCGGGACCACCTTTTTTGGTCTTAAGAAAGAGGAAACTCGTAAAACTAGAGATTCCAGCACTATATTTCTTGATTTGCTTCTAAAAAGGTTGTATTTTTCTAAGTTTGGCCTGTCCAAACGAAAGATTATACAGCGGTTTCTTTGAGATCTTTAGAACTAATACTGCAAGAAAGTAGCAAACTAGCAAGAGGCAATGGGTTTAAAGAGTTCCTTCCACAATTATATTCAAGGGAAGGATACATTACTTTTTCATTTCAAAATAACGAGACTTTTTCCTTTACCTAAATCTTCCTTCATTTTTTTAAGAAGGATAGTTGATCATTCTGGGCTGGCAAGTGCCACCCACTGCCGGAGATCCGGGGACATTGCTGAAGCTCCGGCTATCACTACCGGATCTCTGGGGATCCCCATCGGAGCTTTGATAGTGGTGGCTGGTGAGGCCTAGCACCACCTACCCACGAGGATAAGGAAATAAAAAAGATTGAGTTAGGTTATAATTGACCATTCAAAAAAGGGCGTAACCTTCTAATGGCTAAACATTGAGAAGTGTCTTTGTGGTAAAATGAATAGTGGAACAACCACTCTGTGTTGTGGAAAAGTAAGATGTCCTCTTGGATATAGCTGATTTTCTCAACTAGCTATTCTTTGCAAACATAATAGGTTAGCCTGGTTGGGAAGGCAACTACCCGACCTTAGAAGAGGTAAAGAAATTTAGACCTTCCATTTTTTTTTTCCAGAACAAAAGAAAAAAAGACACTAAGAAAGGTGGCAGGTGCTTTTGGTATGCAACTGCAATTAGCAAATTACTTTACCTTAAGCCATTGAACTCATGACTAGGGGTATTTTCGGTTTTGATGGGGTAAAAATTAGGAGACCCAAACCCAAATTAAATTTAAAGTTCGGTTTCGGTTTCTAAATCTTCCAAATCCAGACTCAAAAACAAATTTTTCGGTTCGGTTTTATGTGGTTTTCATATATATATATATATATATATATTTTAAATAAATAAATTGTAAGGTGACACTTATTTTGATTAGAGACATAGTAACTCTACGCTTGCTCGGTTGCTCCTACTTATTTTGGACAGAAAAAATATTAACTCTTACATTTATAATATTGCTCCAATATTCATGATAGCTCAAAGAGTCGGGTTCTCCCTAGAGCTTATAAATTTTAGGAACTTAAAATTTTAGAAAGTGAAGTAATATTATTTCGAGTCAAGTGTAATAATTCTGTTTGGTTTCGTTTTGCACAAGCTCAACCTAAAACAGAACCAAATATATTCGATTTCGGTTTGCTTTTTGACTGATCAGTTTGGCTCAGTACGATTTGATCATTAGGTTTTCAGGTTCGCCACGGCACCCCTACTCACAACTTTCATTATGACCACAGACGCGTTAACCATCGAACCAAACTCAATCGTATGATTTTAAAGTGTATAATCATTTACCTATTATTAAGAATTGTTGTCTTAATATTTAGGGTCCGCAGATATTCGGCCCAAATAGAGTTGTTTTTCTAAATCTTCGGTTTGGTTGGGCCCAAACTGATCATTCTTATACGGTGTGCCATGAGGTATAGTGTAAAGAAAATGAGTAGAATGAAAAGAGACCGGACCGCGTAACATTTTCTACACACCAGCGAAGCAACACAGCATAACCCTCCACACCCCAACTCCCAAAGGGAAAACCAGCAACAATTTATGTGTTATATGAGTTAATCACACAAAGCCCACCATTGTGGACAGGTCATTTATACGTGAAGAGCGACGTGTATGGCTTCGGTGTTGTACTTCTGGAGATGCTGACCGGCTTACGAGCACTGGACACCAAACGCCCTACCGGTCGGCACAATTTGATAGAATGGGCAAAGCCCCTTCTCCCTTACAAAAGGAAGCTCAAGACCATTATGGATCCGCGAATAGAAGGCCAATATTCTTTAAAGGCGGCATTACAAGCTGCCGAGCTCACTCTAAATTGCCTCGAACAGGATCCGAGAAAGCGCCCCTCCATGAAAGAAGTTGTGCATGCATTGGAACAGATTGAAACCGTCCGATGAATCGCAGTAAATGATTTTAAGCTGAGAACTTTTGATTCACTAAATTTGTGTACCATTTTGTTGTAAATCATTTTTTTTTAAGTTGTGCATTTACACTGGTACTTTTGTTTTATATAGATGGTTGTGTTGTATACAATTTTTTTTATTTCTTTGTAATGTTATTTTGTGAACAGAGTTGGGAAATGTAAGACTTTTATAGATTTTTTGTTTTGATCTCATTTATTAAACTGGGTGATTAGATATATATATATATATATATAGATTTCAAATATATGACATGATATGCATACTTTTTAATTGCATTGATGAGATTTGAACCATAAATCAATTTTCTACTAGCAAGGATCTCAGCAACCACCGTTACTATGGCACATAACTACCCCACTTTCAGATTAAGAATTGAGGCAACAATATGTTTTACTATTGTAAAATTTAATACATTAATTATGTTTTTCTATTTTTTATTTTTTTATTATGTACTCCTAATTGTGACGTCCTAAATTCGCTTCCTCAAACCCCAAGGAAAGGTACAAATTTTAGTTGGACTCAGCTCCTCTATGTTTCTCAATATCTCATTGAGGTTTGGTTAAACGAATGAAAATTTTCATAAAATTTGATGGAGATGATTTTTAACAGTGGAGACCACATTTACCTGCACTGTTATGAGGATTCTTGTCTTGGATGTTATCTCCATGATGTTTTATTGTAAAATGTATTTTTTTGAACTTTGAAGTTTGTTATATATATATACACACATATGTTAGGAACTTCTTAGATTTGAGAGGTTCTAAAAAGATGTGTATTAGTGGATTTGTTATACATAAATCTGAATTGAGAATACTTAAGAGTCCATTTGTTTGTCCTCTAATTTACGAATTTAACAATTTAAAATTTCTTAATTTGTGAATGATCTAATTGTGTGTTTGGTTGTAAAATTGAAATAGTATATACAGTTATAAACTTAAGTTAATATTTAAGATATTAAATTAAAAAAGGTAAGGACATAGTTGAAATTATGTAACTTTTAAATATATCATATAAGCTTGTGCAAAAACAAATTGCCCCACATTTTTTTTTCTTTCAATTTGTTAATTTACAATAAAATTATTTGTGCAACTAAATTTGTGTATGACTAATTTTTTTTAACCTTAAACAATGGCAAATTGATTAACAAAGTCGATATTATAATTTTGTAATTACAAACACTAGCTAGGGACACTTGAAATCATCCGGCAAAAGTAGGGGGAATTGGGCCTAACGCCTATATGGTTTCCTTTGGGCCACTATAAGATAAACTATATATATATATATATTTTACTTAGAGTCCAACCCGTATCATCTGACCCATCTGTAATCGGCTAAACTAAAACCAGAACCCTTGCCCCCCCCCAACCAAATCTCTGTCCATTTCCTTCCCACCCCACTCTTTCTCCTCTTTCTCTCTAGTCTCCTCTCTCAACCATATATGCACACAAAGACCAAGAGACCACTTCTATGAAAAACAACCATATATGTACCATAACGTTGACGTAATACATAGACACACACATATACACGAAAATACTCTTTTAAGGAAATTATTTACTTAAACAACAACAAGGACCGTCAATTTTAAAAAATAAACGGATGAATTTTTTCATAAAATTTTGTGAATATGATTTCTATAATAAATAGATCGTCTCCATAAATTTCATAAAAAAATAAAATTAATTTAGAAGTTGGCAGTATTAATCATAAAAAAATTCAATAGAAAATAAACACACACACACACACACACACACACACACATATATATATATATATATCACATTTTTATTATTTTTTGATGCAATTTTGAGGAGATGATTTACTCATTACATGGATCATCTCTACCAAGTTTTATGAAAAAAATTCATTCGTTCAATAATCAATTGGGTTGACTCCGAGCACTCTCCCTCTCTCTCCCCGAACCAATCACACAAATGGTAGATGCCTTAGGTTACTCGGGCTTGACTCCTCTCCAATACTTCCTCCATCTAATTTCGTTCAATGATAACTAGTTCGAGGCCTGAATGAATGAGATGAAACTTGATAAATATGATCTCTATGATGACTAGATTACTTTTGCAAAATTTTATTAAAAAATTCAAACTAGAAATGAGTGAGATAACCATTTAAAATTTTAATGGTTGTAAACAAACATATGTATCAAATTTTTACTACACCTACTTTTGATTTAATTTTTTGATAAAATTATGTGGGGATGATTTATTTATTATAAAGATTAGTCCACTAAGTTTGGTGAATAAACTTTTTCATTTAAGTTTCGAACCAGATCCTATTAAATAAAATTAGATGAAATAATATTAGAGAGGAACAAGTTGGATTCGTGAATAGATCGATGTCATCATTTATGAGACATTACATCAATTCAATTACTTTCTGAGATAAATGCATATAAATATATATATCAAAGTTAAGTCGTATTTTTCATTTGAGACATTAATATCGAGATTTCGTTTTTCCATATATTTTGCTAGACATTTTTTAATGGGTCAATAGAACTGAAATTCATAAAATTTTGAGAAATTAATTGATAATTTGAATCTTACCAACTATTCTTACCGGATGCATTAAATGGATTATACTTTCACAAAATACAATAAATGTACAACCCATTTAATGCATCCGGTAAGAATATGTGATAAAATTTGTAAGTAAGAATATCATTTTCCTTTGATATAGATATATATATATACACTTACATACATATATATATATAGAAATATCTAAAGATGATTAATTTTTTGGTTCTTAAATACGGACCAACTATTTTAAGGAAGTAAGTGGATGAAATTTTTGATGAAATTTGGTGGACATATTCGGGGAGTAGGTTAACTAAAAAATTAGTAATTGATCTCCATCGAGTTTTTTCAAAAAAATTATTTATTTAACCCCTTAAAATAATTGATTCACATTTAAAGACCAAAAAGTTAGCCGTGTTTAGATCCTATCCTCTATATTATTGAGAAAATTACATGGCAAGCGGTGGTGAAGATATTCTGGCTGAAGATTTGTTGATTGGTATACTCTTGAGGCTGCCTACGAAATCCTTGGTGCGTTGTCTGCAAAAAGACGGTACAACCTGATTTAAAACCCTAATTTTATTTGCAATCACTTGCACTCGGCTTCTTGTTCGCGGATTAAACTCTTTTGCTTTAAAACCCTAATTATAGTCATGATTTTGCTTTTAGCTTGTTCGAGGATTAAACTCTTTCAATACGTCACCCGGTAGTTGGATTCGGTCAAGCCAATAGTGGTGTCGTTACGACCTACAGACATTGGGGTACTGTCAAGCTGTTGGGCACTCACTCGAGTCTGGTGAAAATATGTGTACTTCAAAACGTTGCATTGACAAGTGTGAACGATTATGTGGATGGTATTGAGTGGTAATTTACATGGATTTAATCAAATGCAGAGATTATTAAAAATGGTTGGCTCAAACAATTGTCCCACATTAAAAAGTTGTAGAAGTCAACATGGGTTTATAAGATGGAAAGTGTATCACATAGCAACAAGCCATTTGGAGAAAACACCACACCTAGGACCTAAAAGCACCGGAGGAATTAGGGAGACCCGGTTGAACTTCGGCCTACTAAAAATAAAAAAATGAAAAAGAATACTCCTAGCACCCATATAACTCTAAATATGGCCTAGCCTACTAAATAATATTTAAGCATTGTTATTGGGTAAAAAAAATACATTGGTTTGGCCCAATTGAAATTAAGTAATACGTTAGAGTGTTAGAGAGTGTTTTGGTGTGTCATTAGCAATTAACCACCTTATTTTTTTGGTTGAAAAATAATTAGTAAATAATACAAATTATATATAGAAAGATTCACAATCCCTATTATATCCATTAATCTCTAGCTCATTATTAATAATCTATGTTATGTATAAATTATAATAATAACTTCATTGATCATTTATTCTCAAAATCTATTACCTATTATATGAAATATTGTATAAATTCTAAATGTGTAATAGACTTAAAAGATGACTTAGGTGCTTGTGTGTGTATATATGAAATATTATTATTTAACTTGTATTTTCTTGTCGTTGAATTGAAATTCATAAGACTGTTATATAATTTTAAAGTCATTTCATCTTTAGGTGTTGAAATTTTATTATTATATAGTGTTTGCTATATTAATCTTTTATTTTTCGACAACTCTAATCATTGTAGTCTTTAAATTTTCCTGATTTAGTAATTAATTATCTCATGTACTTCAATTAATTTTCCAATGCATTTCGGAACCCAAACTTAAACTAGTTTACAATTAAAATTTGGGAAAATATTAGCCCAAACATTTTCAAGCTAAATGCACGATTAATTTTAGAATTTCTTATACTTAAAAGGGCGAAAAAAATAATTTTTCGTTGAATATTATTTTTTACTTATATTATCGGTCCATTTCATGGTAAATTTTGAATCTGTCCTTGCCAAAAAAATTATTTAAGTTAATTAGAATATGTAGACATGTAGGCTTAAACGGTTTGACCGCTGTGAGTGGTGAGCCTAGCCCTGAGTTCCGGTAACAACAACACGTACATGCAGCTCACCTTGCACCTAATTGGCGTCATCACTCAACATCAACCACATTACACACCGGTACCCAATTATCTCTACGTACCGACTCATCTCTTTCATTTCTTGGCTGATCTTCTTCTTCTTCTTCTTCAATGGGGGATGTGCGATCCAAATTATGCACACGATGCGTTTGCACTATGAATTGGTTTTTAAAATAAATTATAATGAATAAATTAGATATTATATATGTATATATATTAAGTATAAGTGATAATCTTAATCTAGTTTAAGAGGTATGGGAAGAGCCGTTAATTGGCAAAGTAGTTACATCACAAACTTACCTAAAAGTCTCCTTATGTATGTTTTATATATATTATAGATATAGCAGTGATCGAGAATTATGTAGGCTCGTTTACACTGCACACATGATTGTGTGCGTGCGACTCTTACACATCTAATTGAGGATAATAATTAGCAAAAGTGATAAATGGCATGTTTGTTGGACATATATTTTACTTATTGACATATATTGAGGTTCCAAATTCTTTAAGCATACTTTTTACGAAAATGATTATTGCAAGGTCAAATGGAAATTAAAAACATTATCGAGACTCAAGAGCTGTTGAAGTTCATTTTGACTTTATACAATAACTAGTTTTAGCGCACACCGATTTCGATGTGCACCCCCGTGCATTTTAATAATGGGGTTTGATTGAGTTGTTAAAGAGCGAACATGTTTTTATAATGGAAATTGCCGGTCTAAATCCCATTTCAAATAATATTTTAATTTTCAATTCAAACAAGTGTAATTTTATATATAATTTCAAATTCACATAAAAGATAACTACTATCTTCTTTATCTGTTTAATGGAGCTTTTCATGTTCTCATTGTAAATAATGAGACTATTTGTACATGTGATTCGTGTACTACTTGCGTATAAACAATTTCAAGAAAATTGAAAATGCACTTTATGGGTCATTGGCCGGTTGAGGTCTCAACAAAGGAAAAATGTACTTTAATTGTTACTATATATATATATATGTATATATGAAATTCAAAGGTGAAAGTGTTAGATATACTTTTCACCAAGTATGTGAACATGCATTGGTATATGTAAAAAGTTAGTTGCGCCATGCCTTTCGAATGTAGGTTTCATTAGGTATACCTTGTTTCAAATGTAGACTTAATTACTACATATATATATATATATATATATTTATGAAATTCAAAGGTGAAACAGTTAGCTAGATATACCTTGCTTCAAATGTAGGCTTAATTAGTTAATTACTTTCAAAGCTGGTATGAAAAGAGATGTGTTCTCATTAGCATGCTTTTTTTTAAAGAATTATTATTCTAAGTCAAAAATTAATTATAAACTGAAAATTAGTGATATTATAAACTTTAACTTAATATTATTATGGACATTAAAAAAAAAACCATCATTGATTCAATGAATCCATGTATCATCCCAATATTTTGTAGCATATAATAAAAGTGTACGTTCTAAATAAGTAAATATTAATTACATTGGAAATGACTGATCAAAGGCGGTTTAGATGGGAGTAAATAAAGTGTACGTTCTAAATAAGTAAAATAAAACATGCCATTTTTTTCTTTGTTTAGCAAGAAACATCCAAAAGTTATGTTCATGGTAAGAACACTAGGCAAAAGAGATAATGGGAGTAAAATGCACAAGAAAAACAAGAAAGTGCCAATTTTTTGATACAAACGTACCTTAAAATGGAAGTCACATGACCGCAAAATTAAGCTCAAAAATGAAACTAGCCACCTTGAATATGTACTGAATATTATCCACGTGCCCTTCTTCCATATGTACTCAATATTTTTTTTATATATAAAGCTTTGTTACTTTAATTACAAGAGTGTGTTGACAATATTATAGATCTCACATAAATTAAAGTTCGGAACATTTAACTCAAAATCAACAGTCAATATATTGACACTAAAATCCCACATATAAGAATAAAGGGCTCATTGACAATTGGTTTTAAATTGGATACTCTGATATGAACTGTAATATAATATCAAAGGGAAAGCTATTCACTGTGTCAAGAGCCAATGGCCACACGGGGTTCACATCACCCAATATAAACAATCCAAGTGTTAGGCTCAAAATTACGCCACATGCACGTGATTGAGACTATAAATCTTACATATAGGAATAAGGGGCTACTCCATTCATTGCCAATTGATTTTGAATTAAATGCTCCAAACTCTAATACAAGATCAATGTGAACTTGTAACAACACATCTAATATTAAAAGAAATGTTTGGCAGATTTCTCCTGAACGAATGGAAAATGCTCTTGTAACTGAGTTTTCTCTCCCCACTTGCTTTGCTACAAATTAATTGTACTTAGGTAGTTCTTGGATTGCGCTGAATTAAAAAAAAAATTCAGTTATCGCAAATTGTAAACAACAAATTCAGTGACTAAAATGTCTAGTTTTGACTTTTGAGGACAATCTGTCCACCGTCCCGTGAGAATCGCAGAAGGTTTTGAATTAGGAATAAATATAAAACCTATTTTAAATATGGGTGCTTTTACTAGAGCTATACATGACTAATAACTTCTTTATGCTTTAAAAAAGTGTGTTCAAACTGGTTTTTAAATGTGCTTTTTACTAGTACCCTAGTTCTTAACTGGATTCACTTAAAGTATATATTATTTTCAGGATAAATTGTACTTGAATTGGCTTTTTACAATAGCATCCAAAATAAATTCCATATTTTCCTTTTCTGTCCATTATCTTTTGAGCCAAACCAACTTATGCTCTCAAATTGTTTTAACATATTATCAAATGTTTCTGAGAGTCCAGATAGCGTTAAGAAATAGTTTATATTTTCATCCACAATTTTTTTATAATTAATTCAAAATTACTTGTTACCCTGCAGGAATTGATCAAATGTATTCCGTTTCAGCAATCCACATTGTGCTAAAAGCTGGAACGGGACTCCGACGTTGAACTAAATATGATGGATTGTGGGACATCCTTGTGGAAATAAGGATGCGCGTTGATCACAACGTACATTTATCAGTTGTCCTTCTTAATATATTAAAAAACAGTTTGATGTAATGGACAACAAATATATATGTTCATTAGTATGAGCGAATGCAGACTTCTCCAGTGTACGTTGCTCGATCAGCCCCCCCATCCAAAATGAATTCCCCTTTGTCCCGCTTGGTGCACTCTATTCGTTCGGCATGGAATATTACGTTTTATTTTTATATTGACATGCATGCACTTAACCATTATCCCTTGCTTCTTCAACGTTTCATCTTTATTACGTACGTAAATGCTCTATAAATGCTTTGCCTTTGTCCCACAATCCATCATATTTCCTTAGAAGTTACGAGTAAAGAACATTGCCTAGCTGATCTGCCGGATTGCCCTAATGGTTCGGCTTCGTTGTGTTCTTCTATGTCTTTTCCCTTGCCGAAGGCTTTGATAATGAAAATGGGAGACGGAAGAAGTACTACTGTATGGCAAATCAGGTGAAATGACGAAAGGGAACAAATGTAAGTTGGGTTTTTTTTTTTTGTGCTCAAATGTACGTTGTTGACTTGGGGGGAGATGGAATGAATTGTTTGGGTTGTGTAGCGTAGTGTGTGTGAGGAAAGGTTTGAAAATAAGAAGAGAGAGAGTACAAATAAATTTATTATTTTTTTTTGGTCATTGAATTTGCGTAAATGTAAACAGTACCGTCATACGTAAGTAAATAACAAAATATTTGGTATTGATATAGTTTATGATGAAAAGGCTAAACAATATTTAGCATTTATGACGAAATAAATGAAGGGATATAGTTGTTGAATAATTAAAAGTAAACCAACAATCATTCATTCATAATGCAATTTCATCAAGAAATTAACGTATATTAATAGATTTTGGATTACACATGAGATGCACTATAATGATCAACGACAAACTAAAGTGCATCAACAAATTTACAAAGATTAATATATTTTGGATTACACATGAGGAACACACTAATGATCAACCAACTAAATAATATCGTCCATACATTTACTCATAATATTATTACTTTTAATTGTTTTTGCTATTTGATGACCCGGCATAATTACTCTGGATCTTTTTCTTAAGTTTAATATCTCTTCGTATAATTCTTCACAGGTAGTAGCATATCTCTTAAATTTGTACTCGAAGAGTTGCATGTCTTCGAAATTAACGTCCTTAATTTCGAAATATATAGAGCCTCAAAACTCTTCTACTGCTTTAGCTGCCTTTGTTTGGCTTCTACCGTTGTTAATTTCTTCTAATTGGGGCAGCGCTGAATAATGCTACTGAGAGAATGAGCGAGTGCTGCATGAATAATGCGAACCGATGCCTAAGTTGTATCAAGGGAAATGACAAAATTATGTGTCAGTTATTTTATAAGGAGAATTTTTAAATATTATAAACAATAAAATCTTACTTCTCACCCATTTTTTTATTATTATATATATGCATATGTGTTCTTGCTCTTTAATCTACAATTTTTTTTTAAAAAGCGCAAAGGTATGTTTAGTAACTGGCCCTCTACGACCTACGGCCCTACACTCAAAAGATGAATATTTTTTTCTCCAAGTTACAACCAAATCGTTTGGTTATTGAATTAAAAATGATGATTTTCCTGAGCTAAACATTTGAAGAGTGTAGATAATTTAATAATTTACCATTCCGTTCTAATTTGAAACTAAAAGTGTTCGTAATTTGAGTGTTGGATCAGTATACTAAAAATTATAACTTTTCCTTTTTAGTTTAATTTGTTCTTTATTCAAAGAGAAGTTTACTCCGGATCCTTAATTTAAAAAATAGATGAGTCAGATTTATTAAGAAACTTAAAAACAATATAAATTACCATTCTATTTCCCAATGCCTCTCATACCAATTACTTAAAATATAAAATATATCTAACCCCTGCAAAATGAAACAATACTTGATTAATGCAGACAGGAATATAAAAAAAATAAAAAATTCTAACATCAGAAGAAAAATTGAGAAATTGTTCTGTTTGATAAGGGTATAATATGGTATATATGCATCTTAGATTTGTTGAGATTAAACATCACGGCCACTTCGTGAATGCAAGAGCTTCAATTCTACCACATTATATAAAATCTTAGGTCTACTACACGCACTCTTAGTTTTATATATAGTGAATTAATGCTTTGAAACTAAAATATAAGTATGTATTAGAGGAGGCTATTTCACCCACATCTCAACCATAACATTCAATATAAAATTGGATAGGCTCCCGGCCCCTCCCTCCCTTTTTTTTACAAAAAATGTGAATTATACAATTTTAATATAAAATTTGATATATTAGGATTTTATCTTTAGGAAAATTATATTTTAATAAAAATATGAGCCAAGTGAACATAGTTAAGTCACTTAATTTAATTTGTTAACCACGCACCCCACCCCTTAATAATAATAATAATAAATTTAAAAAAAAACGTGAATGATAAAATTGTTGCAATTCAACCTCACGCGTTCTTGATCACAATTTTATTTATTAAAGTTAATAATCTATTTACCTCCACTTTTATGAAGATTCTTCTCCTGGTCACCCTTTTGCAAAAATGTGTTTGTTTCGTTGAAATTTGAAGGGGGGAGGGAGGGGGGAGAGAGAGAGAGATGAGGGAATTGTTGAGAGAAAAGGTGGGTTAAATAGAGAAGAGAATTGTTGAGCCAATCAGAGAGGTGTGCGAAAGGGTTAGATAGATGATATTGCTTGCATAATTAACTCATCCAAAGTGGTTTAACTTAAAATTTATTTTTATTTTATCAACCACCGACTATAATATTAAGGAAGTTGAAATCCTATTGCAGAGAATATTTAATATTACACACACGTCTAAATATCAAGTTAGTTTTAAATATCAACTACCTTGCGACTCCATCATACTTTTCGGTTTTAATTTTACTTATGCAATTTTTTTCTTCAATAAAAGAAATATTCTTCCAATAAAATATAATCGCCACCTTCAAGTTTTTTGGGTAGTTCAAGTAAGTATCTGCCCAAAATCTTTAGCAAATGTAGCATTGATTTGCACCTCTCATTTGGGAGGTTATGAGTGTTATTCCCCTCCCCTTAAAATTTGTAAAAAATCTAACCCATACCAAGAAGTCAAATATATATATATCCAACCACTAAATCATTTATTAATTTTATTAATTATTATATTTAAATTAGAGGTATAATTAAGAGACACATTAGTTATACATAGTAACTTAATCTATATAATGCATAAATTAAGTTGAATCGCAGATTCCCATTTAAAAAGGGAAAAAAAAAAAACAATCAAGATCAGCCAAAGCATGAAAGGGACTAGTCGATCAGTAGAATTTAGGTGGTGAGCTGTGCTCGTGCTTGCTGCTGAGTGATGGTGACATATAACAGTGAGCTGAGTTTTCAAATGATGCTTTCTCTTTCATCGGATCTGAATTGGTTGAGGTTGCAACAAACGAAAAAGTTGCTTTAATTGTTACCGTATATGAACATTCAAAAGGTGAAACAGTTAGATATACTTTTTCATTAAGTATGTGAACACCGTCATATAATTAAGCTTAACATAATCATATGTTATATAATAACACGACGTAAACATTAAATTATAAGTTAATAAATAGACTTTTAACAAATTTTGATAATTTCATTCACGCGTTTGACACCAAATGCTATTAATGAAGAATTAACCCTTAATGAATTAGGCTAATCTGTTAGTCCTTTTAATTATTTTTAATAAAACTAAATTTTGTTAAATTAAAAAAGGATTTGTTATGATATGTGAATGTTTATCCCTACTTAATTTGTTACTACTTTTAACTCTTCACTCGTATCTATTTTTAGTGCAAACTTTTTTTAGAAAATATTATTAATTTGTTTTTATTTTTAAAAAAAGGTACAATCGGCCAAGTCACGTCGTATTATCCAATAAATTGTATCGAATAGTACGTATATAAATTCAAAAATATCACCCAATAATTTATCATGAGTTGTGTTCAAATGAAAATAAAATCACCCTCATTCGTTAATACTTGACAGAAAACGATTCTACATTGGTAAATCTTACATGTTAGTTGCATCGTGCCTTTTAATCTCATAAGAAATCGTTGTTTTTCTTGAGCATATAGGTTTGGTTGGTCACATGCATGGAAGTGAGGTACTTGAATATATACATCACGTACTCCCTTTGTGTGAAACAACCTCCGAGAATTAAATACTCCATGTGGATACGTATCAATACTTATTAATACTCCACATATACATGCATATATCACACATATAAAATAATATCACAATTGATTTTTCATTAGAATTATTATTGAATATGTCCGGCCAAGGCAATTGAGTTTTTTCATGGGTTGCATATGCCCAAGATTTAGTACTGAGTTGAGATAGTAAAGTCAAAATTATCTTTCGTCAATTTTAGCATGATTCTAGTCATCAATGCGTAGATCCCACGATTGAGTGTCATTTATTTTTTAGAGAAAAGAATAAATCTATCAAATTACAGAAAATTCAACTGAAATAATCACTTTGAGCCATTTGATTTCTCTTTTTTAGGAGAAAAGAAGGAATTTATTAAGTTAAAATGAAATTTTAAATTTATTTTCATTAGGTCCAAATATAATTGCGGATAAAACATCCATAAATTGACATAGCCTAATTGTTTAAGATCTATAGACTAATCATGATTTTACAGGTATGGTAACAATACATAATAAAGTACTAACATCGGTCCATGGCTTTCGTTAATTTCTTCTAGCGTCCTTCTTAGCCGCCAGAGAGTGGTATGTCTCTCTTGGCCTTGGTTGCACACATAAAACCCTAAGGCCTCGTTTGGTTCACAGAAGGGAAATCAATTCCTTTGTCTTTTCCATAGAGGTGGGAAACTAAAATTCCTGTCAAGTTTCATTTTTTGTGTTTGCTAAAGCATGAAAAGTATATTGGTAAGGGTATTGTTGTTCAAAAATTTTGTAATAAATGCTAGGAAATCACAAGGGAAAATCAATTTCATGGGTTTTGAGAGGAATGACTTTACCTCGATCCTACTTTCCCCTCTGTCAGGAAAGGGTTTCCGAATTTGTGTTTACCAAACAAAGGAAATGAAATACTTTCTTTTCTTGAGTGCTCAAATCCGTGAACCAAACGAGGCCTAAGTGTGTTATTTTTCTTAAGTCGTACATAATTAATGGATATCTATTATGCATTTTTATAGGTAGAGAGATGACCCGTTTCCTTATCTGTCTATAATTTCAACTTACCATCAAAGTATGAGACTTAAAGAAAGTAATTCTCCTATTAACCATAGAATTTCATGAGGCTCCTTCAAATCTAATTAATTATATCACACTTAATAAAAGTATCAAATATGACCAATCATGTAGCCCACATAATTAATAAATTAATTAATTACTACATTCTCCCACTTGGCCCATATGATAACATCTTTAGTGACTTAATCATAAACATTGGGCGTGTGATGAATTGAATTAGATTGACCATCTCATTTATATTGTTATCATAAATATATACCATATTAAATAAATTACTAATGTAAGTCATGGTGGTTATACATCAATTAAGATAACGTACTTCCTTCCATGTACTACAACATTAATAATTTATATAGGATGGCCTAGAAATTAGAAGCATCCATAATGGTATGATAACTACATGCATGTACATATATTAACAGGAAATATTATATCATTAGAAACATATTCAATGAGCTCAAAGTGTCAATATCAAGACATTAAACAAAAATTAAGTAATTTCATCATTGGCTATCTTGAAAACCAGGGCACTAAAGCGTTATTTTATTAAAATAAAAAGGAAAAGTGAGTCTGAAAAGCCCAGACTCGAGAGCACACAACGAAGTAATTATTTGGTGGGAGCCGAATCCCACCATAAAGGAGTTTGTTAATCCAGCCCTATAAAAGCGATTGCATGCCCAAAAAAAGTTGTTTGTAGTTGTCCCATCTCGTGGCAACACGCCAAAAGGGCGATAAGAGGAAGACTGCAAGCATTGAGAGTCGCTATCGAATCGAGCTCAATCCAGAGTCTGTGCCAACCATGTTGATCAGCAAACTCAATACCATGAATAAGAGCCGAGATTTCTGCAAGAAAGGTCGTACCAATCCCAATAGAAAAACAATATGCATCAATAACAACCCCCATGTGGTCTCTAAAAACTCCTCAAGTTGTAGCTCCACTTGGGGTACCTTGAGCCATGCTATCCATATTTAACTTCACCTACCCAAGCTGAGGAGAAAGCCAATGAACCGGGATAAATAAGGGGGCCCGATGAGGCATACCCTACACACGAAGACCTCGAAGAATAGAAAAGTCTGACACAACATGACCAATATGATCTTTGGCGATGACCGAGACCCTACGTAGTCATCCTGTCATGGAAGTTAAGTAATGATGAAAAGTGAGTTGGCGCTCTTGGAAGATTCACATATTGCAAGCCTGCCAAATGAAATCCCATGTATATAACACCGCAGCCACCTATAACTGAAAAATATGAGGACAAAATGATCGACGAGAAACAAATTAAATAGCCACATATCCATAACCGTGCCAAACGTATGAAATAGCGTAAAAAAACCCACAAACAGCTTGTCAGGTCTCCACAACAAAAGGGCAAGTAAGAAACAAATGCGATATAGGCTCCAAGCTACTCTCGCATATAGGGCACCTATTAGCCATAAGGTGACCATACATTTGTAATAAGTCCTGGGTAAGTAAATGCTCATATGATAACCACCACACAAAGGTAGAAATACGTGGAGGGATGTGCGGGCTCCACAAGTGACGGGCCCAAGGAACCAGAACAAACGGTTGAAGAAACTGATAAGCATCTCGGAAGGATAACTCATCGGCAGAAGAGTATGGGCAAATAAGCATGTCCTCAACATCACGAATAGGAGTATGGCATGCCCTTTAAATGTCCTTGTGATGGCTAAACATTACTCATAAGTTATATACTTATGTATTTAATTGACACTTAGGCCTCGTTTGATTCGGGTATTAAAAAGTGGGATGGGATTGTTAATACCACTTTTTTTATAATACCTTGTTTGATTCACACAAATGTGCTGGGATTACTAATACCGGTACTAACTTAATACCACTCTTTGTGGTAAAATTTAATACCAAGGGAGAGGTGGTATTGTTTATCCAGAATTAAGAAAAATGAATCATATATTTTCAAAAATGCCATTACTACGTACTATAATATTTTCAAAAATGCCACTACTACTACTACTACTACTACTACTACTACTACTACTACTACCACTACTACCACTACTACTACTACTACCACTACCACTACCACTACCACTACCACTACCACTACTACCACTACAACTACTACTACCACTACTACTACTACTACCACTACTACTACTACCACCACTACCACTACTACTACCACTACCACTACTACTACTACTACTACTACTACTACTACTACTACTACTACTACTACTACCACTACTACCACTACTGCTACTACTACAACCACCACCACCACCACCACCACCACCACCACCACCACCACTACTACTACTACTATATTATTATTATTTTAATTTATTTTCTTTTAAAAAAAATTTAGAATTTTTTTTTTAGTCCAAAATACAATCACGTATACGAGTTACAGAATCAAACGTGATATTAACATCAGCATGAGATATCCCAATATTAATACTGCATGAATCAAACAAGGTATTGGTATTAAATTAATACCATAATTAATAGTCCAGTATTATTAATACTGGTATTATTAATCCCACTGACCCTAATACCTGAATCAAACGAGACCTTATTGTTTCTAACCATCTTATTTTTCTTCTTTTTTTTTTGAATATTAAGACACCAAAAACATTAAATAAGATCAATAGAACAAAAGTTTATGAACCCATGCCGGGTATAATGAGTCCCAGATCTCCGAGTGCTGCGTCAAAAAGGCAAAATAAGCTAATAAATGGGCTACTCTTTTACCATATCTACTAATAAACTGGAATTTGATAGACAAACACCCTGTAGGGTCTAAGATATCGCCGATAACGGTGCCTAGCTCGTTCTGCAAGGTTTCTTTGGAAGCAAGAAGCTCAATCATAAAAAGGGTATCACTTTCAACAATAACATTCTCATAACCTTCGTTGAGAACAAGATTCACCTCTTCCAATATTGCATTAGCTTCTGTCAACGTAATACCACATAGAGATGATTTGAATATAGCTTTATAGTGAGCACATCTTGCCCTACCCAATTCTTGGCCACAACTCCTAAACCTGCACTCGGAGAACCTTCCCCACAAATGGCATCTATATTAATTTTAATCCACCCTGAAAATGGTCTAGACCACTTACACGTAGATAGAACAGGGCTAGGTAATGAATTGGTATGGATTGTATCATAAAGAAGATATTAACGATTCAATGTTAGCGAGAACACGATCCATACTCCTCCCGAATTTGAGAAAACCAGATAATTCCTATCGCTCCATTATACCACGCAAGCAGGGTAAAAAATATAAATAGAGACCCAGAGTCAAACTTCGAACAATATATCACGCTATCTAAGGCCGATAAATTATGCATCCCTTTCCACATGATCTTCGCTGGGCTATTCATCTAAAGATCATGTAACTGCACGTAACCCCATAAAGCATGTTCAATCGTCTCGATACACAATTCACACCTCAGAGAACATCAATATGAACACCTATTTTAATAAGGTATCTCAATTATGCTCAATACTTTTAAAATACCTATTGAGTCAAATAAGAGAATTACGACATATCTCAATTAGTTTTCGGTGACTTGAAATTAGGATCCATAACTCCAAGTTCTTAAATGAAGTTTCACAATCATAATCATGATTTGTAACCTCAAAGCAAGTTACAAATTCTATTTAATAAAATATTTAAAGTCGAGTATTCTTCCAATGTCAGACATACATCTCTAGAACTCTTTAAGTTTATACTTTTTGAGACAATTTAAAATAGACGTGATTAATCATGGAATATCTATATTCTTATCAAGCAAGATGTCTCATGTGTTTTAATTTAAAGTTCTTAGAATTACGTAACATTTTAGTCTCATGTAATAAAGTAAGATTACTACTAGCAAGCAAAATAATTTGAACATATAAAAGCACAAATATAGTTTACTCCCGCTAATCTTTTGGTAGATATAGAATAAACAAAAATTTTCAAAGAACCAAAAGAAGTCATGGTACTACTAAAATTAAGATACCATTGTGGAGATTAATTTCTTAAGTCTATATGTTGACTTCCTAAGTTTGCAGAATGTGTTTGTTATTAATTTATAATGTACCTTACAATTGTATCATATAGCTAGTACTCTTAATTTTATTAAACTCCAATTTAGAAAAATCACAATGAACTACTAATGCCATAATGATTCTAGGGTAATTCTTCTTAACACATGCAAGAAGAATCATTTATAATTAATGCAAAGTGAAACATATGGAAACTAGTCTAACTATACGTCCTTTGATATTGCTAATAGAGTCGCATTCGATCTTAGCAATTCAACGACTTCCTAGACTTCATTATGTTCCATTGTTTTAACTCTTTTATGGTAAAAAACACTTAATATAATCATAATTGCTCATGATTTTGTGCATAAGTAACTGGATCTTTGTTTATCTTAATTCAGATTCTTATAAATAAAACACATAATCATTAGGAATAACGCAAACTTTAATGTTATTCGTTGTGGTTTTTCTACAATTCCTTCATTGGCTACAGCTTTATGACGGAGTTGTGGTCATTCACGTTCTTTATATCATTCTTTATATTTCCCCATATTGGTTTCTCTTTCCAAACTTGATTATGATAGTCCTTTTCATTAAAATTGGGAAATAAGTGTTTTACCAGATATTCTCATTTTGTTGTATCTGATGTTTCTATCGAATAATTTATGAAAGTTTGTTGATTAAATCCCTTTGGCTGTACATCCTAATTAATTTTAGGTTTATAATAATTTTGGTTGATGAAAAATCAACTTTCTTGTGGTATAAAAGACTGAATTAAATATTCAATAAAATTATTGAAAGATTAGTAAGAGATTGGGTCCTTCAGAATTCAGATTGTTACTAATTAGTCTGTATTGATTGTATTAAGGTCAAACAAACCAAACACACATAGAAAGTCACCACACAAGAAATAAAGAACTCCTCCAAGTTATATATACAGACAATGTGGACCTTTAATGTTTCGTTTTGGTAGAGAAATATATTTTATCATTTGTATAAGTTATTTTCACTTTATAATTATATCTATTATAGCATGAAATATTATTCGATATTATTTAGATATAATAGTGAAATATATAAAGGACTACTAGAAGTGATGAATTTTATGGATGGTATAATTAGCTAGTCACAATGTCTCTATCAATACCTAAATTCCTTATAAAGGTTTGAATTTTTTATCAATGCACTTAAAGGAGTAAGTTCACTAATTCTTATTTCTTGTAATGTATAATTGTGAATTTGCTCTTAGAACCGCTATGAATGTTTTAAACAAAATTTCTAGCAAGGACAATTTTAATTGATCCAATTGAACTGTGAATAGGAAGAGAATTTAGTTTAAGGCACCGTAGGCTTAGGGTCGTATAGCAGAAACTACTTTAATTGTATAAACCGAAAATATTAGATTCTTAAAGATGGCAAAGTAAATGGGAGTAATAATGTTAAAATCTGGTCATTCAAAGTTGGGTGAAAGTTTTTTACCCAAAACTTTTAAGGAAATAATTGTTTCTCTAGTTATTGTACAATGAAATAATGATGAACAACTATTTTCTTAGAAGTTAAGGGTAAATAACTTTCACCCCAACTTTGAATGACTGAATTTTAACATTATTACCCCCACTGACTTTGCCATTTTTAAGAATATGACATTTTCGGTTTATACAACTAAGTACTATAGGTAGGACAACAAAACTTATATTGGAATCTTCCTAGTTAACCATCAAAATAAATATCAACTACTTAAAATCCACCAATTTCTTCCACGTGAATATAAATCTTAGTTTCAGCTAGACGACCCTAAGCGTACGGTGCGTTTAACTAAGTTCTATTCCTATTCACAGTTCAATTGGGTCAATTAAAAGTGTTTTGTTAGAAATTTTGTTTAAAACATTCATAACGGTTCTAAGAACAAATCCACTATCATGCATTATACGAAATAAGTTAGTTAACTTACTCCTAACTATCTCCATAAGTGTAATAATAAATAATGCAAACCTTTTGAAGGAGTTTTTCTAAAGGAGTTTAACTTCTGATAGAAACATGACTAACTAATTATCCTATCCATAAAATCCATCACCTCTAATAGTCATTTATATCTTTCACTATTATATCTAAACAATATCGAATATCTAAAATATTTCATGCAATAATAAATATAATTATAAAACAAAAATAACTTATAGAAGTGATAAAATATATTTCTTTAGCAAAATGAAACATTAAAAGGTCTACAATGTCTGCATAACTTCGAAGGGCTCTTTGTTTCTTGCGGTGACTTTCTATGTTTGTTTGGTTTGTTTGACCTTAATACAATCAATACACACACTAACTAGTAAACATTTGAATTTTGAAGGACCCAATCGATCTCTTACTGATCTTTCAATAATTTTACTAAATATTTAATTCTATCTTTTATACCAAAAGCAATTAAGAAAGTTGATTTTTCGTCAATTTAATTAATTTTAATCCTAAAATTAATTTGGATGTACAGCTAAAGGCATTCAATCAACGAACTTACATTTTCATAAATTATTCAACTGAAATGCAACAAAATGAGAATTTATGGTAAAACATTTATTTCCCAAATTTAATGGAAATGACTATCATATTCAAGTTTGGAAAGAGAAACCAAAATTTGGGAAATATGAAGAACGTAAGTAAATAATTTGAAACAAATTTAATAACTTATATCAAAGCAAAACAATCCTAGTGACCTAAACATAAATTTTTCTTTGTTCCAAGTATGCGAAAATCCTCATTGTTTGGCATGAAATAAATACCGGCACTCAAATCAATTCGCTAACTTAAAAGGAAATTCAATTTAGTTTAATTCAAAAATGAAAGAGGCAATTACTCCTCTTAATTAGGATTGACATGAGTCATTGTCTACTAAGCCTCCACAGGACTCAAACACATGAGGACTTGCGCATTGAATTTTTTTTTGCCTAAACTACTGGCTGCTAGACCAAAGGTCGATTCTCATTGATTTTTCTAATGCTAAATAACAAATATAAAAGGCCCCAAATAAATCGGAGGCCTTGATACGTTGGAGACCCTAGGCAACAGCCTGAGCTGCCTATGCCCAGGGCCGGCCCTAGTTAACTGGCTTTTCTTTCTTTCCCTAAATACATTCGAATTCCCGTGTCTTTAAATTAAGAGTCCCGTTCTCTATTTAAAAGATTCGGTTTCTTTAAAGTTGGCATAATAAATATAAGTGAAAATTATGAAATTTGAAACTAAATTGAACCATTTAGATTAGTTTTGTAAATATTCCGAATTAAAAGTTTGGTTTTCATTTTGGGACCTAATCACGTACCGTGCCATGTCCAACAATGAAATTAGTGTGTTTCTCAAAAACATACGAGCATTATAATATGCTTTTTCCCGTTCCACGCCGATCATCGCATTCAGAACCTCAAAATCACTATGTTTCATTAGTTGTTTTATCATAATGCAAACGAAAAATGTTGGGTTATTTATTAAAACTAGATAACTTTGTCAAAACCAAAAATAGGAAATGAGGTCCTAAAAAATTTCTTAGGTTTGTCGCCATTAAATATGGGGATACAGAAAATTCTTTTCTAGGAATCATGCAATCTCTTATAAAACTTTAAAAATAAACTTTAAAGTTTTATTTTATTTTTTTTAATAACAATTTAAGAATCGGTCAATAGTCTTATAGTATTGTAATAAATGCTGATCAACATTTAAATATTTAAAAAGAAAAGAAATCGAACTATGTTGTTATAATTATAAGTGAAAAAAATGGAAAAAATAAATAAATATGAGAATCCAGATCGCAATTCAAAACAAATAAAACGTACATCAGATTCGGAATCACCATTGGCAAAACGTTACTACCCACCAAACAAATCCGATTTGTTAACAATAAATAAAACAATGAAAAATGTAAAATTAAGAGAATAGCAGCAGTATAGATCATAATGGGGCCCACAAGCCCAATATAATAATAACCCTGGCACTGCAAGGAATCACCGAACTGAAAAGGGACCATCTTGGAAAAAATTTAGCATGTCTAATTTGTGCTCCCCTTCCATTAAAATTCTAAACTTTCGTTTACATTTGGATCCCACTTTGTTAGAGTGACAAAAATCACTTGAGAGGTAAGATGTGCAGTTTGAATCACCAATTTTGAATTGATGGCCGGGAGAAAAAAATTGATGGCCCGGATGAAGCCCGAATTTTATCTTGAGAGGGGCCAAATATTATTTATTTATTTATTATTATTGTTATCACTATTTTTTTTGTCTTGAGCTACATGTTGGTAACAATTTCTCAATACACTAACTTTAAAAGGCGATATATAACACGAAGTAATTATTAACAATAATTTTAGATGGATAAAATATTCTAACATAAAAATTGACAAATCAAATGTAGCTATCGTGTATTGCTTAAAAGAACTATGTAACATTCTATTTTAACCAATAAGTAATAGACACATTGATATATCAATTTTTATATTCATGTAGAACACTTGTAGGTCAAACATGCAAGTTACTTAATTTGAATACGTAGCAGTTAAACACGAATTCTTTCAATAATTATACTAGCAGACAAATCCTATATATATATATATGTAATTTACAACCACTAAATTCTAATTAATTAAGGCAAATGCTATAATCAAAACAGTTCATTTTGCCAAATTAAACATATATATGCAGTTATGAAGGTTGTATAATACGCTTAATTATAACGCCCAGTTGAACTAAGTTTGATAAAATAACTAGTCAATTAAATGGAGAACCAATTATACTACAATAATATATATATATATATATATATTATTGGGAATATTGGGCGATCCTTTGGAGAAGGCCGCGTATTGGGGTCCCATTTTCTCTTTTATTTGGTCTTTTGTCACTGCAATCAGTGAAGTAAAGGGGCCAAACGGCCAACGATTCACTTATTTGTGTTTAGACAATGACAAATCTGCACATAAAATTTGTCACTGTATTTTTTATAGTGACAGTAATTGAACTAGAATGCAATATATTGTATTATACTTTAAGGGTAGGTATAAGTCGTGTCTTATAGTACAGTGAAACAAAAAATCAATTCAAATCAACTAAATTAATTAAGGAATGTAAAAATTGTCCACCGTATTATTTTTATTTATTGAAGTTATTTATGCATATATATGATATAACCATATTGTAGTGAAATTATTTGCGTTATAATTAATATATTTTTTCATAATTTATACTTTTGTTTAATTTATAAAGTGTGAATGAAAATATTGAAGATGCAGCGTACGGTCTTTGCTTGTTTTTAATATATAATATGTTTTTCTTAGTATCTACTCTTATATTACTTTTATGCCTTCTTTGATTAGTATTTAGACAACAAGGATAAAAATCAAGTTCGCTATTTTTTAGTATACTTCTAATTTTTATCAAAATGTGCGAAGAGTGTAAAAGTACTATATATGGAACAATTTTTCCATTTATTATGGCAATAAGACATAGTGTTGTACATTAGGTCATGTTAATGCGTGTTCTTATTGTTGTATATAGGGTTATATTAACATGTGTCCTTAGAACTCATTTATAGAATCAATAAAATTTAAATACAAATTAAATAAATAGAATACGGATCCCTACCACAGTATTTTTCTTTCTATTTTTAATATGTATATACATGCACAGTAACATTTTGTGAATGTATATTTTACTCACAAAACAAAAGTGTCTTACGATATTCGGGTCACCAAATGCTGTACAAAATTGACTGAGTGAGAGGGATAGGCAATAGGTGAAACACGAGTTGTGGGACATCCACACAAGTGTTATTCATGAGTCATGACTCATGAGAAACTGCCTATAAAAATTGAAGAACCTAACACCTGTGTTTTGAAGCATTATTACAAACTGTGCTTTCTCATACTTTTTCTCCTCAATTTCCCATTGTGTCTCTGTTTAATTTCAAGTCCGATTCAGTGCTCTTTATTTAGGTCAGCATTTGGAAGCAATTCTAATCTTTGATTTGGTCCGCGCCCGCCAGTTAAAATTTGCTAATCCTCACAAAAACAGGGAAACTCTTTGATTTGGGGAATATTAATATATATATATATATATATATAGTAATGTGCATAATTAATAGTAACAATCATATAATTTTCATGTAGGTCGCCAGCCCTCATTTTCAGCTTGTTCGATGGTTGTAGATATTGCATATCATACATATGCTTTCTTTGAACAGGCGATGCATGTGTTTTTCTTTATTTACGAAGAATATTAAATTAAAGCCTATAATATCAATAATTAACTTTTTGACTTGGTACAAATTTTAAAGTTAGAAAAAGATGAGAGAAAACGTGTTTTTTTTATACAAGTGATGCAAAAAAACATACTTCTGAAATAAGGTGTAGAAATATAAAATACATGTATTTACAAATTAAGCTAATAGAAAACTAGGAATTTGTATAACACTTGGGAAGTGATCTTCCGTTGTTATCGTACGTACACAGTCAAAGGCCTCGTATATATAGTAAAGCTAGCTATTGTAGTTCAATCGGACTTGTTTGATGACAATAACAATGTTCTTTGTCTGTCCATATATCAATGTCGCTGCTGGCCACTGTTGAGATTGTCGAAAACCATCGAATTTTCTTTTCAAAAGGTTTCGTTATTATTATCGTACAATGCTAATGCATAAAATTGCATGGGACGGTTTTCAACTACGACATATATACTACGTGGACAAACAAAATTATATTGTGATCAAACGCATGTTAGGTGAAAATGACGCACTTCCCAAGTGTAATACAAATTCTTTTCCGGTAGCGCTTAATTTGTAAGTAATTGTCTCTTTATATATGAACTTGCTTCACAAGCAGGGGCGGACCCAGGGTTTTTCGATGGGGTGGGCTGAATTAACACAAAAATTTATGACAATTTTTAAGCAAAAAATTTATTCCTACAGTGAAATTTTTTTAAATAAAAATAATATAGTTAAATGTAATTCTTTTTTATGGAAGAAAATTAGTATTCATAAAAATTATATTGAGAGAGGCTCTAGTTTGACAACACCACAAAACTTTTTAATTTATTTGGTTTTTTGTGGGCTAATTGTGGGCTGGACTGGACTAATTGTGGGTTGGGGTGGGCTGGACTAAAGAATTTATTGGTCTAATAGTATTTTTTTTATATAACTAGTGAAGAAAAAAAAATCTTGGGCTGGGCTGGAGCCCTCTGGGCCAGGGCCCAGTTCCACCCCTGTTCACAAGTAAACTTATTTTGGACAGTTTCCCGTATGCTTTTTTGGATTTTAAAAAATTATACTAAGTTAAAATGTTAATAAAATGTGTTATAAAAGTATTGATATGTGGATGTTCATAAGTAATATTGTGAGATACAATTTGTCCCACATTAATTTTGTAGAGAAATAAGGAGGTTAGTTCTTAATATAAATAGAGCTAACCCTTTCCCATATTGATCATCAGTTGAATAAGAAGATCTCTCTTATTCTCTTCATTTTCTGTCTCTCTTTATTATTTCAACACGTTATCAGCATGACTGCTCTACAGTCAATTGGAGGCCATTGCGAAAACAAGCCACCATAGTTAAAAAAAAATTGCTTCTTCTTGAAGGAATTTTTTCTATTCTTTTTGAAGGCTTTTATTTTGGAGGCTGTTCGAAATATATAAGGGGCTATTCGAAAGAACACTATGTCAGGAAAGGGTTTAGGTGACGCACTTAAATAGGTACGTCTAAACGTTAGGCAACACACTTATTAAAGTGCGTTGCGTCAAGGACCAGGTCTCTTAGGCGACGTACATTGCTCATTGTACGTCTCCTAAGATAACATTTTAGGGGACGTACACAGATTAATGTACGTCACCTAAAATGCCACTTAGGAAACGTATTTTGATCAATGTGCGTCGCCTAAATTCTCATAATCTTCAACAAAATTTTAAATATTTGAAAATTTTAAAATTGACTTATGAGACGCACTTTGACCAAAGTGCGTTGCCTAAAGCTATTTCCTTGCCTTAATTTTTGACAAAATTTAAATATTTGAAAATTCACTTAGAAGACGCACTTTGACCGATGTGCGTCGCCTAAAGTAATTTTCCACGCCTAAATTTTTCACAAAATTTAAATATTTGAAAATTCACTTAGGAGATGCAATTTGACCAATGTGCATCGCCTAAAGTAATTTTCCACCCTCGATTTTAGACAATATTTGAAAATTCACTTAGGAGACGCACTTTGGTCAATGTGCGTCGCTTAAAGTCACCCAATTTTCAACAAAATTTTAAGATATTTGAACATTTTAAAATTCACTTAGGAGACGCACTTTGACCAATGTGTGCGCCTAAAGTTATTTTCCCCCCTAAATTTTTGACAAAATTTTAAATATTTGAAAATTCACTTAGGAGATGCACTTTGATCAATGTGCGTCGCCTAAAATCACCCAATTTTTAACAAAATTTTAAGATATTTAAAAATTTTAAAGTTCACTTATGAGACACACTTTAACCAATGTGTGTCGCCTAAAGTCACCCAATTTTCAACAAAATTTTAAGATATTTGAAAATTTTAAAATTCACTTAGGAGACGCACTTTGATTAATGTGCGTTGCCTAAAGTCACCCAATTTTCAACAAAATTGTAAAAATCACTTAGAAGACGCATTTTGACCAATGTGCGTCGCCTAAAGTTATTTTTTCCCCTAAATTTTTGACAAAATTTTAAATATTTAAAATTTTGAAAATTCACTTATGAGACGCATTTTGATCAATGTGCGTCGCCTGAAGTCACCCAATTTTCAACAAAATTTTTAGATATTTGAAAATTTTAAAATTCACTCAGGAGACGCACTTTGACCAATGTGCGTCGCCTAAAATTTTTCAACGGTCACATTTTAAGTTGGTCAAAGCCCTTTGACCATGTCTCTTAGGAGACGTACATTGAGCAATGTGCAACGCCTAAGAAACAGATCTGATATAAAAGCAAACCCTCCTCTCATTTCAAGCAAAATGTGGAGAGGAGTGAGAAGAATTTGATTTTGGGCAATTTTAAGCATTTCTATCACCAAAGAGTTCGATCTTATCTCCTATTTGATCTCAAGGTTAGTGTAATCTTTCTTAATCATCCTAATTTGTAGGTTTAATGTCAAAAATTATTGGTTTAGTATTAAAATTGTAGGTTTAGTGTTGAATATCTAGTTTTAGTGTTAGTTGTTGCTCCTATTTGATTTTATGTTAATATAATCTAAGTTTATAATATTAATTTGTTACTTAATTTTGTGTTTATAGTAGATTACGTAATGTTTAGTGTTAAAATTATAAGTTTAGTGTTGAAAATATAGTTATAGCCTTAATGTTTGCCTCTATTTTATATAGTTTTCTCGTATGATAGGGAGCATGGACAAGGCTTGGATGCGGTGTTATAAAGGAACATATGCCTTCATTAATAGGGTACTAGAATTCATAAAGTTTGCGAGAGAGAATGCAAACTCAACGACCAGATTGTACCGCTGTCCCTGCAATAGTTGTCTCAACCAAAAGACCCGACTTAACGAAAATGAGATGTACTATCACTTGATCAGAAATGGTATAATGGAGGACTATATTGTATGGGTCCATCACGGTGAAGTTTTAAACACACCTTCGGCGTGGGACATTAGGCAAGCATATTTACATAATAAGGCTTCTTCGAGTAATAGTGTCGATCTTACTATGCAGCTCCTGGGTGATACTTTTCCTTTTCATGATTCGTACGATTTTTCCCCTTATTATGATGGTGTAAATGATTTTAATACTGGAGTTCATGTTGACTCTACTGCCGAGGCCGTGATGGAGCATTATCAGTCTCTTTTAGCTGAAGCACAGACTCTAATATACGATGGTCGTAATGAGAATGTGTTAAATGCCATTATTAACTCGATGCAGATCAAAACAAGTAATAATATAACGATTAGAGCCTACAATGAATGGTTAGAGCATACAAATAGTGTCCTGCCTGAGGGAAACAAGTATCATGGATCATACAAAGAAGTAAAAAAGACCCTAAAGAAATTGGATTTGGGTCACGAGGTCATCCACGCGTGCTACTATAACTGTTGTTTGTTTTACAAAGAGTATTCAAAGCTACAACAATGTCCCATTTGCGACAAGTCAAGATAGGATATAGAGAAAGGTAAAAAGGTTCCCAGGAAGGTGGTTCGTTACTTTCCTTTGAAGCCGAGGTTATAGCGTCTATACATGTCTCCACACACTGCAAATGAAATGCAGTGACACGAAACAATGACAGTAGATTTGGAGTATCAGAGACACCCCGCGGATGGAGAAGCATGGCAACATTTTGACAGGTCACATCCTGATTTTGCTTCCAAAATTAGAAATGTGCGCCTTCGTCTGGCAACAGACAGGTTCAGCCCTTTCGGACCAGGGGCTTTTCCCCATAGCACTTAGCATGTTGTTGTGCTTCCATACAATTTTTCACATTTGATGTGTATGAAGAAATAGTATAACATACTAGTTTTGTTGATATCTGGTCCCAAGTCTCCGAAAAAGTGCCTCAACGTGTTTATGAGACCGCTTATCGATGAGCTGAATGAGTTGTGAGATGCGGGAGTTTGGACTTGGGATCGACACTTAAATCAGCCTTTCTGGATGAGAGCAGCAATGATCTAGACGATTAGCGACTTTCTAGGATTGGGGATATTGGGAGGCATTCAAACCAAAGGGCACAAGGCATGTCCGCTTTGTTTGGACGATATTTATTCAGTTCATAGTGATTCCAGAATGTCGTACCTGGGCGCACGGAGATGGTTATGTGAGGATCACGCATACTAGAAAGATAAAACGTTTAACAAGAAAAAAGAGCGCAGACTTGCCCCAAGAACTTTGTCTGCGATGGAGGTTTACGAAGTTACCATCTCTCATGAACATCAATACAATGTGATGAGTTTGCATCCGGGGTTCAAGCATGATTTGAGTAAAGATAAACTGTGTTGGACTCACGAAAGTATCTTTTGGGAGCTGCCTTACTAGAAAGAAATGAGGATCAGACATACCTTGGATGTCATGCACATTGAAAATAATGTATGTGATAATGTCTTCGGAACCGTTCTAGGTCTTGGAAGAAAGACTAAGGATAATGCAAAAGCTCGCTCCACTCTAGAAAAGATGGGAATACGCAAAAAACTCTGGGCGACAAAAGGTTTCGGGACCTCAAGCAAACCGATGCTCCCTCCGGCACCATACACAGTCCTTCCTGAGTATCAGAGCGATGTATTTGAATGGATTGCTGACGTCAAGTACCTGAGAGGTTATGTAGGAAACCTAAAGAATAAAGTCAATTTAGACGATAAAAGGTTTTATGGATTGAAGACTCATGACTGCCACATGCTACTTCAACATCTTCTGCCAGTGGTTATCTGACCATATTTGAAAAAATCAGTCGTTAATCCGCTAGTCGAGCTATCTAGATTCTTTTAGATGTTGTGTACTCGAGAGCTGAAGAAATCAGACGTCCAAAAAATGCAGCAAGATATCGTCACGATTCTCTGCAAACTGGAGCTCATTTTTTCCCCGGCTTTCTTTATCATAATGGTACATCTCTGCATCCACCTTCCAGAGCAAGTCTTGCTTACCGGTCCTGTACATTTTTTATGGATGTTTCCTATAGAGAGGTACATGTAGTTAAGCTTTGGTTTTTCACGTTACTAAGTAATTGTCTATATTTTATACTAACTACGTAATTTTACAGGCAACTCGGGGAGTATAAGAACTTTGTAAGTAGCCGACATTATCCGGAGGAGTGTATCACTGAGTGGTACATTATGCATGAGTGTGTGACGTATATCAAATTATATATGGCTAATACCCCACGAGATACAGTTATCCCCGATGCACTTAAGTGGAATATATATGTTGTCTCCGAACTTGTGATTACCAAAATAAACTAATTAAATATGTTGCAAAAATAAAATAAAATAAAATATTTAACATTACATATTTTTTAACAATATATATATATATATATATATATTGTAAACTATTTAAGTATTATTATTTTTAACAATGTAAAATATGTTGTTTCACCTTAAATTTTTACAGAAATATTATATATTTAAAAAATTTAAAATTAACTTAGGCAACGGACATTGCTAATGTACATCTCCTAAGTTTGTTGTATAAAATCCCCAATTAATTTAGACTTAATTTTCTATCTCAATCCCAACCACACAAATGTGTGTTAATCTCTAATCTCTCTCTACACTTCCGCGCAGCCACAGTACTGATCGGGAGAACAATAGAGAGGAAGAAGAAGAAAACTTCTAGCCACAGAGAGAACGAGAGAGAGAGGAAGAAGAAGAAGGAAAAAAAATCCAGCCGTAGTACTAAGAGAACGAGAGACAGAGAAAGGAAGAAGAAAAAGAAAAAAAAATCCAGTCGCACCTGAAAAAAAAAATCCAATGGTATATGATATAATTAGGGATTATTTTGTGTTGTTCCACTGCTCAATTTCTCTGTTCCACTAACCCTTAGCCGTGCCCAGATTTTTTGTTTATACATTTAGGGATTATTTTGATTTAACAGTTTTGATATCTTGTTTTTTTCTTTGAATAGGAAACTTTGTTGGTTCAAAGAAATATGTGGTATTTGTTAGTGATTTGATGATTCTGGAAATTGATTCAGAGCAAGGTATTTAAATAATTTAATAATCTATACTTAAGGTGTGTTAGATTGAAATACCGTAAGCCTAGTTGATAAAATATATAACACATTTTGGCCCAAATATAATACTCAAGGATCACCTAAAGACACAACCTTTACTATGGAATAGTATGCAAAGTACCTGAAACATAAGGCTGGCATTTTGGAAAAGCAATATTAGAAGGCAAACTTAAATTTAAAAACTATTTTAAAAAAGCAGATTGCAACCATGCATATATATATATATATATATAGGTTTTGTTTATATGCTAGTTTATATTTTTAATATATATTTATTATATATATTTGGATGCAAACGAATATGTATGTATATGGATATATATATATATATATATATGGTTACTTGCTAGATGCAAATGAATTTGTGTTTTCTTTTCTTTTTTCCTTTTTTGAATAGATCTGGTTCAAGCATTTAATTTGTGTACATAATTTTATGTGTTTTGTTCTTTCTTGTTTTTGGACTGAGTGAGTTATCTGGCTATGCATTCATGTTAGCTGTTTTGGGTAACTATATGCATCTGTATTATTTGATCCATATTTTTACACATTAAAGAGTACTTCTAGAATAGTTAATTTTGTCCTCGCACCTTCTTAGATTAATTTAGTGATTGATGAGGAATCCCAAGTAAAGAAAAAAATATTCAACCGTAAATTATAAACAACATTTACAAAGTGTATCCTTAATAGGAAAAATATATATGTACTTAATAGGACCTATGTGTATTAAATTGGTTAAACTTTGTGCTATGGATCTTTTCCTTTCTTAAAAGATTATAGGGATCATCTCTTAGTTGATGAGATCCATGTTCCCCTTCTTCTTGACCTTCAAGTGGAGGATACAAAGTATGACTTTTATCTTCTTTTTTTTTCTAAGTGATCTTTTATGTGGACTGATCTATTAATTTGTTTGAGTGGCTTCTTATATATTTCCTTTTGTATGTTATTGGTATTATTATATGGTGACATAGGTGTTACTAACATGCTATAATGTAATCTCCTTATAGGTGATTTGCTACAAATGATTTCGGTTAATTATCTTGACAAAATTGAAGAACAAACTTATATTAACTAATTTACATCCTGTAACTTTGAAAAAAATAATATTAGTACTACTGTAAGTTTTTAGTTTTGCACCCTTAGTTAAAAATTTGTTCTAATATTATAATGCACATTTTAATAAAAAAAAATGACTCCTCGCCTTAAGTAGAATGGAACGTGTACTAGTAAAATCATGAACGAAAGAAGACTATTTTGCTGATGATAACATGTTTATAAAAGAAAGAAAATTCCAATTTATGCCTTGAAATCAAAAAATTCCAACTATATATGGATGATGAACTTATTATAGAATGAAAGATTGTGAGAGCTTGACCACAAATATATGGGTACAAGCTATGGTCCAGTGACCTAACTTTTTACAGAAATAACAAGTATCTTTTGTTATTGTACACGTATAAACACCATTGCTATTGATGTATTCATATATCTGCATATTGTGTCTAATTATATAGGTATTGGAAGATGCCTTCTAAGACATCTAGGAGACCGACGAGCAGGGGCCCGATCGATTAGCTACGTCAAAGCGCAACGCTTTACTGATACAGCCCCAGTAAGAGCTCCCAATCATGAGGTCGCACCGCCACCTTTGGAGTTGCAGCTGATTACGGCTCAAGTTCCGTCTACCCAGCATTCGTTTGCCACGAACACTTCCACCACCGGGCGTTTGTTTCCTCGCAGCATTCGCTGCAAGAGCGGAGGTGATTATATCTTTAGTAGTTTATTTTTCTTTCTTTTTTTCACTTTTTTCTACTAAAACTCTCTCTATATATATAAATTATAATGTATGTTCTAATAATCTGTAGATACTTCGACATCCACATCCGCCTCCATTCACACGAAAGGCATAGTGGTGGGTAAGAAAACCAGTGAAGAGGTGCGAAAGAATGGAAAGATTAAGCTCGAGTGGTCCGACGAGCTCAAATTGTCGTCGTCTTAGGTGGTTCAGGGCCGTCTCGCACGCAACATAAGCAGTGTCGTAAGGGACAAAGTTCCAATGGTGGCACCTTCGTATTAGCATCTGCCTAGAGAGCACCTTCAGATTGTCTACAATCACATCTTGGTAAAGGGGACTAACTAATTTCTATTTTCTTTATACTTGTGCAAATTTTCTGAATTCGACTTATATATGTTGTTTTTGTTTTGTAGACCTACTATGACGTCAACCACGACAATATCGAGATGTTGTTATATATCCAAAAATTAGCATCTTTGCGGTTTAATCAATGGATGTCAGAGTGCAAGGCACACTTTGAGACATACGACCCAGACGTTCCTGTAGAATTTGTGGAGCGTGTGGATGAGTGGACGTGGCTTATGGCACACTGGTCCACCGAAGAGAGTAAGGTAATGTCTTTCGTCATTTGCATCTCTTATTATTATTATTATTATTATTATTATTATTATTATTATTATTATTATTATTATTATTATTATTATTAGTGCTACTACTATTACTACTACTATTACTACTACTACATATTATTATTCTATCTGTTCGAAATTGATGTTTACATTAATTGAATAAATTGTTTCTAAATGTTGCATCGTATTGCAAGCGCACTCCGAGAAAATAAAGGCGGTTAGGGCATCTGAGAAGAAGGTGGACCACAAATCAGGTCCAACCCCCTTCGCCTACCAAGCGAAGAAGTTGAAGGAATCTGTATATAAAGCCCCTATTCCTAATACCTAGGTGGAAGTATATAAGAAGAACGCTCTAGATGCAACAATAATAGTCTATTAATTGTTTGTTGCTTTATTATTATTTATTCATTGTTATTGAATTATTAATTAATTAATTATTATTTATAGGCTGCGATGACCGCCGCGGTAGAGACTTTCAGCTTCTCCTTTGAAGCCTCGAATCCCACGCCGTCGCCCGTGGAATGCGGCTCAAACTTGACCCCTCCTGCACCGATCACTCTCCCTATTGAGACACATATTGATATTGTTCAGGGAGAGGTTGGTGTTCGAAAAAGGACGGTCATCCGCAGTCTGGGAATAGGGTACAGGAGGGACCCACAGTCAAAGGGTGGCATGTAGACATCGAATCCGTCGTCTGGGTCGAGGAGCTCCAGTTCACCGTGGAAAGAATGCAGCAGGAACGAGAATAAGAGGTCGAATAAATGCGACGATTCAAGGCCGAACAATAACGAGCGATTGAAGAACAACAACGAAAGATGGAAAAAATGAAAGCTCAGGTCCAGCTGCTTTTTTGAGGGAATGCTTCCGGTGGCGAGTCTACTTCCCGCCAACAACCATAAGTTAACTCTTTTGTTCTTTTATTAATTTTGAGACTTCAAGTTTTTTTTTTTTACATTTTGTGACTATATATATTTTGAACATTTTAAGACTCTTTGTATATGTTGACAGTTTTATTACATTTTATGAATTACATGATGTAATTTTGTGAATTTGGGTGTTTTAGAATTAGTTGTTTGGGATTACAGGTTGTTCTTGGTATAAATCCTGGTAATAGATATATAAAATGTAGCTTTTGTTGCATGGGTTACTGTAATTCCAGCATTTGTTGAAATTATGGTCTTTTACTTAGGCGGCGCACAATGGTCAATGTACATCTCCTAAGAGTACAACTTAGGAAACGTACATTGGTCAATGTGCGTCGCCTAAGTTGGGACGCTTAGGAGATGTACATTAATCAATGTATGTCGCCTAAGATTTCACTTAGGAGACGTCCATGTTGTGTGTCGCCTAAAAGATTCTTAAGAGACGAACCAATATTTGTACGTCGCCTAAGAGCTTAGGCAACACAACTGAGGCGATGGCTCTTAGACAACGGCTTGTTCGTCTCCCAAGTCTTAGGAGACATACATTTTTAACTTAGGAGACGGACTATGTTCGTCGCCTAAACCCCTGTTAGGCCTAGTGGAAGGCGCGGAATTTCTTTTCATAAAGTTTAAATTTACGATTGTCTTTTCTTTTATAATACTATAATGATTTAAAAAATGAGTACATGACTGAGGAAGACCCATTGAGTCTCTGACAATCCCTAAAGGATAGATATGACCACCAAAATTTAGTCATCTTGCCTAGAGCTCGTAATGAATGGATAAATCTACGATTCCAAGATTTTAAAACAGTGGCTGAATATAACTCTTTACTTTTCAACATTATTGTTCGTCTGAGATTATGCAGTGAAAAAGTTACTGAAGAGCAAATGATTGAGAAAATTCTCTCCATTTTTCATGCCCAAAATGTGCTCCTGTAGCAATAATACAGAGAGCGTCGTTTCTTAACGTACGCTAAACTTGTAAGTTGTCTCCTAGTTGCATAACAAAACAACAAAATTCTAATCAAAAATCATAATTCTAGACCAACTGGTTCTGAGGCAATTCCTGAAGCAAATGCCAATTTTGGTCAGAATATAGACCGTGAAAACGGACGTAATAATCCTCCCAGAATAGGTGGATACAAGAACTCCTCTAGAAGAGGTGGACGCAATATCTACCCTAGTGGTGATTACAAAGGCCCTCGCAACAATACAAAATTCAAAAACCACCATAAGTGGTCTGGTAAGAAGAATGAGAACCAAAATAAAAATCAGAATCAAGATCAAAACCAGAATCCACCAAATAATAATTACAATAGATGTGAAAAAAGTGGGCATTGGTCACGTGCTTGCCGTGCACCAAAACATATTGTGGATCAATACAATGCCTCTATTAATGCTATGGAGACAAACTGGTTGGATGGGGAAGAGAACAATGCAAGCATATTAGCCACTAATATCATTAAGCTAAAATGCAATGATTTTTTTGAAGATGCTAATGGCAATCCTGTTACTAAAGAAAAGTTTGACGAGATGTTGGGAGTACCACCTTGTTAGGTCCAGAAGACCTAAATTATCACTACTTATTTTATGCATTTAGGCAGTCTTAGATATTTGATTATTTAATTATGTTTTAGAAATTATTATTTTATTTTAATATTTATCACTTTTGGTTATAAACTATAGTTTGTTTTTATATTCATTGGTACAATAAATTAATTACTTTTATAATATGTTTGGCTTATTAAATAGTTTATAATATTTCTTTTAAAGGTATGGATTATAGAATGCATGATACCGAGGATAATTTTTGTCTAATAAACAATGGCACAACACATACTATATTGAAAAATCAGAAGTTTTTCTCTAAATTAGTGTTTAATACACGCAAAGTATCCACCATAGCTAGACCTGCACAAATAATTGAAGGCTCCGGAAGAGCCCATGTGATGTTACCAAATGGTACCCACATATTTATCAGAGATGCATTATTTTCAAGCGGTTCCAGAAGAAACTTGCTTAGTTTTAAATATATTAGAATAAATGGGTATCATATTGAAACGATTAGTGAAGATAACAAAGAATTCTTATGCATCACTACTAGTGTCACGAGCCAGAAGCTCCTACTAGAAAAATTAAATGTTTTCTCCTCGGGTCTCTATTGCACAACATTATCTAATGTTCAATCACACTCAGTTACAAGCCAAAAGCTCAAGTCTAAAATACCGAAACTTAGTAATCTTAAGGCCTTAAGATTGTGGCATGATAGATTAGGACACACAGGGACAACCATGTTAAGAAAAATAATAGATAACTCTTATGGGTACTCATTGGCAAACCATCAACTAACCATACAAAGTGGGTATTTCTGTACCTCTTGTTCACAAGGTAAACTCATCACAAAATCTTATTTCCTTAAAAAAATTTCTGAAGCACCATCTTTTCTCCAAAGAATACATGGCAATATTTGTGGCCCTATAGATCCCCTAAGTGGATCTTTTAGGTATTTTATGGTTTTAATTGATGCTTCCACCCGCTGGTCAGATGTAAGCTTACTTTCTACTATAAATATTGCTTTTGCACGCTTATTGGCACATATCATTAAACTTAGGTCGCAATTCCCTGATCAACCTATTAAGTCAATAAGACTTGATAATGCAACTGAGTTTACTTTTCAAGTTTTTTATGATTATTTTTTATCCACAGGGATAGAAATTGAACACCCTGTCCTACATGTCCACAACCAAAATGGTTTAGCCGAATCTATGATTAAGCGTCTTCAACTTATTGCAAGGTCTTTACTCATGCAATCTAGGATACCTATTAGCGCCTGAGGACATGCTATATATCATGCATTAAAACTAATCAGACTTAGACCTACAGCTTATCACACATTTTCTCCTGCACAACTAGTAACCAGTTTTCAACTAAATATATCACATTTGCGTAAATTTGGTTGTAAAGTTTATGTTCCTATTCCGCCTCCCCAGCGCACTAAAATGGGCCCTCAACGACAATTAGGGATCTATGTAAGTTTTGATTCACCTTCCATTATTCGATATTTAGAACCAATGGCAGGATATGTGTTTACTGCACGTTTTGCAGATTGTCAATTTGATGAGACAGTGTTTCCGCTGTTATGGGGAGATAAGAAAGTTCCCGCAGAACTAGCTATTCTAAAAGAACGGTGAGAAATATCGTGGAATAATTCCACATTGTCTTATCTGGACCCACAAACATCATAATGTGATAAAGAAGTACGGAGAATAGTACATTTGCAAGAAATTGCAAGCAAATTACCTGATGAATTTAATAATGCAGCGAATGTAATAAAATCATATGTACCAGCTATGAATGCACCTGCCAGAATCAATGTCCTTAAAGGACAAAATAAAAATATGGCAACTAATGAATCTGCACCACTCCAGAAGCGTGGCAAACCAATAGGTTCAAAAGACTTAACTTTCCGAAAGAGGAAGACTGAGCAATCATGCCCTAAGAATACTCCTAAAGAAGTTCCTCATTTCACTTAAGAAGAGGTCATGGGAAAATACATTCTCTCTAAGGCCCCAAAAGGGGGTCATTGTTTTAGAAAAAGTCCCTGAAGAGACTATAAAAGCCCCTGAAGAGGCATTGGTACCGAATAATAAAAAGATCTCTATACTTTACACTTATTCAAGAGAGATATGGAATAGAAACAAAAAGTTCATTGATGACGTATTTGCATTTGCAGTAGCTAAAGTATCGAATGAAAATAATGAAAATGATACAGAACCACGTACATTAAATGAATGTCAACAAAGAAAAGATTGGCCAAAATGGGAAATTGTTATCGAGGCAGAACTGGAGTCTTTAAATAAACGTGATGTATTTGGACCTATAGTACAAATCCCAAAAGGTGTTAACCCTGTAGGTTACAAATGGGTGTTTGCAAAGAAAATGAATGAGAAGAATGAAATCACACGATACAAGACACGACTTATGGCACAAGGTTTCCTGCAGAAACCTGGGATTGATTATGATCAAACAGATTCCCCTGTTATGGATGCAATAACTTTCAGATATCTGATAAGTTTAGCAGTTACTAAAAGCTTAGATATGAGACTCGTGGATGTTATAACTACTTATTTATACAGGGACTTAGACACAAACATATATATGAAAATCCCAGAATGATTTACTTTGCCTGAAGCAAAGCTAAGGAGTACATACTCAATACAACTAAGACGTTCACTATACGGACTTAAGCAATCCGAAAGAATGTGGTACAATCGTCTTAGTCAATATTTGTCTAAGGAAGAATATGAAAACAGTCTCATTTGCCCATGTGTTTTTATAAAGAAATTCTTAAAATGATTTTCTATAGTATCAGTTTATATAGATGATATTAATCTAATCAGGACTCAAGAAGAGCAACAAAAAATTGCTAACTATTTAAAAAATGAATTTGAAATGAAGGACCTTGGGAAAACAAAATTTTGTCTTGGCCTGCAGATCGAGAGAAGCACTAGTTGGATATTAGTCCATCAATCAAACTATACTGAGAATGTATTAAAACGTTTTTGTATGGACAAAGCACATCCACTAAGCACTCTCATGATTGTCCAATCTTTAGATGTAAAGAAAGATCCATATTCGTAGCCACTTCTTTTAATCATTCTGAAATTTTAGCTCTTCATGAAGCTAGTTAAGAATGTGTGTGATTGAGGTCTCTAATCCATCATATTCGTAGTTCTTGTCAGTTGTCTTCTATTACAGATGTTCCAAGTATTATCTATGAAGACAATATAACATGTATAGCACAAATTCAAGAAGGTTTCATCAAAGGTGACAGGACTAAACATATTTCACCTAAGTTCTTCTTCACTCACGAGCTTCAGAAGAATAAAGAGATTGAAGTAAAGCAAATTCGTTCTAGTGACAACTTAGTTGATCTGTTCACAAAGTCATTACCGAAACTGATATTCCAGAAGTTAGTTTATGATATTGGCATGCGTTGACTTTACAATCAAACTATATAAAAGTTGTCATTATGGGGAGTAAATAATCAGGGGGAGCATCCTAAATTATGCTACCTAATATTTACACGTTGCACTCTTTTTCCTTTAACTAGGTTTTGTCCCATTGGGTTTTCCTAGTAAAAGTTTTAACGAGGCAGCATATTGTGCATTTGATGCTAGTTCAATGATCCAGAAGAATTTTGTACTCTTTTTCCTTCACTTTGGTTTTTTCCTACTGGGTTTTTTCTTATGAAGGTTTTGATGAGGCAATTGTCATTGAATTATGATATAATGGACATCCAGTGGAGAGTGCTATAAAAGTATTGATATGTGGATGTCCATAAGTAATATTGTGAGATACAATTTGTCCCACATTGATTTTGTAGAGAAGTAAGGAGGTTAGTTCTTAATATAAATAGAGTTAACCCTTTCCCATATTGATCATCAGTTGAATAAGAAGATCTATCTTATTCTCTTAATTCTCTCTCTTTTTATTATTTCAACAAAATGGAAATTACTACTATTAATTACAGGCCTTAATTTAATATTCTTTTAAAAACACATCACCGATTCGAAGAAACTATGTATATCAATAAAATTACTAATTAATTAAGCACATAATGAGGCTGCGATCTTCATGGAGATTATATTATTGCTTCTATTATCGTATACAGTACTATTGTGCTATGTGAAAAATATATGTATATATAGAGTAGTGGAATGGTAGGTACTTTCCACCGTAGGTTATGGCGGGTATTTCTCTAAATTAACACATATTTAGATTTTGAGCTACTGATTTCACATTTTAAATATGTTTACAAGATGTTAAAAATATCAACTATTTAATTTGAGAATTTTTTCATAACTGAAATTATTTATTTTAATTTTATAAATAATATAGAGTATTCACTATGTTGTGTACATGTGTATCATAACAAGTTACAACACACCATTATTTACCATAAATTAACAAGAACATTAAGTATTTATCATATTAATCATCATATATATAATTAATATAATAATATTTGACGAATTATAACCCCTAAATACAACAAAAATGTGCAAAATTAAAGAAGTATCCACCCAGTGGCGTAGCCATAAAATTTGGTTAGTGGTGGGTCAAAAAATAATAATTCGCGAGAGCTTGAATGTGACAATTTTTTTACAAGGTTCTTGAAGATTAGATGCATCTTGATCATTGAATATTGGTGATTTTTGTTTTAGAAATTTCTCTGTAGTGGTTACAAAAGATTATAAACTATAACGTGAAAAAATATGGTGTAGATAAGCGCAAGCATGAATATCTACTTACAAAAATTTCATATAAATTTTGAGTGTCGTTGCGACATGTTTTACCTGCTAGTAGAAATATAAATTAACCCTAGTAGTAAAAAAATTTTAAAAATTAAGTGGTGTCAAATATACTTACAAACTCAATTTATGCTAAAAAATTATTATACTTAGCTATACATGTTTAAGCCTAAGTGGGGTCACCTAACCTCATTCTCTTGTGTGTAGTCACGCACATGTATCCACCATAACTCATGATAAAAGTATATACCATATTTTATGCTCTTCTTATATTTATATATATATATATATATATATATGTATGTATATTGTATAATTAAGTTTGGTAGAATATGGTGGTTGAATAAAAGTAATTAAGTATATATATGATGATTGAATGAGAGTACATTTGATGATATGACTTTCTATTGTTAACTTAAATGATAGTGCATGTGTTGTAGATGTTCAAATTGGTTACGCTTCTATTTAATTCCCGGAAATTTCATTTTATGTTATTCATTATATTTGAGACTCTTTTTTCGTGTATTAGTGTTTGCTCTTTTGAATCTATGACTATATATATATATATATATTATAATAGAGGTGATATTCTTTATTTCTGAGACACTGAAATTTTGTTTTATGGTTTGGTGAAAAGTCCTTGGCTAGTTAGTTATTCTTCGAGTTGATAGTAAGAATATTTACCGTTGCACACGCATGAGTGTGTTACAAGCTTGTACATGTATATGTAATGGTGCTAGAAGGAGATTGAACTGAGAATTATGGTGGAAAGAAGACAGATAAAAAGGAGATATGGTCAAGAATTTAATCAAAAGTCATTATAATATGACTACGAAGTTCTTGTTTTCACTAAATTCTATATGAATAAGAAGTTTTAATTACTTTTTTTTATAATTTTTCAAATGACATTGTTATATGGTTGGTTTGTTTGTTCTTTTTTTTTTCTTCGTGTACTTGTATTACATGAATACAAAAGGATCTTGAAACAACAAAATTCTTTATTAGCTTTCTTTAATGAGGTTTTCAGTTAATTTTTTTCTTTTCTTTTTTTATTGTTTTTTACAAAATTTTCATATTATTTAGTATGCCATTATATATTCACAATGCACAATTTTTTAATTTTCTTTCTCTCTGTAATTTCTATATATCTTTTAGTTATCTGGTTCATAGTGAGTTTTTTTAGTTATGAATTTATTAGTATAATTATATTACATGACTATACAATAATACAAAAAGGTCTTAAAAAAATCGCGTCACACTCAACAAATATGGACTCGTCACCGTGACGGTCCTTGATGAGGCCGGGTTAACAAATTTAAATTTTATTATTTTATCTCGGATAAATATTTTCGTATAAAAGCATTATATATCTGCAAAAAGGAAACCTAGTTCCACGAGCAAAAATCATCACTCAAACAGCTCGCCATACACCTAACTTACAACCTAATTCAATTCTACCAACTACATCACTTTCACGCTTTGGCTGATCTTGATCTTTTTTAGAATGGGGATGTGTGATCCAAATTAATTTATATATCATATGGACTAGCTATCATGTATACACAGTGCACGTACGATTCTTATACGTCTAATTTAAATATAATAATTAATAAAATTGATAAGTAGCCGGGTCAGTGATAAGGATAGTGCGGGTCGAAATCCCGCAGTGGGCATATTTTTTATGAAAAAGAATAATGTGAGAGTAAAATTTGGAATTAAAAGTATGACAGAGTGTCATGAGTGGTTCATGTTTATCATGACTTTATGTAATAAATAAAACTCATAACACACTTGTTGCACAATGTCATACACATCATTCTTGATAATGGGTACATTTAAATCTCTTTTGCAAGTAATATTTATTTCTTTTTATTCAATTAAGCGTAATAACATAAAAAAAAATTGTTACCTTCCTCGATGGGGTGCTTAATGGAGATTTCACGTACCCGTTATAAACAATTAGAACTTTTGATACACATTACGTGTGTACAATATTTTCTCATACTATATAAAATTTTAAAGCAAAACAAGCACATATTGTGGTTTTCATAGTTACCTTCATGAGTTTTAAATGCTTGATATTGTATACATTAACAAAAATCATGCTGTCACTTAATATATGGTGTAAATTTATGTTTTTTTTTTAATTTCAATAAAAAGTAATTGTGTAATTTCAAGTGAAAGGGATGATAATCGATGATATCTCTTTGTTGGTTGATAAAATAAAAATAAATTTTAGGTTAAATCATTTTGGATAAAACCATACATTTCATCTCATCTATCTAACTCTATATTACATCTCTTTCATTCTCTCATCATTCGCTCCTATATTTAACCCACCTTTTCTCTCAACAATTCCCCCCCCCCCTCCCTTCTCTCCCTCTCTCACTCTCTCTCTTCAAATTAAGTTCAAATTAACAAACAAAATTTCTCTTCCTCGCAAATCTCGTTGAAATCTGGAGGTGCCTAGATCCAACGGGGTCATATTTTATTGATTGTCCGTTTAAAAAACTTAGGGGGGTGTATTCAATTCAGATTTTAAAAGATTCTAACTGACTTTTTAAAATCCGTGGATTCTGTTAAGTCTATGGATTGTTTTAAATCCATATAGAATCTGACAGATTTTAATGCATGGATTCTTTGGGATTTCTGCAAATTTTAATAAGTCTATGGATTTCTGCATATTTTAATAAGTCCATGGATTTATACAGATTTTAATAAGTTCATCAAAAAAATCAAAAATCAAAAATCAAAAGACAAACGACAAACAATAAACAATAAAATAAATTAATTACGAGTTTAAAGTAACATTATCAAAAATGTAAAGACAATTAACGAAATACATTATAAAAATTCATACTGCACCCACAAAATTAGACTTCTCACCCACTAGTATTTTTTAATGAAATTGACATGAATTGTTTTTAAAAATTTGAACAATAATTAGCGGTCTAACCATTTGAAATTATGTTAATGCGCGTGATAACCACATTAGTAAAATAGAGAATAAAGACTTTATAGGGACGAAGAATAAATTATAATGTGTTTATCACATAATAAGAAATTTGAATTTTGAGAGAGAGGGGGAGGGGGAGGGGGAAGGGGGGAGAATGTTGAGTAAAGTTCTTAAAAGAATTAGAAATCCATCTGAAATCTCTGGGTAAGTGAGAAGATTTCAAGATAGATTTTTATGTATAAAAAAGGCTTTACAATCCACCAAAATCCACCACTAATTAAAATCCTACTAAGTCATTAGACTTTTGAATACCATAAGATTTAGATGGATTTTTTAAAATCTTAATTGAATACATCAAGATTTTAAAAGACTTTTTAAAATCTCAATTGAATACATCAAGATTTTAAAAGACTTTTTAAAATCTTAATTGAATACCCATGAACTTTAAAATTCCATTAAAATCCTATAGATTCTAAATCCAATACACCCCCCTTACAGTAGATTGTAATGCGCGGCATATATATATATACTTATATTTTTATGTAATGACTTGGGGAAATTTAGATAAAATAACTTCTCTCCATTATATTAGAGATGTGGTTACACTATTTAAGGAGAGGGGAGATCGAGTAGCTTTCATAGTTATAATTATGTTATTCCATAATTATGTTATTCCATTGATATGTACATATGTTGATGAAGATCCATAAATATTCAATTCTTCTTCTTTCTTTCTTTCAATTTTTATTTTTTTTTGAGAAGATGTAAACATTCAATTCATGATTGTAATAGAATGCAAGATCCGTACTGGCATAAGCATACATAATTTCATGCTCGTTAATGTTAGGGGGTTAAGAATCCAATCCTTTTTTATATCCCTATTTTGTACCGAAGTAGTTATTAATGATTTACAAACAGTACAATGAATAACAAAACTCGGAGATTCCTACATTACATTTAAGATAATTCTGTTACATTTTTTTTTAAACCCCCTAATTTTTATTTTTAGCATTTAAAACACACAGAAAAAAAAATACAATTAACTTCTAATGTATTTCAACCAGTGCTTTCGCATACTCCGAATGTTGACGAGTCCCAATCATTTGTGCTAAAACTTTTACGACATTTTTAAATACTTAAATCTAGGAAATAAACCAATTGTAACAAATCTTGGTAAATAAACCAATTGCAACAATCATATGCATTACTCAAGAGATATATCAATGACTTCAATTTTAATTCACAAAATTTCTTTTGGTCCATTTATTTTGTATGTAAAAAGAATCAATCTCCTATCATTCCCAAAATTAAACAACGTACATTAGCAATTTTTTGCTGATAGTTATCTGATCTGAATCATATTTAAGGGAGGAACTAAAGAACCAATTCAAAAACTAACAAGTAAAATGCAAAAGCAGAGTAGGGCTTTGGGATTGGAGATACCAGTACTACTAGAGCTACTGCTGAACCTTGAGGACGGGGAAAGCAATAACATCGCGAATACTGGCTGAGTTTGTGAGAAGCATTACTAGCCTGTCTATTCCAAGACCCTGCCAAAAAAAAAAATTTAATTTTTTCACCCAGTTAGCCATATTAATGCAAGCCACTCTTATAGCACACCGAAAATTCACCCAAGAATTAATAAGTAATTAATAAGTACACTTGTATTTTTAATCTGCATGGCAGGTAAACAACTCATTAATGCAAACCTAAGAGCAGCACGTATGTTTTTGGACATACTTGGCTGCTTCATTTACGGGTTATTTATACCGGATGCATTGGCAGGTTGTACATTCTTGGAATGTACAACTCATTAATGCACCCAGTATGATTATCTGGTAAATGAAACCGATAAGAATATCATTTTCATTTTCTACATTTTTTTACTTTGCAACACGTAAAAGGGTGGGAAATATTTTGGACATAACCAAATATTATGTTTGGATAGAAAATTCAATGCCTTTTGCCCAAGATAGTCGGGCCAATGCCAAAACAAGCATGAGTGAGAATATATATATAAGAAAAAAGAAGCATATGCTGTATTATAGTTCAAAACATCCAACCCAATACCAATTGGCAAAGGGTGGGTACAGTCCAGGTTTTATATATTTGCATATTTTCATTTGAGCCGGACTAGCGTGAACGTAACCACATCATTGTTAGAGATGGTAACCATGATCAATCCAGGTCCCTAGAGTGCTAATCTCCAAAATGGGATTTGGGGACTCACAGATGCAACATAATAGGAATTTGAATCATATCCTTGACCAGAATTTAACTACTTGATGTGAATAATCAGATTGTATAAGTTTTGCCAAAATATAGCCTCCCATGATCACTAGTAAAAGAGGAATCAACAAACAAACATACCATTCCGGAAGCCGGAGGCATCCCGTATTCAAGAGCTGTTAAAAAGTCTTCATCAAGAGTCACCTCATATTCTTCATCTTCATTATCGTTTTTGCATCTTTCCGTTTCAGAAGCAGCCGCTGCTCTCTTTTCATTATGTTGCCTCACTTGTTCTTCTAGGCGTCCCCTCTGATGCCATTTCAAAATGCCAATTACTAGTTATTTTTTTATTTTTTTTACTTTGCCCCTATTTTTAATGTGAAATTAGACTTAACCCCATTTTCATAATCATTAGAATTTGCCCCCTGCATGCAAGGGAATCTCGAAGTATAATCAATATAATAGGGGACAATGTCAAAAAAAAATTAACGGATCCTCACTTAACCCCTGTTTTTTGTTTCCACTTAATTCTTTTGAGATTCCCCCGCATTTAGGGGGTCTAGGCTCGTAGGAAGCATGTGCATGGATATGGCCGGTACATGCAGACACAAAAAATGCTACAAATGTAGCAAGTAGTGGATACCTCAATAACGAAATATATTTTATGGATTATACATGGATTATTTAATCAATTTATGTGTATAGAAGCTCAAAACACAATACTAGTTTGTCCAAATTAAGAGTTTTTATGGATTAAAACACTGTATCACAGATAAAACCTATCCCAATAGCATTCAATTGTGGATACCAAAAGGAAAAATTAACCAGCGAGGTGATTGATAATAGTCAGTGCTAAATACAGATAGTAGCCGAATTCATAAATACTCAATATACAATACCTGATCCAGTGGATCGGTCAATTCAGAAAAGGCATTGGCAAGTTCACGGCCACAAATGAATAGTTCAAATCTCTCAGTCAAGCCTGCATGACTGAACTGGAAAAGGGTAAGCTACCAAATAAATATTATATTATTTCAAACATGCATGATGAGGACGAGCGTAATGAAAGGAGATTTAATAGTTCAGAAATTTTGTATCAGTTACATTTACTAATTAACTTGCGTATTTTGGGTAGTATTAATGAATTAGGATACCTTGAGCATAAATTAAAGGTTTGGCTTAAGGTTCAAATACTTGTCATTTCAAGAGTAAAACGGTTTTGGCTTTCACATGCAGATCAACAATTAGAATTAGAGCTCATTAAAACTTCACATTAATAACCCTATGCTGTTCAAAATCGTGATTGGGCTTTAGTTTAAGATGAGTTTATGTAAATCTTTAATATTCTTTTGCATAAAATAATTTTGTAAGAAGCTTTAGTACCTTCGGTGTGGCTTAGCCAAAGGAGAAATCTCAATAGGATAGTCCAAAACAAATGTTGGCTGTATGAGCTTTGGTTCTACCATCACCTCAAAAACCTGTGCAAAAATGGGCATAAGTTTAATAGACCATCTGAAAGAGATATCTCTAGCACAAAGTATGTGTTGCAGCATAAAAAATACATCAAGTTAACCTCATTAAGCAGATGGCCAAATGATGGGCATGCTTCAATTGAATATTTTTCTTGCTTATCAGGACCGATGTTGAGGGTCTTGATAGTAACTTCTTTAGCAGCTTTTAGATCACCATCATCACCCAATGCGACAAAATCAATACCGGTAGCGTCTTTCACAAGATTGTGCATTGTTTCCCTCCTCCAAGGCCTTTCCAAACATATTTCTACACCCTATATGGAACTAATGCAGCACCCTTTAGTGAATGCCTTTCAGATAATACAACTGGAAAATTCTAACACTACTGAGGTGCAAGTCAACTATTTTTTTATTTTCCAACAGTATTATGTATACTTAATGCAGTGCCTGTTTTCCTTTGCGGCAAGTGCATGGGTGGTAGACAAAGGAGGGAGTGAGGGATGAGCATTGCCCAAATGTTGAAACACTTGGAGAATAAATTTTAGGATTGTGCATTGTTTCCCTCCTCCAAGGCCTTTCCAAATATATTTCTACACCCTACATGGAACTAATGCAGCACCCTTTAGCAAATGCCTTTCAAATAATGCAACCATAAAATTCTAACACTTTTGAGGTGCAAGTCAACTATTTTTTATATTTCCCAACAGTATACTTAATGCAGTGCCCGTTTTCCTTTGGGCAAGTGCATGAGTGGTGGACGAGGGGGGGAGTGAGGGATGAGCATTGCCCAAATGTTGAAACACTTGGAGAATAAATTTTAGGCCTTTTGGACTTTGCAACATTTTATATGTGAAATTAGGTTCAACCCCTGCATTCAAAATCGTTAGACTTTGCTACCTGCATAACGGGGGAATCTCAAAGAATTAAGAAAGAAAAGTAAAAGGATATGTAAAAAACAAGTTGGACATTGCCCCCCATTTGTACATAATTCTTTGGGTCCCCCCCACCCCCCAGAACCCCCAACACACGCAAGTGGCAAAGTCTAATGATTATGGAAAACAGTAAGCCTAATTTCGCATTAACAGGAGGTGAAGTTCAAATGCCCTAAACTTTACCCTATCTTTGAACTATATTCAACAGGGGAGAATAATACATGGTCAAACTTGCTGTTCCAGGAAAGGTAAGAAGAGTTTTAAGTTCTTTCATCATACAGCTATATTATAAAACATCATTTATGTAAAAAACAAGTAGGACATTGCCCCCCATTCGTACATAATTCTTTGGGGTCCCCCCCCCCCACACACCCAAAACACACGCAAGGGGCAAAGTCTAATGATTATGAAAACAGTAAGCCTAATTTCACATTAAGAACAGGAGGCGAAGTTCAAAAATGTCCTAAACTTTAGCCTATCTTTGAACCATATTAAACAAGGGAGAATAATACATGGTCAAACTTGCTGTTCCAGGAAAGGTAAGAAGAGTTTTAAGTTCTTTCATCATACATCTATATTATAAAACATCATTTTTGACCAAAAATAAGTAAACAAATCAAAAGGTTAAAAATGATACTTTGTGGTGTTAATGTTTATGAGCCACTGGATGAAACTTATACTCACATCAAGATGTCAAATAATCAAAATATCCACTCACACACAAAATATACACACTAACTTCCTCTCTCTACCACACATTTTTACTCTCTCATCAACTTTTTAATTAAATCTTAGAATATCATAAATTTAAATTCGAAATTCAAATTTTAACATATTTGAAACCTATTAATCTATATTATTAATTATCAAGTTTGATAAAAAAAAATCTCAAAAAGTATAAAAATTTAATGGTTAAAAATATATAAGCTATGGTGTACCTTAGGCTGCGTTTGACAAAAGGGCGGGATAGGATAACTTTATCCTATCCTATGTTTGGTATTCGTCGGGATTGGATATCCAGGCGGATTATTTATCCCACTTAACCTTCTTATCCCACCGAGAGAGGGATTAACAAAATCCCACCTAAGAGGTGGGATTGTTTTATGCCGTCTGGATGGAATTAAATAATCCTATCCGGCCCTCTAATCCAGCACGTCAAACACACCCTAGTTGTATAGCCTTGGATATCTTTTATACACATAATAAGAATTCGGATTTTAATAAAATTTATGTAGTTAAAATCTACTAATCAAGATGGCCTTGAGTTTAATTTGTTAAACCAAAACTTTGATAAGATTAAAAGTGCCATTAAAAGATTAAAAATAAGGCTATCCAATCCGGTCTATTTTAGTTTTCCAACATGAAGATTGAACTTATGTTTCAGTTGTTCAAAATTCTTTATATTAGGCTAGACAGTGTGCTCAAAATTAAATGACTAATTAAAATTTACATGATTTAGATCGCTAATACATTATTTATCCCATTACTTAATCTCATTTATTTTACCGTGCCATCCTAGTGATGGAATAAAACTACATACATACAAAAGTAAGTCATTGAAGTAAAATGCTATGTAATCTTGAAGAAAATTTTATTCACTTTAGTCCCCTAACCCCACTCCACCGCCAAATCCAGGTGGTAAAGGAAACATACACACAGTATTATTACCTGGTATTCGACACTAAGCTTTCCATGAACTGCAAGAGTACATCGCGTAACAATTTCTTCTGCCATGTTCATCATACTTTGGTAGTCTGAATATGCTTCATACATCTGAGATCAAGGTATGGGAAAAAAAATTACTTGTGTAGGTTCTAGTGGAAACGGAACTGTAGTTTCCTTATATATCCATTATATAGTGCAATCGGAATATGAATTATTTAATCAAAACTCGCACCACTGTACTACATCAATTTCATGAAAAAGAAACGAAATTTTACCTCGATGGTGGTAAATTCGGGATTATGACGAGTTGAAAGGCCTTCGTTTCTAAATATTCGTCCCATCTCGTATACTTTTTCAAATCCCCCTACCTGTTATTTGCCATTAGAGATCTTGTTTAAGTCAACATGGAATGCTTTGGAAAAGAAAATAATGCAATAATTCAATAGAGCAAAAATAAAGCTTTTACAAGATGGCTACACCAAAAGGTTGAAATATATACTCAAAAATGTTTGGCAGTTGGAAAAATGTCGAGCAAGCTCATAAAGATGATGAAAAAGTCAAAATATATTTCATAGGTTACCTAGGTAAAGAAAGGTAACAATATTATGAATAAATTGGACACTGGTGAGACACCTATTGCTGAAGATGAGAAGGAAATTGTGGATGAGAATTCTGGGCTATTTAGAGAAGCTTTATATGAAAGAAAATTGAGTGATGAGTTTGAAGGATAAGATTGGTATCCAAGAAATGAGAACAAGCTTGACGAATGGAGAAATTTTTGTAGGAAAGAGGACATAAGAAGGATTGTCCTTACATGTGGTAGAAATAAATCATTGGGGCATGACAATTAATGGATTTTCTTCGCCGATTCTGAAGGATTTTGGGATTTGGCAAATTATAAGGGGAAATATGAAAAGCTTTCAGGAATTATAATCAGTGACGAGGTAATTTACTGATACAAACTAAAAAGTGTGTATATTTACTGCAATATATGTGCACGTATATTGCAGACATTTATGTGGAAGATAAAAACTAGTTTTGGGGGCATATGGGATGCATATCAATGTATATTAGGCTAAAGATTTTTTAGTGAAACTATAAGGCGATGGGACATTTTTGTTGCCAAAAATTTAATGCAGGAAGCTTAAGATGCTTCAGGTAACGTGTAGAATATTTAAAGGCATGTTGGAGGATAAGTTTGAAATGGAAAAAATGTGGCAAAGCTTCAAAAACCGCTCCATGCTTTATATTATTTTAGATACTCGACAAAAAAGAAGAACATAATCACAAGCTCTCTGACTTTGGGTGAAAAGGATTATGAAGCAGGCTTTGTGAAAACAATATATGTAAAACTAAGATAGCAAATGTATGATGTCAAATTAAAAAAGCATTAGTGAACAACTTTTTGGGACATTCATACAGGCTAAAACAGATAAACTGAATTAAAAACGTCCATACAGAAACAAGGGTAAGAAGGCATCATGAGCTTTTCACAACCAAATATGCCAACAGTCAATGAAAAGAAAGTGGAGGAGATGATTAGTTTCTTCACCAAAAGTTTATATATAATTATTGCAAGACCAAAGATAACAAGCTGATGCTTCCTTTTTTTAAAAAAAAAAAAAATATGCACCTTTGGATACCCTTTTATAGGATATATTTATTTAAAAAAAATTATAAGAAACAGAAATTTCATTGCCACTTCAAAAGATAATCTCACCAGCATTCTCTTTAAATGCAATTCTGTTGCGATTCTCAAATAAAGGTCCCTTTCAAGAGAGTTATGGTGTGTAATAAATGGTCGTGCTTCTGCTCCACCAGCTGCTCCCTAGTAGATCAAACCAATTAAAAAGAAAATACACAAATAAAACAAAACGAAGGAAAACAAGAGAGAAAATATTCTTTTTTTGATAACATTCTGGGTAATGAATTACATCACAATAAGAGAAATTGAGATATTTTGGGAATTACATAAATTTCAAAATTTTCGGCAACGGTCTGATTAAAATCGTATTACTCCTTCCAACCCACATTAAGAATTCATTGTTCCTTTTTGGATGTCTCAATTAAGAGTCCAGTTTCCCTTTTAGGACATAATTAATGTACTAGGTTCGTGGAACCAAAGAAGTTTTGTTCCCAACCATGTATTAGGTTGGAATTAATGTATCGTTAAAAAAGTGCTATAGTCAAACAAGACTCTTTATTTGGAACAGAGGGAGTATCATTTCATACAAGAGCCTTAAGAAATCACAAGGCCTTGTCATCAGTAATATTCATTTTAGCACAGATGAGGATGACGATGTTAAGAGCTTAATCCTTAACTAGATAGGGACACCCTTTGGTTTAGTATCCTCTGGATTGTTTTAGAGGACATTCTTTAGTTCTAGTTTCATCATTTTATCTTAATAATATGCTATCACAACTCAAATACTTCCTAGGCTTTTGAATTTGTTTCATGTTCCTTATTGCTATGAAGGGCATTATGTTGCTTTCTTTCAGAAGTTGCTTGATCACCGCATGAGTTCTCAAGTTAAAAGTATGTGGTTAGCGGGTTTAGTTGCGCTTATTTGGGCCTTATGGATCCAACATAATAAGTGCAAGTTTGAAGGAGTTGTTCCTTGTTTCAATAGGCTGCTTCACGGTCTTTCTTGCTAGGTTCGAGAAGCGGGTAATATATCTAAAGGCTGTATGTATAACTCGGTTGATGACCCGGTCATTATCAAAGCTTTTCAGGTTCAATGTCATCCTAGGAAGGCCCCTAATATCAAACCAGTGACATGGTCGCCTCCTTCCTCTGGTTGGGTTAAATGCAATACTGATGGCTTGTCTAAAACGAGTGGGGAAACGGCTTGTGGTTGTGTTTTTAGAGATAGTTGCGATCGGATTTATGGGGTTTTTGCTCAAAGTCTCGGAATAAATACTGCTTTTTTTGCTGAGTTCTTTGCTTTGATTCTTGCTGTAGACGGCGTATGCTCGAGGCTGGTGGCGGATTTGGCTTGAAGCTGATTCTGCTATTGCTCCTCATACTTTTTTTAATAAGGCTTTCCTTGCTCCTTGGAGGATTTGGTGTCGTTGGTTAGCTTGTCATGATTTGATGTCTCAAATGGAGATTAGGCATTCACACATATTTCGTGAAGGTAATGTTCCCGCAGATATTGTTTCTAATTTTTATTCTGCTTTTACCTGGTGGGATGGCTCTGTTCCGGAGATTAGTAGGGCTGTTATGGAGGATCAGTTAGGAAGGCCTAAGTATAGGTTTGTTAGTGCGTTTCTGATAGTGTGTTTCTTTGTTCTGTTTTCTGTTGGTTGCTGTTGTTTGTTCTTCTTCTTCTTTTTTAATAATAGGCTTCGCACCAGCTTTCATTCAAAAAAAAATGTACATAATATGTAGGGACAAGAGTACAAGACCTCCACATAGATACAAAGAACAATCATGTAGAGTGGCAATTTTAATTGACTTATTGTCAATTAAATAGATGATCCCTTTTATTTTTCTTACTCTATCCCCAGAAAAATGTCTCAGTATTATTTCAGTTTCTTTTCTAACTTTACCGGATTTTACAAGAAAAAGGTGGTGGTTATCTCCATATTACTGTATCTCTAGCATCAGTAATTTGATACAAGGAACTACTGAACCAATCACTTGCTGCCGTTACACGTCCGTTTTCTCTTGAGGTCTATCCTATATAAGTACTTCAATTGGACCAGTGATCGATTTCTAGGTTTCATCGTAAACCTAATTGGTAGGCGCTGTGAATCGGAAATCGGGCAATTCGTTTATTCATTAAGGATATCTCTACAAGGAGTACCTCTTATGATTCTGAAGCCAGACCACAAAGAGACTTAGTACCCCCCAAAACACCCACCCACCAACACATAAAGATAGGTGTAGGTTTTGGGGGTGGGGGGGAGTGGTTTGGCAATTAACAGCACCAGCACCCACCCCCAAACAAAATAAGGAAAAACACTACTTATTTTTCTCGTCTATGTCAAGTGTACCACTGATTACCACTAAAAGACAAGCATAGCTATTCACTTTGGTGGCCATCAAAATTAATGAATTAAACAAGATCTAATATTTGAGAATTGAGATCAAATGCAGAAACGAATCACACTTCAAAGTGCATCTTATAGGATATGAACTTCTGAAAACTTTTTCTATGTATTTATAATCTGCACGGAAACAGTTGTATTCATTATTTATTATAAGAAAGATTCCATGATGAATGAAAGAAATTTACAAACCTGTAGAACTGGTGTTTCAACTTCAATAAAGCCAACAGATTCCACTGTCTTCCGTATCTCCGATACAATCTAGAGAAGCAATTATAAATCAGCGCGCAAATCTTTAAACTTAGGGGATGAAATTATTACATGAGCAAATTTACATAACATAAAGGAATTATACATAATTAAGCATGAGGTAAGTTACTTCAAGACAAGCTGATGATAGCAAATTTGTTTCTAATTTCCAATTCAAACAATTCTAGAATTTTAAACTTTGGACCACTTAAACAGAACCACATATGGGAACCAAACATGCCTAACATTTTTTTGGAAGAACAAACAAATCCTTCTGCATAACTATTAAAAAAGTTTTTCCTTCAACAATTACCCCAGCTAGAATGTTCTAAAAGACGCTAAGTGGACCTAAGGTGGCCATAGAGTGCCAGGGCAGGGCTATGCATGAGGCAGCCAATTTTTTATGGTTTTTATAAATATGTATAAAATACTAGTAAGCCCAAAATTAACCTTAATATTTAGTAATATGGACACATTATTTTATAAAGAAACAGATTGGCCATACACAATAAAATTGGTTAATTGATAAATAAGTTAACCGGAGGAGCATTCGGATTAAAATGGGCAAAACAGGTTACTGTTCAGGCCCAATAAATGATGAAGTGAGAAGTCCATCATTCAAAGGGGAAGCAGTGGGCTCGCTGGGCAAAATGACCTCTCTTTCTTTTATGACATTCCTTTTGCAAAGATCAAATGGAGCTTAATTCTGCGCTATGAAATTCAGCAAGAAAAAAGTGGTTTTTTGAACCTTAAGAATGTGAGTATTTTAAAAAGAATTTTAAACTTATTAAGCTCCCACTTTTTATAAAACGTTATGAGAAACGAGCCTTGTTCTTTTAATAATCCAAATTATTCTACCAGAAACAATAACTGCACAAACACATAATGTATCATGTACAAGTGTACAACTATTCTAAACACTCCTAAGGGAAGAAAACTGAAGACTGAACTAATTGTCCGCAATTACATTTTTCCTTCAGAAATATTGTAACCTAATTCAGGTTATTTAGCAAATAGTCAGAAATGTTTAGGCATCTGATAACATAATGATATCAGCACACGATATAATTATATTAGTACTAACACTGAAGACACACACCTTCGCTCTGTTCCGGAATACATCAGCCACGTCTGGATTCGCAATCATATCTACATATCTAAAAAGAGCAATGTCCAGTCAAAATCTACGATTACAAAATATGGCAAACTCAAAGAGAAAACTAGGAGTGGGGGACTAGAAAAATAGTGCGAGGCAGCTGATAATGACTTGTTGAGCAGTTAGAAATTTTGAAGGGCAAAGAGTGCCCTAAAAGTATGTAAATGACATAATGATTAAAATACATTATACATATTCATCTGACTGCATGTTGTTTGTGTAGTTCGTTTGACATATGCTAGTTGGTGGTTTTTCAAAAATAAGATATGCTAATGGGGGACTGGGGGTATGACAGTTTATTCTATTAATAGGTATATATAACAGAGAAACTGGGACTCTGGGAGATGATTTAATTTGTTTAACGACTATGGTACTTGTGCTAATGGTATATTTGAAAGAGGGGGGGGAGGGGGGGGGGGGGGGGAAGTCTTTTGTATACTAAAAGAAAAGGAAAAATAAATATATCCTAGTGTTAAGACATACCTTTGGCGGTAGCGCTTATCCACATCTGTTAGCCCATGGTATTTGTCAGGCAATGGTAGCAGAGATTTTGTAAGAACTGAAAATGAATTCACACAGACAGAAAGCTCTCCTGAAAATAAATCAGGAAAATAAATGATCTGTTCAGAAGTTGGCCACGAAAACACCTATTAAAAATAACAAAAAAAATGTGCCATATTGTGTCTAGTCCTATATTTCACCCGAGCAAAAATGTAAACTAAGGGGCATTAATAAACTTACCTTTCTCTGTGCGCTTTATTGAGCCACTCGCACCCAGTATATCACCTATGTCAACAAGTGTCTTCAATCGATCAAATTGACCATTTATAAGCCTTTCCTTCTCACAGTAAAGCTAACAACCAGAAAAACAATAATTTCGTAAGAAATTGTTGCAGTAGTAGAATTCCATACGAGAACGACACAACCAAAAACAAAATGCAAATCCAGAATGAAACTAAGGGTTTGTTTAAGTGCTCTTAATTTCCACGGAAAATGCCCAAGAATTTTTTATATTTTCCATCGTGTTTTTTTTTTGATAACCATGGGTACCAGGGCCCCTCCCCGACTAATCCTATGAGGCCCTAGTTGCTCAACCGGGAGGACACCCCCAGTGGACCAAGAAAGGTTTCACGTAGCGGGGAAACAAACCTGAGACCTTGCGCCTACCCACACAGTCCCAAGTTCGCAATTACCGCTGTGGCAACCCCTTGGGTTCCATCGTGTTGTTTGATTGCATGAATTCTACGGGAATCAATTTACATTGTAAACTAGCTTCCTTTTTTTCCTTTTCCATGGAAGCCAAAACCACCTTTCCACCACATGTTTGTCTCCCTGATATTTCCATGTGAAACAATTCTATTGAATTCAATTCTTTTAAATAAACCAACTAAACACATAGTAAGTAGTAGAGCTTAGATTGTAAACAGAATCAAAACCTGTATTGTTCCAGAATCATCCCTTAAAGTTAAAAAGGCAAGCTTCCCAAATGCCCTACGAGCCACAATTCTTCCTGCTATTGCTACACAATCACTCTCTGTGTTTGACTCTTCACCGTTGCTTAGATTCCTATATATCTCTTGCAACTGATGAGCAGAATGAGTACGGTCCCACTTATAAGCGTATGGCTCAAACCCCTTACTCCTCAACTCTTCCACCTGCAAAACATCTTCTTCACTTTCTATAACAAAATACAAATTGATACATATGCTCAGAGCAGTATGTATCTATATTAATATAAATATATGCCTATCCATGCAATGTAACTAATAAAGGGACAAGAATATCTGCAATGTCTTGTTTACAGAAACAAAGTTCAGAAAACGATTAAAACATGATAATTGATGAAAAAATAAGTTTTGAAGCATGAGAAAAGAAGGAGCAGCATGAAGTAGTAAAGATAATAAGGCCTACTTTACCTAGTACCAAAGTACCATAAGAAACTGCTTCAAAAGTCGATTAATACTCGCTCCAAAATCTGCTGGTGGTTGGCTTATTGATGTGGGAAATAATGATAATTCTCCAGAATCATGAAAACAGTCGGAATTAATTTTGTTTGTGAGAGTGGAACTTTAGCACAAGATTGTATCAAGCAGAGAACAGATAGAAATAGGATTAACAGACAGGGGATGGCATAATAAGGACTGAAACTTGGGTTTCCCAGATAACCAGCCTCTAATACCAGTTAGAAACCATCTCTCCCAAAAGCTTAAGCTGTTGGGAAGAGGCACCAAAATGAAATAAGAATATCACAGTAACAGTACCCAACAGTTTACCTTGAGCGGTTCATTGACCACTCAAGTCCCTCCCTTTATCCAAAGAGGCAAAGTAATACACAATGTATTAACCCATGGCATTTCACTTGTAATCCGCTACCCAAGTCCTTCCCTATAAATACAACGCTTGACCTTAAGTTCAAATCAGACTTAGACTTATAAAGAGAGAGAAACACGTCTCCTTACATCACTACTCTCTCAACCAACTTTGGAACCTCTCTCTCTCTCTCTAAAGAGCTCTCCTACACCCAACTTGAATTCATCCACACCTTTACACATCCTCAAGTGCCTATCGTGAACACAACCTTTCACCTAAAACACTTGTCGTTCCTACTCTCTCTCTCTTTGCTCTTCACCAACACACTTGTTCCTTGATGATTTATGTAACAATTCCATGAAGCAAGCTACGCCTCAACATGCCACAAGGCACCCAGGAATTATTATATTATTATCATATCACTACCCCAATACACAACCCTCCTACATTGTTAATAAATATACCCTGTTATTTACTTCAATTAAGCATGAATCATCTCACTGTCATTTCTAATTTTAGTTCTCAAAACCAAACCACACCTACCCCGCACTCAAGGAGGACCCCATCAATGGATTACACCAGAAAATATTAAGGGTGTGTTTGATTGGCAAAGTTTCCATGGAAAACTTGGAAAATATATACGTTTCCATCTTTTGGTCATGTTTTCTAGGTGATTCCAATTCCATCTAATTCCAAGGTACAAATGGATGATGCATATTGCATAATTTAAGGTTCCATTTGATAACATGGAAAATGAAAAGAAAAAACACTTGATTTGTGTGAGAGGTTGGAAAATAAGTAGAGGCATGTGGTGAGATATCTTCTTACTATTTAACTTTCTCAATGGAAAAAAATTTCTTTGGGAGTTAAGGAAGAAAAATTCCACAAAAAAATAATGAAGGATTGAGGACATCTTACTCACAAAAATTAACCATGAGATGGAGAGCATTTTCATCACATGCCTCAACTTATTTTCCAACTTATCACACAAATCAAGTATTTTTCTTTTCATTTTCCATATTGTTATCAAACTGAGCCTAAGGAACTATAATTCTTACCCTCCCCAACGAAAACGAATTCTAGATAAGGTGGAAACGAGCTAAAAAAAATTATTCTTGGTAGAAAGTGGGCAATCAAACACCAAAACTTCGAAAATGTATCATCATTCAGAGAAAAAGTACATACTTTCCGCCAAGAAATTAATAACAATTTAACACCTTTCAATGCTTTTCCATGGAATTCAATTGTCTAGAACTTACACATTATCTATCATAATTCCGTGCCTGCTATCAAACACGCCCTAAGATAAAAGGTGCCCTGAATATGGGGGTTGTATCTAGAAAATCAGCATCTGTTATATTAGTCGCTGAAACCTAGAAAATGTAGTTCGAAACGGAAATTGCTTACAAAACTATGCCTTCCACTAAAAAAGGATAAGAAAATAAAAACTGAGCTTCAAAAGAAGAAGAGATAAAGCAGTTTAGTTTTAGTGTTTGTTTACCTTCTGGAGACGGATAGCACGAACCGCCTCTCTGTCTGAAGTGGAAGTGGGGGTTGCGGAACTGGAGGACCTCCGGTTCCGGCCGCCGGCGGGTTTGGGGATTGCAGTGGTGGAGGGAGACGACGTCGAAGAACGAATGGTGAGTAAAGAGCGAGAGTATGAAGAAGCTCGCGAAATGGTGGTGGCAATGGGGGTTGCTGATTTTGAAGAAGAAGAAGCCAAGTTTATGAAGAGGTTTCTGAATGGCTGCGAGGATACCTTCAATGCCTCCATTACCCTATTTCTTTTCCTTTTGGTCTCCCTGGTCTTTACTCATCTGCTCTATATTTACCAGACTACTACTCCCCTTCCCCCATTTAACTTTAATTAATTAATATTTAATTACAATAAAGTAATTTTACTATCTTTCACAACTTTTACCACTTTCTCCACCTCTTTCTCTAAACATACATATATCTATATATATATATACATATATGGAAAATTTCTGGTAAAGTCCGGTCCTTACGGATTGGTCCTTTTTACAACGTTTTTGCATTGTAAAAACACACCCCAAGTGTTTTTAAGACACAAAAGTATCTTAAAAAGGCTCAATCCGTAAGGATTGGACCTTACCAAAAATGCTCTGTATATATATACATACAATTTGTTTCCTACACGCACTTATGCATACGCATAAGTGGGAAAGGAGTGGAACTCGGCGGAAAAATTAACGGAGCTCTTTTGCTGTTTGTTTCTTCCTTTTGTTTTTTCTTTCTTTTCACGGCTACGTGCGTAGGAATTCAACAACAGGGCTCTCTTCAGACTCTTTCTTCTCAACCTCGATCTCTCTCTCTCTCAATATTGCAACCAAAGGAGCTACACTCAACCACAGCCTTTCGTCTCTTACACTTCGAGCCACAAACCCATTTTTGGCCGTTTTTTCAGTGGATTTCTCTCTCTTCCAAGTTCCAGATCCGGCTGAACCTTTCTCTCTCTCGAGCTACAGCCATTCTCTCTCTCTCGAAACATTGTAAGTGGCTCTTTCTATCACCATAAAGAAGGATATGGCTGTTTTATTGCCTTGTAATATGGTTGTTTTATTCTCTCTCACCAGGGTGCCGGATATGGCCATTGTAATATGGATGTTTGTTTATTTTTTCAAAATGTAGCCCCCTCACTCATCTGGAGTTTCTAAAATGTAGAAACGTATATATCAAATTTCACCCACCATTTTCCAGAATTTTTTCAAAAGACAGGGGGCAACAGCCACCCCAATTTTAGAAACATATATATCAAATTCAGGGAAATTGATTCTCCAGCTTATGTGTATTTTGCTTGTATATATAGTACCAGAATTAATGTGTATACAGAATTATGCATTTTTGACAGTATATTTAGTACTAAAAACACTAATTTTTTTGGATTTTGCAAGTATGTTTAGTACCAAAAACATTAATGTGTATACAGAATTATACTTGTATTTTATTCATTTTTTTATATGTCATGAACAGCTTTTGGTGAAATATGGAAAATCTGGATAATCAAGTAAGGGGGAGCCGCGAAAATGTGAAAAATGTGGACACTCAAGTAGGGGGAACTGCGAAAATGTGAAAAATGTGGACGTAGACTTAAAAGAAAATAATATGACATACACTCCTCAAATATCAAATGAATTGAGGCCCAAAAAAGGACAACAATTTGAAACAATATATGATGTTGTGAAATTTTACAATGCGTATGCTAAAGCAGCTGAATTTAGTGTACGTGCTTGGACTACTCAAAAAGAACCAGAAAGTGGAGAAATAAAAAGAAAGGAGTATGTTTGTTTTAAACAAGAAAAATCTTCAAGAATTGCTGAAGTTGAGAAAAAAAAGACGCCGAGGAAGCTTAGGTGAAAACTGTACTGCTAAAATTGCAGTTTTAAAGTCAAACTCCGAAAAATACATTGTTACTACTTTTAATGAGGGGCACAGCCACCCGCTTTCTACCCTATCAAAGGTTCACCTTTTAAGCTCTCATCGTAATGTTTCAACTGCGACAAAGTCTTTTGACAAAACAGTTGTCTATGGTGAATATACCCCAGAATCAACAATTTAGCTTTCTTGGAGTGCAATCGGGAGGTATAGAAAATATTCGGTGCACGCAAAGAGATTTATATAACCATGAAATGGATATACGTGCTGAGAAGAAAGGGCATGATGGTGAAATATTTTACGAGTATTTAAAATTGGAACAAGGCAAGAATCCATCGTTTACTTTCGAAATTGAGGCTGATGAGGAACAAAAGATTACTCGTTATTTTTTGTCTGATGCAATTTCAAGACTGGCTTACAACTTTTATGGTGATGTGGTAATCTTTGATATTACTTATAACACTAATCGGTATGGAATGATATTTGCACTAATAATGGGGAACAACAATTATCTTTGCTTGTGACTTTTTGAATCATGAGAGCGTCGATGATTTTATATGACTATATAATCAATTTTTGGCATGTATGTTCGGCGATGCCCCGAAGATGATTATTACCGATCAAGACCCAGCTATGACTAAGGCATTCCCAATTGTTCTTCCAAATATTTTTCGCAGAACATGTAGTCTCCATATTAATGATATTTTCATAAAATTTATATACATATGCATAACATTTCTTTATAAAACTTTTTTTAATTCTTATCACAAGTATTATAATTGGCATATATTAATGAAATTTTCGGAGAAAATTGATTCAGTGAAGTATGGTATTTACAAGAATGAATTCTCAGCTTGTATTTAAAAATCAGAGACTCCCGAAGAATTTGACTTAGAATGGGAAAGTCTTATTAAAAAAAGTGGTTTAAAAGGAAACAAGTGGTTGCAAGACCAATATCAAATTCGTTCAAGATGGATTCCTGCGTATGTTAATCATGTTTTCTCAGCTAACATATCAAGTAGCCAACGAGCGGAAAGTGGTCATGTAAGCACATTATTGCATGTTTGTATCAAATTCAAATAACAAAATTCGCAGCAAGTAAAGTTCGCAAACTTGTTTATGACAAAGATTTGGATTTTACTTATTGTAGTTGTAAAATGTTTAAAAGAGCCGGAATCGTATGTAAGAACATCATTGCATATTTGATGAAATTTATACATATTGAGGAATTGCCCGATAAATACATCTTGAAGAGGTGGACCAAGTCAGCAAAATCGGGGATAGTGGAGGATGATAAAGGCATACGTATAGATGATGACAATTCTTATCTCTTGATGCGGAGTCAGTTTATCCAATCGTCATTGAATTTAGTTGACAATGCCTTATTATGTGAAGAAACAAGGCAGATGTTTATCGATGGAGTGCGTACCATTAATGAGCAAATTGACAAATTCACTAGTAGCCGCATAGGTGTAATGGCACCCACCGAGAAAATTAATCCAATAGGTAATAATTCAATAGGTGATGGTACTAGTGCACATGCTTCTTGTAATGTACACAGTAGTTATAATGAACCCGATCAAGTTCGAGCAAAAGAGTGCGGCAAAAAGCTAAAAGGAGGAAAAGAAAATGCAATGGCCAGAGCAAAAAATAAAAAAGTCAGGCGTTGTCATGGGTGTGATAAAATGGATCAAGCACGTGATAAACGAAATTGTCCGGCAATTACAAATGTGTAAGTTATAATTCATTTATTATTTATGTTGTCCTATTCACACATTGTAAAATGAATCTTGATGCGGAAAATTATTTTTAATATAGGTCTTCTACCTGTGAGGATGGAAATTTGCAAGAGACTAATAGGTCGTCAACAGAAGATGGGGATGATATACGTCTCAATTGAATTATGTTGGCCTTCTTGCCTTTTAGTGGTTCTAGTTTATTGTATTTTGTATGTTAAAGATAGAATGATCGGATGAATTATGCTGGCCTTCTTGCCTTTGAATGAACCTAATTGTATTTTTGAATGAATTAGTTTAAGGTTGAAGGAATTAATGAGATGAACCCAATTGCTCTTCATTCTTTTATGTTTTTTTCTTTAAGTTGATATAGTATTTTTACTGCTGTGGACTGTGATTTGCTCTTCATTCTTTTTTGCTTTTTTCTTTAAATGGATATAGTATTTTTGCTACTGCAAATTGTTGTTACTGCTGTGGATTGTTTATGCAGAATTTTTTTGGCAAACACCAAAGTTTTTGTAGTTAAATTTAAGTAGATATAGAATTTTTGCTGCTGTGGATAGTTGTTATTGTTCTTCATTCTTTGCCGCTGTTTTTCTTTATTTTATGGCAGTCCTCTAATGCTCTATTTTGGGCTTGGAGGATTTAAAAAAAAAAGACAAACAAACACCAAAGTATTCCATTCCATTCAACATTAACAAAGGTTTTCCTAATAACTCCGTTCCATTAATTCTCCAAATTAGCAAACATGTACCAAATGATTGCAAAATATATTCATTATAACAAAACTACATTACAACCTGGCTTTTATGCCCACAAAAATTGACACAAAAAAAGATATAATAATTAAAATATCTCTCCACGACACAATGTCCCACTTCGTGTTAACTTCACCAACTAAGTTGTGCGACGTACTACATTCTTCTAATGGGGCAATTACATTTGATGCTTGTCTAAATGATGAGATTCTGCACCAACCCAAGAAGGTTCCGCACCTTTGCCTTTTGCAAGAGTAGTATATTATACCACGATTATTGATCTTATTTGACTTCGTTATTTTCACATCCTCTATTTCTCCGCACTTAAATTGTTTCAACATGAATGTAATATCTACTTCTGTACTTGAATTATCATCTTCTATTGATGAAGACGCCATGGCTGAATCTCAAAAGGCAATAGTTAGTGGCATATAGAAACAATGCATACGTATAGAAAACTACTAGGCAATGACCATTTGCAGTTGAATTACATGGCAAGGTTGTATATAGGTCCACACCAAATGAAAAACCACTTTGCATTAAAGAGATTATAAAGTTGGTGATCATGGCAGTTCATAATCGAGTGTGAACAGCAAATTCCACATTAAATAATCGGGTCCTCACCATAAAATTAAATGATCATATATAGTAGCAAATTTAAAGTTTGTATTTGGCTTCAGATATTGGAGTGAGCAGCATCGTAGGGAATATGTAGTCAACGTAATTCGCTTCGAAAATTGTTGCAGTCATAAAGAAAAGTGCATTCAATTCTCTGCTTAAGTATATATTCTATGAGGCTATTAAATATGGGGACATGGAAGAATGTATATGTGTTAAAACAAAGATGGAATATATAAGCTTGTTCCAGACTTACTGTGCTTGAAAGGTTTGGAGGTAATTTAAGTATTTAATTTAACTATGAGGGTAGCCGATTGTGTGTGTGCATAGAATAGCTAGCTGGTTGTAAAGTAGTTAGCATCATAAAGTTTTCATGTTTGTAGCATCATAAAGTTTCCATGTGTTCTTATAAATTATTTTAAAAAATATATATATAGTTTCTAGTGCATAATTTAGAGCATTATAATCTCATCATCAATTAACCATGTATTGCGATACTATACTTTGGTTTATTCCCATATTGATATTGACAGACCAATATCCATATATTAAGCTTGATCATAATGACATTCTAAAATTGCCATTCAAGTGCTTAATATTGATAGATCAATGCCATTTTAAAAGACTTTTTAAGCTTGATCATAGTGCCATTATAGTGCTTGATATTGATAGATCAGTCTAGCTGCATTCAAGTATATCCACTAAAAATTATCCCTCAACTTGCATCAACTGATCACATACACAAGCTCTGTTAACTAGAATTGGACCAAAAACAAACCAAACAAGCTTTACTTCATTCTATTACGCATAAGAAAAAAAACAACAACCATGTAAAAGAAAATTATATTATGAACATCAATGACCAAAAAATGGAACAAAAAGATGCCCCAGGGTGCTCACCATCGAGAAAAAAAGAATTATAACTCAAAGTCGAATTCAACCCACACTATCGGCTGACCCAAATTCGAAATTATAACAGTTCTCAAAGCCATACTTGAAATTATAACAAATACTAAACCCAAATTCCATTGCTCAATTGAAATTAGATCAAGCATCAAACCAAATTTCAAACAAATTTCGAGAAACCCAAACATCGAAATACCTCGAATCTTTGACTAAAATCAGAGGAGTTTTATATTTCAGCTATGGCCCAATTTCAGTTTGTAATCCACTTTTTTGACAAAAAAATAAAACAGCCATATTAACTTTTAAAACAATGAAAGGAACGGTGAAAGAGAGAGCTTCTTACAATGGCCAGATTTGGAGATTTTCGACTGTAGTTTATGTCGGCTGTAACTCGAGTTTAAGCTTCGTTGGTTGCAATGGCTGTAGCTTGAGAGAGAGAGAAAGGTTCAGCCTGATTTGGAGCTTGGAAGATAGAGAAATCCACCGAAAAAATGGCCGAAAATGGGTCTATGGCTCGAGGTGTAGGAGACGAAAAGCTGTGGCTGAGTGTAGCTCCGTTGGTTGCAATGTTGAGAGAGAGAGAGATTGAGGTTGAGAAAAAAGGGTCTGAAGAAAGCCCTGTTATTGAATTCCTACGCATTTAATCGTGAAAAGAAGAAAGAAAAAGCAAAAGGAAGAAACAAACAGCAAAAGAGCTCCGTTAGTTTTTCCGCTGGGTCTCACTCTTTTCCCACTTATGCGTACGCATAAGTGCATGTAGGAAACAAACTGTATATACATATATATATACACTCATACATATATATAGATCCGAAAATCAAAAAGACAAATATCTACTGGTTCACTCGGTTCATATTAATTGAGTTATAGTCTTCCATACTCGATGACGGACAAGTAAATAAAGCTTTACTCGATTCATGTTAACTGAATTGCAGGCTTCCATATTCGATAACAGACAAGCAAATAAGGCTGCAAAAAATCATTTAATAATAACACAAAAAGGGTGTTAGTGAGTGTTAATGACAAAAAAAATGAGTGCATTTATCAAAAAACCCTTCCCCCTTTAATAAGGCTTGCCATGGGTCGGGTCAGGTAAGGTCAAATTGGATTGGGCTGATTTAGTTTCGAAAACATTATTTTTAACAATATTTATTCAAATACAAAGGAAAATATGATTACTAGGTACCGAACCTTACACAAATAGAGGAATGTTTTGAATTAGCAAACCACAAACCACTTTCATCAACTAAAGAAGCTCTTCTTTTCAGACTATGTGCCCCACCTTTTCCAAATGCTCTTCAAACCACTTTTCTCCTTAGCCTCCGATCAGCTTAGAAAACTTTGCTTCCTCTTCCTTCTTTCTCCCATAAAGCTTCCCTTTTTATCATAGTAAAATAAAAGAAGATGATATATAAAAAGTGTCTTGAAAAGATTGAATACAACATACATGAAGAGAAGAAAAAAAAGAAAGGGGGATTCCTTGATATTAAGGTATTAAGGTAGTCGAAAAAGGCCACAAGTGAAAGCAATTCAAGCAATGCTTTAGTCATTCAGTTGATTCCTTGTTGCCGGTTCATGCTTGCTGCCATGCTGGCAAAAGCAGGGATTTTGGTCAATTTTACCTATTATTGGATTTGAACCAATGACTATCACTGTATAAAAGTGATACTCTAACCGTTGAGTCAAGTGGGTCAAGCTGAGTGAAGTCAAATAAAATAGACCCTTCTAAGAGAAAGCCAAAAAAGACTCGAGTGGATTAAATATATAAACTCTTTATTACAAGAAAAATAAAGATATAAATTTTAAAAAATAATTATAAAGGATATTTTTGGACTTGTTCTTATAATAAAGGACATCATTTTTTAACTATTAGTTTACAGGACAAACTTTTGATACAATGACCAACTTTTTGTTTGGAGGACATTCCACACTTTTATTTTTTGATTTAATGATTTTTTATGTGTTTTCCTATTATACCCCTTTATTTTGTTTCATTATTTTTGATGGTACGAGATGGTTAGTCATAGACATTTTACTAGCTCCTTGTTTCAGACATGTGAAAATTTTATAGCGAAACAAAATATCTTTTATAATTATTTTATATTATTTTTAATATCACTCTATAATATTTTGTAATTATAGTCCTGGACTATAAAAGAAAAAAAAAGTGAAAATTGAAAAGTAATAAAAGTGGGTCATTTCAATGAAAGAAGCAAATAGTAAAGCAAATCTTTGTACATTATAGTCCTCTAATTTGGTATTTCATTATAGACTAATAACCCTTACTCTCTCTTCATCCCTTTCCCATATATTTCCACTTCTTTCACTTTTTCTCTCTCTCTCTCTCTCCTCCATTAATTAATTAACACTTATCTTTCTCCATTTCTAAAGTATGAATCGGAATATGAAGGAATTGATCGACGGGATGAATGTTCCTCATCGCAGTGGATTGAGTCTCAACAAAACATGGAAGGATATGAAGGAGAACATGGATATCTTCTCTCGAAATTGCCAGAGTCTTTCTGTTATTTCTTTCAACAAATCTGACTGTACATTCCGTAAGCTTTATTATTATGTTGACATTCTTCATTTTTTTTAATTGTTAATTGTATATGCTATATGATGCAATATGAGTAATTATGAAAACGATGATTTTATCTTTACAGATATACCATAACAAGCAAACGATGAATTTATCTGTACCATCACTTAATATGTTTTCCTATTTTATATTATATCTGTTAAAAAAATAAAAAATAAATCTAACTTAACATATTTGCTAGAAAATTGAAATAAAAGTGTAACTTAATATGTTTGGTAAATTAAAAAGATATAAATTAATATATTTGACATAAAATTGAAAAGATGGAGCTTAACGTGTCTGCCAAAAAAATGAAAAGATGCAATTTAATATATCTGGCAAAACATTAAATAAAACAATGCAACTTAATACACCTACCAAAAAATTAATTAGAAAAAAAGTAATTTAATATGTCTGCTTGTTATTACAGGAGAATTATGTATTAGATATACTTATAGATTCAGTCTCATATTATGTTTGCTTAAGTTTAAGATACTTACATGCTTTAACTTTTTTTAAATAATTTTTCTGTTTATCTTCTTATTTGAAAGATATATATTTGAATTTGTTTGATTTTGTGTTTATCTTCTTGTAATATGTGTTTGAATTAGATTCCAATTTTTTTGAATTTATTTTCCTTATTTAAATTCCCAATTCAATTGAATTTTTATTTCCTTGTATTTATTTTTAAAAAAGGTAATGTTGGAATCTAACTTAATTAATTCAAATAATAAAAATAATTAATATATTATCCTTATTTTTAAAGTTGTCTTTCGAATAAATGTAATAAAAATGATGTCCTAGGCCGGAAAGAGAGAGTGGTATTTTTATCATAGGTTAATCCAGGCCCAAGCTTCCTGAAACTTCAGCCCAACTCACAATTTTATGGGTTTATATTTTAGTTCGAATCTTAACTTGTTCAGATTTGGGCGGCCATTTTCCCCATGATAACAATAAAACCATATTATCAACCGCTTCTCATAAAAAGCTTTTTAACATTTCCTCATCTCCACTTTTAGAAATAGGGGAGAAGAAAATCCATCTTAAATTCTTAAGTTCTTCAAAACTATCCTCCCCCCCCCCCCTCCAAAAAAAAGTATCTTCAAAACACACACTGAATTATACTTTTATTTCCATAATTATTTTTTTTCCTTTAATCAAAGAAACCAAAACCATCGGTCTCAGTATTCTAACGTTTTAAAAAAACAAAATTAGTTTCGTAATTGCGTACTTAAAATAAAACCTATAGTTATTGATAATTACCATTTTATTAACTCTTGAATTAGTATAATTTTTAAACAGATACAAATTTTTTATTTTTTAATTTCAACAATGAAAAGTAAATGTGCTTTTGAAGGTAAGAACTCAGAAGCATATTATAAAAATAAATTAAAACTAAAGTAATTGTCATAACCCCTCCACAACGGCCAATAATCTCTAGTTACTATCAAACGGCCATAAACAGTGAATTGGATTTTATTCTAATGCAGCTATCTTGGTATTGGTTGAAATGTCATCGTGTTGAATTTGTATTTAAGACCACCACAATAAAAGTGGATAACAACTGTCGCCAAAAATTAGACTAATAAAAGGTTCGATTACTATATTCATGTAAATCGAATTTAAAACATTATTGTTACAAAGATAAAGAGAATGCAACGGATTATAAAGCCATTGATTATCAGAATCCTTCACAAGTGTCAACAACTTGTATTATAACACTTAAGAAAAAGAAAATAAATAAATATAAAACACCATGTTTCTTTGTCCTCTGAATTTGTAAATAAAATTAACCATGAATAATAACGATGGAAATCAACTGCATTGGATTGGATTTCCTTGATAAATCTAGAAAGAGAGAAAGAATATATATGCTGTATTAATTGTGTACCTTTACAAGGATGAAGCTCCTATATATATATAACATAGAAAAAAAGAAAGCCTACAATTAAGGAGACAAAAGAGAAAGTTTACATGCTAAATTACAGGAAAAGAAATAAAGGAAACATAGAAGGGACTAATCTCATAAAGGAAAATAAAGAACATAGAAAGAGGAATAAGGGGAATAATCTTTTAACACCCTCCCGCAAGTTCAGGATGACTTGGAAAGCATGCGGAGCTTGGACTAGGGGTGTTTTCGGTTTCGGTCGGGGTAGAAATTAAGTACCCCAAACCCAAACCAAATATAAAAATTCAGTTTCGGTTTCTAAATCTTCGAAACCCAAACTCGAATCAAATTTTTCGGTTCGGTTTTATTCGATTTTGACATATATTTTTTTTTTCAATTTTTCTAAATCAATTTAACATAACAATGTAATACTAATAATAATGTAAGAATGGTTCATATTCAAATTGAAGTCATAATTTTTTAGAAACAAAGAGCAAACATATAGATACTATATTTTTTATTTAGTTACAATTTTATTTGTACATTTACAAGAATAAAACACATTAAATAAAATGATGAAATATCTTACCATCATGTATGTGATAAAAAAATCTTAGCTTTGTGTACTTAATTCAATAATAAGGGCACGCGTTAATGACTTTTTTTTAAGATTATCATAATATGTAATTATTAAGGAACATATTCTTATAAAAGCCATCTTTTTTCATATTATAATATAATTAACGTGTGCCCTTAGAGTGTATATTAACATTTTTTTTCTTATACATAATTCGGTTGGTTCGGTTTAGTTCAGTTTTGAACTAGCTTACTCCAAACCCGAACCAAACTTTTCGGTTTTGGTTCGATTTTCTCGTTTTCGGTTTCGGTTTTTTTTCGGTTCGGGGTTTTACGGATCGGTCCGGATCAGTTCGGTCCGTTCGGTCGGTTTTCGGATTGGCATTAACACCCCTAGTTTGGACACCTGAAATTTGAAGCGAGCAGTCACATGGGATTTGGTAAAGAGATCAGCCAGTTGAAGAACTGAAGAGATGTGTGGTAACTGAATGTGTCCTTGGGATAGATGATGACGAGTAAAGTGACAATCAACTTCAATATGCTTGGTGCGCTCATGAAAAACATCGCTATGGGCTATTTGAATAGCACTTCGATTATCACAAAAGAGGGGTGTGGGATCCGGAATAGAGATGCCCATATCTTGGAAGAGCCAGCGCAGCCAAACAATTTCCGCGGTAGTATGAGTGAGAGCATGATATTCAGCCTCAGCATTGGATCGAGCAACAACAGTTTGTTTCTTGCTTTTCCACGAAATAAGAGAGTTGCCCAAAAAAATGCAAATGCCAGTGGTGGATCGCCGATCAATAATATCACCTACCCAGTCAGAATCAGAGTACCCTTGTAGCGTAAGACTAGAGGCTGACGAGAAATGTAGGCCTTGGTATATGGTCCCTTTTATGTAGCATATGATATGAAGAACAGCAGCAAAGTGGACAGAGCGAGATGCAGACATGAACTGACTCACAATGTGGACAGCATAACTGATATCCGGCCTGGTGATGGTGAGATAGTTGAGACTACCCACAAGCTGTCGGTATAATCTAGGATTAGCCAGAGGAGTACCATCGGAAGGAGAAAACTTGACATTCATTTCAAGTGGAGTATCTACAACCTTGTTATCTGTCAGGCCAGCACAATCAACAATATCAGAAGCATATTTCACTTGAGAAAAGAAGTATTCGGTAGAGGAATGATCAACCTCAATGCCCAAGAAGTACCGAAGAGTACCCAGATCTTTCATTTCAAAACATGAACACATATATTTTTGCAGTCAAGATATACCAGCCAAATCATCTCCAGTAATAATCATATCATCAACATATCTCAGAAGAACAACAATGCTCAGTGATGATGAAGAGGTGAACATAGCCGAATCATGTGTACTCTGAGAGAATCCATGGTTAATGATAGCAGTAGAGAATTTTTCAAACCAGGCTCAATGTGCCTGTTTGAGACCATAGAGAGCACGCCGTAGTTTGTATACTTGCCCAGGGGAGTGAGGAAGGCCAGGGGAGGTTATATATAAACCACTTCAGAGAGATCACCATGAAGAAAAGCGTTCTTGACATCCATTTGATGAACCGTCCATTGTTTGATAGAGGCAACGAAAATCAGAGTGCGAACAGTAGTCATGCGAGCGACATGAGCACAAGTTTTCTCATAACCAATGCTATATTCTTGAGTAAAGCCCTTGGCAACTAGACGAGCTTTGTATCGATCAACAGAACCATCAGCCTTAGTTTTAATTTTGTAAACCCATTTACAACCAACAACAGAGTGACCGGCAGGTAAGGTGGTAAGATCCCACGTACTGGTCTGTTGGAGAGCAGTAAGTTCCTCAGTCATAGCCTGTTGCCAAAGAGGATCTAAAGAAGCAGTGCGATAGGAGGTGGGTTCATGGAGAGACAATATGGTAGAGAAAAAATAATGATAATTTGATAGCTTAGCTGGTGGGTGACGATCACAAGTCGGTCGTGGCACAGAACCGTCGATGGGACAGACAGAGTCAGGACAAGACGTAGAGTCATCAGCAGGTGGACATCCAGATACAAAATCAGTGGTAGGAGCGTGTAAGGATATAGGATTAGGAATGGAGAGAGGAGTGGGTGGAGGAGGAGAGGAATCAGTGGTAGATAAGTCAGGAAATGGATCAACTGGTAAGGAGGGCTCAGTGGAAGACATGAAATCCTTAGACAGGGTGTAGTATGGGGTATTTTCCCAAAAGGTGACATATCGAGAGATACGAAATCTTTTTGTGATAGGATCATAACAACGATAGCCCTTTTGTTGAACGCCATATCCTAAGAAGACGGACATAGCCGTTTTTTGTGTGAGTTTTGTGCGTTCTCGTTTTGAAAGAAGCACAAAACAGGTGGCTCCAAAAACACGAAGATAAGAATAATCAGGTCTGGTACCAAAGAGACGTTCAAAAGGAAAAATACTACCGGTAACCACGGAAGAAATGCGATTAATGAGGAAGGCAGATGTATGGATGGCTTCACCCCAGAAAACGAAAGGGACAAAGGACAAGACAAGTAAAGTTCGGGCTGTTTCGACAAGATGACGGTGTTTGCGTTTAGCAACCCCATTTTGTTGAGGGGTGTCGGGGCAAGAGAGTTGAGGAAGGGTCCCTTGAGATTTAAGAAAATCAAGAAAGGATTTAGACAGATATTCACCTCCAGAGTCTGATCGAAAAGTTTTAATGGTTTTTAAAAATTGAGTTTTAATCATAGTGGCAAATTTAATGTAAATTTTTAAAAAATCCGAACGGGAATGAAGTAAATAAGTCCAGGTATAACGGGAGTAATCATCAATGAACACAACATAATATAAGGCCTCACCCATAGAAGTAACCGGTGCTTTACCCCAGACATCAGAATGCACAAGATCAAAGGGAGAGTTGGAAACAGTAGTACTATTATTAAAAAGGAAGAGCTGGTTGTTTAGCCAGTTTACAAGCAACACAAGAGGGATCTTTGTCTAATGTAGCTGATCCTAACAACCCTTTAATAACCATAAAGTGAAGACGAGAAAAAAAAATGACATAATCTAGAATGCCAGTAAATAAATAAGGAGGGATTGGGGGGAAATATCACGAAGGAGGAACCACTTGGAGAAGGAATTTGTAATATGTATGTCACATATAGGCGTCCAACTCTATGGCATGTCCCAACTGATGTCCCCGTCGAATGGTCCTGCACAACAAAACCAGAAGAATCAAATGAAATGATTAGCCCAAGGTCACATAATTGGCCAACAGATAAAAGTTGCATATATAGTTGAAGGATAAGAAGAACATCAGGAACATACAAACTGTTTGTGGTATTGATGGAACCAATGTGGCTAGTAGAGATGGTGGACCCATTAGCTGTATGAATCGGGAGAGATGGGTGCATCGGACTAGAAGTGACAAAGTGGGTAGAGTCAAATGTCATGTGGTTTGAAGCGCCAGAATCAAGGAACCATGGAGAAGTGGGTGTGCCAGTAGAAGCAGAGAGGCTGATGCAACAGTATGACTGAGCCAGGAAGGGTTGGTGGGGTCCTTAAGAGTGGTGGGCAGACAGAAACCAAGTGGAGGCGTATAGCGGATACTGGATGGATCATATGATGTGAAGGCAGCAGCAGATGAGGAGGATTTTTGTAGGCCTCGCATGTAACGAGAAGTAGGAGAGGGGCAGTACTTAACCGTGTGACCAAATTCCTTGCAGTAGTTACATTGGACCTGTGATAAACCTCGGGGTGGCCTAGGGGAAGTTTGTTGGGAATATGTTGAAGTATGGGGAGGGCATGGAGTAGGGTGATTTGTGAGAGGTCGGTAAGAGTGTTGCTGAGGGCGAGGGGTTGTAATGAATACTGAAGACAGAGTTGAAGTGATACCTCGGCGGGTTTCTTCAGTAATTAATTCAGTTAAAGCCACTTTAACGGTAGGTAGAGGTTTACGGTGGAGCATGGCAGCTCGTAGTGGTTCAAATTCTTCTCTGAGAGCCATAGATCCCAGATAAGAGACATACTAGAATGGAAGTTAGAAACAGATTGTCCTGCTTGTTGTTGTAGGGCCCGTATATCCTGTTCAAGCTTGTACTTTTTGGCAAAATTAGTTTGAACATATCGGTTTGCCAAAAAATTCCAAGCTTTTTGTGCAGTATCACATTTCCCGAGCTATATGCTAATGGATGGTATAACGGTATTGGCAATCCAAGTCAGGATCTTATTGTTATTAATATCCCATTTTGTAAACTTGGAATCAGTTTCAGCAAGACATTTTTCTTTGCCATAAGCATAATTCCAAAGACCTTTACCTTTCAGAAAGTTTCGAAATAGCATTGACCAATGATTATAATTGTTTTCATCTAGTTTAATGGTGATAGAAATTTCAGAATCGGAAGACATGGTGAAATAAATAAAGTGAACGATTAACAGAGATGGAACCTGAAACCGATATTTTGGAGTTGGATTTGGCAAAAATGAAGGCCGCGGTTGAGTCTGGAATGCTGGAAAACCTTGGGAACAAATTTTTTTTAACGGTAACTTAACGGAGTATAACGGTGTTAGGGGTTAGCCGTTAAAGTTAACGGCGTTAGAGATCCGCCGTTAGAGTTAACGGCGTTAGAGGTCCGCCGTTTAAAGTGACGCCGTCTGAGGACCAGCGCGTGAGGCGCGTGCCGCGCGTGATATGGTGCGCGTGGTATCTGCGCGTGGGAAACGGTGCGTTCTGGATCTCACGCGCCTGGCGCGTGAGGGCGATTTTCGAGGTAATTTTTGCGGCGTCTGATTCGTCTCGTCGGGACAATGGCAACGGTGGTGAGCTTTGGTGTGTTGGAGGTGAGTTGGATAGGTTTCGAGATTAAAAGGAATAAATCTGGAGAGGGAGGAATAAATTTGGAGAGGATTAGGGTGTGGCTGGGGTTTGCTTAGTTTGGTTGGTTTTGGGGTATTGCGGTGGTCAGGAGGTTTAGCCGTGGTGGAAGGATGGAAGATTTGGGGTTTAAACCTTTGATACCATGATAAATCTAGAAAGAGAGAAAGAATATATATGCTGTATAAATTGTGTACCTTTACAAGGATGAAGCTCCTATACATATATAACATAGAAAAAGAGAAAGCCTACAATTAAGGAGACAAAAGAGAGAGTTTACATACTAAATTACAGGAAAATAAAGGAAACACAGAAAGGAGAATAATCTCATAAAAGAAAATAAAGAACATAGATGGGGAATAATCTTTTAACATTCCTAACAACTAAGGCATTCACCATAACAAATGCAAATATTATATTATATTTGATAAAATAAAATTATTTATGTTGTAATTCAATTAAATCTTAATCAATGTGCGAATTTTCATTAAAAATGACCATTTTCAAATTTCATTTCCGTACTAGGAGTATACATGTGATAAAAGTACCGAACGTTTATGTTTCACGTGAAAGATGTTAAGCATTTAATAAATGCATCGCGTTTGTCCAACTGCCATTCATGGGCATCGCTTTATATATATATATATATTTTTTTTTTTGCCACTGAACTAGTTTTAGTAAAGCTTGTCAATGAATTGAATTTATACTTAAATTTGATTTGATTCAATCCGTTCAGTTAGATATGAATTGAAAATTTTGATCCGTATGTCTAAATTCGATACTAACCTGTTAGGATTTTGATTAACAAATTGAGTATGGATATATGTTGATCCGATCCGTTTAAAATCTGATAGATCCAAGACACACATTTATGCTTAAATTTATCATTATTTATATTTATCACTTTATTGTTAATACACTTATAAACGATAACTATAACTTAAAAAGTATTAACTAAGTTTCTTTCTAAAAAAAAATAAAATTTTTAATTGCTATTAGGCTTAACTTTTATGTTAGTTTCATTATTTTTTATATATTTACAAGCTATATTATATTTAAAATTTTAAACAAAACGGATGTTATATGATCTGAATTTGATCCGAACAAATTTGAATATGGATTAATGTTTTGGTGATATGTTACATGATCTGATCCGGATTTGATCCAAAAACTTTCAAAAACATGAATTTAAATTCACCCTGATCCGATCCAAATCTAAATCCAAATCCAATTCATTGACAAGCCTACTTTTAGTGGTTATATATATACACCATAAATCAATGACCACTATAGTAAAATGTGAACACACAACCACCACAAAAGTGGACCTAGAACCATCTCAATGATGGACACATACAATAACAAATTCGATAACCTTGTTTATGTGAATCGAATACAAGATTTTATCAATATGAAGATGCGAATGATTTGTTGGGACATATGTGATTTATTGAGAGTTGAATCAAAGTTTGTTGACTTTTTAATTGAGTATTCTTATAATATATTTTTATCGACATACATATATTTCAAAAATATAATTAATATAATGCATACCGGTTAAAAAACAAAAAGAAGCATTTTTTTATAGATTTATTGTGATTTATGGTGTCGGTGGTCATGTTTAAGTTTCCTCCTATATACTTATATCTTTTTTTCATTTTTGAAATTAATCCCTTCTCTTTTATTTAATCTCAAATGTCAGCCAATTAAAAATATTAATACATAAGATTATTGACTATAACACGTCTGATTTGAAATACATTTTGTATTTAATTCTTAAAAGAAGAGAAAGGAAACAAAAGAAGAAGATTAGATAAATGGAAACAAATGGTTGGATTCAATTGAAACATTTATTTGGGTCACACTCTTCCTTTTTTCTTTTTTAAATAAAAATAAAAATTGGGTCACACCCAAAGTGGCCGTTTCGTAATCTTATCAAGAACCTCTGGAACTCTCTATTTTGGATCAAAATATTTAGAATTTTATTTTAATAAATAATTTTAAAACATAACAAAGAAAAAGACAATGGAAAAATCTATTTAAACTTGGCAAATAAATGTATGGTTCATATATTTTTGCAAAAAAGAAATAAAAGAAAAAAAGAAAAGAAAAAGAAGAATATATGGCCGGGGTGCACTAGACCTGATAATGGATTGGTTGGAATTATTTTGTTCTAGCGAGAAAAATCTAAAGACATGTCACATATTATATATTATATATTAAAATTGCATATTAGAGTTTAAAATATTTATCTCATTTACTAATTGTGTACCCTATTGTGTTTTTAGAGTTTAGAAGAGGGCTTTGCAAAATTTGGAGATGAAAGGTTTGTCTTTGGAAAGAAATAATATTTACGCTTTATCTATTTGTGAAAAGTTTCGAATTTACTATTTCTCTTTTTATAAAATAGACTTATAATTGAAATCTATGTCGATTAATCTCAACAAAACACATTTTCACATAATTATTTTACCGGGTGGAGTGGGCTCCATCTAAGTAAAATTGGCTACCGTCAGAGTTGTATTACATAAACTATATTAGGCAATCATTTAATACCTAATACTCAAATAAAAACTTCATTAGAGATCCAATGAATATAAGGTTATATATGGTCAATTGAAAAAAAAAAATTCAACGTTAAAGAGTTTTCCATATATATATAAGCCCCTATTTAGTTGGTGTTATAAATAATAAAAATTGGTTGTACTGTTTTTTGGTGTACAATTAACTTATATTAAAAAAGTGAAAAACAATGTAAAAATAAGATTATATTTCATTCGTTAAAACTAATTGTAATGAATTATTTTTAACATAAAGAGCTTTACACATGAGTAAAATATTTATGCCTATTTTGAGTGATATTAGGAAGGATGAAAATTAACTGCACTATTTTTAGTATAAAGTTTATTTGTATCAAAGTGAATAAAGGTGCAAAAATTAATTGGAGTCTTTTTCTTTAACCAAGTCAATTAAACACATTATTTTATGTTTTTCTCGTAAACAAAAGTTCGTGACAAACATTCAGGTAATTAAGGGTAACGATATTGGCATTCCCAAAAAATACTTGATAACACTTTTACTTTCATTCGGTTATTTGCAAGAGAAATGAAGTGTCTGTTACTAGATTCTTGAGGGTTGAGTGTAAACATATATATTCGGTGTTTAACAACTGAATAAAACATTATCAAATTTATACTGATCGAATGAAAAGTGAAAATATTTTCAAAAGATAATAAGGCTCCGTTTGATTGCAAGGTGGAAAAAGAAAATAAATTGAGTTAGATTTAGTTAAAAGATGGAAAATAAGTTAAGTGATAGGCGTGGTATCCTCTTAATTTTTAAGTTTTTCCATGAAGAAATTTTTTTACGTGGTGGTGAATAAAAATTTTCACAAAAATATAAAAAGATGGAAGATATCTACTAATAAAGTGAGCAACATCTCTCACTTTATTTTTCATCTTTTCACACAATTAACTAAATTTATTTTTTTTTATTATTTTTATAATCAAACAGAACCTAAGGGTGCCAATATTTGTACCGTAATCGAACACAATCGTAACTTAAGCCAGAAAAAAAAAGGTGGTGGTTAGGTAAAGAGCAAGAGGGCCACTGTGGATAAAAGGTAGTGGTATATCCACACAAGTGTCGTGAGGAACCTCCTATAAAAATTGAATAACCCCAGCTCTCCATTTATTATTTTGAGAGAGCCCTTTATAAATATTACTAGTATAACTTAACACCTCTCTTTCTCTCTCTCTCTCTCTCTCTCTCTCTCTCTCTCTCTCTCTTTGTGTCTGTCCATGGCCTCTGTTTTGCCTCTGTTTCTCCTCTCTTGGTTTGATCACTTTTCATTCCTATTTGTTCTTCTTCTAATTATTATTATTTCTTCTATCTTTTACTTGACTAGTATTTAACTTTGGGTTATTTGGATTTGAATTAACAGGGTTGGTAGATTCCGTGAGAAATGGAGGAGGAGGATCAACTCTATATTCAAACTTATGCTGATGTAATCTTAATTTTCCTTCCCTTCTGTGTATTTTTTTTCAAAGCATAATATATTGCGTTGGCCCACGGTTTAACACTTTAAATTTTCAGGCCACATAATGAAATAAAAATTTGTTAAACCTCCTGAAGAAAGGTTACGGCGACTCTTACATTTGATTAGTGAATTTAATAAAATATAAAAAGTTCACTATAATAATTTTATTACACCTACTAATTAAATATAAAAATTACTATGACGAGGGTTAATAAATTTTCACTCTCACATGCTGAGTTAATATAATATCAGAGCTGCAGTGGTGTTAAGGTGGTGTTGGGTTCAAGTTTTTCAGCTTATATTTATTCTTGTGTTGTGTATGCGCTAGTTGTATCTTGATTTACAAAATGTTAACGTGTGCCCATCCAAAAACTTTTAGTATGGTTCGTCCGTCCCAAATTCCTATAACTTCCATATTTTTACAGAATATACTTATTTTTATGTAATGGGCTTAACTTTTGGTTCAGACCACGACTTAATATAACTTATTCAGGTTAACGTGGGCCCCCCCTGTTTGATTGAAATTTTAAAAACACTTTTTATTTTATTTTTTGAAAAGTTTTTTGTTTGGTACTTGATTTTAAAATCTCATTTCACACTGCTCAAAATTAAATTTACTTTCTTTCTCTCCCAAAAAACTTTTAGAAAATTTAAAATATTATAACTTTAAATACAAAAATCAAAATAAAATAAAATATATATATTTAAAACTTACTCATTGAAATCTATAAAATAAGATTTATTATGACTATTTTATAAATTTTTTTCTTAAGTTTTACTTTCTCTCATGAGTTTTAGTTTTTGGTAACAAATACAAATAAAATTTAAAAAATCTTATTTTCAAAACTCGATTTCAAAATAAATTTTAAATCAAACGAACCCTTAGATTTAGATTTTTTTTTTTCGATTTCATTTGTTCTCTCTCCCTTCTCTCTCTCTCTTCACACACACAAATGTATGCATTGGGTGCACTTTGGTTTCATCAAGAAAACTTTATCATTACTTTCTCGGTTTCAAATTCATAGTTCGTGTCATTTTTATAAGATTATTTTAACTTTTAGTAGTTTCATGCAATCAATGGTTAAAAAGAGAGCCTGTTTAGCTAGGGAGAGATTAGATGCCTTGGTTTTAGAAATTTAATGGCGAGTTTAGTAATTCTCATATTAGAAAAGTGATTCTTAATTTCGGACAAAAGACGGAATACTATGTTTAGCAATAGTTGAACTTAGGAGGGATCGAAAGGGGGGCCTTGACCTATTTGGCACCTCCTCCTCCTCCTCCTCCTTCTTCTTCTCTTCTTCTTCTTCTTCTTCTTCTTCTTCTTCTTCTTCTTCTTCTTCTTCTTCTTCTTATGATTGTTATTATTATTATTCATAAATATATGAGCTAAATGGATCTCTCTTGAATAAATTTTAAAATTGATAATATAACTGTTTTTGGGTTATTGCGAACAAACACAAGCCAATATTTTTTTTGGCCCTCTAAACTGAAAAATAAATATTACTAGTGTTTTTTTGGCCCCTATAAGCTTAAAATACGGGATCCACCATTGTTTAGCAATATTTGCATCCTTATGGTAAAAAAAAATTACTATTCCCTCCTCCTCAAATTGATAGTCACATATTTTTTTAAGAAAAACTAATTTCAACTTAAAATGGTGAAAACTATAACTTATTTTGTATAGTATGATTTAGTACAATGTTTATTTCCAAAAAAAAAAAAAAAATCCCTTTGATATTGAAATATTTCAAAAGAAAAGTGAGAGTGCATGTGAGAATATCTGTCGAGTATTTTTACCAGAGGACCTCTTTTGATTTTAAGAGGTGGCTTTCTTGATCATTACAATTGTTGGGGGCCAAAAAAGCGTTCCACGATTATTGTGTGCAAAACCTGCCCTTCAATTTTGCATGAGTTGCAAGAAACCCCATATGCGTTGCTACAAAAGAGATGGTTGGAGTTTTTCAATTGCAACGCTAAAATAATAATAATATTTAATGGAGCAACACTATATTTACTTGTTTTATTTATTGCTCATTCTTATTAATTAGGCTCTCAATAAGAATAACCGATAAGTAAAACGGATAAAAATGATTTATTGAACCACATGTAAGTTTGGATGTATGTGTAGACGTGCAGTTAAGTTGGTTTTCTTGAAATTAAAAAAGAAAACGTCGTGGCTTTTTTGTTTGCTTTTTAAATTATTTTTCTTTTATGCATTTTAAACCTTTGAAAATGCTGACAATATGAGTTGTCGCTTATATTTTGATGAAATGCTTCACTCTACACTTTGCCGCTGTTTTCATTCTTCAAGAAATATTGCACTTCCTTTTTTCTTTTTGCTATGCTTTTTGATAAGATTTTGTCAACGTTTTGTTCATATGAAAGTCCTAGGATATTTGAACTCGTGGTTATATTGATCACAGGGTTGTAGGTTTACTCCTAGGCCGAAGAATCGAGGGAGAAAATGATGAAATTATTGGCAAGTTGATCGGACGTTTGATTGGATCTATGCGAAGATTTTTTTTCCGCATTATGTCCACGGGCGAAATCCCCAACCACATTGCCTTCATCATGGACGGAAACCGAAGGTATTCTAGGAAAATGAAACTTGAAGAAGGAGCCGGTCACAAGGCCGGGTTTTTAGCCCTAATGTCTGTATTAAAGTATTGTTATGAACTCGGTGTGAAGCACGTGACCGTTTATGCCTTTAGCATCGACAATTTTAGGAGACGGCCCCACGAGGTCCAATACGTGATGGACCTAATGCTCGAGAAGATTGAGGGGTTCCTCAAAGAGGAAAGTATAGTGAACCAATACGGAGTGAGGGTGAGGTTTATAGGGGATTTGAAGCTCTTGTACGAGCCAGTACGACTTGCAGCCGAGAAGGCTATGAAGATTACGGAACACAACACCAATTGTGTGCTCTTGGTTTGCGTGGCGTATACTTCGTCAGACGAGATCCCACACGCGGCCCTAGAAGCATGCAAGGAGAAGCTGGACGAGTATCAAGGACTGGATTCAAATGGTTATCACAATGGAGAGATAAAAGCGTCAGTACAAGAAAAGCCCGTTATAAAGGTAATGGATCTCGAAAAATATATGTATATGGGAGTGGCACCGGATCCAGATGTTTTGGTCCGGAGTTCGGGGGAGACGCGGTTGAGCAATTTCCTTCTTTGGCAAACTACTAGCTCCCTCTTGTTCTCGCCGAAAGCTTTGTGGCCGGAGATGGGAATGTGGGAGGTGGTGGGGGCGATTTTGAAATTTCAGAGGCATTATTCGTACCTAGAGAAGAAAAGGAAACAGTTCTGACCGTTGTTACTGTTTGCTATGATTCCGCACGTGATCTTCCGTTAACGTCCGAAATCATTGCAAATTGATAATTTTCACTTGTCAATAATAGGTTACCATCATGTTCGTAGCCTCTCAAAAACTTATGTTATTGTTGCGGTTCGTCTATTTTAATGTGTTTTCTTTTTTTCCTTATTTTTTGTAGCCTTTGTTAAGACTTGAGAAGATGTTTGTTTTGGTAAAATGCCTACGTGAGATATCATATTAAGATATACAGGGACATAGTCTTGTGAGGACAGGTGGGCAAGCGCACTCGCTTGATTTTGATTTTGATTTATTTATTATATATGAGGTATTTTTTCGAATATATATATATATATATAAATTTTATTTTTAGGAATTTGTACTTGAGGTACATAAGTATAAATGATAAAACTATATATATATAAAGGAGGTACCTATACGTAAAACTTAAACCGAAAAATAAATTCACGTGTAAAACATTGCCCCGCATTGCTAGCCTTTTCCAAGTCGACATTTGTATTTGTAACTGCAAGCCCACACAAGTCGCATGACTCATCGTGAAACTGTGATTTGCACCTTTATGGGCACGAGAGAGTTTCGTTTTTTTTAATACTTAACAAGTTCATAAGATATGATCCCTTACAAACTCATCAATTTTTTCTCAAAGTTCTTATATGAGATTTATCGATTTTCATTCCATTTTTTTTTAATGTCAATTAGTAGTTCACTTTGGGTGGTAATTTCCCATTCATCTCATAACTATTTTGAGCAAATAAATATATGATTTCGATATTCTCACGGAGGAAAACACGAATCATTAATAACCTTTCACAACCGAGTGTGAGGTCCCACTGAAAATTACCGTCAACATGGTTCGAAAATGGTACTTTTATCCAATTTTTCAACACTACCAATGTGAATCCTTTCTTATATCTACTTTTTAATATTAAGTGTAATTTTATTTCTTAATTATTTGCATAATATTAGTTGTGTTTCTTGATTAATTGTATTATATTATTAATGCTATTATATTGAGATAATGGGTTATAAAGTCTCGCTCTGTAATGTTTTATAACTCAAAGGACAGACTCATGTTTAATAAAGGAAAGTAGTACTAATTTCATAATTTGGTTTTACAATAAGAACACTTTTCATAATATTAATTTATTTTAAGAAAAATGATAAATGTTGATGGACAAAAATATACTGCTATATCATTTATTCTAATTATACAAAAGACATATTATTCTCTCTTACATACACATAGTTTAGAGAAAGAAAAGAGTAAATGACCCATTTGCACCCCCAACTATGTACAGTATTTCAATTTGCACCCCAAACTTTCATTTGTTCCACTTTGTACCCAAAACTTTAAAAATCGATTTTAAATGCACATTCCGTCAACATTTCCGTGATTTTTCTAATAGAAACTGTAAAAAGAGGGGTATAGAAAGGGTAAAAATGTAAAAAGAGACTTTTCCTTATTTCCTCACCCCCTTCCTTCCCCTATTTCCCAAACCCTAATCCTACCTAGATTCATCTGTACCCCAAAACTCGGAAAAAACCATACAAAATCCCTTTCTATTTCTCTTAAATCTATTCATCAAATTGCCCCTTCAATATCATCAATTAACAGAAACCCTAATTTATCTCCCCTGCACGCCCCAAATGTTGTAGAGAAGCTTTCGTGCTTGGTTTTCGAATTTAGGTCATTACCCGTGCCAATTGATCGTGTTAAGCGGCTTTTACAATACACGGATATTCTTCCTCCATTTGAAGAGTTGGGTCCGGTGATATCGAATCGGGTCATGGGGTGTACGACCCAGGTGTGGTTGGAGGTGAAAATGGATGAGGAAGGGAAGATGAGGTTTAGGGTTGATAGTGATTCGGAGATTACCAAGGGGTTTTGTTCGTGTTTGATTTGGTTATTAGATGGGGCGGCACGTGGGGAGGTTTTAGAGGTAAAAAAGAAGGATTTGGTGGAGATTAATGTGGGATTATCAGCTAATTCTAGGGTTAATACGTGGCATAATGTTTTAATTAGTATGCAGAAGAAGACTAAAGATTTGGTTGAGGATAGATATTTGTAGAGTTTCCCTTGTTTGGTTGCTAGTTGTGATGATAGAAATGGCAGGGGAACTTACACCCAAGCTCAGGTTTGAAGGATGTTGTTGTAATTATTTCTAATTTGAAATTAGAATGATAGGTTCGTTTAGATTATACTCACATTCTTGTACAAAAATTTATATTTTTACCCTTCTTATTCCCATCTTTTTAAAGTTTATGTTAGAAAAATCACAGAATGTTGATGGAATGTGCATTTAAAATCGATTTTTAAAGTTTAGGGTGCAAAGTGGAACAAATGGAAGTTTGGGGTGCAAATTGAAATACTGTACATAGTTGGGGGTGCAAATGGGTCATTTACTCGAAAGAAAACAAAGAACAGGGGAAAAAAGAAATTGTCTCACCAATAATCTCACATTTTCCACCACCACCACCTGACTCTCCGATCGTATCGCCGAGAAGAGTGAGCTCATTCTTTTTCTTCTTCTTTTTTTCTGGATGTGCAATCGTAAAACATATATAACTTTTGATCAAACCGTTGGATTTGGTTGGTTTTTGAATATGTTATTCGGAAGACAAAGTTACTATAATTGCGCAAAAAATTAAGACAATAAGAGGTCATTTTGCTATCAAAATCGACCAATTTCGATAGCCCATTGGATTTGAAAAAAAAATGATCATAACTCTTTTTTTTTTGTTTTTACGAACCCTACGTCGATCCATATATATATACATATAAATAAATTGAGTGGATGTTGATCTCATCAATTTTGTTATTCTCTATTTTGTAATTGTGCTAAAATCATTTTAGCACATTCTGGTTTGTTGTCCAAATGGTGCTATCTTCTGGTTGTTGTTCAGAACGTACTGAATGCATTTAGCACCTTCTGATTGTTGTTCAGGTGGTCCTAAATGCATTCCATGTGTTGCTAAATGCATTTAGCACCTTCTGGTTGCTGTCCAGGGAGTGCTAAATGCATTTAACACTTTCTGATTGCTGTGCTAAATACATTTAGCACCTTCTGGTTGCTGTTCAGAGGGTGCTAAATGCATTTAGCACCTTCTGGTTGTGATGCTAAAACTTGTCCCTTTGCCCTACTCCTTCCGCGAAACATCCATCTTATTCAAAACTGAACTGCTTGTATAAAAAAGATAATAATAATAAAAAAAAGTGTACCATTATTACAGCAAATAACAATTCTAATCTTACAAATTTTCAACTTTGCAGCACTAGACTGGGGTGATCTAAATTATTAACTACGTCAGTGTCTAATTATAATTTGTATTATATATATCAAAAATTGTCGCATGCGTGCACCGTATGTAGGCACGTGTTGTTGAAACAAAAATGGAATTTAATCAAACAAATTACTTTGATAAAAGAGTTTCATGCTCATAATTTATTTGAATAAAGCATCCCTTAAGTTCACACGGTGCTCTTAATTTTTATTTTTTTAATATAAGTGATAAAATTAATCTCCTAACATAAATCATGCATTAATCGATTATGCGATAAATTAACTAATAACTGGACATCAACTCAATCAATATCACCACAACTCTTCCTCCCTTGTAAACTTCCCCCAAATTCATAAGAGTTATTAGGTTAATTGAATTTTCAAAAATTTTATTTATTAATGCCGTTGGCATGAATAGCTCCTATAATGTAAAGAGAGTGCTACTTCAAAAGAAGCGAGAGTCCTTGACTTGTATCAAGTTTTTAATCTCTTGATTTTATAAGGAAGGGGTATTATTGTCTTTTTTGTATAGTTTTTGTTGACCTAAATGTCTTAATCTTATTTTGATAATAACAATAATTTAATCATGTGTAATTTAACATGTTCTTGATTTAAGATTATAGCTTTCTTATTTGGAAAATCAAGAATAGCATGATTGCTCAAAGAAAGTTTGACAAAGATCATTCAATCAATATTCGATCAAGTCAACGAAGCAATGGACTAGCAAGAAGATCATTCTTATCACACACATGCTAGGAATGCATTTCATGAAGTACAAAAGATCAATGATCATATGCCAAAGCTTCAAGGAAAAAGCTTCAAGTGAAGAATCAATTTGAATAAACAAAACGAAGCATTCGATGACTCGCCTATTTGGTAATTGAGTGTTTGCTTAGGATTAATGTAAAGTTTCTTAATTGATTGATTATATAGCTTAAACATGTACTTGCATCATTCTTAGATTGATCAAAACCTAGTTTGAATCAAAATCATTTCAAAACATCATTATTATAAAAACAGGTTTTGAAATAAATTCTCAATAAATTCATATGAATGAATTTTGATACAAAAACTATATTGAAAGTCTTAGAAACCTATTTTTGACATTTCCCAAGCATTAGAATCAATTTTGGAGTCAAAATACAAAAGTTAAAAAATTGCACTAAACCTCCACACTCCAGAGCAATGTAGTCGACTACATGAAATAGCTGGGAGTCGACTACATGAGGACCAGGGGAGTCGACTCACTTGAGAAAATATAGCCGTTGGAGATTTCTAGGCAAGCCTAGTTTAGGCCTCTAACCACTCCTAACTACCCCCAAACGGCCATATTGCTTCTTGGACTATTTATATGACTTCTAAGACTCATTTTGCATACCTTGAATCATTCATATACTCTATTCTTCATCTATCTTCATCATTCAAAGATTCAAGAATTATTTTGATCAATTATTATCATTTGAGCTATATCATCTTGATCAAATAGGATAACTCTAATGTGAGCTTCAAATTGTATTCTTTACACACTTGAGAGAGTTATTGTAAATTGGTGTGAATAACCAAACAATTTGTATTCAATTGTGAGAGGTAAATCTCATAGGAAAAACAATAATGTAAATTATTGTTTAGTGATTATGAGAGGTAAATCTCACATAGTTAGCAAGAGGGAATCTTGTGAGAAGTATTGTGGTAAAGCAATACTTATAGAGTGTGTGAAAAGAATACACTTGTAGAGGTTTGTTTTTCACCCGAAAGAAAAACGGTTTTATTGAAATTTCTCGGGGCACTAACCGAGCGCGGATTATGGTTTAGTAAACCAAAACCGCGAGGACAAAAAGTCTTGGACTTCAAATCGGTTCAATCTTTCTAACTCAATCTCTTTATTTACTTACTATTGCTTGTCTTGAGATTGTTTGATTATTTGCTCTTGGGATTGTTTGTTTATTTGTTCAATTGATTACATTCCTTGATAAATTTATTTAGTAAATTTGTTTTACTTAAACGATTTTTGAAAAAGTTTTTAATTCCGCATTAAATTTTTTAAACCCTATTCACCCCCCCTCTAGGGTTGAAATCCGACCAACAGTTTTCTTAATTTACATGGCTAATTTTTAAGTATCTTTTGCAATTATGTTATTATTAGAATGAGCCCTTATGTCTAATTGCCCCTATTATATTTGGTATTATTATAATTTATCATAACTGTTCACATTCACTATTTGAGTTATACGAAGTATTATTATTAATGCTATTATGTTAGCGTTGTATCATTATAATTTATCATAATTGTTCACATTCACTATTTGAGTTGTACGAAGTATTATTATTAATGCTATTATGTTGGCGTTGTATCATTATAATTTATCATAATTGTTCACATTCACTATTTGAGTTGTACGAAGTATTATTATTAATGCTATTATATTTACATTCAAACTTTATAATTTTAAATATATTTTTGTGTGCTTTAAATTTTTTCTAGTAAGATTTCCTAGCTCTGTCCACTCAGCGCGCACACACACACATATATATATATATATAATTTATAACCTGTACTATTGTTAACGAGAAAGACATGAATTGAGTGGACTTCTTTTATAATAATAATAATAATAATAATAATAATAATAATAATAATCGGATACTTATTTGTAGTTAAATGAAGACATATATAATTTACCTTTTGTGAATAAATAAATAATAATAATAATTAACTAATGAAGATAATAGTGACTTTCGTAAGAGAAAGAATGCACACAAATTTAATAGCTTATTTTGAGTTAAAACAAAAAATTAATAGGAAGTACCCCATTTTTCCAAATAAAAAAACAAAAATGTCACGGAGTAAGAGTTGGTTATTTATTTATTTTTTTGCAAGATTCTAAAAGGTATTAGGCGGAGTGGTAGACCTAGGATGGTGACCTAGTGCCCAGTGCCTAGGTAGTTAGATGTTAGGCGGTTTTTTTAATTATATTTTTAATTTTTAAATATATCTAAAATTATATATAAAAAATAAAATACTAAAAAATTATCAAATCAAATATAGTACTCAAATAAATATAAAAAAAATTTCAAATGTTCAATTAATAAATAAAACATGGTCATTAAATTCACTGTTAAAAGTAAAATTAAATACATTGTTACATATATATAAAATTATAAATTTATTTTAAGTAACAATAACAACAACAACAACAATATATAAATATACAATAAAAATAATAATAAAATAGCAAAAAAGAAAAGATAACAATAAAATAAAAAAAAACTTCAAAAACTTGGTAATAAGACCGTCAATAATTTATTTATTTGTTTGTTTGTTTGTTTCTGCCACCAGCTGAGACATCCTCATAATTACATTGAGACTAATTTCTTTTCGAAAATTTTCTTGTAGCTCGCTACAATTACAAATGAAGATGTTCTTATAATAAACAAAGGCCCCTTTCCTGTAATTTTAATTTATGCTTCGTCTTGTCCACCAAAAAAATAAAATTAAAAGGAACAAATATTAGACATAGGAGTTGATCTGATAGTTTGTTTATCACTGAATTTTTATAAAAATTAATTTATTTAATGAAATATTCTATATTTGATTTCTCACTAATACCATCTATAAATTTAATTTCACAAGTATAAATTAAAAGTGCTGCTATTGACACACACTAAATTATTTTGTAACACTCTCTTAAAAAAATGTTGATTATTCTATTGACATACACCACTTTTTTTATTTTTAATTAATAATTAAAATATTAAACATTCCCTTAAACTACTTTTTCTTCTTCTTCATCACCACCACCATTGCTGCCTCTTCTCCTTCTTCTTCTTCTTCACCACCACCACCATTGCCGCTACCACCTCCACCATTGTTGCTACTACCACCATCCAAATCATCATTCATCTCCAAAAGAAGTAGAATACTTGTATTTTTGTTATTCATTTACATTTCATTTCATTTATAAATTATTGGATACAAACAAACGTAAAAAAAAAATTAAAAACCAGAAACAAAACACAAAGAATATTTACTCAGTTCTTAGGAATCGAGTGTTGTTCATCATACTCGACCGAAAGGAAACGAGTAAAGCACAAATCACTCGGTCTTACGGAACTGAGTTAGACTTTGGGTCATTTTTTCAATTCCACTCAATTCTTTAAGACCGAGTGATTTATGCTTTACTCAATTCTTTTCGACCAAACATGATATAATTAATCCTAAAATTAAATGTGAATTGTTGAGATGTTAAAAGTGTTTGAAAGAATAAAAGTATATATATGAAATGTTAGGATATATAAAATATTAAAAATTAAATAGTGTGTATCAATAATAATTCCCTAAATTAATATTCCATTCACTGTAATAATGTGACACTACTGGGAGGAAAAAAAAAAAAAAGACGAAGACGAGGAAATATCTAACAAGACCGTAATAAATCCGGACATTGACTATTGAGGCTCTCATTCCAAAAACTTTCAATTGATGGGCCATTGTCTTTACAGTTAGCTGGATTCCAATATAACCTTTTTCTTATTTAGCATTTTTAAGCCACTTCAATTTTGTGCGCCAATTTTGGATTAGGGTTACAATGGGACGTGATTTGTTGTTCATAATAAATTTGTGCTTGTGTTTTTCATTTTCAATTTGTCGTCCTGTAATTATAATTGCATCTAAGAAGTCAATTCATTTATGATTCTAATTCATTAAAGTTTCACTTAAACCTACTAATTTTCTATCAATCTATTTTGGATTAAGGTTTATTTGGTCACGTCTAATTTATAATTAGCCCTTTGTAAATTGATAAATTATAATAATTTTTTGAACAAAAAATTGTATGGTGTGATTTTTTCATACGAACTGTATGATACTTATAAGTTATATAATTTTAATTATATTTTTATATTTTCTTATTTAATAAATTAATTATTAACTTAAGCTTGTAATTTTATATGCTAGACTATTTTTGTAACAAAATACTAAAATTAGATAATTTCAAATGGTTTGATTCGTAAATTGAAAGATAAGCTCTTAATGAATCGTAGTTGCTTGTACATCCTAATTTGAAGAAATATAATATTAATTTAATAAATTAAGAGGCTTTTAAGATCCAGACCTTAGATAACAGTCTTATAGAATGTGATCCTTAACCCCCTCCTCCTCCTCCTTCTCCTTCTTTTTTAAAAAAAGGTATCTATCTCTCACATAATAAAGGCTGTTTAGTATGCGTTTTTTTTTTCTCTCAATTTTTAAAAATTCAACTCAAAATTAATTCTACTTTTACACTTTTTAAAATTTATTTCACTTTACTTTCTTTCTCTAAAAAAAACTTTTAAAACAACATAACTTTAAATTCAAAAATAAAAATTAAAAAATATATATATATTTAAGACATATTCGTAGAGATTTATAAAATAAGATCCATTGCGATTATTTTTTGAAATTTTTTTATGAGAATTTTTAATTGGTTGAAAAAAACTCAAACAAAAATCAAATTCACTTTTCAACATACTTCCAAATTCTACCAAATACCATATTTTAAAAACTTAACTTAAAAACTCAACTCAAAACATCCACCAAATATCACCTAAGTGTCCAATTATCTACATCTAGCGACGAGTCAATTACATAGCACATATCACATAACCGATCTTTGGTAAAATTCAAAAAAATTATTCAACCTAGAACATTGAATTAAAGGGTAAAAAAATCGTGGCTCGTATCAAAGAAACATTTGAATTTATAGACCCAATCCTAATTTTTTTTTTCATTAGAGTTAATTAGAGAATAATTTTAGCATACATATGGTATAAATTAGGCAATGCTATAACTTTACGTGATATTCAATTAATATATTAAAAAAAATATTAACGTCACTTAATGTAATTAGTAAAGAATAGTTTTATCGCTATCCGTCTAAAATAATTATCCATTTATCAAAATTTAATAATTTTTTAAGAAATTATATTATATTTTTTTATATAAATTATTCTAATAATAAATATATATATATATATATATATATGTATATGGACAATAGTATCGCTAGCAATAGAAGTTCAATACTTCTTTTTTTTGGCTCTCCACATAAATTCCGAACTAATTTTCGTGCATCTCGGCTAATTTTCGTTTGCGGTAGATGATTATCGTTGATTTCAAAGTTGTTTCAATAACAGCTTTATATCACTGGACACTTAAAAAAAAAAAAAAAAAAAAAGAAAGAAGGCTAGGATGAAGTTGAATACTTCTATGTATAGTCCAATAGTTTTGGAGGTAATGGGTCCCACGTGTAGTTTATATGCGCCATTCATTGGAGTGAGACGGTGAAAGATAATATCACTCCACGACGCAAAAACTTTTGAATAAAATAGAAATTTCTCATGCTGTCGTTGTTTGATTACCACCTACAGCTTTATATATAAATATACGGTACGTAATTGCCAAATTAATTTCGGAGCTACTATTATTGACGTACTATTTTTCTTTCTTTTTTTATTATTATTTTGCTCTATTTATGTGATCCCATAATATTAAATATGTATACATTTATTCAATATTTAAAAATTGAGTTATTATTGTATATAAAAACTTAAATTAACATACCAAATAAATGTGCATATATTAAATATTTAAAAATTAAGTTAATGTTAAAATATTAAAAAATATTTTAACATGTGTCAATAATATTTTCTTAAATTTATCAACTCGTTTATCACGTTTGTTCATGCTTTGAATGATTATACCAGTTTGTACTACTACCATTTGCAGTGAGTTAGACACATTTAAAGTTAGCAATAATGCTCGACATGGGAATCAGAACAATAAAAGATATGGAAACCCAATTCCAAGAGATTGTGGTTGTAGTTTTAAAATTTATTTAGGTAAATGAAGTATTTTTTATTTTATTAAGGGAAATAGGGTATAATAGAAAAATACTATTGATAGTGGTAATTTTAGACATAAAAATGTTAGTGGTTCCGAAGATTTGACAAAAAATAAAAAATTTGGCAAACTTAAAAATGCTAGTGGCACTAGCGATTTTAAGGTCAGCCAATTTTTTTTAATTTTTGTTTTTTCCTATATATTTTATTTTCTTCTTTGTCATATAATTTATGCTGAGTATTTTTTTGTCATGTAAATTTGTTTTTTTTTTTCATATCTTTTCTTTTCTTCTTTGTCATATAATTTAATTTATTTGTTTGATTTATTTTTTAATTATTATTTGTATTTTAAATTTGTTTATATTTTAATAGTCTCATATGTTATGAATTTTTTTAATACTACTTTATGCGTGTATAGAAAATATTAAAAAAATGTGTAAATATTGATATGTGTAAGAGTTTTGTCTTTGATTTAAAATTTGAAATTTTCATTTAAAGTTATGGCATTTAAATTAAAAATAAAATTTAATGTGTGAGAGTTTTATCTTTGATTTAAAATCTTGATACGTATATAAAAGTTATTCAATCGTGTACAACCAATGCCTTTTACAATTTGTGTATTTTTAGCCATTAGATTATTATACTTATTGAAAGAAAATATTGGTCAAAGATGGTATTTTATAATATATATTGATTTGCATTAAATTGTTCAGTACACATTACCAAATATCTTTTAATAATTAAAATTAAACAGAACTAAAGAAAAGTACATGAAAAAATAAAACACTTAGATAAACTCATTTCACATAATAGAAATTTAAAACGAACATATACTTATCCGTCATACATTAGACGAAAAAGTTTTTACATCCGTTTGCTGAACATAAAAAAGAGGAAAACAAATCACTTAAAAGTATTAAGAGATTGGACCAATTACTGGATTAAGAGGACATGATATGATTGCTCACTGTAAAAAGCATCGACAACTAATTTACTTATGTTAAACTATTCATGTGACTATTCAAATTATGAAAGGTTCTTTCTTCAGTGTCTGGTTACCTCGAAATACTATAGAAACCCATGCTTCTCAATGCGTGATTTTACAACATATTTGACAACGTTGTAGAAAGTCATGCTTCTTATGCTTATCAATGTGACAACTACTATTTTAATTGATACTTTTACATAATTGTCAGCATTTAAGCTTTAACAGTCTTTATCACTGAAAATTTTACCTATTTTACAAGACATACATCAATGTGTGATTTTACAACACATGTTAAAAAAACAATAATTTCACTTATATATAAGAATAATATTCATATTATTCTCATCTCACTCCAATATCACTTAAAAAATTCAACTACCATTTTATTCCTATCTTACTATAAACAAAACATGGCTAACTTCTCCAGAATTCTAGATTTGGTTCCCTTCCTTCTAGTTGAAATTTAAAGGAAAATACGAGATCGATTCTTGCGAAATCAAGCTCTTAGAATCATATTAATGTGTCAAGAGTTTTTACGGACTCCATCAACTCTTTTGAGGCCAAGAAATTTTATATGTCATTGGCCTAATCTCAAATTTTTCTATCTTTCACCACTTGCGTTTATGCATTTGGACTCATAGACATCTTTATTTTATGTGTATCTGTTGTACTTGCTAAATACTTATCACATGCCTATTGTATTCTCATAACATTTATACATTACATTAGATAAATGGGTATGCTATGACTACACTCTATTTGATAAGTTTTAGTTTGAGGTGTTTGGTGAAGACTAAATGATGGTTGGATCCGAACAAAGCTCACTGCATCTATTGACTGAGCCAATTAATAGATATGCTCTTTTGATAGCAAAGTTTAACTCGAATAAGCCTCCAATGGATAATGGTGGTCATCAACCAACTCAGTTCAAATAGATAACTAATGCAAATGGATATTTGCACGGACAAGACCTAGATGATTTGCTGAACAATGTATGCCAAACTGCCATATGGAGAGCAAAGTCGTTGAAAATAGGTGTTGAATACAATAGTGAAAAAATGGCAACTAGTCTAGATGCATAGTTGCAAATAAAAACTTATTGAAATCATTAGTTTTATTATGTTTTTCTTAAATTGTATTGTGTCTTCATCTTTTTTATGTTCAATAAATGGATGTTGTGGACACCGCATTTTACAACCCTTGGAACAAGAGTCTGAGTACATTTCGACAAGGTATAAGCAGACTCAAACGGCATCGAAAGTTGAATACGAGTCACGGACAGTTCCGAAAGGGAGGCATACTTGGCCAAAGAAATCACACTCAAGCTAGAAGATCAATGATCCAAGATAAGATGATTAGGAGAGAAAAGACTGGTCGGTCATTAACTAATGCCAATCGGTCTTCACCCCTCCCGATCGGTTCTCACCCTTTTTAATTGGTCTTCACCCTTAACTAATCGGTCTTTTGCTCCAATGGATCGGTCTTAGAACCACACGGATCGGTCTTAGGCTCATCCTGATCGGTCTTCCATGTGAGACGGCAATTCCGCACTATATGATCCAGAACACAGCGTAGAAAAGAGGGACAGACCTCCAAATGGAAGAAGAGCTCGGAGAGAGCCAAAAGAGATAACGAAAAAGAAATAAAATGGGAAAAAGTTGAACAATAGATAGATAGATATAAATTAGATCAAAAGATAAGAACTGATTGTATCCGAAATTCTTAGACTAGTTTGTAATATCTTTTTAATATCAATCGAAACAAAAAAGCTTTGTCTTCGAAAATATGGTATTATATTAATATCTCTAAATCGGTTTTTAATTTATTGACTGCCTCTCATGTATATAATATGTTTGCTATGTAAATATGTGTATGTTTGTACATATATATATAAAATAATCAGAAATCGGACATGGTTGATTGCATGACACTTAAATACATTTTTAAAGCTTGAATACATTGTTGTACCTTAATTTGGTTTTAAATCATCTTCGCAAACCTTCTGGATTTGTAAAAACAAAATTTAATGCACTGTGTGGGATGATCGATTGGTCTTAGGGTATGATCGATCGGTCTTTAGTGATGACCGATCAATTTTTGCTTATTTTCCACTATTCTCCTTCGTAATTTGTGCCATTATTTTCGCATGTTAATAAAACAATTATATACACACACTTTAGGCCTTAAAACAGTAGGAAAATATAAAAAAATGATAAAACAAGCATGTTCATTTAAAAGCTAAAAGGGCAACGTGGGTGCCTAACACCTTCCCGCGTCGTAACATAGTTCCCGAACACAATTTGGTTATGCAAACCGCGTTGTACCCTAAAGAGGTACAAAAGCACACTTTTGTCTGTTTTCTCAAAAAACATACTGGCGACTCTAAAACCATTCACAAAATCGAGCCACGGGCCTAACGGCGTCGGAGAGTTCTAATCGGGATTTTCACAAATGTAAAAACCTTTTCATCTAATGCATGACGTATAAGTTTATGTTCGTTTTAAATCTCTATTATGTGTAATGAGTTTATCTAAGTGTTTTATTTCTTTATGTACTTTTTTTTAGTTCTGTTTAATTTTAATTATTAAAAGATATTTGGTAATGTGTACTGAATAATTTAATGCAAATCAATATATATTGTAAATATCATCTTTGACAAATATTTTCTTTCAATAAATATAATAATCTAATGGCTAAAAATACACATATTGTAATAGGCATTGGTTGTACACCATTGAATAACTTTTATATACATATCAAGATTTTAAATCAAAGATAAAACTTTTACACATTAAATTTTATTTTTAATTTAAATGCCATAACTTTAAATTCAAATTTCAAATTTCAAATTTCAAATTTCAAATTTCAAATCAAAGATAAAACTCTTACACATATCAATATTTACACATTTTTTTAATATTTGCTATACACGCATACAGTAGTATTAAAAAATTTTTATAACATATGAGAACTATTAAAATATAAACAAATTTAAAATACAAATAATAATTAAAAAATAAATTAGAAAAATAAATTAAATTATATGATAAAGAAGAAAAAAAAAAGATATGAAAAAAAAATACTCAGCATAAATTATGTGACAAAAAACGCTAGTGCAAAAAAAAATGGCTGACCTTAAAAACGCTGGTGAAATTGGCGATTTTACATGTAAAATCACTAGTGCCAGTGGCGATTTTACATGTAAAATCGCTAGTGCCATTGGCATTTTTAAGTTGGCCAATTTTATTTTATTTTTGATTTGTCGGAGCCACTGACGTTTTTATGTCTAAAATTGCCACTAGTGTTTTTATATTATACCCTATTTCCCTCAATAAGATGAAAAGTACCCCATTTACCTACATAAATTTTAAAACTACCCTACTTGAACTAAAATCTCCAATTCCAAACGATGGCTTGAATCTTGGCCAACTAGTGTAGAATAAATACTTCAATTTTTGAGATATATATATATATATATATATATTTATTTATTTTAAACATTTAATAAATTATATTTTATTTTATTGGTCTCACATAGGGTGGAAAAGAGCCTTTGTTATTTGTAATAATAATAATAATAATAATAATAATAATAATAATAATAATAATAATAAAGACTTAGCCCTATTTTTTAAAAATAAAAATTTATAGTTGCTTTTAAGGACAAAATACCATTCTTAATAAGAAAATGAAAATGAAAGATAAACATAGTAACAAGTATGTCGGGTTGATTGAGTTCAGGTGAAAAACTACTAATTACGTGTATGACCAGTTAATATAATAAGTGAAAAAAATCATACATAATACAATTCGTTACTTTATCGGGTAATACGACACAACTCGTTTCATTCGTTAAGCTAAAAGTTAGTCTGGGTAAACTTAATAATCCATTCGGATTAACTCGAAAACAAGCTAATGGGTCTTAACGGGTCTAACGTGTTGGACTAGTAAACTCGAAAATGATTCATTATTAACCGTATATTATCGTGTCCATTTGATAGTGACTCAAATTCGATAAGGTTAACCATATTAAAATTTGGATCGGACTAGACCGAATTCAAATATTCCGGTCCAAATCGATCCATTTTCTGGTCCGGTCCATTCGGTTTGGCAGTCTAATTAGGTTTCTGAACACCCCTAATTACGCCACTACTTATTTTGATGCAACTTGTTACAAACTCACGAGTAAACTTGTCATTAAAAACTAGAACGCAAGAGAATGGTGCTGTGTGCCAATAGACTTTTTATACTACTCTTAAATGTTCTCATTTTCTCATATGGGACCAACGTTCATAACATATTATCAATAGAATATATATTTAGATCCAATATAACATTTTCTTTTTATATTATTTGAATTAACAAAACAAAATTCGAGATATTTCTCAAAGCCTTTAAAATAATTTATGTTTCTTGAACCTGATACAATAAAATTAGGCTATCCTTATTGTTAAAATAATTGTCTCTTTCTCAAAGTATAATATTATTTTGAGAAATTATATTATATACTTATAAAGTTGTATATTACTCAAACAGTAATTATAATAACTTTAGTAATAATATTTGATAAGTTGCATAATTGTTATTTATCTTGTGATATATTCCCATATTTTATTGGTTTTAAATGTTTAATTTATGGATATTAATTGCATATCATGTTTGTGTAGGAAAAATGATGGATATAGACATAAATGAGCTAAAAACCCAAGTTAAAGATGAAGGAAGCTAAAGTTGGAAAATGTGAAGAAATCAGAAGAAGTATTTGCATAAAGCGTAGGCACGTCAAAGCTGATAATTGTGTCTAAAAAGACAGAAGCGTTGTTTTGTTAAGGCTTGGGCACGCTCTAATTCCGAAATTCAACCATATTTTCTAGCGTGTTCTCACAGCTAGCAACAGAACTTAATTAGTTTTTATAATTATTTTGGTAGCTTATTTATTTTCTTAGTAGGTTTCTTATTTTAATTAGGAGACAATATTTAGTTTGCTTTGTTTTAGGACTCCTATTTTTAGGAGGAATTAGATTTTTACTGTGCTTCTTGTTTTAGGTCTATAAATATTATGTAAGAGTTAGGAGAAAAGATCAACAATAAAACACATTATTTTCCTTCTCCTTTCTCCGAATTAGAAGATTTTCTTTGATCCATGGATTGTTAAGCTATTATTCTAGTTCAAGGTTATTCAAAGTTTTGATTCTTCAAGAATTGTGAGATCTAATTAATTTCTATTACTCTTTTGTTCTTAGCTATTTATATATCTTCTATGTTTGATTATATTATTGTTGATTAATTAATACAAAGTGTACGTTGTTTTGATTGATGAAACAATATACTGCCAATTAGAAAATCTAAATCCGTAATTGTTTAGGTGTTCTAATATTAGTGGTAAAATAACATAGACAAGGTTTATATTGTGCGGATATATAATCTAATTTAAATGGATCCTGCTTTTGTATCAATTGATTATAATTGGGTCTCTCTAGTTATTAATGATGTTGGTAAATTAAATCCTATGAGCTTGTCTAGAGTTGTATCGATTAGAGAAATAATTAATGGTCGTACCTTGATTATCGACAAAGTAAAGAGAGACTAGTTATTATATTGTATCAATAACTATAACCAATTTAGTAAAGAATAAAAGATTTATTTTTGCATCGATAATCAATTCATTGAATCAATTATGAGAATATACCTTAGATTGGATCTTTCATAAATATTGATTTATCTTTTAAATTGCTTTCAATTAATTTGTTTAAAATTACAAAAATCCAAAACCCCATTTTCTTTTATTATTTGAAGAATTAAGTCTAACCAGTCTCTGTGGATTCGACCCTACCCACCGCTATACACAATTTAATTTAAATTTGAGTAGAAATTATTTTTGTTGGATTCGACACCCATCAATATTACCTTAAAAGTAAAGCACGTTTTACAACCACCAACTTTACAAAGATGGTGCCATTTTTTTCTTTTGTCATTATTCATCAAACAAGTTAAAAGTTTATGTAATCCATCAACAATAATGGGATTTTTTTGAAAAGTAATAGATGAATCACGAAACATATGTTTGTTCAAAGCACATCGTCAGCTATACATTTTAGGTTAAGCGTTAACATCACTCTATATTAATTAATTTATTAAAGAAAAAATTAATAGTGATTGAAGGTTGTTTATTTTAATGCATTGACATAATGTATAATTATGTCTCTTTTTTTTTTCTACCTAAAGAGAGTTAATAAATTAGACCTCCTATAATTGCAATAAATCCACTAGTCTACATCACATTTTTTTATGCAAATGGTACCATTGAGTAGACCAACAAGTTGAGATAAACCAAAAAAATAGTTGAGATAATAGTGTCTTGCAAAGGAAATAAACATGTATAAAAATATAATTATCTAATAGCCTTTTTTTAACCAAAAAAAAATGCTTAAATAAGAATTAATATGAAACCAGTACATAAATACACTAGATATTCGACTATGAAAAAAAAGAGAAGGAAATTATTGGAGTCGATCCATAGATTGACTATGTTAAATTAGTGTTGTTTAAGATAAATACCATTTTTGTTAAATTAAAAAGAGTAAATAACTAAATTGATCATTGAACTTTATCCCGAGTTTCAATTTGCTCACTCAACTTTTTTTCCCTCTTTTTTCAATTTACCATTTGAACTTTAGATCGCATTCCAATATCACCCTTTCATCTATTTTATGAAGGACAAAATGATCAACTAAGCTAAACCCCAACGTTCCTCAATTTTACTTTACAAGTTTACTCGCTAGAGCTTCGTTTCTCTTCAATTGCATATAGACAGATAGGAAAATAGGTCATCTTATTGCATATAATAACATGTAACATTCCATTAATTACATATTCAATCGTATGAATACAGTAAACTAGGTATAGGCGAAGAGAGAAAGTTATTTGTGGTGGCTCAAGTTCTGCTTCGAAAGAAACACTCAATTTTTGTGATAAAAAACAATTAATCAAGCCACGGATCTTAAATCAAATATTTTATATTAATAACTAGAGATAATAAGATGAGAAAAGGTAAAAAAAATAGATGATAGAACACACAATATTCAATAAACAAAGATTTCACTAATTCTTTGAAAATGATTACAAAATCTCTCAGAAGAATTATTGCATTCAAAGCTTTCATAGAAGAAGAAAATCAATAGCCCTTTAATCTCTCCCTCACAACAAGATGGACTATCCTAACCAATCCCTACAAAAAGAAGAAGTATCCCTTCACCTATTCTCTTGAATGATTTTATCTATATACAGTGATATAATAGAATCCATCCAATTTAGAATAAGAAAAAATAATCCTACGTAAATAAGGAAACTATTAATAAGGTAATAGAGACCTAAATAAACAAGGAAACCTATTTTTCATCCAGTGCCAAAGTCATTTTGCCCCTTTTCCTGCAAATGTGCAAAAGTGCTTTTGCACCTTTTCTTGCAAATGTGCAAAAGTGCTTTTGCACCTTTTCTTGCAAATGCAATCCAATATCTCTACTTTACAGCAAATTCTCTTTTGCACATTTCTAGCAAATTTGATTACAAATTAAACATAACAATCCAATTTCCAATAAAACTCCAATTTTCTTGTGTTTGGAACCAAGCAAAACGCAACAATCACCACCTTTTGCGAATGGAACAAAACAACTGATATCTTTCATTTTTTCATTAATGATACATGAAATCGTCTTTTGCCTCACCCTTTATAAGGGTCACTCAATTATTTATGTCAATGATCAAGTCACATATGATTATCTATGTCGCTAATTAAACCATGTCCGTATTGGACATCCTCACTGGCACATATTTTTGAGTCGTTAACAATCTAGAGCCACGACCTAAACCATAATTCTTATTTGCAGCATTTGCACCATAAAAACATATACTTCTTGGTTCTCTAGCACCATTATCTATCATGTAATATATATAAACCCATGCAATGACTTGCCTTCAAGACCACATCGTCGCTATGATACAAGCTTAGTATTCCACCTCGAGTAAAGTACCACATCCCAAGTGATTCTAATATAGAGAGACTAATTAGATTCCAATTTATCCTCAGCATATGTCTGACATTTATGATTGTTTGAACTGAGCCATCAAATAATTCCAGGCAAACTTCACAAATTTCACAAACTGATAATCTAGAACCATACCAAATATAAATAAACTTGTTATAATCTTCATATCTGTTATACGATGAACAATTGTTGCAAACATGCACAGCGGTACCGCAATCCAAGAACTATCCTCCCTGACTAGTAAGATTTGTAGGCATCAATAAGACATCTAAAATATCGGCTTCTTTATTATAAGAAGTCATCGCAAAGATTGCGGCTCTATTAGGGTTAGTAGTCGATTTTTCTCTGATGTTATCATTCTTTTTTGGGATGTCCCTAGCACAATGGCCTGGCTGACCACATTTAAAATAATTTCCTTTAAAGACAATCTTTCATCCTTTGTTGTTAGAACCTCTCTTTCAGTCTGCTATAAACACCCCTTTTTGAGTGGTATTAATTCAATCGATATTTCTCATAATCTCTTCTTTAGACAGAGAGCTTGACGTACCTTCGAGGTGATGAAAGATAATATACTCATAAAGCTCTGAGTTAGTGTTTTGTACGAATCTGACTGAGTCAAAATTAGTTGCAGAGTTTTATCTTGATCTTTCAGTTCTTCACCTATAACTTTGAGTATTGAGTATAATGAAACAAAAGCAGAAATATGATCCATAATTAGAGTATTATATCCCATCCTCATGTCGTGGATAAGACCCTTGATATAAATCTTATTCTCGTGATGTGGAGACAAATATGTGACAAGCGCTTATTGCCTATCTTTTTTCACTTATCATCAATAGTCTCAACCAGCTCCACATCATCCGAGTCCTTTTTCTTTTGTTCCACTGTAAATGGACCTTCTAGGGTATAATCTAAGTTCAGCACTATGAGATAGTCTTTCATACTCATCTGCTATAATCTGAAATCCATGATTATATCGAACTTCTTCATCCTATAAGATTTCTCCATTATAACACATACTTTGAATACCACCCTCTGACACCACTTATTGCGATTACAAGCAATTAATCACGCCACGGATCTTAAATTAAATAGTGTATATTAATAACTAGAGATAATATGATGAGAAAATGCAAGAAAACATATAATAGAACACACAATATTCATTAAACGGAGATTTCACTTATTCTTTAAAAACGATTGCAAAATCTCTCACAAGGATTATTATACTCAAAGCTCTCATAGAAAAATAAAATCAATAGCCCTTTAATCTCTTTCTCTCTCACAATAAGATGGACTATCCTAACCCATCTCCATATAAAAAAGAATTATCCCCTAACCTATTTTCTTGAATGATTTATTTATATATAGTGATATAATAGAGTCCATCTAATTTAGAATCAGGAAAAACAATCATACGTAAATAAGGAAACTATTAATAAGGTAATAGATACTAAAATAAATAAGGAAACCAAGTTTGACAAGAAAACCTATTTTTCATCCAGGTGCAAAAGTGCTTTTACACCTTTTCAGAATGCAATTCAAATTCTTTATTTTACTCTAAATTTTCTTTTGCACATTTCTAACAAGTTTGATTAAAACTAAACACAACAATTCGATTTCCAATAGAACTCCTCTTTTCTTGGGTTTGGAACCGAGCAAAACACAACATCAATCTCATCACAAATTGTTGCTATGGAATAAGGTTTATAAATCTCTTAATGAATTGCTTTATGTGAAATCATGTTAATCTAAGATCCTTACGTTATTTTTTTATAAATACTTGTCTGTTTATCCATAATTATGTTTACACCATAAGATATATACAAAACTAAGTTATATGAGGAAGGTATATATGAGAAATCATAGAGAAAGATCTAGTGAGAGAAAGTACAGAAGATGCTACTGTCGTTGATTCCATGTGATGCGCGTGTGCTAAGAAGAATATGAAATTTATATCTGAAATATAACTTCAATTCAGTGACCACTCCATTAAATTCCCTTTAAATTTTGTTCTATCAAAATTGAAAGCTAAAAATTAAATCTGAAAATTTTGATTATTCTAATCCAAGAGTTCAGACCAAAAAAATAAAATAAAAATCCAAGAGTGAGTGCAGTTGAAGAGACGGAGCTCCGGCAGGTAAAAACACAAAAACAGGCACGCACAAAATACCACTTAACTAATACCATAAACCTCAAAATCAGAAAACAAAATATTAAACAGTTCCAAAGGAATCTTAGAAAATCAATCTTTTGAAAATGTATCTTTCTTTCTTATGAAAAGTTAACCAATAAACAGAGAGGGACAAAAGCAAATATAATTACTTTAAAAGCCCTGTCAAAATAGCGATATCATCAATGACTAGAAAAACACTCTCTTAATGAGAACAAAGCCAATAACAAATACAGGCTCCCCATTCATAAAACTTTCAATTGACAAAATTTCAGGTGGAGCGCAACCCACCTACCAAATTTTCATTTTTAGATTTTACAATTTTAAAATTTTGTACGCTTTTCTATAGAAAGGAGTATCATAACTATGTCTGTCCTTACATTATCACTAGTGATATTTGACAAGTTATGCCGTCGGTTGAATTATAATTAGACTATGTATATTCGGACACGATATGATAACATGACACAAATTATTACAAAACTATAAATTAATGGATAAATTATTATCGGGTCCGAATCACTGTCGGATAAACACAATAAGACACGGTTAATAACAAATTGTGTTCGGGTTTACTAATCAAATAAGTTAAGACTCGTTAAGAGCAAGAACCATTATACCTATTAAGACCAGTTAATTAGACTCATTAAACCCGCTAGGACACACTAAGAATCCGTTTTATGCATATTTATGTTATTTTGAGGTAAATTGTGTTAGGTTATTAGGTTTACTCGGACTTCCCCGTTAGCTTAACGAATTGTGTCGTGTTACCCGATCAGGTTACAAATTGTGTTCATGATAATTTTTTCAACCATTGTGTTAATGAGTCGTGTCTATGCTTAAGTAGTTTTTCACCCCAACCTGATAAGATCTGACACGAAATCGATGTAATAATAGTACATTTTTTTTAAAGTAGTTATTGAATAAGATATAAGGTTCAAAATCAGGTAAAAAAAAAGTATGGTAGAAAAGCGAGTCATAATATTAGTATACTTATAAATAATAGATAAAAAAAAACACAAATAATTCGTGTGCACTGAACACGTCTCTTTTATCCGGGTCATCCAGTTTAAAATTGAAAAGCATTAAACACATGATATAGTGGTTTTGTGGTAAGAAATTTACTGCATCTTTTTATGAATAATTTTCTAATGCGTACAGCTGCATTATTAGGAGGGCTGTTTGGAGCTCAATAACTTAAGTTTAGAAGGGCTGATTGTCGCAACTACATGGTGGATTTTGTTTTTTCGCTTTTGTATCGTTGTTAAAGGTTTATTTTGCATTGAAAAATATTAATTTCTATTATTTATAACATTATTATGTTCATGCATTTATTTATCTCAAAATATTTTTGTATTAAATGTGTCTTGTAATAATAAATATTATTATTTTTCTTATTGATAACGGTATTAATACCATATATATGTTGGGTTATACATATGGTAGTTCTTTATATTCCTCGAGGGGCAATATTTACTTTTTTAAAATAATTTTTGGTGGGTGAATTTGTATAAATTTGAAATATTCGTAGCTAAATACTAGGAGTAATATAGTAGTAATAATTATCAATTTTTTTGAGACATTCAGCGATTGGGACTTGGCTCTCATCCGTTACCCTTTCATCTAATTTTGTTTAACGAGATTTAGTTCGAATCTTAAACAAATAAATATTTTCATGAAATTTGATAGAGATGATCTCTATAATATGTAAATCATCTCCACACAATTTTATTAATAAATTCAAACTAGAAGTAGATGAAATGATCATCTAAAATTTTAACTGTCAAAATAAACATATGTATCAAGTTTTCATTACATCCACTTTCGGTTTCAATTTCTTGTTGAATTTTTTTGAAGATGATCTACTTATTATAGAAATTATTTTCACTAAATTTTGTAAAAAAAATTATTTGTTTAAGTTTCGAATTAAATCTCATTAAATGAAATTAAATAATATAATAATGAAGGGAAGCCAAATCCATTTGTATGGTGTATTTTTATCAGTGGAGAAGCTGTGGGGGGGGGGGGGGGGGGCAGCTACTCCTCCTTGACTTGGGCCATTAAAAATAAAAATAAATTTAGGGACTTATGTGCATAAAAATAAACTTGAAGGGACTTAATTGTAAAATACATAAATTTAAGGAATAGTTTGTAAATATTAAACCTCATTAATTAAAAAGGTGCCGCTACTCATTTCTTTTCTTCTTATGCTTGCCGCTGCTTCAGTGCTTTCACCATTCACCATTTTCATTTCTTCACTCATCTTTCAAACATCTCTTTATCTACACCATTTTTTCACCACCACCATTCACCAATACTTCCAAAATATGAAAAATTGTATAATGTTATTGTAATTTATCATAATTGTTCGTATTTATTATTTAAGTTGTTTAAACTTTTATTATTAATAATATTATATTTGTATTCAAATTTTATGACTTTAAATATAATTTAATGTATTTTGATTTTTGATCAAATTTTGCTCCTCATTAATTAATTTCTTGATTTCGCCAATGATTTTTATGATAATTCCATCTAATAAATTGCAGTTGTTGGTTCTCTTAGTGGTTATATTTACAAGCAATGGCGGTGCTTCAATTATTATAATGTTGGAAATTTAAGGGCACTGCTTTATTTGAGAAAAACTTTCCTGCAATTGATGTACCACATCAGCAATGCCAACTCAGTATCACAAGCCAATTAAATTCTGCCACGTCACCTTCCTGCCATGTCACCCTTTTCTCTTCCTCTCTCTCTATCTCTCTCTTCCTCTCTATCTCTCTTTCTCACCACCATCACCACCTCCGGCGTGATCTCCGGCGAACACACCACTGGCTCTCTCTCTTCCTCTCTCACCACCATCACCACCTCCGATGTGCTCTCCGGCGACGGTGGTGAGAGAGATAGAAAGAGGAAGAGAGAGGGCGGTGGTGAGAGAGATAGAGAGAGGAAGATAGAGAGAGAGAGGGGTGTGCGTGCTACGGGAAGAGAGAGAGAGCCGGTGTGGTCGCCGGAGATATGCCGAAGGTGGTGATGGTGGTCGCCGGAGAGAGAGAGGGCGTGCTACGGGATAGAGAGAGAGCCGACGGTGTGGTAGGATAAATAGAGAGAGGAAGAGAGAGAGAGCCGGCGGTGTTGGTGGAGAGAGCATGCCGGAGGCGGTGATGGTGGAGAGAGCATGCCGGAGGTGGTGATGGCGGTGAGAAAGAGAGAGAGAGAGAGAGAGAGGAAGAGAGATAGAGAGAGAAGAAGAGAAAGGGTGACATGGCAGGAAGGTGATGTGGCAGAATTTAATTAGCTTGTGATACTGAGTTGGCATGCTGATGTGGTACATCAGTTGCAGAAAAGTTTTTCTCGCTTTATTGTTGGACAAATTTTTTGATGTAGGGTTTTAGAATGCGACAAGACCACTGAGGACTGCACTGCTACGCAGCATGGAAAATCATACTCCATTGGCAAATTTTACCGGCTGACATGACCACTGAGGATGCTTTTACCTTAAATCTCTCACTCTTTTTTTTAATTTACGTTTTTACCCCACAAATCATTATGAGTTATGACTCTAGAATTTGAAAGATTATACGCTGCGAACTAACTCTTTCAAATATAATTTATTTTTTTCTCGATACATATACAAATTATAGGCCACTTTTTTGCTTGAAATACACATTGACTCACTAATACACTTTATAAATGGCCAATTTAATAGATTTATTAAGTTGACCATTTATCTTGGTATATGCATAGCTACTCTATTTTATAATGGGTTCCATAGCTAGTTTGTACATCTTCATTTAAAGTGTATAATGAAAGATGGTACTATTACGTTCAGTTTAATAATAACACAAAAAATAGTAAGAAAAATAATTATTTGGATAAAAAAATAAAAAATAAGTTTAGAAATGTGGTGAAATGATGTCCATTTTATGCTTAGTTTTGTAAGTACATGCATTTCATTCTCCTTAATATTTTTTGAAAAAAATTTCTTCACTACCACACAAAGAAAATTTTTTTATTGAAAAAATCAAAAAATAAGAGTTAGTCTCACTACTTTTTTCAAATTATCATAAAAATACATTATATTTCTTACAATTTTCTATCTTATTATCAAACGAAAATTTAGGCTCAAGACAATTTTCTCGTCAAAAGAGAAAAAAAAAATACTCAAAGAAATTTTGGTTACAAATAATTATCTCTTGGTAGAAATATAATATATTTTTTGTGTATACTCCCTACACAACAACTCCATGGTTTTTATTTGATTCCTTTATCATAATTGTCCCCCCCATGGTCTGAGTTATTTTACCACATCGTACTATTAGCCCTGCATCGGCTTCACTTTTTGGACCTAGTCAAACAAGCTTCCTCCCGGGAAGACAGGCCTCAGACAACATCATTATTACTTAAGAGCTTTTGCAGGACCTTTAAAGGAAAAAAATGTACTAAAGGTGGTATGATATTCAAAATTGATCTCGAGAAAGCTTATGACAAAATCTCTTGGGAATTTCTTGAGAAAACCTTGCTTAATTTTAATTTTGACCACAAAATTATCTCCATCATTATGAGCTGTGTGACCATGGGAGATACTGCCATTCTCTGGAATGGCTACCCCCTTAAGCCTATCAAAGCGGGACGGGGTCTAAGGCAAGGAGACCCACTCTCACCCTACTTGTTTGTTCGCTGCTTAGAATTCCTTTCTAACTTAATAAATAATTTTGTCTCCAAAAATGAATGGGTTAGTATTAAAACGTCAGAAGTGGGCCCACCATTTCATATTTATTTTTTGCGGATGACCTCATTTTCTTTGCTCAAGCGGATCTTCAAAGCGCTAATTTTATTATGAATATTCTTGAGGAGTTTTGTGGGGCCTTGGGGCAAACTGTTAATTTTCAAAAATCTAAAATTTTCATCTCCCCAAATATCCCGAGGAGAGAAGCGCTTTCCATAAGCTTTAAGTGTGGTATGAGGCTTACAGAGGACCTAGGTATTTATTTAGGAGTTCTTCTCCTTCACAGTAAAATTACCAGGAATCATTTTAACCATGTTATTGCTAAAGTCCAAAGGAAGTTGGCTGGTTGGAAGACTAAAATGCTCTCCTTTGCTGGGAGGGCTACGCTTGTCCAAGCTGTTACGGCCACTATTCCGAATTACTCTATGAAAACTCTAAAGTTACCTCTTGCTACTTGTGAGAAAATTAACAAGCTTAATCGTGATTTCTTATGGGGTGATACAGAGGATAGGAAAAAAGTTCATTTGGTGAAGTGGGATAATGTGTGCAAACCTAAGGCCCTGGGGGGGGACTGGGTTTGGGTAAATGCAAGCTTAATAATCAGGCTCTAGTGACCAAACTCGGGTGGAGAATCATCAATGAGGACAAACCTTTATGGGTTAAAGTCCTTAAGAATAAATACAAGCTCTCCCAAAACCCAAGGAATTGGGCCTTGAAAAACTATCTTTCACCGGTTTGGAAAAGCATTCACAATTCTAAGAGCACCCTTGTTAAGGGTGTTAAATGGACAATGGGAAATGGTGAAAAGATTGATATTTGGAAAGATAAGTGGGTTGGCAATGATAGCATTCTCGAAAAAATGGGTTTGGAGGATCATGATACTCCGAACCAAAATGTCAACTACTTAGTTAATTCCAGTCATGAATGGAACAAAAATGTTATTAGAGAACTCTTTTCCCCATTGTATCAGTGAAGAGATCATCAACATCCCCCTGCCTACTACCACGGATATGATGGATAAATTGTCATGGTCCGGTAGTGGCTCTGGTAAGTTCACCGTGGGAAACTGCTATAACCTGATTACTGATGCATACCATTTTGAAAGAACTAATGACGTCGATTGGCAATGGATTTGGAAATTAAAACTCCCCATTAGGATTATTAATTTTATTTGGCTACTTCAGCAAGATAGGATTCTTACTAATGATGCTTGTCTTAAAAGAGGTATTACTAATGATGATCAATGTAGGAAATGTGGTTATAGAGAGGACATGACCATATTTTTAGAGAATGTAATCGTGCAAAAAAGGTTTGGAATCTCATCTCTAATAATGTTATTAGAAATACAGGTGAGGTTGATTTTCTCCTATGGCTTGACACTAATCTTAAAAGCAATTACTCTTCGTCTAATGATATGATGATGTGGAGCACGGTCTTTGCATCTACCGTGTGGCACATCTGGAAAATGAGAAATGATTTTTAGTTTAATGGTAAAACCCAAAATAAACACCAAGTGGCGATTCAAAGTTTAAATTTTGCCAGAAGCGTGTATGATGCCTTTAATTGCAAGAATTTGGTTAAAAATAATTTAGAACGCAAGCTCATAAGCTGGTCTTTTCCTCTTGCAGGTTGTATGAAAATTAACGTGGACGGTAGCTGTTTTAGGGATCCGAGTTGTGGGAGCTTTGGAGGCCTAGTTAGAAACGAGCAAGGAAGATGGATCGAGGCCTTCTGTGGCTACATAGGAGCTGTAACCTCCATTCAAGCTGAGCTATGGGGTCTATGCCAAGCTCTCAGACTAGCGTTGGAGAAGGGATGGACGTGAATGCTTGTTGAAAGTGATTGTCAAGAAGCTGTGAACCTTGTTAATGGAGAAGAGGAAATTGAGAATCACCCTGCCGCACCTTAATTGGAGATTGCAGGAACCTAAGAATAGAGACCGACCCCAAAATTCAACACATTCTTCCGGAAGCTAACCGCTGTGCTGATAAAATGGCAGCTGTAGGACGCATGCAAAGTGAAAGGCTTGTTAAAATCTTAGTGCCACCTTCCGAACTGGTGGATGACCTCAGAGCTAATTTGGAAGGAATTGCCTTCCCAAGAGATTTTAATTCTATGTTGTTTTTTCTTTTTTCCTTTCCTTGTTCACCAAAAAAAAACATAAGAAATTAAAGTTACCATCATGTGATGGTAACCACGTGACTTTTCACTTCCAAAAAAAAAAAAAAACACGTGACTTTTCTGTTGTTGGAACCAGGACCGTCTATGGGGTAAGGCGAGCTGGGCAATCGGGTCCAAAAATTAAAGAATATTAAAATTAATTAATTAATTAATTTATATATATATATATATTAAAAAAAGACGGTTTTTTCAATTATTAAAGCGACTTCCAAAAGAACAACACATATTTTCAAAGGAGTAAACAGCGTGAGGACATGCGACGGGAAACTTCTTCTCGGAATCTTTCTCCTTCCATTTTCTATTTTTTCATGCTATAAAAATAATAGGAGGAGAATTATTAAATCAATTCGCAAAAATCATCTGCAATATCGTACAGGCAAATTCATATGTAACGCCTAAGTCGCAAAATCACAAAAGATAAAATAAGTCTCAGGTCTTTGTTATTAAATATTTTTTTTTTGGATGCAATCCTTCTTTTTTCTTTTTTAATGATGCATTCTCTTGGATTTAGTATATGTAATTTTCCAGTCACATATACGATATCTGTGATCGAGAAATCATAGATATTAAATTTCACCTGAGCAAAAGCACACTAAATCGGAGAAAAGGTCAATTTCTAATTTTTTTTTTCCTTTCATTTCTATTGATTTCAAAATAATAATAGCAAATTAGATATTTAATTACGATGGTTTTTGTATACACTCTCCCCGTATCCGAGAGTAGTATTCCAGTCAAATCCAGGTTGTACTGTTATCTACTTATTATTTAGTGGTATGTAAACTTGTATCATTAAATAATTATTTTTTTTAATATAAAAAATTAATTCATTTGTTTATAAGTGGGCATTTGTTAAAATTTTGCCTTGGTTGGAACAGAGAAAGGAACATGGAAAGGCAAACATTTGTGATGTTTTCTTGGTAGCGCTTAAATCTCAACAACCACTTTCTTCTTCTTCTTCTTTTTTTATTTTTCTTTTTTCTTTTTTATTTTTTATAAATAGCCGCTCCAAAAGAGAGGACTAAATAGCACTGTTAAATTAGAGAATAAAAAAGAGAGAAAGATTGTTTTAATTGATTGTGTAAACCATTATAATAAAGAGGTCTTATACAAACAATGTATATGAGATAAAATAAGGAAAACAAAATAACCTAAATATAGAATATAGGATGAGTGAATTTGGGGAAGATTGAGATTGATTCTATATAATTGTATAACTAATAATAGTAATTAATATTTTTATATAGGTTAACGTCTCCTCAAACTCAAGATGGTAAATGTAAAATTAGCTTGAGTTTGGAAATCAGTTTTTATAATTGGAAAGGCCAATGAACTTTGGCAAAATTGTTAAACTGGCTTCATTTGGTACTCAAATGGAGAGGGAAAGAGTCCATGTGTAAGCGCATGAGAGTGTGGAGGTGAGCGTAATTGCGTTGGTGCATCTCACATGTGATGGATGTGTAGCTCACATGTAACAGAGATGCCATAGCTGTATAAAGCGGTGAGAACGGAGATACTTAAGTCGGCCGTGAGCGCATTACAGCACTAAAGGTGCACTTCCAAACACCAATAGAGAAACAATAATGAGTGCATGAGAGCACCATAGCGAAAATATGATCATGAAATAAGGACATTTTTTCCCTACAATACTATGTTAACTAGCTAGTGAAGGAATAGAGAGAAATATTGTTTTGAATTGATTGCGTACGGTATTACAATATGGGGGCCTTATTTTGGCGGCGTACATATGATAAATAAGGAAAATAAAACAACCTAAATATAGAATATAGTATGAAGCGTTAAGCAAATATGCGAATACAAGATTTGATAATTTGAGAATAAGAAGTCTCAACTCTCCAAATTAATTCTAATGAAGACGAAATAAACAATATCATAAGGTACACTATTGCATTCACGATGAATAAAAACAAACATAATACCCCTATTATAAGAGGGAGAATCAATTTCATTCAAATAACTGCCAAATTAGTTTAAACTCATGTAAGTGTGTCTTTTGCTTTTTCTTGTACATAATAACATAAACTAGACGATCAAGTAGATGCGATGCTTGCACCGACTCTTTTATGCACATATATATTTAATTTAAATTGGAAAATATTTATATTTAAGTTCTTCTTCCCAATGGTATTCAATATATGCTTTTAACGTAGATACAGAGACTTTGATGAGAATTGAATGCTCTTTTCCTAAGCAAGATTTCAATTTCCCAAAATGGGACACTTTTCTTTTTCTTTCTTATCAAAGACAATGAATGGTTTATAAATAAATACGGTTGCCAAAGTAAAAAATTAATCTAGGGCGACAGTATTGCAATAAATCCACCAGTGTACCTCACATGTAACATGAAAATAATATGGTACTGCATAACGAAATATCTCTCCTTTTAGGGTTTATTGTATATTAGAATTTGTAACATATTCAATGAATACGTGTATATTATTATACTTTATAATTTTTCATACTCTGGATTTTTAAAATTATGTGATACAATTTGGTGAGCCAAATTTGAGCTTAAGCTCAAGGCCTCAAGTGATTAAAGTGTAAGTGTTCACACAGTGTACCAAAATTTTAACTCCATTGTCACTTCTCCACGAACTCCTCAAACTACCAAGATTTACACAGGTTGTAACTAGGAAATTATGATGCTTAAACAAAGAAAGAAAAGAACAAGAAGGAAAGAAATAATGTCATGAGAAGGGTTTTTTTTTTTTTTTTAATGGTTTCTAGGGGTATCTGGGAGATTGCTTCTCAACACGACATAGATACTTAAAATAATTGTACAACTTTTTAGATTCTCTAGGATAGCTAGCATTAGACTTTAATTGATAAGGTCTCTAGAAGAGCCTTGACTCATAATATATTATAAAAAGTCCAACATTGACAACACCATTAATTCAAGATGGCATAGTGTGAATATGTTAACACAATTAACAAGGCAAAACTATGAGTTACAATCAGATAATAGAATGAAAGAATATTATGAATGAATGAATGAATGAATATGCTAAGTAGAGAATTGAGGAACTTTGGCCTGAGTATTCCACTCCGGCGAAGCAAAACTTTAATCCAAAATACGGCGAGGTTTATGCAGCCCACTCAACTTTAAAACGAACCATTTTAATCATTAAACTTTTCGGCGAGTACCATTTGATTCCGTCCACGGAATGAAGCCAATGGCTTCATTTAAGGGCCGTTTGAACAAGTGAATCCTGGGATGGTAAAACAAAAATCACCTCAGTTTCGCTTATCTAACGATGGCCAGCCATGGCCTAAGGTCTCGGTTTTGCCAACCACCAGCCGAGGAGAAATACAAGCCACTCCTGCTGGGTTCAAAATTGAAGATGATGGCTATATTCTATCATTTGTTCACGAGGAAAAAATGTGGAAATCAGAGCTACAGATAGTGAACCAATGAGCCTGGAGCTCGAAATGACAATCGAGCTGCCGTCGCTGGTGTCATATGGGTTCCATGGTACAATAAATTTTATGGATTTGAAGAATCAAGCATAGACGGGAATTAATTTGTATCATTTATCAGAGGGATGATTGCATATATGTCTCCGGAATTCTCCTGGCTATGTTGGGAAAAGGAAAATTAAACAAATGGGACGTGTAATAGGGGTGGTACAAGCTTTTGGGTTGTAGGTAGAATTGAAGCAGTTGATTTCCCGTCTCCCTTTTGGTTTATTTCTAGGGGTTGTAGGTAGAATTGAAGCAGTTGATTTCCCCGTCTCCCTTTTGGTTTCTTTTTCTTCTTCAGCTGATCTCCCCGTAACCTTCTTCTTTTAGTAATTGCAGAAGAACATGTGTGTCAATTTTGTGTATCTCTTTGTATCACTCTGAAAGATGATGGTGGCATGTATGATTATGTATATATGACCATTTTGCCCTTAAATGAAGCCATGTGCCGAGCACATGGCTTCATTCCGTCACTTTTAACACTTCATTTGGACGGAATGGGCCAAATTCTCGCCGAAAAGTTTAATGATTAAAATGGTTCGTTTAAAGTTGAGTGGGCAAAGTGGTACAAAACTGAAAGTTTAGTGACCAAATAGGCTGTTTACTCCGGAATTAAGGATAAAACTATACCACCCTATAAGTGGTATTATTTTATCCCATGGTTACCGGAAAAACAAATATAAAAAATAAATATTTAATTTATTTATTTTTATTTTAATCTTTTTCATTACGCCTTTTAGATAATCACAAACCATCACAGTAATTCAACTAATAAAATTCATTTCTAGTATAATATAGAATTTTTATTTTTCTTTTATTAAATTAAAGTATTTATAAGAAACAGTTTTATAAAAAAGTAAAATTTATATTATAATTTGAAATTGTACTCACATTCGTAAATGTTTTACGAAACTTATTTATAAATAGGATAATCACATTAACAAAAAAAAATAAAAAAATTGTGGACACATATAATTTTAAAACAAAAGCGAGTTCGGACTTATAATCCAGGACTTTATTAAATAAATAGTCTTTATCCGACTAGTTCTTGTCCTATGCGATCCCACTTAATCCTTATCCGACTGATTCCTTTCCTATCATATCCCATATAATTCATATCCGACTAATTCCGACTCTTATCCTATCCGGCATTTATCCTATCCAATCATACCTCTTTATCCGGCACGCCAAACGCACCCTAATTGATAAGGTCTCTGGAAGAGCCTTGACTCATAATATATTATAAAAAGTCCAACATTGACAACACCATTAATTCAAGATGGCATAGTGTGAATATGTTAACACAATTAACAAGGCAAAACTATGAGTTACAATCAGAGAATAGAATGAAAGAATATTATGAATGAATGAATGAATATGCTAAGTAGAGAATTGAGGAACTTTGGCCTGAGTATTCCACTCCGGCGAAGCAAAACTTTAATCCAAAATCAACGGCGAGGTTTATGCAGACGAGGCCGATTACAGAAAATCCGGCCGTTGGCCTTTACAACCGCCGCTATTCCCAAGCTCATGCCCGCCCACATCATCGAAAATAGTAAATGCCATAGATCGTATCGAACTGCAATTACAGGGGTTAAATCATCAATTCAACATCGTCAAAACTAATAACAAGCACATTTTATTCTAGGAAAATGGCATATATTCCAACGTGTTCACACCGAAATAAATTCTCAAAATTCACTAACAAGCGAACTTCTTCCTTTAAATGTGCAGACAAAAAGGAAAACAAACGAAAAAGAAAAACAAGATCACACATTGCTATCATCCACATCTTGTTTAAAAAGATTCTGAACGTTCAAAAGTTTATATTTCCATCTTTAGCAGTGTTCCATTACATTGTTTTCCATGAATCCATTTCCACAGTAAAAAACTTGATTTAGCCTACTTTTCGACGTTTCCATGTAATTCAGAAATCACCTCCTCCTAAGTTTTTGTTTCCTATGGAAACATTTACGGTCAAAATAATTTCGTGGAATTCAATGCCCCTCTATCAAAGGCTCTGTTAGACATTAAATGAAACTTCAAACAAGCAAAAAAGATTCTTGAAAAATGGCAATGGCAACCTAGTAGTCCACCTGAACCTAGAGGCCCCAGGTTTGAGTCTCATCGGCTGCAAATGCAGCATTTAAGGTTTTCCTAAAATTAACCATTTGCGAAGATTTAGAAATGGATTTTTGTGATTAAGAATGTAAATAACATCCTCCTCACCTTGCCTTAAAGACAAAAATGCAAAAAAGAACCCGATCATAATGATTGAGAAAGCCACCGGAAAGTTCTGCAAAAATGAAGAGTTTGCAATCATTGTCAAAGGGACAAACTATACATATGTAGCTTATCGCAAACATGCAATTGAATATTCTTTAGTTTATGGTGAGTAATTCGTGTAAATGTAATTGAATATACTGCAAATTTTATCACAAGCGTGAAAGATGTTCAAATATTGAAGTATTAGTTCTTCAGATTATACTTACCGCAACAGCTTCAATTCCTCCTTTTTGAGATGGAGGGTTCATATCTCGTGAGACAGAAACAATGTAATGTCCTTGCAGTAGATCAATCGCATCCTAACATACGTACCGATTGATAAAAAATGTCAGTAATATAAACGAATATTTATAGAAAATATGAGTAGCACTTACCTAGATACAGCTAGTTATCAAACAATTGTTCTTGTATGATTAATTCATTAGTGGTGACTGGTGAGTGCATAATGTTAAGAAATTAATGGCATAAAATAAATCAAGGTTGATCTTACGGTTTACGATTCATAGCTTTAAATGATACAAATCGTGCAATCAATCTGAAGTAAAATACGAACCTTGGTGAATCACAAAATTCACAAAACAATTCATCTGATTTGATTCAATAAATAGGCAAATAGCTACACAGATTCTTGAATCATGTATAAAAGAAGAGTATAGGAAACATGATTCAAATGAATTTCACATTTTTAATAATTAAACCAGGATTGCACGGTGGGTTTTAATTTCACTTAGTTTTTGTCAAACATTTATCAGCCTTTCGTTATGGCAATGCTCAACACAACTTTATTGCCTAGTAGATACTTGAGAAGTAGTAAACTGGTAATTTTTTATTTAAAGGAAAACAAATAAGAACCAGGAAGAAAATTATGTCATAGTGAAAGTAGTTATGGAACATAGGGTGTGTTGCAAATATATTATTTTAGTAGCTAATTAGAAGCAAAAGATGAAGCATGATACTAACCTGTTTTGTTCCATCCCTAAAGTTGTTCAGATAATAGCGCATGAGGGCGTTAAAGCCATCTTGACCTATTCCTTGGAGTGTTCGCTGACCATATCTAATAGTAATCCAACCAAATAAAGAGTATCATACACAGCAAAGTACAAGATTTTTTTCCCCATTTTGGACCGACTTTTACATTAGAACATCATCATTGGTTGTAAAATAGGAAAAAAGAAGTTACCTAACAAAATCTCCTTTCAGTGCAGGAGTACCAGAATACTGGATGCTTATATCATCCCCATGATTAGCCCAAACTGAATAAAAGATACATACACATGAAAAGTCACAAACTGAAAAAAGTTACCAAACAAAATCTCCTTTCAGTCGAGGAGTACCAGAATAGGTTTCTTTTTTTTTGCCTTCGCCCCCACAAAAGAAAACAGTTAAAATGCATCCAGTAATGCATGCAATAATGTAAGCAATATCTGCAACAGAAAAACTAATAAGATGGATTCAAATACTTACTAATTTTGAAGCTGTCATCAAAGTTTGGGTGCGAGTTAATAGTTTCATCAGCATCAAAAAGCCCAAGCCTCCGAAGTTGAATTTCCAAAAGTCTTCGACCGATCATGCTCTGCACCAACAATTCAGTGTTATTAGAAGGAATAAAAAAGGGAAAAAAAAAACCGAATAGAGTGAAGTTCTAATTTGGATAATCATATTTTCTTAAACTCTCTCATATTTAATTCAGTAATGTCAGATATTTATCTGAAAGCATTAGCATCGTATTTTTCTTAAACTCCATTATACGCCTCCTTGTGTGAAGAAAGCACTCCGAATGAAATCATAATTTTACAAAACATTGATAAAGAATATCACCGAGATTGAAGTTAACATACCTGCGTGACATTTGTACGGTCTAAGCAATCAATACAATTGGTCCTCACAACTCCAGTTTGGCTCTCTACCTTCTCCCCTTTTTCGTTTAACAAAAGGTACCTACCAGATCAAGTAAAGGCGAAAAAGTATAGGATGTAAGAGTCAAAACACCATACTACATAAGTGAAGACAGAACTTGGCTTACCAAATGGTCAGAAAGTAATTGAAAATAGACAAAAAAGAATCATAAATTTCATTCAACTTTCACTCTTTCAATTTGACTTAGATTCAATGTATTCCATTGAATTGTGTGATGATGTGATTCTACTCACCCCTGAACAAAATTTCAGATAGAAAACAATTTTTTACAACTTCTTGATTCCTTTCGATTTCACTCGACACACTCTTTCATAAGTTTTTCATTCTCATAACCTAATATAAACCATAAAGTTTGTAAACATCTTATATCAATATCAGATAGCGAAAACTAGATAAAGCTCTTGCTGTCCATATGAAAATGTACTTGCTGTGAAACAAAACAAAATATAATGTGCGATAATGGGGAATATTATTCTTGATACATTTGTTTAAATTTTAGTAGGAAGAAAAAATAAATCTACCTATTTTTTATGATAAAATCCTCAATTTGCTCATAAAGGATAGAGAGTCGCTCAAAATGAACATGACCACAAATCCCATGAAAATCGAAGTGCACATATCTACAAAAAATAGCAGAAATTAGCATAAAACAAAGATAATATACAATATATATGTGTGGATGGTTTTAACCGATAGATTGTAACATGAGAGTAGATATACCTCACTTCATCACTAGAAATGTGCTGCATTGCATCCGCAAACTTTTCGTTTAAGCGTCCCTCACCACCATGCTGACAAAACATAAAAAGGTAAACTAAAATGAGTAACTCAGATGATACTGCAAATTAATTTTCATAATTACAATTGATTTATTCCATCCATTCCAAACAAAGCATGACTTTACTTTTTGGGATATCTCAGATTAATAACAGTCTTTTATCTAAAATCAACGTACTAACTTTCATGTAACTGAAACAGTACAGTTCTTAACCATTACTATGTTGAAATTAGTATATTCTTAGTAGGCATGAAAGACCAACGGTGACTCTTAGAGTCCATTTGATAAAAAGTTGGAAAATGATTGAAAACACTACTAGTTTTTATGAGAAGTTGGAAAAAAGTTGAGTGATTTGGTAAAAGATGTTCTTGATATTTTCCATGGAAAAAATTTCTTGGCAACAACCCAAAGAATTTTAGTCCACTAAAAACCCAAAACGTAACAGAACATTTCACAAAACACTTGTCTCTTTTTTTATCTTTCCATAACAATTAGTTGTGTTTTCAATCATTTTCCAACTTTTTAAACGTACCCTTACTTTGGGATGTATGATTGTTTCTTCCATAAGAATGGGTGGTTAGTGGTTACACAAGTATGGGTCATGATGAAAAATTGTGTACCTTGTTGATAAGATCAATAGCTACAACATTTCCATACTTTTTCCTTAGATCAAGAAAATGTCTCTCAGCAACTCGAGCCTGCATAAAGTATGGTGTAAAAGTAGAAGTCAATTAAGAAAAAGGGAAAGAAAGAAAAACAAAAAATGACACTTTCCAAAGGGCAAATACACCGAGACTAACCGCTTCCTCAACTCGCACAATTTCGTACTTTGGCTTATATGTCAAATCAACAATTTGTTCCCAGAGAAATGGAATGGATCCTCGAATCTGCATAAATGAAATGTAGGAATAAACTTTGGGCCCGTTTGGTTGCGTAAATTTCCTAATTTAAAAATTAGTTCACTTTCAATCAGTGAATTGTAAATTTGTGCATTTATAAATAATTCAATTCTAATTCAAAAAGTATTTGGAAGATTTGAATGAGAAATTCCGATGGTTAGAATCAGAACTTGTTTTAAATTCCTCTATGTTAATCAAAATTTTGTCTAGAGGCATCAGCATCAAATCTAGACGCTAGATCTCTTCGAAATATAGAGTTGGGATGAGTTCCCTAGTTCTAGAATTAGGCAATGGCAAGTTTTTCTTGAACTGACTTAATTTGAGTTTTCTTGCATCAACTTGAAATGATCATATTTATGATTGTTCAATTTTCACAACCAAGCACAAGTAAATGTAAATCATAAATTGCCTAAATAAACTCTGAAATTCACAATTTGATGGACAGCCAAACGGGCCCTCAATCTATTAGGTAGTGGACCAATAGTATAAATCATGCTCCAAGTCCTCCAACAATCACTAGAGTTTGTGCTCAAAAAATTATGAACAAGGCTATTAGCGTTAAATTTTGCAAATTGAAAAAGAGACAATTTGTGGGAAACAGTTTGCTGCAAAATATGTTCTATCAACAATGGATGGTGACAAGGGCGATATTCATGTTGCAGTTGTGCTCCATGTAAGAGCTTCTAATGTATTAGTTATGTATTTCACAGCTTAGGCTTCAATTTTTATGTCAACTTCTAAGTTTGCAGTTCAACAGTAAGAGCTATAAGAATATACTGTAAGACATAAGAGGTTACACAGCGCAGGTGATTAAGGATATTACTTACAACTGATGAAACATAAACTTGAAAATCAATTAACAACGACATTATATGCAAAGAAAATTTTGAATAACCTTCTAATCTATTGTGCTACCCCTGAAAATTAATAAATTGATAAAGCGCCTTCTAATCTATAGAGTTACCTGCACCAATGATGCTGTAAAGCCCTTCACTTGCACGATTTGTTCACTTTCCACAAAATTTGCAACGTAACCATCAGAATCAGCCCCTCTTCTCCACATTCGCGTGCCTTCCAAGAAATGGAACATCACAGTCAACTTCAACTACAATAATAGCAAGCAAGAACCTATAATCTTTGTTAATGCTCGTTTGGTTCGAGTTTTCGTTTGTTCGTGGAATCATAAAATGGTGAATTCACACTAGAAGTCCCTTATATTTTATGACAAGAGGTTGAATCATAGATTGATAAAGCTCAAACTTTCCATGTGAAATTTACCACTTTGGGTTCCTGGCACGAACCAAAACTCGAAACCAAACGAGCACTTAACTTCATTACTAAAAGAATTGATCAATTCATCAAATCTACAAAAATTCCACCTCAAGCCATAAGCCTCTCAACATGAAAGATACTAGTTCAGTCTATAAATTACTTAGTATTTTTTTGTGTGTATGTGATTTGTTTTATTTTTGTGATCAGAATTACTTTGTATTTCTTTATTACTAAGTAGCTAATTGGTTGTCTTTATGAAGATAATATCTTCCTACATAGAGTAACTTTCCTAGCATGGTATCATAACAATAGTTTGGTCCATAAATTCAATTATCAATACCAAAAAGTCCAATTACACAGCATTTATTTAATACCGTTACAGACAATTTTTTCTTTTAAAGAAACTTTAGGCAAGGAGTACTAGAGTGTTAATTATACATAAACAAGTGCAAAAGTAGAAGGGGATCACCAGAGCCCACCCCCAGGCATAAGTGACCAATACAAAAGATACATGATCACATGATGAGCATAGCCATAACAGGTTTACGAGAACCAAGTAAAAAGAAATTTGTGCTATGCACCAAGTCAGAAATGAGATAGTCCGCCAAAAAACTATTAGACCAAAAATAATAAAATGGACTATGGTGCTTTGTAAATGAGCGCATTCCTTTCTACATGAGATATTTGAACATCACAAGCCATATTGGAAAGTAAGATGCACAAGGTGGATCGGTACAAAAGGACCGCGAGAGCCTAAAGCCAGACTGTCCAAGAAAAAACTTGAATCCATGGACAGAAGAATTTAGATAACGTGAATCAAATGATGAAGCATAAAGATTCTAAGCCTCAACCACACTCATCATAGTTTAAAAACTTTAGGAGATAAAATCGCATTCTATATCAAAAGGAAATGCCATATAAAATGGGGGCATTAGAGAGGAAATGATAACCAAAGGTCACGTCGTGGAACTTCGATAAATTAGAGTTTTCTTCCATGGGATTTAATTTTACATATATGCTCTAGGAAGATAGTGATACAAACATCCTTAGCTTGAAGGTCTTGGTCCAAGTCTTCATCATCTTCGTAATCATTGATTTCTCCTAATGACAATAATAAGAGTCTCTTTGTAAGGTTTGTCAAACTAAGATTAACTATTGGGAAGGTGTATGTGGATATATTGCATTGGCTTTCATGTCTTTCCCCAATCCCATCAATGGCTTCAGACAAATTGTAGTTTAGGGTTTTAGAGGATTATCGAGAAGCCATTAAACAAGTTTTTTTATACATCAAAAATCATCTCCATACTAATGCATTCGGGATTATTTTTCCACAACAACAACAACAACAACAAGCCTTTATCCCACTAGGTGGGGTCGGCTACATGGATCAAACGACGCCATAGTGGTCTGTCGTGAATCATATCTCTAGTGAAACCATTCGCCTCTAAATCCTTCTTAATAGTTTCACCTAGTTTTTCTAGGTCTTCCTCTGCCTCTAAAACTGGCTTCCCTCCATATGATCAACTCTCTAACCATGGCATTGAGGTCTCCTCCATACATGCCCAAACCATTAAGTCGAGATTCAACCATTTTTCTGTATAGGTGCCACCCCAACTCCCTCTCTGATGGTAACATTCCTGATCTTATCTTTCCTAGTCTTGCCACTCATCCATCTCAACATTCTCATCTCAGCTACACTTAGTTTATTCCGTGTTGGCTTTTGACCGCCCAACACTCAGTCCCATACAACATTGCTGGTCTAACCGCGGTACGATAGAATTTTCCTTTTAACTTGGTGGTATTTTTATCACATAACACACCCGAAGCTTTCCTCCATTTCAACCATCCTGTTGAATCCGGTGATTTACATCTCCCTCTATCTCCCCATCTTCTTGTATAATGTCCAAGATACTTAAACCGTGACTTGTGGTATGAATTACCCCAATTTTACTCTAAGTTAGTAGTGCTCCGCCTTTTATTGAACTGCATCTGTATTCTGTCTTACTTCTGCTTAAACGAAAGCCATGCGCTTCTAAATTTTGTCTCCAAGTTTCCATATAGTCAGATCATCGCGGTGCTGGCTCTTGAATGTGTTCAGTTAAGTTTTTGAATACCAGCATTTTGGTTAATTATTTTAGGGTTTCTCCGCGTGCATCTCCGTGCGATGAGTGTTACATCAACTATATCTTTTCCAATGGCTGCTTGAAAGTGATTGAAACCTGATTATCAGTTAAGGCATAACTAAACCAGCTTGCTAGATGTAAGACATGAATAAAAAGAAAATAGTCAACTATAGCCCAAACTATATATATATATATTAAGGATACTCCCTTGCATAACAGGAAGCAAGTATGGATCAAGCTGCACAAACATGATGGCATAGTCAGTGACCATAAATGCAAAGATAAAGTTCCAAAACAATTGACCATGTATCAAAATCGAATTTTGGAAAAAATCTACCTTATTATCTATGAGCATTTCCAACATATAGTTGTTCCAAAGAAACCGAGGGTCTGCCTGTGGCAAAAACGTTTCACTCAATCATGACATAAATAAATCAAAAGAAAGAAGTGCATCTCATGAATATATCTTTCTATTACTATAATTTAATTGAGAGGAGGACTTTTGGCATACAAGTGAAATTACAAAGTTACCTTTCATGCGTTAGAAATGAAAATATTACTTAAATTAGGTTTTGAACCCTTGACCTCAAATAGTCAAATGTAAAGAACACATCTTATTGCCAGTTGACCAATAGTCAGTCCTCACAGTTTCGCTATGTAAACACAAAGAAAATAAAATATGGGGTGCCGATAAAATTAGGAATCCATAAAGAAATTAAGATAGCTTTCATTCCTCAATCCACTTATTTGTTCGGTCCTTTCCTTTGATATCAATCGTTTGGGTGGCGATTGCATATGCAAAAAGGAAGAGACTCGTAGAATGGCAGAAGCAAGTTAGTTCAGAGAGACGGAGATGAATACTCTATTTCATGTCTAACTCCTCTGTAAGGCCCCACCGCCGGGGCATATGCATATTATGTTTAAAAAAATTACATAATGAGAGGAATCATTAAGTATAATATTGCACTTGCATCGAGTGTGACACAAGTTCTAGCAGTTTATGAAGCTATCAGTTTCAAATGTACGTAGCTTCAACCAAGAGAACTCTGAAGCAGAAAAAAAAGAACAGAGATAATGTGTAATGGGTAGTTAGGTTGCTAAAAAAGTGCACAACTACGAAAGCAAAACGTACAACTTGTTAAAAGCACCACATACTTTGGCATAAGCCACTTAAGCTTTGGCAATAGCAACTCCGTATGTCAAACAATGAGAAAAACTTGCCTGTCTCCAAAGTGGAAGAAGCTTGGATTCATCACCCAAATCATGCAGTCGTTGTGCACTGTAAAGCAAATGTCATAAGGTATTCGCTATAAATGATACTGTCATGATTGAAAAATCATACAATATGAATATACGATATATTGATATCAAATATTTGATATAACAAAAACGTGCTTACTTGGATAAAAGTATTTTGATGCTCTCTCAAGGCTTTATGTTTTTTTGATATATTTTTCAAAAGAAACATAATAGATTAACTTATAGAACTTTCAATAAATAATATAATAAATAACTCTTTTGCAAGTTTATTGCATCATGTCGTAAACTTAATAGGCAATGTGGCAAAATCTTAAAAAAGTGAGATGAAACAAAAAAACCTCAGATAGATCCACTACCACCCATATTATATTAGAGAATGGAGAAACACTAGAAATATAGAGGAAAAAACTCACCTTAGAGTTAAATTGACGTCGTATGAGAAATACAGACCAGGTGACTTCTCTGCAACTTTTAGCAGCTCAGAAAACTCATTTTCCAACTTTTTCTGTCAAAATGGTAAAACATTTTAAGTATTCAAAACTGCAATTGCTTTGAGTAACAAACAAGAGTAATGCTAGAATCATTCAACTTGAGCGCAAAAAGTGTAAACAAAATTAGTTGTCACATTATGATTGGAGGAAGAGTGTAAATGGACCCCATGACAGACATGTGGGACCCACTCTTCATCTAGTCATGAGGTGGCACCTCATCACGTTTACAGCTTTTTGTGCATATTTTTAGTGTGTCTAGCATTTTTGAACAAAAAAGTAGTGTTGAAGGGAAATCAAATCTCACCTGTTCTGCCGAGGAATTCTTGACAGAATGATCGCAGGGAAAAATCTTCATGGATGACACTTTAAAGATAGGATGCCCCAGGTAAGATCCAACGGATTCACGTTCTGTTATAACTAATACATATGTACCTAAAAGCATAGTAAAAGCAAAGGTTAAACTTACTGACAGATTGCAAGTTTAGTTTTAAAGGTACAGAACTATAACAGATGAGTGCAAAACCTAAAGTTAACAAAAATGTAGAATTATATAGGATGACTCGACTAACTGTACATTTCAACCAAGCATGGAAAACGCATTTTTCCAGCTGTATAAGTTATTGTTAGTTTTTATACAGTATAGGTTTTTCTCTATTATCTTTTAATGTATGAGCCGAGGAGAGATTAGAATAATCACATTTAATTGCATATGCACAAATCATATAGGTTGAAGTCATACTGCAAGAATTGTAAATTGAGTCATGCCCAAAATTGCTTAACCTTTAACCATTAACCATTGTAAATCGGATGCCGTAAGTCATTGGCATCATTTCTTAGAGAAATCATTACAGAAGTACTTGAGACATTGAAGGGAACAGGTTTCATAAACCTCTCTCTGATAGAGCTGTTTATATATTCAATGATACGGGATCTTATGGAGAATCCAAAAACGACACAAAATCATATAGTATCTGTTGACATAACACTTAAGGGCTAGATAGGTATTTTATATTATAGGGAAGAAACCCTATTTTCTAGGTTTTCACTTGTATATAAAGAGTGGTTCTCTCTTCAATAAGATATATCATTTTTATTCTCACATCTCTCACAGATACCATGTTAGTAACCATCTCACCCACAAATGCAAGTGGGAGGATGAACCTGAGCTCTGATACCATATTAGTAACCATCTCACCCAAAAGCTTAAGCTGTTAAGTAGTGGGCCAACAATGTATATCATACTCTTCAACCCAAAAGCTTAAGCTGTTAAGTAGTGGGCCAACAATGTATATCATACTCACATGTATTATACAGTACTCTAAATAACAATGTATATCATACTCACATGTATTATACAGTACTCTAAATTTACACACACATATATATATAACATATATATAATTGTAAATATGTAGTGTATAGTATAATTGGTAATAATACTCTGTAAGATGCCTGTACAACATCACCACACTACGTTTAAATTTTGCAATATACCACATAACTGCACTACACATATAAGCTCGAAGTGTGATCCACTATTTGTGGTGAATAGCCTTTCCTTTGATACCATATTAGAGTTCAAAGCATCAAACCCAAAACCAATTGGCAATGAGTGGAGTAACCCCTTATTCTTATATATTGCTTTGGGAGGATCTGTCTTCCCGATGTGGGATTAAAAGTCTCAACAGAGTATTATATTTTTGGAACGAAAATGTCAACTCTTTCAGGTCATCAATCTTTGATTGCAATTTTGGAACCAAAAGTTCAACTCTTTCAGTTTATCGATCTATAATGCGACATCACATTTTTGGTGCTTATAAGATTATCTCACCTGCCAAAAGCTTTAGCAGCCCAATTATGCCATAGACGGTTCGAAGTTTTGGGACACGAAGGGAGCTGCAATGTGGAATGTCATCTAGAAAACAGAAAATATACCGTCTTAATAAATAAATAAAATGTGTAAAAATGAAAACCAAAATAGACAATAATGCCAAAAAGGTTGGATTTATAAAAGCATTATACCAACAAGCTTCATTGACCCATCAAGCCGGCTGATTGCCAAACAGGACCCAGAAGATCCATCGGTAGGCTCAACAACATATTGATCAGGGAATTCCCAGAGCCGCATACGCGTGTGTAGCTTCTGTGTAGGATCGGTCCTTCTCCATCATTATTGAACTTCAATCACTACAAAACAACAATAACCCCCAATTTTCAATCCATCAGTTGTTCAGCTTCTTTTCTCCAAAGAAAATTGGCAATGACAGTAAACTAATATAAAATATAATGTAGAGGATTAATATATGCACAAGATTTGGCTAGAAAGGATAAATCACAACGTGAAAAATTTGTCAACATTACGAGTTTACAACAATAAAAGCAATTATGGATGATTGATCCAATGTAACATAACTACTTCCACTGGGCATATCTAAATCCTTATATTTCACAACTTCCTCAATTTCTCACGTGCTATTACTAAACAAATGGCCAAGCTGTAGAGAATTCTTAGCACTAATTAGGAGTCAATCCAAGTACCAAAATGTCCTGCATAAAATTCACACAAGCGTTGCATAAAAGAACAACTATATATATGTATATATTTGCATACATTAACCAAATTCTCAATTGTTTAACCTCATCACTATGTAATTTTCAAGTGTTTGATAACTTGTAACTTCTGAATTTTGTTGTTACTCTAACCACACTAAAAATAATATAACTATTTGGTAAATCGATGAACAGCCAAACCGTAATTGCCATACAACCAATCCAATAGACATGTCTGACTATTATGAACTATTTTTAGCCAAAATTTTAGGGCTTCTCTCTTTTAGAGTCAATTTGGTTGATCATAAAATTCCACACTTATCCATTTGAAGTCTACAATCCATTAATGTATGAATGAGTAAAAAACTATCTAGAATGCGGTCCTCCAACTTCTTTTTTAAAGGATACGGTCTATGTGGATCCCATTTAAAAGGATAATGTTCCAATAGACACTACTAGTCTCGGTCGCAAATTACAAAATTAGTATATTTCTCAATGACAGATATTGCATATGAGTTCTTGCCAGGTGCAAATACAATATCTACATCTACAGGGACAGATAGAGCTTCGGACCACATCCTTTAGTAAAAAATAAATTTAGGACCACATCTTAAAAAGTTTTGTTCTTAGGACCGAATACTAAAAGCCCCTTTATGTATTAAATTTCTATTGAAGCATTCCAGACAAAGAAGGAGAACAACAATTTAAGCTCATACATACATAGAATTATATATATATGCTGCCATAATACACGTAAATATTATATATATATATAGAGAGAGAGAGATTACCTTAACGGGAAATGGCATGAGAAGCGAGAGATTGGAAATGCAAAGAGGAAGAGAAGTATTAACTGAGAAGTGAAGAACAACAACAATAGAAAGGATCCGAGAGAATTAGTCAAAAACGAAAATTTTGGGGATTTTTAGGAATAGAAGAGAGAGAGGTGATTATGTAAGAGCAATGGGCGGAAAAAATTAACTGAATTTGCTCTCCTTTCCTTTGTTTATTATTTCCCTTAAAATAGAATACCGGCCGACTTGCATGCATTTCGGACCGGAAAATGCAAAATTCGCTAGCGACATTTTGTCATGCAATAATTGTCATGTATAAATCTGACTCAACAACTCATATACATTGTAAAATACACCACTGCTGGAATATTCGATACGATAATATTATGCGGTTTTCATTAATAATAAAATAAATATTACATTGCGTGTTTAAGAGTGGATTTAGAATTTTATGATAGGGTGAATCAAAAATGAAGCTAAAATTTTATGGCCAAATTTTTGTTATTTTTTCCGAATGTACATCAATGCTTACGAATTTCATATGAAATAACGGTACCTAACGAGGTCTTTAGCGATTAAATTTGTTTGATATTGTTGCGCGCACGATGTTGTTTAGTTAGTTGCCCAATAATTTTCAATATATATATATATATTTCTGTATGTTTGTGTATGAAATGGTACTTGAGATGTGTTATTAATCTATGTAGATATTGTAATTACCAACCCGTTGTTTATAGGATCTTAAATTAATATCAAGGTAAAAATATTAAAACTTTAGATTACAAGATGAGAAAAAAATCAGCAAAAAAAATCTCGTGCCTATATTTTAAAATTAAGCTTCAATACAATTAATTTACTTTTAATTTTTCTAAATAGATACAAATAATTTATTAAATAAATAAATGATATGATGGAGACACATCTAAATATAATAAAAAAGAGATCAATATATTTTAATGAATAGATAAGTTACTTCATGAAAGAAGAAAAATGTATTCTTTCTTCAAACCAATACTAGCATTCCAAATTCATAGAAACTAAAAAAGTGTAGCATTTAGAAAAATACAAAAAACTAAAAATTGTCATTAAAGACAGAATAATAAAAGGGTGGTGTTATTTTCACTCCAATATATACTTGGTATCACTATCACTCTCACTACCACTCCCACTAACTCTCTTTTACTCATCAACACTCCCACTACTTTCTTTACCACTCCCATTTTAATTTACATAGATTAATGATTAATTATATTTAACCATTAATCATTAATCTTCCTCCTCCTCCTCCTCCCTCTCATCCTCCTTCTTCTCCTTCTAAACAATGGTTTCTAAAATTTTACATTCATTTAACCCTTAATGCAACACAAACTAATTATAATTAATCATTAATTCTTCTTCTTCTTCTTCTTCTTCTTCTTCTTCTTCTTCTTCTTCTTCTTCTTCTTCTTCTTCTTCTTCTTCTTCTTCTCTTCTTCTTCTTTTCAATAATGGTTTTTAAATTTTTGCATCCATCTACTCCTTGATCCCTTACAACCGAGGTCTTCTCGTATCATATTTTAGCTCTCGGGACCTTACATCGGCCTTCTAACAACCGAGTATTAAGAATAATTTTGGTTCCCTATGACCGGGGTTCATCCACTTCATCGGTCCCTCATAACCGAAGTATTTTGGACTATATTTTCAGCTTTCGGGATCTTACATCGGTCTCTAACAACCGAGTATTTTGGATAATTTCGATTTTCTAGGATCGAAGTTCATCAAATTGCTCGGTCTCCTTGGACCAAAGTTGTCTGGAATATAATCAAATTACACATTTGGGTACCAAAAACCGAACAAGTGCTCCAATTTTGGTTTCCCGTAACCAAGGTAACTTGTTCTAATGCTCTAATTCGTTTTGTTGGTACAATATTTTTTTTGATATTAACTAAAGAAAATAAACATTAAACATAATAAAAACAAACATATCTCTAATTCATTAGGTTTTTTTAACCTTGACAATCCTTGATTCGCTTCTTCTCTACCATTCTCTAAAATTTAATTTTTTTTGTGTGACGTCAATGGAGATTTTGTGTGTTTTTGTGAATTACTTTTGAATTTTTGTTGGCTTTTGAAATGAATTGAATGAGATAGAATGTGTTAATTATATCTGAATTTTTGTTAATTATTAACCATTGAGTAAAAATCATAGAGAAGAAGAAGAAGAAGAAGAAGAAGAAGAAGAAAAAGAGGAGGAAAAGGAAGAAGAAGAACAAAAGAAAAGGAGGAAGAGGAAGAGGAAGATGATGATGATGATGATGATGATGATGAATAATTAATGTTAATGAGTGATTAGTTGGTTGAAAATGATTAATTGAGTGTGGTGGAAATAGAAGTTTATAACTTTTTTTCAGTGGGAGTGAAAGCAAGTAGTTTGTGGGGTTGACAATAGCACCACCCTAATAAAAAAGCTAGTTGTTGTGTACACTCTACAAATATCTTGGTTTCACCCTCTTTATTACAAGCATTACCATTTTCATTATTGTTATTACAAACACCCTATTCCTGCCACAAACACCCTATTCCCTCTTTCTGCACATCTACCTTTTCTCTCTCCCTCTCTATCCACCTACCTGTCCACATTTGACAAGGCCAAGCCTGTCCATTCATTCTCCATTAACTTAACTCTAGCAAACAACATATTCTTCCATGGCCACTTGCTTCCTCTCCACCTAGATCAGTAGAAATGCTAAAAAGGGTATGAAACTCCACTCACTTCAACATAACTGATCCTTGTATTTTTTAGCTTAGTAATAACTGAGTCTTTGCAGATGCATTCGCTCCATATAAAACGAGCTTGTGTTAATTTTTTTGCCCATGACCCCACTTAGTTTATATTGGGCGAGTCCGTGATAAATGAGTGTGAGGAGTGGGTGTACATAACAGCCATTATAAAAAGGTCAAAATGTAATAGAGTGCTAGTTAGCATTCCTATTTAGTGGAGAGAGAGAGAGAGAGAGAGAGAGAGAGAGAGAGAGAGAGAGAGAGAGAGATCCGCAACCAAGTAGATAAAGCAAAGATTCGTTACTTGTTTGATACGAGCATTGCAATTGGACTAAGATCTCATGGGCTGGGCTAAACCAGCATGCTTATAACATAATTAGCTGTGTTTGGTTTTTCATGGGATGGGCTGTAGCTATTATGTTAGTTAAAACCTGGGTTCATATATGAAATTCGCCTGTCACATAATGTCAAATTATTTTAGATAAAAATATCTCTTTAAAAGAATTTTTGTGTGAAGCTATATTTCAGTTATTCATTAAATAATTTATTGTGGTAAGGTTGAATTTAGTTATATTTTACGTTCTAACCGATATATATTTTTTTACCATGTGCGTAAATATTCTTCTGATCATTTGCATGTCTTTCTAAAATTTTTGAAGTAAAATATTTTGAGACTTTTATTTTATTAGTTCTGGTAAATAGCGTTTTGGAAAATGTTTCTTAAATTTGGTCTTAATTATATTTGGTGTTCTTAAATAAACTTATAATATTCTTCTTATTACAATGTAAGAATGGTTTCATCTCACCCCCACTTAGATGAGCTTATTGGAAGCATGTAAATAAAAATTCGAATGCTAACATCTGTCGTCGCTAAAATAAAAGTATTAGAAACAAAAGTTGTAATTTTTTTGATAAATTCAAGGTCCTCTATGTGGCACAAAATTCAATTTAAATTTATGCAACTACATATTGCCACTAAACAATCAATTCACTGTTTATTTCTTACGCTATTGAATTAGTGAAAACTATTGTACCAACATAGCGACCACAACATTTCGTATTTTACTAATCAACAAAAAATTACACAAAACTAAATTTGAGCTACATAACGAAAACAATAAAACCTGCATATTCTATAAATAAATATCAATTACACTTCCATTAAATGAACCAATAAAATAAGTACAAATAAATTGTAGACCAAAATTTATATATATATATATATATACTATATATAAAAGTATGAATAACTTAAGTATTTTTTCTTCTTTTTTTTATGAAGATAAATATCACCCTTGATTTTAAACAAAAAATTTAAGATTTACATTAAATAAAATAGTATAACTTCGTATATTTTTATATTAGTATTTGGTATTTCAAATAGGTTCAAACTCTAGTTTATTTGGTTAATTAAATAAATATTTTAAGCTAAATTTCCATTAAATAAAATAATATAACTCTATATATTTTTATATTAGTATTAGTATTTCAAATATATTCAATCTCTACTTTATTTGGTTAAATAATTAAATAAGAATTTTAAGCTATATTTAGATTAAATAAATAGTATAAGTGTATAACTCCATATATTTTTGTATTAGTATTATTATTCCAAATAAATTCAAACTCTACTTTATTGGCTAAAATAATTAAACAATTTAAACAAAAAATAAAATAGTATAACCTAATATATTTTTGTATTAGTATTAGTATTTCAAATAGTTTCAAACTCAACTTTATTTGGTTAAAATAATTAAATAAAGATTTTAAGCTAAATTTACGTTAAATAAAATAATATAACTCTATATATTTTTATATTAGTATTAGTATTTCAAATATATTCAATCTCTACTTTATTTGGTTAAAATAATTAAATAAAGATTTTAAGCTAAATTTACATTAAATAAAATAGTATAAGTGTATAACTCCGTATATTTTTATATTAGAACTATTATTCCAAGTAAATTCAAACTCTACTTTATTTGCTAAAATAATTAAACAATTTTGAATTTGTGTTGAATTATGTGTTTTGTATAAAATTTTTAATCTTCCTTCATAACAAACTTGCCAAGAATGAGGCTGTTTAATAAATTATATTAAAACTACAAAACTTTTAGCATTAATTAGAATTTCATTCAAAAGCTGATTGTAATGGTATGTATATCAAACTCTATTTTGCTTGATTGCCTTTAACATTATTGATGGTGTCAAAATCTAGAACAGATAGTTAACGAACGATCAATCAATGAATAATGGTGGATTAGAGGTTTAATGATAGATTGTAACTGTGAATAGTGACTGTGAACAGTATCCACCGTATATGTGAACAGTGATTATGAATAGTATCACCGTATATGTGAACAATGACTTATGAACAGTACCACCGTATATGTGAACAGTGACTGTGAACAGTACCACCGTGTATGTGAACAGTAAACTAATTAAAAACGAAGATGAACACGAGACATTTTTTATTAAGGTAGGTTCCCCCAGTAGCGCTTTATGCTAGTCCGGCAGTACGTCCTCCTTTTGTGTGTGCTTGCTTTGTATTAACTCAAAGGCAATCAATTTGGATGATAATACAAGCTACCAATCTCTCTCTTTCTTTCTATAATTTCCTTAATTCTATTTATAAGTATAGAATTAGGATTACAAATATTTCAACATAATAAATAATAAACTGTGTAGGAGAGAGAGTGTATAAGGATTGATATTTTTTGGGGTATGAAAAGAGAGAGTATAAGACCCTCAAAAATTGGCTTTTATTTATATTGCCAATGGCTTTATATCTCTTAGAAGAGATGGATGGATATTGAGAGAGAAAGAAGATATATTTTTTTGGTGTGTCTTTGGATGGATGAATGAGGGGGTATTTATAGGTAAATGTAGAATGACAAAAAGGTAATTTTTGGTGGAGGTGTGGTAGGTGTAGTAGGTGTGGAGGTAAAAATGAGATTTTACTGGAGGTAAAAAATGGAATTTTACTGGAGGTAAAAATAGGATTTTATTGGAGGTAAAAGTGTTAAATTACCTTTGTAGGTCAATGGTAAAATTAGTATTTAACCTCATCAATTGCCCCATATCCTTATCATTTAGCTCGGATGAGCTGATTTGTGAGGATATCCTTCAACCCGGGAGCTAGTAGTAGCTCTGAGCTCTGATGTTCGTGATGTCTTAAGCCCGAATCCTTCATGTCAAAATCGCAGCATCAACATCATACACACATTTTCTTCCCCTATAGCGACATCAAAGAGGGATCTAGGGCGGTGTAGTCTAGATGTACGCGGGGGGCGCTATATATTTTGACTTTTTAAGAAGACAGATTTTCGTCTTCGGGATTCTTTCAATGCTAGATACTTCTTGTCCCCTCTTTCTTGTCATCTCCCTCAAAATCCAACTTCTTCTTATACCTTTTACAGGGGATACCAATGAATAAGGGAAAGTAAATCACAAGTATACTGAATACCTTCTGTTGTACAAGTTCTTCTTGTGATTATGTCAACCATGGTATGAATATGCGCAATTTTTTTGAAATGTGATTAGTCATCAGGATTATCGCACAATCTTCACTATTTTCGGGGTGAAGAGTTTTGCAGATATTTTACAAAATATTTTCGAACATCAATATCTTGAGACTCTCAATTCATTTCTTTTTGAAGCCACTGCTCTCCTTCCTTCTCTTGAACAGAAGGTGGAAGAGTTACAAGTACGAGGTGACGGCATTAGAGGCTCGGTTAGAAGGAGGGTCTTCCTGCGTTAACCCGTTATGCTCCTTTGCTCCTCCTCGAGGTTCCTCGGGGTTCCTTTCGTCGATAGAAAATAACGTGCCTGATGTTATTCCGTCTGCCGTGAATCTTTTAGAACCTGTTCTTGGAAGTTTTTTAAGGCTCTTTATGTCGGAAGAGGGTGTACAGGATATCCTTTCGACTAACACAAATCTTATAGAAAATGGGGCTCTTTTGACTGAAGTGGATTTGCCGTCATTTCCGAATCGGTCCTATGACCAGGCTACCTTGGACGCCGTTTACCAGGCTGCCTCGGACGGTTTTTTATCGCAATATTCGTAAGATGATTTTGTTACGGATTTTACCCAAACAACGAGCCCTGACTGGACAACTTTAGGGGATATTCGCCATGATTTTTCTGATTATTCTTCTTCTGATTTAAGTACTATTTTGAATTTTGGTGCTGATGATCTTCGGATTCTTCAGCCTTTTCTTTGATTAGATAAGTTATCTACCCCTTCACTTTCATATCTTTTTGTTTGCAAATAAGGGGTCCAACATATATCTGCTTATCATTCAATAGCATACCGTTTAGCCTAGACAATGTATGCACCTCTAGTGATGGTTTTGTTTTTTAAACAAGTGTTCCGTAGATATGTTCTTTAAACAAGTGTTTCGTAGATATTCCACCTGTAACATCTCATTTCATCAGTAAATAAACAAGTTTTGTTTTAGAATTTTTTTTTTATCTTCTGTGTGCTCTTTTTATGTTTTGTTTTGAGTTGTTATTGTGAGATTAAACAAGCCATATATGAATGGTTATCCTTTTTCCCCCATACTCAAAGTAAAACAGTAAAGGCAAAAGAGATAAAATAAACCCAGTAAAGATGCCTGTGTTAGAGGTCTTTTGGTAGTTTCCCAGAAGGGACTTGGCGTGCAATAGATTTTTATTGGGTCATTTGTACGTAAGGAATTATTCTTATTTTGGCTAAGTCTATAAGGGTTGTGTCCCCTAGACTTTAAGCAAATTTTATAAGATTCCTTCCGAATGCCAGTTAGACTCCTCAGAGTGTAAGTGTGCTCATGTAAGAGAGCTATGCACCAACAAATTGACCTCTTTAATTAGAGGAATTTTTCAGCTCTCAGCAAGTCTGCACTTAGACGTTATATGCTTGGTGGCTGACTTACATAGCAGTAGGAATTTTTTCAAGGTCGTTGATGTATAAAAGGAAAACTTGTGCTTTTTGGTTAAGTCTACAGAAATGTCATGCCTTCTTTTGACTTAAGCAAATTATGACAGCTTTTTCATTTTTTTATATAGCCTCTTCAGCGTATTGCTAACCTCTTTGTGAGAGTTTTGCTTCTTGTAAATAACGGTATACCAAAGTAAAATTTCATATATTTTTCTTCGGAGCAAGTCATTACAAGATTACAAAGTACTTCATTCAATGATAGTATCTCTTGAGGTGCTCTATGTTCCATGGCCTCATGAGCTCCATTCCATCCATGGTTCTTAAGTAGTAGGTACCAGGTCTGCTGACTTTGGTCACCACATATGGACCCTCCCATTTGGCACCTAACTTCCCATCTTGAGAAATTTTAGTGGCTAGAATGACTTTTCGGAGCACCAAGTTGCCCACAGTTAGGCTTCGGTTCCTGACCCTTTTGTTGTAACTTTTGACCATGTTCCTTTTGTAGGCTTCTTCTTTAATCCGAGCTTGTTCTCTTTTTTCTTTGAGGAGGTCTAAATTGGCTAAGAGTCCTTCGTCATTCCAAGCTGGGTCATGATGGTTGATTCTGTATGTTGGCATTCCTATTTCTACTGGAATCACCGCTTCAGTTCCATAGGTCAGAAAGAAAGGAGTTTTTCCCGTAGGCCCTCGGATCGTAGTCCTGTAAGCCCAAAGAACTGAGGGGAGTTCTTCAGACCAATTTCCCTTAGCATCGTCGAGTCTCTTTTTCAGCGAGTTCAGGAGAGTTCTGTTGGTGACTTCTGCTTGGCCATTTGCTTGGGGATGAACAGGCGAACTGTAGTGATTCTTTATTCCATAATCTTCACAAAAATTTCTGAAAGAGATCACAATCAAATTGCTTGCCATTATCAGTGATTAGAATCTTTGGGAGGCCGAAACGACAGATGATATTTCTCCATACAAAGCTTTGAATTTTCATAGTGGTGATGGTGGTCAATGCTTCTGCCTCAGCCCATTTGGTAAAGTAGTCAATGGCTACAACTGCGAACTTGGTCTGTCCTTTACCCAAGGGGAAAGGACCAACAATGTCCATCCCCCACTGAGAAAAAGGCCATGGGCTGCTGACAGGAGTCATGAGCTCTGATGGGAGCTATTGGACATTGGCAAACTGTTGGCACTTGTCACACTTCTTTACTAGTTGTTTGGCATCTTGTAGGATGGTTGGCCAAAAGTAACCTTGTCGTCAAACTTTGAGAGCTAAGGAACGAGCTGTCGGGTGCCCGCCACACAACCCCTCATGGATCTCTAATAGGGCTGCCTGAGCTTGATGGGGGTGTAGGCAGAGTAAGAAAGGAAGAACATACCCTCTCTTGTACAGGGTTGCTTCTATGATTACATATCTGTTGAAGATGTATTTGATCCTTTTGGCCATCTTCTTTTTTTCTGGCAAAACTCCATTTGTGATGTAGTCTAAAATTGGGTCAATACAGCACTTGCAGACTTGTACTGGGGTTGCATCCACTTCTTCAAGCTCATTGATGGCTTTGCTTTCCAAATATTCAATGTGGACACCGCTTGGTGCCTCTGTTGATGAAGCTAGCTTGGCCAGGCGGTCTGCCTTGTTATTCTGAGCTCGGGAAACTTTGATGAATACCACGTTTGTAAACTTTCGAGCTGTCATTTGAGTTTTAGCCAGGTAAGTGGCCATGTGATTTTCTTTAGCCATGTTGTGGCCCAGTATTTAGCCAACTACGACTGCAGAGTCATTGTAAACCACCATCTGTTTTGCCCCCAAGTCTCCAGCAATCCTCAGACCTGCTATGATAGCTTCGTATTCTGCTTCGTTGTTTGATGCCTTGAAAAGGAACTTGAGGGCTATCTCCAATGTGTTAGCCTCAGTGGTGATCAATACTAGACCAGCTCCAGAACCTTGAGACTTGGAGGCTCCATCTACGTGGAGTATCCACACTGGGATTTCTGGCATCAAGCCTATTGAGGTAGAAGGGCTCGAAGCGCTTGAGTCTACTGTTGGCAGTAGCTTTAGAAGTTCGGCAACCTGTTCCTCTGTGTAAGTAAACTCGGCTATGAAGTCAGCCACAGCTTGCCCTTTGATTGACACCCGTGGTTTGTAACTGATCACAAATTGCTCAAGTTTTACAGCCCAGATAACTAACCTTCCTGACTAATCTGGTTTGTCAAGAATTCGTCGTAGTGGTTGGTCTGTGAGTACATCAATGGCATGGGCTTGAGAGTAGGGCCTCGGTTTCTTAGAAGTGATGAGAAAAGCGTATGCCAATTTTTCCAACCTTAGATAATTAAGCTCGGCCGCGTGCAGAGCTCGGCTCGTGTAGTAGACAGGGAGTTGTGCCCCCTCTTCGTTCCTCATGAGGGCTGAGCTGACCGCCGTTTGGGAAACAGCCAAGTAAAGGCAGAAAATTTCACTATTCTTTGGAGAACTCAATAAAGGAGGAGCTTCGAGGTATTGCTTGAGCTGCTGAAAAGCGAGCTCACATTCTTCCGTTCACTCGAAGGCCTTTTTCAGAGTTTTGAAGAATGTGTGGCATTTATCAATAGCCTTAGAGATGAACTTGTTAAGGGCTGCCACTCGAGCTGCTAAGCTCTGGACTTCCTTTGGTTTGGTGGGAGATTTCATGTAAATTAGAGCTTGTATCTTCTCGGGGTTAGCTTCGATTCCCCTTTGTGTTAACATGAAGCCCAAAAATTTGCCACATTTTACCCCAAAAGCACATTTAGCTGAGTTGAGAGAGATACCATTTTGTCTAAGTATGGAAAAAACTTCATTGAGGTCGGAAGGTTGGAAGTCTTAAGGCTCTTGACGAGCATGTCGTCAACGTAGACCTCCATATTCCGGCCTATCTGTTCTTTGAACAGGGAGTTCATCACCCTTTGATAGGTAGCTCCTGCATTCCTCAAACCAAATGGCATAACTTTGTAGCAGTAAGTTCATTGGTGATGAAAGATGTCTTTTTTTCGTCCTCAGGGGCCATCCTTACCTGATTATATCTAGAATAAGCGTCCATGAAGCTTAGCATTTCATGCCCAGTGGTCGCATCCACGAGCTGATCAATCTTCGGGAGTGAAGAACTGTCTTTTGGACAAGCCTTGTTGAGGTCTTTGAAATCCACACATATTCTCCACTTTTCACTCTACTTCTTCACAAGTACCACATTGGAAAGCCACTTTGGGTAGTGGACCTCCATAATGAAACCAGTTTTGAAGCAATTTTTGGACTTCTTCTTTGGCAGCCAGATTCCTTTCTGCTGCAAAGTTTCTCATTTTCTGCCTTACGGACTTGAAGGCCGGATCAGCGTTGAGCCTGTGCACCATGACCTCCGGGTTGAGCCCTTTCATGTCATCATGGGACCACGCGAAGAACATCAGCGTTAGCTCTAAAGCATTGAGAGAGCTCCCGTCTGACCTCCGAGTTGAGTTAGTTGCTGATTTTGAGCACCCTTTCAGGTATTGAAGGATCCAAAAGCAAGTCTTTCAGATCTTCAACGGGCTTTCCCCTGAGCCCTTTTTCTTCATCTTGGGGGTCCAGAGTATCAATTTCCAATCTCTTAGAGGTGGTGGATTCTCCTGTATTGTTCACCCCTTCAGTAGTTGTTACCTCGAGCTCTACGGTGGCGATCTCCGTGGTTTTGACTTCTTTCAAGGTTCCGAATTGACAGTGTCTGGCCTCCATTTGGTTACCTCTGACCTCCCCGATCCCATGAAGGGTTGGAAACCTCATGGTTAAGCTGCAGGTTAATATGGCAGCTCTGATTTCGTTGAGGGTTCCTCTGCCTAAGATAACATTGTAATGAGGAGCTGAGTCAAGAATTAGGAATTCTGCCATGGTCGTGACCTGCTTTGGAGCCGTCCCTAGAGTTACTGAAAGGTTGATTACCCCTAAGGACCTTGTCTTTTCCCTAGAGAATCCTACCAGTGTGACCGGCGATTGGACCAAGTGTTCTTTAGTGAGATCCATCGTTTTGAAAGCACTGTAATACATGAGGTTCGAGGTCGCTCCTGTGTCGATAAGGATACGATGGACGTTGTGGTTGCTTATCATTGTTGTTACTACTAACGGATCATCATGGGGGTACTCTACCCCGTTCATATCCGCATCAGTGAAGGTGACCTTGGAGATCCTCGTACTTGGCCATCTTTGAGGGCCTCGAACTAAAGAATTCTGCTTATGTACTCAGGAAACTTAGCCTGCCTGATGTAGGCCTTTCAAGGCCTGTTGCTGTTTCTAAAGAATGATGAACCTCCCTCAATCATGAATATTTCTTTGGCATGTTCCTTCCCATTGGCTTTTGGGGGAACATCATTTTCTTTCTTTATGTTCTGTCGGAGCTAACCTCGCTGGATAAGCTTTTCAATTTCTTCCTTGAGCTTCTAGCAATTATCAGTTTCATGGTCGTGGTCCTTGTGATACTGGCAGTACTGGGTAGAGTCCATCTTCCTCTCTGGAGTGCTCATCTTTTTAGGCTTAGGTACCTCTCCTAGTTCCAATTGGGCATAGACCTCGCTTAGTGGAGCTGTAAGGGGAGTAAACTTCCGATGAGCTCTGTCCTGCTAGATCTGAACTTTTTGGTATTCTTTTTGTTCTTCTTGGTCTCCCTCTCTTGGCCAGAAGAAGGGCTATGTTCCCCCTGGCGCTTGGAAGGGGGCCAGAGAGCAGAAAATCCCGACAGGTTGCGTCCTTGGAGTGTCTTTTCTACCCCAATCTGTTTGTTGACCTCGTCCAGAAGCTCAGACATGGTCTTTGGAGCCATTCTAGCTAAGGTCATTAAGCAGTAGGGAGAGCTTATTCCGTTCATAAATGCAGCTACGGCCACACCTTCATTGAGATCGTTGATCATGAGGCTTTCTTGGTTGAATCGACAAGCGTAGTCTTTCAGACCTTCGTTCGAACTTTGTTTGATTGTGAAGAGGTGGGTGTAGGTCTTAGACTACTTTCTAGTCCCCAGGAAATGAGTTACGAACCTCGTACCAAGCTCGTGCAAGCTCTGAATCGAGCCTGGAGATAGGCTGTTGCACCACATCCGAGCTGCCCCCTTGAGAGTTGTGACAAAAGCCCTGCATATGATACCATCTGGGACATTCTGGAGCCCCATCATATTTCCAAATTGCTGCCAATGGTCCACTGGATCGGTTGAGCCATCATATGACTCTAGAAGAGGTAATTTGAATCTGTTCGGGACCACACAGGTCTGGATGTGCTCTATAAACGGCGATTCAGAATTTCTTATCAGAGTTGCTGCCGAGCTCCCCCCAACGTGGCCTATGGTTTTCATCATTTCGGCCAGCTGGGCTTTCATTTTTGATCTGAGCCTCTGCTCTACTTCTTCAACAGAGCTCTTGTTCGAGATCATGTCGAACACAGACCCTCGAGGCCTAGCATTTGTCTCTAAAATTGGTGGAATGGGGGGTCGACCTCCTCTGCTTACACTTTGTCTTTGAGCCTCTCCTTCAGAGCGTCTTTCTCGAACAACATTAACTTGTGAATTTCTTTTTGGAGATGATGGGGGAGCTGTAACAGAAAACTCATCATAAGAATCTCCTTGTTCAGAACTGGATTGGTCGGCATCAGACCCACTGGGCCTGCCTCGACTTCTCCTATACCTCCGGCGGCGTTCCCCCAGACTTTCAATGGCTGGGATTCGCGCAGGGACTGGGGGAGCCGATGCAGAAACAGGGGTCGGAGGCGATCCATCTCTTGAACTGTACGAAGGGAATTTTCTTTGAGCTATCAATTTGTCAATTTGGACCTGGAGAGCAGTTTGTTGAGCCACTAAGGCTATCAAGGGGTCTGTTTGGGTGTTTTCTGACTGGGACATGGCAAAAGTATGATTTTTTGATAAGCGTGTGACTTTAAAGAAATGTTTTTCCCACAGACGGCGCCAAACTGATGATGTCAAAATCTAGAACAGATAGTTAACGACCGATCAATCAATGAATAATGGTGGATTAGAGGTTTAATGACGGATTGTAACTGTGAATAGTGATTGTGAACAGTACCACCATGTATGTGAACAGTGACTGTGAACAGTATCACCGTGTATGTTAACAGTACCGATAAAAACTGATTAAAAATGAAGATGAACACGAGACATTTTTTATTAAGATTGGTTCCCCTGGTAGCGCTTATGCTAGTCCGACAGTACGTCCGACAGTACGTCCTCCTTTTGTGTGTGCTTGCTTTGTATTAGCTCAAAGGTAATCAATTTGGATGATAATACAAGTTACCAATCTCTCTCTTTCTTTCTATAATTTCCTTAATTCTATTTATAAGTATAGAATTAGGATTACAAATATTTCAACAGAATAAATAATAAACTGTGTAGGAGAAAGAGTGTATAAGGATTGGTATTTTTTGGGGTATGAAAAGAGAGAGTATAAGACCCTCGAAAATTGGCTTTTATTTATATTGCCAATGGCTTTATATCTCTTAGAAGAGATGGATGGATATTGAGAGAGAAAGAAGATATATTTTTTTGGTGTGTCTTTGGATGGATAAATGAGAGGGTATTTATAGGTAAATGTAAAATGACAAAAAGGTAAATTTGGTAAAAATGAAGGGCAAAAAGATAATTTTTGGTGGAGGTGTGGTAGGTGTAGTAGGTGTGGAAGTAAAAATGAGTTTTACTGGAGGTAAAAAATGGGATTTTACTGGAGGTAAAAATAGAATTTTACTGGAGGTAAAAGTGTTGAATTACCTTTGTAGGTCAATGGTAAAATTAGTATTTAACCCCATCAATTATAATAAATCAAATTTTATTAATTTATATATTCTAAATTTTATTTTTTTATTTATAATTATGTTTAATGTTTAAACAAAAAAATATGGATATATTGTAGTTGTAATTGTAACTCAATAAAACATTCATATTAATTTATTTTATTTTTTTACTATTTTAATATCTTCGCTGTTATATAAGATATTAAATTTATGTGAGTGTTATATTATTGTTTGGTATTGTGGTAAAACATTCATTTTAAACATCATTGAGCTATATAATATATTATTTATACGAGTGTTTATATTATTGTTTGGTACTGTGCATAATAATCCACGTACGTTTAATAGAATTAACTATCTATCAATTCTAAAAACTTAGTAAAAATATATTATACTCTTATATATATATGATTAAGAGTTTGTTTGGCCACCTATGTACTAAAAAACTTTAAGGCGACAATTTTTTTCATGTATTCACAATATTTTTCTATAGTTGACCGATTATATGATTTTCTTATAATTATTAATTGAATTAACTTGATGCTATGTTTTGTTTATATGTTACTATTTCTATTTCATACTAATTATTCAATTCTTAGTATATACATATTCATTAATAGACTTAATGATATTTGTCAAGCACTAAGATCACGTGCAATATACATGCACAAATACTAATATATATATATATATGTCCAAATGCAAATAGATAACAGAAGAATGAAACGCGTATGATCAAATCAAATCCAAATTACACGAACCCAAAAACATATGTGGATTCAATTTTCTTAAATAAAACAAAATATATTTCATAAAGAGATTGATTGGTTTTGGAATGTAATAGAGGGATCAAAGAGGTCAATGATTCAAAAAAAAATGGAGAGAGAGAGTCATCCTGAAAATGCTTCTTGTACTTGAAAGGAAAATATTAATTAAAGACTTGTTTAACATTTGGTATATATATAGGGGTGAGAAGAAAGGAATCAGTAGGATAATTAGGGGTGAAATTATTGTTTTTGGGGGAGGATTTAAAAGTTCCCAAAAAAGAATAGAGGATGATTTTTAATTAGGGGAGAAATCAGGATAAGAAGAAAGGTATCTATGCAATTTTTTATATCGTCTATTTTTGGCGACTTTTGTAGGGGTGAGAATAATAATATTGTGGGTTTGTTACAATGGAGGAGTCTTATATAGGTATTGTAAGAGACATAAATAAATAATGCGGAATCGCATAAATGGATAACCAAAATGAATAACAAGAATTCATTTTGATTATTCAATTAGTTATTCTATTGAAGATGTTCTTATCGAGTAATTTTAGTCCCCCGTAACAGATGTTTTTGTTTTTCTCAAACTTGGGGTTTGTATTTAAATTAAAAAAAGAAAAAAAAAGTGTACATTTTGGTGTAAAATTTGTCCGAAGCAACAATAGTTTTGAGGCTAAATGACTAAAAATGGTAATGTAATTCTACTCGACTTTCAATTAGGTCAATGGACTTTTCTTTCTTTCTTTTTGTTTGGACAAAATACCATTGAATTTTTTTCCGCTATTTCACTTAGGTCCAAATAGTAACTTCCATCCAATTTTCTTAATGAAAGTGTAATGTGGCTATTGACATGGCAAATACCTCTATCTTCTCTGGCCATTTCATTAATTTCCACTGGCCACTTTCATTTTTTCTTAAAAAAAATAAAAAATATCTGACACAACCCCTTTCACCCTTCTCTATATATATATATATCTCCATTTCTTTTCTCTCCGAAGAAAAGTAGATATAAGAAAAAAGAGAAAATGCCACCAAAATTAGAGGAGGAATTATTTCCCTTAACCTTGGGAAAATTCAAGATTTTTCATGCAAACACCGTGAATCGAACTTTCCACCTTTGCTTTGCCTCAACGAGAACAATGTTCTTGTTGGCCCTCTTTCTAATTGCCTTAATTGCCATCATCACCATTTTCTCTGGCCATCTCTGTTTTTTTTCATCTTCTTCCTTTATGAACCCTCTGGCCATCTCCTCAATTGTTAACGTCTTGTTGGAAATGGGTTCATAATATTAGAAGAACAAAGTGGCGATCCAACCACCTCCACGATTCCAATCATGGAAATGGGGCAATTTTTTTCAAAGAGATAAATATATAATAAAAAAGAGCTAAATGACATGTCATTTGACAAAAAAATGAAGAGAAATAGTTGCCACATCATTCTTTTATAAAAAAGAGTTGTTACATTAGATTTTTTGTGCCATGTAAGCGTCACATCACACTTCCTTTTAGAAAAATGGACGGAAGTTACAATTTGGACCTAAGTTAAATAACAAGAAAAATTTAATGGTATGTTTTGTTAACCTTGTAGGTCTTAATCTTATTTGATAATAACAATAATTTAATCATGTGTAATTTAACATGTTTCTTGATATAAGTTTATAATTCATTTACTTGAAAAATTAAGAAAAGCATGCCACATGACAAGGATCATCGTAATACTATTCGATCAAGTCAACAAAGCATTGGACAAGATAAGGAAGATCAATTTTATCATAATGCAATTTATGAAGTACAAAGATCAAGGATCATAAGCAAAAGCTTCAAAGCAAAAGTTTCAAATGAAGATTAAATTGAAACAACAAATCGAAGCATTCAAAGACTCGTTAATTCGCTAATTGAGTGAGTGCTTAGGATTATTTGTAAAGTTTCTTATTTGATTATTTATATAGCTCATACACATTGATATAGCATTCATAGATTGATCAAAATTAGTTTGAATCAAATTTCCTTTAAAAACATCATTCTTACAAAAATCGATTTTTAAATAAATTCATATTAAATTCAAATGATCATATTTTGAATTTTTCCGAAAATAGGTGTCTTAGGAACATATTTTTGAGGTCCCCAATGCATTATAGTTGATTATGGAGTTAAATTGCAAAAGTTCAAAAATTGAGATTTTGGCCTGATGGACAAAGCCCATCAGTCAACTAAGCAGTTTTGCTCAGTCGAATAAGGGTCCATCAGTCAACTGATGAGCTTTGCTCAGTCGAATAAGGGTCCATCAGTTGACTGATGAGCTTTGCTAAGTTGACTGAAGCTTCGGAATATAGCCGTTGGATTTCTGATTTTTTACCATTTTTGGTACCAAACCTCTAAAACGACTATATCATTTTTGGGACTATATATACACTATCTAAGACACAGTTTGATAAGCTTGAATCACCATAGAAATATATTCTTCATCTATCTTCATCATTTAAAGATTCAAGAACTCATTTTAATCAATTATTCTTTCTTTGAGCTATAAATCTTGATCAAACAAATAACTCTAGTGTGAACTTCAATTGTATCTCTTAAACACTTGAAAGTTGTTGTTCATTGGTGTATATCACCAAACAATTAGAATATACATTTGTGAGATGTCAATCTCATAAGATAACAAGAATGTAAATTATTATTTAGTAATTGTGAGAGGTAAATCTCACAAGTTAGTAAGAGGGATTATTGTGAGAGTATTGTGGTAGAGCAATACTTGTAAGAGTATGTGAAAAGAATAAACTTGTAGAGGTTTGTTTTTCACCGGAAGAAAAACGGTTTTAGTGGACATTCTCGGGGGACTAACCGAGCGCGAACATATGGTTTAACAAATCAAACTGTGTGGACAAAACGTCTTGAACTTCAATTGGTTTAATCTTTCTAACTCAAGCTCTTTATTTACTTGCTATATTTATTGATTGCTTGGTTGAATTGCTTATTTTCCTTAATATAGTTGTTTAGCTAAAATTCGATAGCTGTTTTTTTAAGAGCATTATTTTCTTTAATGTCTCAAGTAGCTAGCTGTCTTTCATACATTATTTATCCTGCCTCTCGATATCTGTCATAGTATTTACATCCGGTTAAAAAATTTATTACATAGCATCTGTATCAATTCACACGATATATGTTTCAAGTTACACTGACAATATTTGTTTCTCAAGAACCGCATCCCTTAATTTCAAGAAAGTGAAGTACAACAAATGCAGTTGATTTTATGAAAGTGAAAAAAAATTCCATATGGGTACAAAAATTTTAAGAAAATGAAATACAACAAATGTAGTTGAGGTAATCAACTACATGCTCGACAATTCCAAGAAAACAAATTCTTTCCAAACCCCTTTGACAATCAAATGTAGCAGCCTAGAGAAATGAATTCTTTTAATTTCTGTTAGAATTGTATTCAAGAACTTCCTCCTTCCATCACAACAGAGTTAATAGAATTGTTTTCGGAGCAATCGGATTATTGTTTGTGTCCTTGCTTTGTTATTGTTTGAGAGAACTTTCCACATATTCTGTTGTTGACTATATTCTCACCTTCACATGTTTGGCTTCATATTGAGACGAGATGCAAGCTTCTGACCCAGAGACTTATCCGCCTGTAGAAACGCAATAGTCAAATATAGTGGTGGTATGTACAATAGTCGCAAACACGTATGCATGAGAGAGAGAGAGAGAGAGAGAGGGGAAGAAATGCTGCACTTGCCGTGGTGAGACTAGAACTTAATTTGGACCTCCAAGGTTTAGGTGGGAGTCCTTTAACCGGAACACACTCACTCCCAAGAACTGCCTAATTAGAGTAAGTACTAGTACACTCTTTTCTGATGCTACATTGACGCCTAGACCCACACGCAAATGAGAGCACATAGCGCAACATGAATTGTAGCAAAATTATCAGTCAACGGGTCAATATGCTTTTCAGTTTCGAATACAATTGGGTTCTAAAATAAAAACCGAGCTCATGTTAATTTAGCCCATTGACCCAACCCATGTATTATGTTTTTTTTTCTCCTGTTAAATACCCTTATAATATCATAATATATTACAATGGGCCAGTAAGGAAAGGCAGGCGGAGCTGGCATATTCTGGTTTTTCCAAACAAAACCCGCTCAGATCAGGTTCGGGTCTTGCCAAACTCGACTAATTACCTGGCAATGCAACCTCTAGGCCCAGCCACCAAAAGACGACTAGCACAATAGCTTACACCACAAAGGTGGCCATGGGTTGTTTGAGCGGCCCAAATTGCATTAACAGTTTACAACTTGCCTAGTAGACACCTAGGTCAATGCGTGCTAATGTGTATGTTGGGGTATTTCCTCATACAGCACTATATATACAACCGGTCCAACATATACAAAATTATAATCACAGAGCTATGGAGGTTGTACAACTAAAGGATGAGAGGCACCTGAGACCAGTACGAGATCCATATAGTCCGTATCTCGTGGTTGACTCTTGGGTCAGATAAAGCGTCAATCCATCGACAAATAAAGCGCTCTTGCCTGTCAAATGATTAAGAAATAGTAAATAGTTGTACATAGAAATCAAATTCCCTCCTGATGAATGTCTAAAACTATTTTGGACAAAGCAACAGTACCTGTCTGGCTCGAAAGAACGGTATCTTTCCCCTGGCTGCTTGAAATTATTCTCCTTCTCAATTATACACTGAAATAACAAAAGAAAGGGAAATGAATAATTGCTTTAAATACATTCCGGGGTGTGTGATTGGTAAACATGGAAAAGAGTTAAATTCATTGAAAAATTTATAAATAATACGTTTTCGTCACGGAGTGTACCCTTGGCGACGGAACTTAGAATTCGTCACAATAGTTATGATAGACAAAAAAATTAGTATAGAACTCCAATTTTCCTCACAAAAGGGTGTTGCTAAATGTGGCGTGAAATTTTAGCAAAGCAGATTGTTTTAGTGACGAAAATATTTTCCGATGAAAACAAACAATCTTTTGTCACCCAGAGACTTTTAATGTCTCACTTTTAGTGACCATGTGCTTAGTCACAAAAACTTTTGTTACTAAAGAACTGCATGAAATGCGGCCTTAAAGAAGTCCGTTTCAACTTTCATCAAAGGTAACTAGTGATTGGTTCAAGTTAGCGAATCTAAGAATTGTAAAGAAACCTAGATAGCAACATATATCAGCTTCTTATAGATTTGATGAAGGGAAAAAGATAAAGACCTTTTCACGCTTGCCACTGCAAATTGTAGGAGGAATTGGAAACTTCTCGGAATGGCGAACGGGATCATACCTCGAAGGGAAGTAGTTGACCTGTAAATTAGGGCGATATCTCATAGGTCAAAACATGATAAGGATGAATTTGATATGAACCCCACATGCTAACTAATACATGGTGGTCACAGTATATATGTCAATTTTTATATCAAATATATATGTTCCTATAGAATTGTTGATTAATTAATAAGAGAGAGAACCTCCTCGTCTCTGTGCATGAAGTTCATAAAACCGTCATGGTGGTTGTTGCGGTGCGCACACTTGGGAGCATTTACAGGAAGCTGGAGATAGTTAGGCCCCAGCCGGTACCTCTGAGTATCTGAGTATGAAAATATTCGAGCCTGAAGCAACTTATCATCCGAATAATAAACCCCCGGCACCACAACTGAGGGACAAAAGGCCAACTGCTCATTCTCAGCAAAAAAATTATCAATGTTTTTGTTCAACACTAACCGCCCCACAGGCTGCAAAGGCACAATATCCTCTGGCCAAGTCTTGGTCACATCAACCGGGTCAAAGTCAAACTTGTCCTCGTGTTCCGGGTCAATCGTTTGTATAAAAAGCTTCCACTCGGGATAATTTCCAGCCATTATGGAGTCGTAAAGGTCCTTTGTAGCATGGCTGTGGTTCGATCCGCAAACCTTAATTGCCTCATCTTCTAATAAACATTTAACTCCACAAGTTGGTTTCCAATGGAATTTCACATAATGGGCTTTCCCGGCCATGTCAATTAGCGTGTAGGTGTTCACACCGGATCCTTCCATATGCCTGTAATCTTGTGGAACACCGACGTCATCGAAGAGGAAAGTGAACATGTGTAAGCTTTCTGGGTGGTGAGAGAAGAAATCGAGGATCCTCCAGTTTTCTTGTATGTGTGACTTAGGGTTTGGTTTGAGAGCATGGACCATGTCAGGGAATTTCATTCCGTCGCGGATGAAAAAGACTGGGAAATTGTTTCCTACCATATCGAAGTTACCCTGATGACAAAAAGGTGTTAGATTGAATATTTTTAGGGCGTGTTTGCTTGATTTACACGGAAAAAGAGAAGAATTAGGCTCAAACATGTACCATGGAAATTGATCACTTCTTCGAATGTTAAGGCAATCAAACACTAGTACAGGTAGAAAATATGGTATTTTGGGCATGTTTTGCAGGAAAGGCTACCAACCAAACACACCTTTACTCAATACATACTTGGACGTAGTAAACACGTTGAGTGTGCTCGGACTGGAATTGGTGCCAAATTAGTTTAAATGTTGAAGCAATTCTGCACCAATTCTAATTCCAAACTCCAAAGGTAGGAATTGGAGTTCTCAAACGCACAATAAGGAACAAATAAAACTCAATTCTAGAAACAAATGAACTAACAAATAAATGGGCCTTCGATGAATGAAACTACGAAAAACTAATCGTAAAATATTGCTACTTCCCTATCAAATTAAGAGCTAAACTTTCTTCGTTGAGACATTTCAAATTCAGGGTTACGTTTCTCAAATCAACGAAACCAGATTCCAGAGTAGTTGAAAAGATTTGGTTTGGACCATTAATTACCATAGAGTCAATATTTCTGAAAAAGCAAAATTAATTTTTAATATTGACTTTTGATTTAAGACAATCACTCCACCTAACTATAATAATATCCCAAAACCTTGCTTTTGACCCCTTAAAGCACTAGTAGTCGAAAAATGCTAATCCCTCCGTCCCTTATTAAGAGTCCACATTTGACTTTCACTTTTTTGAGAATGCAGTAATTTTATCGTATTCAATGGTTTGGATCAAAACTTGTTTCTTATTGTGAGTTTTGGTACGCTGATTATTCTGGAAAAAAAAAGTGGAATCTTAATTTGAGACATCTTAAAAAGGAATATTGGACTTATAATTTGTGATGGAGCGAGGGAGTACCTCCCAAGAAACTTACAAATGAGAAGGTGATAAAAAACATATATAGAATAGGATGATCGCAAGAAGAAATCATTGTTTTAGTCATCGAGTTACCTCTCGGGTATAAAACTTGACCGCAAAGCCTCGAGGATCCCTTATAGTTTCGGGGCTGCCACGCTCATGTATGACGGTGGAGAACCTAACAATTACGGGGGTTTGGACCCCAGGGGCACGAAGAAAATCAGCACATGTGAGGTGAGATATATTATGAGTGACCTCAAAAAACCCTTTGGCACTTGCACCTCTGGCATGAACCACGCGTTCTGGGATACGTTCCCTATCGAAATTAGCGAGTTTCTCAACCAAATGGTAATCCTCAAGAAGAATTGGACCTGACAAAAAGGAAGAAATTGGCTCAGTTCTCTCAACAATTTTGTAACCAAATATGAATACGTATACATATACATATATATATATATATACTTTCATATAAAGTGAGCACCCATTTCAACCACTGATTGAAGTTGTGTCATATTATGAACCATGGCTGCTAAGCAATTACACTCATGCTTAACCACAAGGCCGTCTTTCATTTTTGTTAAACCTTTCTCCTCAAATTATATACATCTGAGTAGCACAAGCATCGCTTGTGCAGCCGTGCAGGTACTCTATTACGTATGTGTATACTCGCTATATTATATATATCAATTTAGCAATGGTACAGTTTTCATTTTTTGGTAATGTGTATCACTTCTCACTTTTGGTTCCCTTTAGGCAAGTATAATCATACTAATGCAATAGACAGATAAACCTACAAGTACAAGTTTTTCAGAACAGAAAATTAATGAGTTCAAACTCTACGGCTCAAAAGCATTCCTTAGAAGAAGATAATTCGCATGTGTATTGATAAATACCTCTTGTTCCAACAGAAAGAGATGAGTTGTTGTTCCAAACAGGAGCACCGGAATTCGTTGTGAAGAATGGGGAGTTAAAGGCACTTGATGGGCGATGCTAAACCAAAACAATAATACAAAGAGTGTGAATACTAAAATTAAGAAATTGAGAAAAAAAAAATAGGGAACCAACATTAAGCAAAATTTGGAAGTACAAATACTGATATGGTGAAGAAAGGAATACCGACTGAAAAACACTTTCTAGTTCGATATTTTGACCAACTGCAATTTTACCGTAAGTCAACCTTACTACTTGTCATTAGCTTGTACTCCTTGTTTCCCAATTAAGAGTCTAATGCTCCTTTTTAGGATGTCCAAAATTAAGAGCCTAGTTTCCTTTTTAAGACAGAGCAAATCTCATGATTGTGTACAGGTTTTGTTCTATATCACCGATTATGTCATAAAAAAGTGTGAAAGTCAAACATGGACTCCTAATATAAGATGAATGGAGTAATCAATCACCATAACTGAAAGTTTGACTATTCAACCATCCACAATTTCATTCAAGTGTTAAAGCTGAAGACGAAGATTATGTAGTCATGGGATTCCTATGAAAAAGTGATTTGCTTGTTGGGATTTAGTATGTTACTTATGAGATCGATGATCTCAATATCAAGGCGCTGATAGCTTGCTTCCAAACCTTGCCTTATATGATAGTTGTGGCCATGACCCGAAGGAGCCTTAAGCTATATCTGTCTCCATCCAATCAAATACGTCCATACTATAGAGAATCAGGCTTAGCAAAAACCACTTTCAAAATATTCCATCCATCCCAAAAGCCTACTCAAAACTCAGAGGGGGGCAGGAACGGGAACAAGAAGTGGTTGTGGTACGTGGTTCATTCCAAATTCAATGAATTATGTTTTATATTCTCGTCTTCCCAATCCACGGTGCTCATTTGGCTCGAGTTTTGGTTCATTCCTAGAATCCTAAAATGATAAATTCACACTACAACTCTCCTATCATTTATGTCAAGAGGTTGAATCATAAGTTGATGAAGCTAAAACTTTTCATGTGAAATTACCCTTTCAGGTTTCAGGAACGAACCAAAACTTGAACCAAACGATACAAGCAGCTACTAATTTCAGAACTTATTCAAATCCAGTCTACTTTGACATTGTGTTTCAGAGTCTACAGGAGAAAAGAAGACCACAGAGTTTCTGGTAGAAGAGAAGAGAAAAAAACAAAAAACAAAGGAGAGATGATAGTTATTTCTTTCGTTTGATTGAAGAGAAGAAGAAAGGGTAATACTTTGAAAATCTATTCGTGAATTTCACTATTTTTGGGTAAGATTATCATTAAGAAACCTTCCTTAAACTAAATTTTTCTCTTATGGCGAAACTATTGGGAGAGTTTTCATTGAAAATCTATGCTCATCTCAAGAATGGCCGCAAATTAAAGTGCACGTAAATTATAGTAATCAAAGTTTACTAAATGAGATTTGAAAAGTTTCTACATGATATCTTAATTATTCCAATCCCCCTCTAATGCTCATCTAATCTTTCTCTCTTGTTAAAAGTATTCCTAATCAAGCTGCCAAATTTTCACTAACATGACTCCAATTTTAGTTCTGAACTTTAAGAACTGGAGTTAATTTCCAAACACAACCAATTTGGGATTTCTTCATTCAGCCTCTAATTTGTTTTTCTTGTGTTAGTTTGACTTCAATTTTTTTATTTATTTGCCCTTTGCACAACCCAAAAAACGAATTGGCCCAATACATTTATTGATCTTAAAAACAACAGGGACAATAAGATTAGAAATGATTATTACTTTCATTTTTCCACCAGGATTTGTTGGCATTTAAGCAAAAAAAAGAGGGAAAATCATAAGTAACAGATCCAAGATAAATACAAGTCATCAAACTGAAATAACTTCTAAAGAAATTCACAAGAAAATAATTTATTTTTTTTGATATATATATTTGAGGTTGTAGAGGTAAAAAGAATTACCTTGGAAGGATCCATTAGTATGAGAATTGATAGAGAAGAACCAAGAGGAAGAAGATATATTATTCAGTATTATGTATATATTTTAGTTGGGCGGGCTTAACAAGTAATATTAATTTTGTAATCAAATAATAAACAATAGAGTACTACTTTAGTTTTGATAACGTAAATAAAACAATTCATGCAATTGATGGACACGGCGATTTGATCCCTTTGATAGCAAGGAAAGGAATAAATAATATAAACAATTATATTAATTTGATAGATTGGTACTCTATTTAAATAATTATATTCTTAATTAATAAGGCAAATCTTAAATTTACATTTAGGCCTCGTTTGATTCAGGTATTAGGATCAGTAGAAGTAATAATACCAGTATTAATAGTACTAGACTATTAATCCTGGTGTTAATTTAATACCAATACCCTGTTTGATTCGTGCAGTATTAATACTGGGATATCTCATGCTGATGTTAATACCATGTTTGGTTCTGTAACTCGTATACGAGATTATATTTTGGACAAAAAAAAAATATTTTAAAAAAAAAGAAAAAAATTAATTTTTTTTTTAAAATAATAATAATAATAATGTAGTGGCATTTTTTGAAAATATTATAGTAGTAATGATATTTTTGAAAATATATGGTTCCTTTTTCTTAATCCTGGATAAACAGTACTACCTCCCCCTCGTATTAAATTATACCACAAAGAGTGGTATTAAGTTAGTACCGGTATGAGTAATCCCAGCACATTTGTGCAAATCAAACAAGGTATTATAAAAAAAGTGGTATTAATAATCCCATCCCACTTTTTAATACCCGAATCAAACGAGTCCTTATAGTATTCTTATCTTTCTTTTTATTAATAAATATATTATGTGACATATTCATTTGCGTATTTTATTATTTTTTTATAGTTCAATTATTTTTAAGTAATATGAATATGTTTGATAAAATGGTTAAATTGTTTGCTATTTAAAGTAAAGGTTACGATTTCAAAACTCATATAATTTATTAATTATTTGTTGAAAATTAAGCAAGGATCATGATTTCATAATTTTACGTGAGTATTAAAAGTGTTCCCATCATTTATGCTTCGTATAATAACAAAATTGAAAATGATAGTAAAGATAATTGATTTGTATGTGAAGTTTGAAAATAAATTAAATGATGTAATAAAATGATTTACTCTTTTGTTATTAGTAGACGTCCTCTACCTTTCTTTAGTTTTTGTCAAAAAAAAATTTCTCACCACCCAAAGAAAAATTTTCAATAAAGAAGCAAGAAAATATTTTACGCCGTCTCTCAACTTATTTTTGAACTTCTCACATATTAATGGTATGAGCACATCTATTTCTTAATTAGAACACATCTATTTAGGTAAAACATGATTTTTCCACTTTGTTTTACCATAATAAGTAAGAACACACTAAGACATCTATCTCGCAAAAGTTTTGATTATTATATTTGTCATTTGAGTAATGGCCGGAGATCTATATTATATTGTTTATACATTCAAATGACAATGCAGATCGAAGAAAGCATTTATCAAGTAAATGAGAATGCGAAGCAATATGATAAGTCGAGAATAGATTAAAAAATTTATAAATTACGACTAATGGGTTGTGTGCCCTTGCAGAAGATAAAATATAAATTTTACCAAATAAAATATGTCCTAATTAAAAATGAGATGTGGCTTTACCACTTGCTATAATATAAATGTCTTGATTGCTATAATAAAAATGAGGTGTATATTTTATTTGTTCATTTGGTGGAAGTTTTAAGTGATTTTAGAATAGACAGGTTTGTTGAATTGAATAAAAGAAATAGGACAAAAAAAGGGATAATAAAGTGAAAACAAAAATGTTCTGGAGATGGGATTTAGCATATTTAAGTCGGCATTGTTTACCTTTATTTGCTGAGTTTCCGATCCGGTCCATCCAATAAACTTTTGGTACTTCTTAATTATTATTTTGTAAATGGATTACGTTTAAGTTTAGGTGTGTTCAATTTACTTATTTGATTAGTGTGTATGACAAGATAAGACACGACAAAAATAAGATGAAAATATCGAATTTGATTATTAAAATATTGACTTTTGTTACTGGTAATTAACTAAACATAAAATGAACATATAAAATCTGATTTATTTGGGAAGAATGCCAACAAACTAAATATTCAACTCTCAAATTTTATATTTTTGGACTTTTTAGTAAAAAATAAAACACACACACATATATATATATATATAAAAGTGCAGGATTTGACACCTTGCTATTTGTATACCAATTGCCCATTAGTTAATTAGTAACCAGCCCGCATGTGGCAACAAATACTTTTTTCATTTACCATATATGCTAAACTTTGTTACATTAGTTATTACCCTGAAAATATAACTTAAATTTTATCTTGGGTTGACCTGAAATGAGAATGTAACTATTACTACAAGAATGGACCGAATACTAAGGTGATGTTTGATTAATATTTTGAGTTGAGTTTTTAAGTTGAGTTTTTTTTAAATTTGGTGTTTGGTAGAATTTGTAAGTATATTAAAAAGTGAATTTGGTTTTTGTTTGAGTTTTTTTCAACGAACTAAAAAATCTCATAATTTTTTTCAAAAAATAGTCACAATGTATCTTATTTTATAGATCTCGACGAATAGGTTTCAAATATATATTTTTTTTTATCTAATTTTGATTTTTGGATTTAATGTTATGGTGTTTTAAAAGTTTTTAAAGAGGGAGAAAGTAAAGTGAAATAAATTTTGAAAAATGTAAAAGTAAAGTTGATTTTAAGTTGAGTTTTTTAATTTTTGAGAAAAAAAACTCACCAAACAGGGCCTAAGCTATTATTAGATTTTATATATTATTGTATATATTTAAATCAATTATCTTGAATTTCTGGCTATGGCATTAAGTCTATGCATATCATAAATGGGCCAAACTTGAGTGTTTTATTTTTTAAATAAACTATAAATAAATTAGTTCAATTCAATTCAATTCATGTTTGAGTTATTCTTATTTTTAATTAGTGAATTGGGTTTGAGTTTCGCGGAAAAATGTTGAGATTTATCTTGTATTTTTGTTAGACATAATAAGCAATCAACAATTTTATAGCAGGATCAACGATGATGTTGTGTACAAAAAGGTAACTACAAATTAAAATACATACAAGTAAAAAGTGAAATTAGCAAAAATGACCCCTGAAGTTTTGTCAATGTCTCTCGCTCGCCCCTAAAGTTTAATTTTCAGTTAAAGCATCCTTGAAGTTTCAAATTTGTCCCTCACTCGTCCAAATCCAGACCTCACGTTAAAAATTGGACGGAAACTGCACGAAAACTCTATTTGAAAGGGCATTTTTGGTATTCTTGCTTTGGTGAGACAAATTACGAAGATTTGGGTTGCTTTTGAGAAAGATCGTATAGAGAGATAAGGGATCAAATAGCGAAGCTAGGGTTTTAGTCACTATGATCGAATTAGGCTTTTCTAGTGCAATGAGTTAGTGTATAAGGGAGAAAGAGTTTGAGGACATGGGCACACCACTTTATGGTAAGTTTTGTTCCATTTTTCGTAGTTTTGTTCCACTTTTTGTCCACTTTCTTTCCACTTTTATCTCGAATGGCGAGTTGTAGTCGCAATATAAATAATGTAGTATTTTTTCATTGTTGGTAGTCCCGATTGTTATTGTTTTATTTATGTTTTGTGGTCCTTACGATTATTGTTATATTTATTTGTTGTGGTCCCAATTGTTGACTATTATATTGTGTATATATATAACTGGTTGTTGCTGTATTGTTGATGATGAGGATGTAATATGTGTAGTAATATTTTTTGTATATATATGTATATATGTGTGTGCAAGTCCTTTATCTGAACTATTCACTATTAAATTACACCATGGAGGTAGTATGACGGATGTTGGGTTAAATTTCGAGTATAGGTGAGGAAAGCCACTTATTTTGACTACTGTGAATTTGATAGAATGTCCTTAGTAGAGTTGAGTAGTATGGCATCAGAATTATGGTACTATGGTCATTTCAATTTCTATTGTTTCTTGCAAGGGATATTTAGGCATTTAGCAAATGACAAAGCTGTAATGCAGATGTCTAATTACTTGAATAATTATTATGAGGTAGATGTGTACTTACAAGTGGATGAGCCTATCCAACCAGAGCCCACTCAAACAAAGCCCACCCAACCAAGTGATACACAACTATGTGAGGAGGAGAGTGATAATTCATCTGATTGTGAAAGTATGTATGACCAAGAGTATGATGAGGGGAATGATGATGAGTTATTTGACAAAAACGTAGATGTAGACGTAGAGTTTTTTGGGGTTAATGAAAGCATCAGTAGGGTCAATACTGAGGGGGTCGGTGAGGGGAATAGTGGGTTAAATGAATCAGAAGATGAGGGAGGGGACTCTAAAGAGCTGCATAGTCTAAATGGATCAGATGATGATGGTCCAATTTTTAGATTCCCTACGTTTAACAATGGTCATGGAATGGCTAAACCACAGTTGAAGTTAGGAATGATTTTCAATGATCATAATGAACTGAAAGAGGTTGTTAATGAGTATAACATTAAGTTAGGGAAAGTAGTTAAGTTTCCAAATATTGAATCAATTAAGCTGAAAGCTGTTTGTTGCAGTGATGGGTGTCCTTGGCTTCTATATGGCTCAAAAATGCAAAATTCCTCATCTATTCAAATTAAAACTCTTGTTGATGAACATAAGTGTGCTAGGAAGTTTCAAAATAAGCATATCACTTCTAGATAGCTTACAAAACAGTACTTGGATAGTTTTAGGACCAACCCCAAGCAGCCAATTGAGAGTTTTAGAGCAGCAGTGATGAGGGATCATGTTGTTCAAGTGTCTAGGTCTTAAGCATATAGAACTAGGGACATGGCAATGCAATTGATTGAGGGGACATATACAGAACAATATGCAAAATTATGGGGATATATGGAGGAATTAAGGAGAACTAACCCAGGTTCAACAGTGGTCATGAAACTTCAAGAGGGAACCTTAGAACATGGAGAGCCAAGGTTTCAAAGATTTTATATATGTTTGGGAGCTCTTAAAGAAGGCTTTAAATCATGTTGTAGGCATTTTATAAGTGTTGATGGCTATTTTTTAAAATGTCCACATGGTGGATAGCTACTTGTAGCAGTTGGGGTAGATTCAAATAATTGCATGTTTCCAATTGCATACGTAGTGGTTGAGGGTGAAAATAAGAGTTCTTGGACTTGGTTTTTGGAAATATAGATAAAATATTTAGATATCAACAATCAAGAGTAGATGATAATCATATCTGACAAGCAAAAGGGGTTGGTTCCTGCCTCGTTTGAGCTATTGCATAGAGCTGAACATAGGTTTTGTGTCATGCACCTTTATGTAAACTTTAAAACAGCTGGGTATACAGGGAAGGTGTATAAGGAATTGTTGTGGAATACTGCAATGTGTAGTAATGTTCCTTCCTTTGTTAATGTAATGAAGAAGATAAAGGAACACAATAAATCTGCTTATGAATGGTTCAAGGATAAGCCACCTGCTCACTGGTTTAGATTCTATTTCAGTTGTAGGTCCAAGTGTGATATGTTACTTAATAACATATGTGAGAATTTTAATAAATGCATTCTTGATGCCAGAGATAAGCCTATAATTGGGTTGCTTGAGAAAATTAAGGTATACTTGATGGTGATGATGCAACAAAATAAAGAAAAAACTTACAAATGAGAAGGAAAGTTGTGTCCTAAGATTGCACAGCTTCTTGAGAAGTTCAGGCTTGAATCTGGAAATTATATTCCCACTTGGTCAGGTGCAGGGAAGTATGAGATTACTTGTATCCATGGTGACAAATTCATAGTCGTTTTGGATAATGAAACATGCTTTTGTGGGAAACGGGCACTAAGTGATATACCATGCCCACATTCAATATCAGCTATGATTTTTAATATCCTTGAGCCTGAGAATTATGTCCTTCCATGCTACCATATTAAAACATTCAAGAATATCTGCAAGCCAATTGCCAACCCCATGAATGGTGCAAGTATGTGACCTGATACACAACACCCCCCTAGTTTTGCCACCAATTGTGACTCTACGGCCTGGAAAGAATAAGAAGAATAAAATGAAGCAACCACATGAAACTGACAGGAGTCAAGGCAAACTTGGGAAAAAGCACCAACAATCATTGAGGTGTGGGAAATGTGGCACTCTAGGCTATAATAAAAGAAGTTGCAAAACTGATGTAAGTAAAACTCTTTTGAATATGCTCATTTTAATTGTTATGCATTCATAATCTGTTTGGATGACTACATGTGCTCCTCTAATCTATAGAAGGGCAATAACGATGAAGCAGAAATGGAGCAGCCACAACAAGAACAAAGCATGGAGCATCCTGAACAAGAACAGAACATAAAGCAGCCTCAATCAAATGTTACTACTTATGTCATTTTTATATATCTATATAACAAATTATATCATTTTTATAGGTGAGGCAGCAAGATCAAAGAGCAGCAGCTTGTATAAGGGTGACAAAAGCACAAAGACAACTTAAAAGGGAAAAAACGGGACCAACTCAAGCACCAATTACAATACCATTTTTGTCACAACCAACAACTGCAGATCCATTGCTATCTGAACCAATTCCATTCATGTCTCAACCAGTTAAGGGTGGAGTGAATTTCTATACACCCGCTCTTTTCATCAATGAAAGAGTTGGCACAAGTAATCCAAGCCAGAGAAAGCCACCAGTGATTATAAAAGATGGCAAAAAGTTTGTCACTTTGTCAACTTTAAAAAACATGAGTAAATGATAGCAATTGTCAATTATAATGAGGACATGTGTTTTATCCCTTATGACATTACTTATTTTTGGGATGGGAATATTTGTTTGTTTGTCCCATTTGACTTGCTTTTTGGATTGGTAAAGTCTTTGCCCTTTATGACATTATGTTTTTTGTATAGAATTGTAATATGTGGTTATCATTGAAATGTACTATATTATGTGCTTTTTGAATATTATTATGTAGTGCAATATGATTTCTTTTTTTGCCTCTGGTCGAAATGTACTATATTATTGCATTACAACAGGGAACAAAACAGAATAATGAAAAGGGACCAAAAGAAAAAAGAAGAAGAATAGACCAAAACAGAGTCATGGGCACCAAAATAAAATTTAATTCATTACATTACAAGAATTATATTATAAAAAGAAATTGAGAGTTCATTCTTGCATTACAACTGCCAAAAACAAGGGACTTTCCTCTTATTTATGAACTACAACAGAAATGATAAATGCAACTATGGTCACCCATGTTAAAATCAATAAGAGAAACCATTTATTCACCTTTGACTTGGACCTACTCGCTTCAGCCTCTATTGTATTTATCCTCCTCAATAGACCATGTATAACAACCCTAGATCTTTCACACATTGGAGGGTCGACCCACCTAAAAATTCACAGTCATTGTTCTGCATTTTCAAAGGAAGAAGAAACCATTTTAATAAGATTAAAGTTAAGAAATTAACAAACCCTAATTTCAAACTTACTTCAGTGTTTCCGCAAGTAAGAAATCTTCTTCCCAGATTTAAGTCTGTCCATGATGTAACCATTCTAGCTCTCCTAAAACAATGGCAAGTGACACCCACCATTGTTCTCTTTCTCTTTTTCACGAGCTCTTCTTTAATCTCTCATTTTCTCTCTTTTCTTCTCTCCTCTTGAAGGCCCCGGTAATGTAAGAAAACAACGTGGTTGGTATTTATTTTAAACCCACCAAAGCAAGAGTACCGAAAATGCCCTTCAAATAGAGTTTTCATGCAGTTTCCGTCCAATTTTTAACAGGACGTCTGGTTTTGGACGAACGAGGGACAAATTTGAAACTTTAAAGATGCTTCAACCGAAAATTAAACTTTAGGGGCGAGCGAGGGACATTGACAAAATTTTAGGGATCATTTTTGCTAATTATCCAAGTAAAAACAAAAACAAAAACAAAAACAAAAAGAAAAGAAAAGAAATGACATACCATCAACCCGTAGGCTTCTCATTTCAGGTCAACCGAAGATAAAAATAAGTTATATTCTCACTTGTGCTTATTCTCTTCACCATTATTGGACGAGTCTTCTTAGGCTTCCATGTCCCCGAGACTTCCCAAAAGCTAGCTTTTGCCCCCTCATAAAATCTTGGTCAATATATGTCAATAGCAACCATGTAGGTCCTTGTAATTTGCTCAACCTAGCTTGTGATGCAAAGTGGCCAAATAAAGTTTTAGTATCATCATATCCTCTCTTGTATCCTCTGCAATCTTTAGGCAACTATTAACAGTCTTTAATTTGTAGTCTCTTCGGCCTTGTATACACCATAACTCTTGATTTCTTTCAAAGGTTGGTTCTCTAATCCCCCCAAATTATCTCTAAAATCGTTCTTGTATTTGTTTCTTCCTCCTGAAGAAATGGAGTATGAAGATTGAGAGGTCCCTAGCTTTGACCTCATCATCATCAAAAGGATTAGTACTGTGGTCTGGGGTAAGTAAAGTTGGTTCTGAAGAAGAAATTATCTTTACAGATGTAAGGGTTTGCAGTTTGCTTGTTATCGGACTTGTCATCAGAATCAAAAGGATTAGGGCTATGGTCAACGGAGTTTTGTTTAGCATATTCTTGTTCAAAGGAGATTTCCTATGGCCAAACATATCTGAATCGGTAAAAAGTTGTAGGATTGAATTGGGCAGTTGATGGTTTGAAGAAAGATTCCATGGAATCTGTATAAAGCTTTACAATGGACCTGAGATTCCAAAAATAGTGGGGAAAATCTTGGAAGTGTAATCGATATGGAAAGAGGAGAAAGAAGTGGGGGTTGCGGTGTTTGAGTTTGAGAGATGAAAACCCCTTCTCAGTTTTGAGATTTATCTTGTACGTGAAATCACCAATGAGGAAAATTTTCCCCTCCCATAAAAGGGAAAAAAATATTGAAATCCTTAATACGTTTTCACTTTTTTTCTTTCTGAAAGTAACATAACGTAATTAAATTGTGGATTTCTTTTTTTCTTTATTCTTTAACCAGTTACATTTCCAATTACGATTTAATCTCAAAAGCAACTTAAATTACACTTTACTATACGAAAATTTCTGTTTTACTCAAAATAAATAGAATAAAATGCCCTTCTCCTTTTGAATATTTTCCATAACCATTATGTTATATATTACTGGACATCACTGTCAAACCCCTCATTCACAATTCGGTTTTAAACAAAAACTCAACGCAGAAAGTCTAACAATTTAATGCATGCATTTAAAGTTAAAACTCAATTGTCTTCGAATTCTTGACCAAGTTTCCTCATGCATGCATGGCTGTGTATTTGTGAACAAATTAAAGGATAGATTACTTAGTCACATAATTATATTATCTAATTAAAACACAACACAATATTCGTAAATAGAAAGAAAAGGTAAATAATTTATTAAAAAAATGTGTTCAAAAAAAAGACAACTAGTACAACATTTTCAACACAAAAATGAAAAGGCAAACATAAACATAAACCCTTTTAAATCAGAGGATTTTTTTCTTATTGTAAATAAATTATATAATATAACTAGAATGTCTGATATTCGGTCATCAATCCTCCGGTGGCGGAGGGTTGTTTAAATCTGGCAAGAGGTAAGGAGCAGGATCTGGTTCCTCAGCAGCGGGCGGTTGATTGATGTCGATGCCAGCATGACCCACGTTCCCCTGCCCGCCCGCATTGTCGCCCCCTTGTATATTGACCTGACCCGGCACATCCGCGAATTCGTCCTGGTCAAAAACCGGTGGGGGAAATGCTCCTCGCCATGCTCTATTTGGATGACTACGTAAATGACCAAACAATCCCCTGGGAGTTGGGAAGACACGACCACAAATTGTGCACACATGATCATTACCGGCTGGTGCTGGGGGCACTGGTGGTGGTGGAGGAGGAGGAGGAAGATTTTGTTCCTCCTGTTGTTGTTGTTGTTGTTGTGGTGGTGGTGGTGGCGGTGGCGGTGGTGGTGGTGGTGGATGTTGCTGTTGCTGTTGTTCTGCATGATGACGCCGCAAGGCGGAGGAAGATCCTTCCCCCGCCTCTAGTGGCCTCTTTCTTTCAACTTGGCGTATGACACCACCTGTTGCCGCAGTGGCTGTAGCAACACCACCACTGCCACTGCCACTGCCACTACCTCCCTCCATTGTTGGCTGCGAGGTAGTACCGGGGCCACCACTGGCCATACTTGATGACGCTGGGAGCGTGTGCCCCAGCATTTCAGTTATTGACCGCCGGCGGCGGGGGGGAGTGGGGGCCGGTGGTGGTTCAACCACCGCGGTCGGCTGAGTGGTGGTTGCATGGCGAGGACTAGTAGGGCCCTCACTTGGAGCGTTAGAGGAGCCAGAGCCAGAACCAGAGCCACTTGCCATTACAAGGAGATTGTAAGATACAAAAAGACCAGAAATATTCAGACTAAATATTTTTAAGGGGTTTGAAACGATGGTAATTAGGGGTATTTATATTTTGTGGTGGGAAATTTTGAATTGGCAGTTTTTAACGGTTAAGTGTGTTTCTCTCTTACAGTATCGGCGGTTTATGCAAAAACTTGCGCCTTTCATTGAGGGCCGTACACGTGGATAATGTAATGTATCTGTGGTGTAGATGGGGTTCGTTGGTGACGGTTGATGATACGGTGTATCGTTTCGTTACTGATGGGGTGTCATGCAGTTGTGACTCAGCCGGGAATTCAACCGTTTGGGCAAAAAAAAAAAAAAATGTACAGTATATAAATAAATTAAACAAAAGTGATCAACGGTTCGATTGTTAAATATAAATTTAACTCGGCAAACGGTAAGACTTCGTTTGATAACAGTATAAAAAATAAAAATTATTTAATTTTAATAAAAATTTGAAAAATAAATTAAATTGTGTAATGAGATATATTTTATCTCATGATTATTTTATGAGTAAATGTCATTCATTATTTATAATTTTTTAAAAAAATTTATCTTCCACAACCACCAAATTAAGAAAAAAAATCCATGAAAAAACAACAATGTAAGAAGACATTTCACTATATATCTCAACTTATTTTTTAACTTCTCACAAAAATCAACTATTTTTTTTTCTTTTTCCATGTTATTATCAGACGGATCCTAAGAATTTGATTATTGAGAAAGAAGATTGCAAGAGTTAAATTAACAATTCCAAATGTGACACAACTCTACAAAACGGTTGAAACCAGTTTTTTTATATAATATTAGAGTAAATATGCAAATGTGCTTTATGTCAAAAGATATACAAAAATGTTATGATTAAACTGTTTATTTCATAAAAGAAAATTGATACTGAAGTTTATTTGGTTGATAATCATAAAAACAATTGACCATCTATAGGAAATATATATGAGATTTAATTCTCCTATTACATTAATTGTTTATTAAAAAGTTGAACGTTGCATGTAATTTCATTAAGAAAAATACATTAATTGTGCTCTACTTGAGAGCAGTAATTAATCTCCAAATATGAAAACTAGAAATTAGGTAGAAGGGCTTATTATACATTGATTTTTACAAAAAATCCAATGAATAATATTTTTTTGAATGAAGGGCCTATTTTTAATTGGTAATTTGAATGAAGGGCCTATTTTTAATTGGTAATTAGTGTAAGAGGCCTATTTTGTTTTATATTTTAAATGAATGTATTTGAATAAATTTAAATATCATTTAATTAATAAAAACATGTTATGTATTACCTAAATTACCCCTTTTTATGAAATTTTCACAAAAATATGGACTGCAAAGTTCATATTGCAATAAAATATGAACTGCAAAGTTCATATTACAGTGAAATATGTACTGCAATATGAACTTTGCACTAAAAATATGGACTGCAAAGTTCACATTGCAGTAAAATATGGACTGCAATATGAACTTTGCACTAAAAATATGGACTGCAAAGTTCACATTGCAGTGAAATATGGACTGCAAAGTTCATATTGCAGTGAAATATAGACTGCAAAGTTCATATTGCAGTCCATAAATGAATTGATATTTTTTTAGTTTATTTTAAGGGTTGGGATGTCATTTTATAATGAAAAAAAAAGACACATGTCATATTATCAATAAAATAAAAAATAGGCCATTTATTTAAAAAAAAATTATTCCTTGGCCTTAGTGTGAAAATCTTTCTCTAATAAGCCCTTTTTTTTAATTGCCCCATATGAAAAACATGTTTAGGAAATTATGAAATAAAGTAAAAATACACAACGAGAGAATCAGTGTTCGAGATCAGTACTTAATTGGGACGAAAAACTAAAATTAAAGAAATATTCATCATTAATTTTCTAGAGAAAAGAACTAATTCAACAAAGCATGTTTTTCATATTTGGAGATTACCACTCTTAAGTAGCTGTTTTCATCTCAAGAATCATTATTTTAATGATAGTATCTCCCTACAAAATAAAGAAATTTGGAGAAAGAAAAAATTTCATGAAAAAAGAAAAAATAATAAAGCAAAAAAATATTTCACCACATCTCTCGACTTATTTTCTAACTTATCACACAAATCAATTAATTGTACTATTATTTTTCATCTATAGTATCAATAAAAACTTAAAATTATAAGCATTGAGTCAATAACATCTTTACATTCAAATTTGCACATGCATATAAATAGCATGCACGCACGCAGCGCCTATATATAGTACAATGTCTAGTCTATAAAATGAAAGATGATAAATTTAGTTATGACACTAACCGACTTTACCATTAAACAACATTTTTTCACCGCCTGTGTAGGAATTTTGACTAAAAGAACATCATTTTTTTCATAAACAGAGGTTCTGTAAGGTTCTATAGAGCAGATCTTAAGTGGACGTCCGTCACCTTATCCGTAAGGGATGGATAAGGAGAACTTATGTTCACACATGTTTAAGTGAGTCCTAATTAAAAAAAAAAAGAGCATATATATATAAGAAATTAGGCTAAGTTTCCAATTGCAAGAGATGTGCCAAAGTAACATACATAGATATATTGATACACGCGGCGGATAGATCCGAGTCATTTGTAGTAAAAAGGGAGTGGGACCAAAAACAAAAATGGGTGCTATGTGTGAATACTTACGCTTCCAACCACTTGAACTCAAACCCCAATCTATGCAAAGTAATATTTGGGTGGTATTATACGCCCACGACACATCTTTTTACTAAATCAAAGACCTGATATATTGAGTATTGTTAACTATGATATTCATTACGATTCTTTCTTCTAACAACTTAAACTTTTAGAATAAATGATTTCTAACATTGGTATCAGATGTTAGTTTTATGAGAAGTCCAAAGTTCAAGCCTTACTCTCCACGTGTAAATATGGGGTCGCACGTGAGGGAGGGTGTTAACTATAATATTCCATTTCCTATTTGTTAATCCGAAATTCGAAATTTGTTTGCTCTCCACGTGCTTAAACTTTTAGGAGAGATAGTTTTTAACGGGCATCAATTTCAAATTTTCAATAGCCGTGAACATCATCTTCTCGCAGAACTTAAACATTTGAATAACCTATCAACCTAAAAAATGAAAGACTACTGCTACTACTACTACACATATTGTTACAAAAACTGATTCCAGACGATCTGTGTATCAACAAAAAATCAGTAGAGCCGCCAAACTCCTTCTTGGGAAAGAAGAGACTGAGAGGGTTTTAATTAATAATAGCTTCTTCTTCGTGACGCTGCGAGCAGGTGGTGAAGCATAAATTATTTGGAACAGATTTTTCCAAGGACATTCAAAACCTTCATTCTTTCTAACTCTCTCCCTGAAATAAAAACAACTGAGTGAATTGAGAAATTCCAATACCATAAAACTACTATTATGTTTATACTGGTGACAAATTTCAGTTTAATATAAACTCGATACGTCGCGATCACGTATGCACGCTTTTTGTTTATGCAGGCGCATCATGCCATCATCTAATTTAGAACAAAAAATGTACAATAAATGGTAGAGTTGTTTAATGATAAGAGGTTTCCTCTTCAACTTAAGGTCAAGAGTTCAAGCCTTCCTAGCTATCTTTTTATTTAAGAACAATTAAAACAGGGGCAAAATCCCTAATTTGGTGTCATAACTGTCAACGGCCACTTCATATATAGATGGACAGAAATATGCGCAAAAACCCTATTTTAGACATGTCTCTGTTTGCAAATTTAGTCCATATCAAACCTTCACATAACTAATTTAGTTGTTTCCACTGACAATCCATATTAACAAAACCCATGTTCACATGGCCTAAGTATCATCTATGATCTCTCTCTATTATTTTTTTCCTTATAAACCAGGCCAAGCACAGACCTCTCTCCACAATCTACATAAAGAAATCAGTGAATCCGCGCCTATTAACTTAAAGGGTTAAAAGCCCTGTTTGCTTGATACTTGGACATGCCAATCGAAATAAATTCATATGAAACTAATCAATATACCCTTGCTCAAAATCCAACTAGGCTATTGTTGCCTCGTTGGAGCTGACGACTTCTACAGCTATACTCAACCTGCTAATTTTCTGCAAACCATCGATAACAGAACATGTGAAACTAGTTTTTGTACAACAGGATGCCTACAATTCATATACGCGTGTGTATATATTTTCCAGGGAGAGATATATGTCTATGTTCCCAGATATACATAGTGGGCTTTTTCTTCATATTTCTCCTGTAGTGATTGCCTACCGTCTGGGTTATGTATATAGATGACTCAGTCTTGCTAATTAAGTTGCAATTTGTGATATTGTTACATTCGTGTGCTTTGATATCAACAGCAGAACTCATGCACACTCACTGCATGTACAACCTCATACCTGGTAAAGCTTGAATACTTACTGTCGTCACATATATACGTATGAGTATATATTAAGAGATATTGCCAACGAGGTATGAGGTGGAAAGAGGAGGAGAGACTAGACTAACAGTCGGGATTAGTATTTGTAAGCAGTGGAAATTGAACAAGACAAGGTCAATTTGTTAAGAAAATAATTTTTTTACTGCAGACTAACACCATCCAGAAGAAACGGATAAGTCTAAAGATTAAGAAAGCAGGGAGTTATTTCTAATATCGCATCATCGATAAGTGGCAAGGTCAAAAAGCCTTCAAGGTTTAAAAATTATTCTCATGTCATGCCATTTTCTCACTCATCCAACTCGCTCTTATAGGGGGCTTATAGATAAGCTTTAATACTTGGAGTTTTGGCTAGTCGTATTTTGAAGGTTGTTTAGAATTCTTTTTAAGTGGTGTATTTACTAAGCTTAATGCTAACGGATATAAGATGAGATATACCTTGTTGCTCATCAGATATGGTGTATTTCTAAGTTTTATGCCTACTGTTATAAGATATATACCTTGCTGCTTAGGTGTGTAACTGGGGTAATTATTAAGGCTTTATGCTTTCGGTTATAAGAATAGAAATACATTGTTGCTCAACTATATAAATGATTTAATTAGTAAGCATTATGCTTTACGTATTTAGAATGAGATGCACCTTGTGATCATAAATCATAACCACTATGAGTGACAAGACATAGCAAACAAATGGTAAAGCATAAATATGAGTTTGCTCCTAATAAAACCATGAACACCTTTAAGACGTAACGAGCAACTAAGGGGTACAGTGGCAGTGTATAGTAAGATACATGCACATGCACATTTCAAATGAACTAAAATGTCAACTGAGTATGGAATAGTCATATACTTGTTTTTTTACCTTCCTCCAGCAAAAGATTGATGGCACGCTTTTCCAGTTCAACAGCATGTTTACTACGTTCCTCCGCAGTAAACGACCGGACCTCTGATAATAAAAACAAGCAAGCACAGATCAGTCTTAATAAATGGAATTTGTTACATTCAAAAGAAAACCATTAAGCTCTTCTTGTTTGAGATGACTAATTTTCAAGTAAGTAAAAAAAATGATGAGAACTGATTAGCGATTTCATCTATTCTGGGTAAAACATTTCTTGGTATTAAATTATGCATTAAATGTAGACCCTATTATAAGTTGAGAACTTACTCTGGACATAAGCCTCCTGGTTTGAATTGTCACAATGCTTCAAATAATTCTGCAGACGGATGAATCTCTCACTCCAATGTTGTTCTCTCTCCTCTATACAGGGAACTGCAGGATTAACTTCAACGTGCCTCTGGTCATTTCGAAGAGAATCTGGGAAACACATTTGCACCATAGAATTCATTGGAATAGGTGCAATTTCCGATTTTCCCTCTCCCTCGGACTCAGTGACCGTAGCTTGTGGTTGTGAAATAGCCCTCTTCTTGTTAAATTGTCCTGATTCTGGACAATCGGCAATTACGGGTTTGTTCAGAAACACGTTTAATTACTTTCGGCATCGGATTTTCTACGCGCGTAAACAAGATGGGGGTTAGAGTTGTTACTACTAGGGGACTGAAGACGAGGAGGGCTTGAGAAGGGATCTGGAATGGGATTCTTGGCACCTAATACGAGATTTGCATTTTCGGTGGAATCAGATTCCCTCTGCGACGGAAATTTTCCCAAAGGTTTGGAAGACACCTGAATTACATTTTCGGTGGAATCAGTTCCCTTCTGTGGGGGAAACTTTCCATAAGGTTTGGAAGACACTGTTGTTCTGTTATCATTCTGCAGATCTCGTAACCCCACTTTCTTGATAGCGACCTGCGGTTGCTTATCGCTGATGGCTAATAAACTTCCACATTTCCCCAGTCCATACTTGCTGAATTTCGAGTTAACCATTTGTTCAACCATTGGAGATGACTGTAATCTGAAAGTCGAGAGCTTATCTGGAAAACAAAGAAGCAAAGTAGTTACAAATTTTCCCACCATCTAGTTCCTTTTCATTTACTCATTTAGGGCGCGTATTGCTTGGATTATATGGAAAAGAATTGGATTTTTTGGAATTATTTTTCCATGGAAACAAAAAACAAGAAGAGGGGTGGTTTTGGGGTTCCATGTAAAGTGAAGCTAGAGTAAGTTGTACCATGAAAATTTGATGCAATCAAAGCACCATGAAAGAAGGAAAATAGTGAATCTTGGACATTTTTCCACAGAAAAGAAATGAAATAGAAGAGGGAGTGGATAATATAAGGTTCCCTAGCTAAAATATTTAGGATAATGCACCCACTTGTTTGCCATTGAAAATAACAATGGGAGCATATAGAGTAATCAGAAATAAACATTGGGTTTATATTTATCATCGAGCCAAATCTACTTATCACTCATTCATGTGGAATACTAACTTAATTTTCAATATATTTTGTGCGATTCCCAAGAATGAAAGGTAGGTATCTCACTAATTGTGATGTAACTATTTAAAACAAGATTCTAAAGTTACCGAATATTATTTAATGGATCAAAATATAAGAAATTTTTTCCAAAATACAGTAATATTATCTTAAATACATTCACCATTGAATTGCTATTATACAATAACCATTTGGCAATTGCTATTGCCAGAGCAATGGATTGTGCTTGAAGCATAAGGTTATTAATGTGCAAGCATACATTTGCATACACTGTTCTGGCAATAGAAATTCTGCTATGGCAAAGCAATTGACTCACCATTCTCGTGCAGAAATAAGATAACTAGAATTTCTCCCCATTTATGCAATATCACTTATCATTAAGTATCTGATTACTTAAAAACCAGCTATGCCCCAAGCAAAGTCATAACGAGATGTTCACTGGTGAAGAGAATAAAGTGGGCGTCAAAATATCTACTTCTATCTCTTAGAAGTCTTTTTTGAACAGTGTGACCATTTATCATTTTGTGTGGAACATAGAAGTTCTCTAACTTGTACCGTTGTTGTACGCTTACTCATCGAAACTTTATCAATGCAATGTTCTTTTTCTTTTTCCTTTTTTTTTGTATTATTTTATTTCTTATTATATCAACATAGACTGTATAATCTTGTTAGTTGTTACCATCACCAGGAAAAAAAATGCGTAAGTTAAATTCTGCTCCTCTTTATCAAATTCAGTCCACTTCCGAGATTACTTACAAACAAAAATATATGCATTGAAGCCTTATCATGAACCTTTAGACTAGCAATTTGTAAATCATACTAATCATTCTGCAATCATGGAAGAAGTACGGTCCACAAAATCCCTTTTGAGAACATTACACAAGCTCCCTCCAACCCCCCCCCCCAAAAAAAAATACCAGTATATAGTGTGTGTATATATAATCAAATATATATATATATGTTAGTTCTTTTTAATACGTGGGTGTGGGTTGGGGGTTCTTAAGGAGCTTAATTGGGTTTGTTAACATGTTGACCCGTATTCAACTCGAAACCATTTGTTTTGCTTAACAGGTAATAACGGAGCTTGTAGGGTGATTAGTTAAGATAACGAATTGGGTTGAATATGACATATTCACCCGAGAAAAAGGTCACCCGTTTAGACCCAAAACACGACTCAAACCGATCCGTTGACAGGTCCCCCTCCCCTCCTCCCTTCAAGTGCCAAGTCAATAATAGCTTCAATAGCACATATGTGCCCATTGTTAGCTAATTAAATGAACTACCTCAATTTTTCCTTACTTTCAGTGTCATTGATCCCCTACTTATGACTTTCCACTCTCTGGCTCTTCCTAATATTCATTACACAGCCCAAGCAACGAACTTGAATAAGAAACACCTATAAAATTCATAACCCATTTTTCTTTGTCAAATCCATACCTCATATAAAAGCACATTTCTCACTCATATTACCATCATGTATTTTCAATTTGTGAAACTTCTCCAATCCTCCAACATTAACATCAATTGTTCGAAGGCTTTAATAAGTGATTATTTTTGTCCTTATTGGAATGGAGAATTTCCAAAATCCTACCTTGACTGCGAAGAAACCTCAAAATAACCTCTCTAAACTTCATTAAAATCAATGCCCACTTTAAATGATTTCTTGTACTTGTAATCTTGTCAATTAGAGGGGCCCACCAAAACATTCCCCATCTCTTTGAACATTACCTCCCCCATTAAAGATCCATTGATTAGCTAAAACTATCATCTTCACCTCATCCAATGCTAACACCAATGTAAGAGAAAGCTTATAATTATCTATTCGTATTAGAGTAAATTTAACGATTACCATCAATCTCCTAATGCGCAACAACAAACTACAAGATACGAAGTGTCTCTATTCAGACAGTAAAAAAAAATGCCAAAAAGTAAGGAAGCGGAAGAGAATACAAATTCTGTGTGTCTTTATTCATACAGTAAGAAACGTGCAAACCAAGTAGGAAAACAGTGTACTGAACTTGGTACGATCCAACAACTTTACATAATCTGGACAATTTGTTCTACATCAGAACCTTCATTTATAACATTTCCATGAACTTAACAGTATCGTTGCCCCGAACAAGATTAGGATAACAGATTTTTCTAAACCACCAAAGCTGTAATCCACTTGAATCTTAACCATAAGCTAGTGCTAGCAAATTGGAAATAGTATCTATGGTTTCACTTGTATCTACACCTATTTTTGTCAATCACGAGGTATATTCTAAAGAGGAAATAAGAAATATGAAGCCTAACAAAGAAAAGACCTAGAAATTTAAATAAAAATGAGGTTTATGGTACTGATTGCAGCAAGAACTAAAACAAATAAAACCCAAATAGGGAACAAGACTAGTTATTTTGTAGTTGAAAATACATAGCTGATAGTGAATCACAGAGCTGAAAATAATTATTAGCAGTCAATGAGGTTAGTGTTTGAGATGAAAATGCATAAACTTTAAATGAGAAGTGCAACCCTACAAAGAACAAAGCTCGAAGTCAATAAAAGATAAATTGAACGTGCTTATGTGCAGAACCAAAGTTACTTATCCAACTCAACCAAATGCCCTGTATCGTCCATTCCTCATAAAAATCAAAGCTCACTCATCCTAAATCCTTTTATAGCTTCATAGCCAACAAAAGATCAAAGGATAGTAGTTCTAATAAGGCTATATAACTGTAATCAAACGTAAAAACGTTACCCACAAACCAAAATCCAAATCCGGACTACGTGTATAAGTTTAAGCCAAAAAATCAGCAGAAAAATCAAAGGAACCCTTAGTAAGTAGGCGGGGTTACCATATTAAGCTCTTTTGATGGGATGAATCTGTAAGAACAACGCAAATAAACATGTACATCAAAACAAGGAAAAAGGAAATACCCTATGAAGAACTGAGCTCAAAGTGAATAAGAAACAATTAACCAAAATTACTTATGCAACTCTTCCTAGTTTCTAAAGAGGAAAGATACACCCAAATTGAGGCATTGAGGCAAATCCCTAATTGTAATCTAATCCTAAATTCAATAAAATGCAAAATCCCAGATTTTTTAGGTAGTAAAGTACATCTATTCAACTCACTGCACCCCTCAATTTCTCGTACAAAAGTCGAAGTACACACTTCCAAAGTCCTTTTATAGCTTCACAGAAAACAAAAGAATTAAAGGATAGTAGTACCAATAAGGCTATATAATAATTGTAATAAAAACTAAAAGAATTACCCAAGACTGAAATTCAAATCATGAATACGCGTATGAGTCCAAGCCAAAAAATCGGCAGAAAAATTAATGAAACCCTTATCAAGTAGGGGGGATAACGGTATTGAGTTCTTTGGTCCGATGAATGTGTAAGAACAACACGAATGAACATGTACATCAAAACAAGGAAAAAGGCAATACCCAATGAAGAATGATGCTGAAAGTCGAATTGGAAAAAAAAAATAACAATTCGAATGTGCAGAATCAAAGTTACTTATGCAATTCTTTCTAGTTCTAAAGAGGAAAAAAAGAAACTTCCCACTGAGGCCAAATGCCTAATTGCAATCTAGTCCTAAAAACATTAAAATGCAAAATCCCAGATTATTCTTAGGTAGTACAATACATGGGACTTATTCAACTCACTCTCACTGTATCCTCAATTCTTTATACAAAATTAAAGTCCAAACTTCCTAAATCCTTTCATTTATAGTTTCATACATCACAAAAGAATCAAAGGATAGTAGCAGTTCTAATAAGGCTATATAACTGTAATCAATCAAACCTAAAAGCATTACCCACAAACTGAAATTCAAATCATGAACATGAAAAAAAAATCAAAGAATCCCCTGTTAGAGTATTGGGTTCTTTGGTCGGATGAACATGTAAGAATAACGCAAATAAATATGTACATCAAAACAAAGAAAGAAAAAGATATGTTATACAAAGAAGATTGGAAGAAGGGTTTTACCTTGAAGGAATTGAATTGCTGAATTGAAAGAATGCGAGATTCCTTTATTATTATTTATTAATGAACTAGATGGACCGAAAAGTTTTGTAGCGCTTGCTGGTAGCGAATGAATGAATACGCGAACAATTATTCCTCCTCCCGGCAAAAGGAAAAAATAAAATTAGATTGATTTTTTTTATTATTAATGAAAGGTTAAAAACTTAAAATACACCTTTATGAAAAAATAAAAAAATATATATATATTAAATACAGATTACGTAGCATGCAATAAGAAAAAAAAAATGGAGTGAAGTAAATAAATATGTTAAAAGTAATTTTTTTATATATAAACGAAAAGATTGAATTATAAAATTGTCAAATCAAAAAGATACAATACAACTTTATAATGGGTTATAATTGGTCCGTGACTTTGTAAGGGCATCTTCAATTATTTTGTATAATTTTAATTTGTGTAAAATTTATAAATTTTGTAAAAAAAAAATGGTTTCTTGTAGTGTTTTAAAAAATTTTAACACATATGATTTGTCTAAAAAGATGGTGTAAAATACAAACACAATTTACAAATCCACGTCATCTTTCTCTCTCTTTATTTTTTTACAAAAACTTTAAAATTATATAACTAAAAATCTAAAAAATTAGTTTTTAATATAATTTATATATTTGAAATCTACTCATCAAAAGTAAAAAAAATAAGATTCATTATGGTTATGAAATTATGTATAAAAAAAATTCATACAAAACTATTGAAAATTACATATAATAATCATTCTATTTGTGTAATTTTCATTGGTCTATTTAAATTTTACACATGAATAACATTTAAACACAAAATGGATATGTATAATTTATGTGTAAAACTCCATTATGCGTAAGATTTTACACAAAAAATATACACAATCATTAAAGATGCTCTAAAACATTCTTCAGAAAATTGACACGTTAAACTTTTTTTTTATTTTTTTCTATTTTTGAATATAGACATATGGTTTAAAATTTAGAGATGCTCTAAAACATTCTCCAGAAAATTGACACATTAAACTTTTTTTTATTTTTTTCTATTTTTGAATATAGACACGTGGTTTAAAATTTTGGAAATAAACAGGAGTTGAAGGACTTGAACTCGACCCTCTTAATTATAAAAGACACCATTCTACCATTTAAACTATGCATGAATTTTTTTGATTCTAGTATTTACATGCATCAAATTAACTACTTATGCACATCAGTGAGAAAATATGAAATATATGTAAAAGGAAAATACTCCTTCATTTCCGTGGAGTGGAATGATTTTTATTGCTATTTCTTTTTGTTACCTAGTGAATAATTTATAACCATTAATATAATATATATATATATATATATATAACCATATATATATATATTTTAAAATTTGCATTATAAGTTATATATTTGTAAAACGGGTATATGTCAATGAAAGGAAGACACTTCACACCGCATGAGCTTCTAAATGTGAAAAATTTAAAAAGTTGGAGATCTTTTCCTCACATTATTTTCAACATTGCACCTTTCAAGTAAATTGTGTTATATGATATTTTCGTTTTTCTTGTTAAGTTAGAAAACTAGTGATAGGTCCTATTTGTAAGAAGTTGTTTGTGTTCGGTCCTAATTCGTTTTTGTTTTGGGGTTTAGTCCTATTCGGGTACATTTTTCAAAGGGTTTTTTCTCATTTTCATGTAGAAACGAATTATTAAATGTGAAGAGATTGTAAATTAAGGTTCGTTTGATATCAACATAAAAAATAAAAACACTTGAGTTAGTAAAAAGTGGAAAAAGAAGTTGAAGCATGTGATAAAATGCTCTCAATTTCATACTTATTTTATGAGTTAATGTTCTGCAACTTTCATATTTTTTTGTGAAAAAATTTTCTTTCTCAACCCCCAAAGATAATTTATCCAGTGAAAATGTCACAAAGTAAAAAGAAATCTCACCACATGTCTTAATTTATTTTCTAACTTCTCACGAAAAATCAAATGCTTTTATTTTTCTTTTCCATATTATTATCAAATGAACCATTAGGCTCCGTTTGATATCAACATGAAAAATGAAAATAAATTGAGCAATGCAATTAGATGCTCTTTATCTCATACTAAATTTTGTGAGTATATGTCCATTTTTTATATTTTGTGAAAAAAAAAATTCACCACCACCCAAAGAAAAAAAATTCAAGAAAGAAACCAAAAAGCGGGAATCAATCTCACCACATCCATTAACTTATTTTCCATCTTCTCACTTAAATTAATTATTTTTATTTTTCCATACTGCTATGAAACAGAACATAAAGAAACTAATAACAATCGTTTTCTACCAACATTGTAGTCAACAATTTGTTGGACAAGGTTAACATAGATTGCTCCATTAAAATCAGAATAACATAATCTTTAAGCAAATCTTTCAAACTAATATATTTAAACTTTTAAGCACCACTTGATAATAAGATAATAATAGCAAAAACAATTAATTATTGTTAGAAGTTAAAAAATAAGTTCAATTAGGTTCTCAATCTCATGCTTATTTTATAAATAATAATTCAATTTTAACTTCCTGACAGCCAGAAAGTGAATAAATAATGCCCCAAAATATTAGTAGTAAAGTACAAGTAGGGATGGCAAAATGATTCAACCTAATAAATTTTATCCTGAGCCAAGGATTTGGGAAGATCTTTTCTTCGACTAGGATAGGCTCAGACTTTTCAAAGCAAAATTCCCAACAAGTCGAATTCACGTAAAATAAACACGTTTGACCTAACCTGACCTTCAATATAATAATTTTTTCCCCTTTAAAGTACTTTTATAATTCCATGTAATTACACCAGGTCAGGGTGGATAAGTTTTTCAATATAAAACCTGCCACGGATCAAATCATGTTGAGAGTGGGTGTCCAGTGAATTAAGTTCGAGTATAACAAAATTCGCCCTAATTCTAACCTGATGTCATCACTAAGTACTAGAAATTGAGTAATATGTGTTAATTTTAAAGTTCACTAGAATTTTGGGCACAGACAATGTGTGTACGACTAGAATATAAATAATCTATAACAAATAATTGACAAAATTTGTGAACTTATTTAGTGATAATGAATCATTTATATCACTTGTCGGGCTTTTTCAGTGAACTGCACATGCATGTCTATCCCCTTTTTATACGGGATTGTATTCTCATGTTATCAACTTCACCTACATCACTATTTCTAAAGTTTACCTCCACATTAATAATTCATTTAGTTCAAGATTTAAACCATTTTGGGAATGCTAAATTCCATTCCGAAACAATTCCCGCGTTTGACTCAAGTTTTAAGTCCAAAATAAATAATTTCAGAAACAAACATTTTCTCTTAAGTTCTTCCATTTAAATTATAAGAAATAAAACATTACCAATGAGCATATTTTTTAATTTTTTATTTTAGGATTAAAATAATTCTTTTCCTTATGAATAAATAATTATTTTTCCATCGTATATGAAAATATTATTTGGAACTTTTTTATTAGTTACGCTGCTGCACAAAAATAAAAAAAATATATATTTGAAACTTTTTTCTTTTCTTTTTCCCTATTGTAATTTTTTTTTAATTACAAAATTTGTAATTTTTGTAGGATAGTTATTAGCTAGGCATGTGTAATTTTTATAATTTATTATAGTAATTGTCTCTTTTGAAAAATTAGTAAAAGATGTCTTCTCTAAAAAGAACGGTATTTTTGTAATTGATATTTTATTCCATTCATATTCCCGGTTGAAACAAACATCGCCATAGCATAAATCCACAAAAGGAAAATACAATCCAGTTGTACTACGACTATGCAAAACTCCACTTCTTCTACAGCTTAATCCGTATACGCATTATAAACAGAAGTAAGCTGGAATAAATTATGCCCTGCGCTACAAAATTGCAAGTGGTGGATTCCAACAAATTTTCCATGCTAATACGATTTCGTGAAGAATTTTCAGTAATACCAACAAATGACAACATAAAGAAACCCAGAATTTGTCAAAATCAATAAGCAAATCTATAAGAACTACAATAATAATTTGCAGCTCTCACCAACGCAAACTCAAATTCAAAGAGAGAGAGAGATACAAACAAAGTAATGACACAGATCTTAACAGTGTATGTACAAAAACACTAAAATGTACTCTAAGATCTCCACTCCTTTTTTCCCCTCTGGGTTTTTCCGGTTTTCTCTTCTTTTTTACTTTTTTGTAGGTTTGGGTGGGGGTACCCTATTTATTCATACCCAAGATAAGATTCAACTGAGCCTCAGGTCCAAAAAGACCAAATTCATCTATCGATACGAGTTTGCAAATATAATCTACTGACCAGGACTCCCCAAGAGACGCTCGACTGCAGCGTGAACATTACCTGAAGTGGCAGTGAGTGCTCGTATATTCTCTTGGGCATCAAAGAACCCCATCTCTTGTAGCTGTGCGAGTTGAGTGGCGTAACGTTCCTCTGGCGGCACTGTTAAGATTAATATCAAATATGAGTTGATGAGGAGAAGCATGAATTTGTAGATTCGGCTTCGCTCTAGAGTAGAGTTAATAAATTTGAAACATTGCTTTTAAATCGGACAGTTCAGATTAGTTTCCCATTAAATAAGAACTCACTAGAAGGATACGCTTCCTCTGGCAAGGACTCAAAATCTGGATCATTCAATTTAAAATTAATGGTCCAGATTCCATAATTCTGCTCTACAATGAATTTTGTCACTCTAGAACCGGACCTGTGTTGGGTTAAATCCATGAAGGTGGAGGGGGAAGAAAGGGAGAGAGAGGAGGGGGGAATAGTTATTTAGTTATATATACCATTAGATTGGGGAGCAACATTAAGGCCACCTCCTCCCATACCAAGTCCGCCAAACATGTTCATTAACATCTCTAGCCCCATGGCATCACGCGTTCCTGCTATTTTTAATAACATTGACAAGCTCTCCTTGTGAGTTGAATAAGCAAACAAATAGAAAATAAGGTTTAGGCGCATGAGCTGTGGGAGCTACATGTTATGGGAAGGTTAGGTGTGCACAGTATTATACGCTGTTTCTATGTCTCAAACACCCAATAAATAAAGGAGACCATTGCACCAATAAACACCCTAAAAGACCAAATACGAAAAGGAACAAAAATTGTGCTGAATCCATTGCTCAATCTTTTTTATTTCGGAAATAGGCTCTTTTTCTCATTATGGTTGTTTCTCAGTAGGTTTATCTGTGCAACTTTGAAGTAAGAATGTTCTCATTACACGGAACCTGGTTGTATTGTGCACTTTTCCAAAGGGTATTTCAGTGATTCCACAGTTGAAGTCCTAATTCTATTATAGCTAAGTTAATCATTAATTTTGGTATATAAAGAGATTTATGTTCCCAATAGCCTTATAGTATAGAGGTAGTGCTAGCTAGCATAGGGATTGGGAAGGGATGAATTAAAGGTTTGATTCCCATCGTTGTGATAAGAGAAAGGGGCGGTTAGCCTAGTGGTAAAGGCGTTCATCCGGATCCGGGAGATCCTGGGCTCGAGTCAAACCTGGGGTAGGATTGGGGGGGTTTCCTTTGTTCTTGTAGTAAAAGGAAGAGACTTCGACCTCTCCTTTTTTAAACACAAAAAAAAAAAGAACTCGTCATACTTGTTTTATACATAGTGAATTCTTGTGAACTGCGACAGCCGAGGACATAACCCTTTCACTGAAGGGAACTACATACGTACGTGTTTTATGTGATTGATTTCTAGTCTCTTATTGCTTTTGCCATATAAATCCTAACAAACTTTCTGTGCATTGACATTTCATTTACTTTCATTTGGTAATGACATAATACCCAGTCATTTCCATAACTTTAGGGCTTGGAGTTGCATGGGTACAAGATGCGTTATTTCTCATCACTAACGAGACCTTGAGAAGAAAGAAAATTTACTCTAAAAAATAGAAGAATTTGGACTACGGTGAGGCAGCAAATTAAATGGTCTTCTACATTGAGAACTAAGTATAAGAATTAATTTTCTTATGAAAGGAAGCAAACAGAGAGTTCGGGACAAAACATAAAAAGTAATACCTGTTCCCCCAACATTTTGACCCGGTTCCCTGCACAAGCACAATTTGTATTAGCGAACCAAAATATGAACATGTGACACACTAGGTTGATAAAATTTAATATGAGAATTACATGATGCATATAATCTGGGCAATAATTTGTACATAGAGAGCATATCAATGTTTACATAAACTGTTAATGGGGATAATCCAATTGTATACTGGTAAAGGAAATGTTCAAAACTAAAAACCGTCAGGCTTCGAATGTGCTGAAGCTAGCATTAGAGTAAAGCATAACTTACTGGGTGGACTGCTGCCGACCAAGATTCGGCATAAGAGATTGCTGCAAAGCCAACATTTGCTGAAACAGAGAAACAATTCAACGTAAGGCAGGAAATTGGTTTTCCAGTTGTAATGGACCCTGACCCCGAACCTAAAGGTCCCATGTTCAAGTATTCTCACCCCCTCCCCCAATGTAATAGTTTAGGTTTGTTCAGAAAAAAAAGAAGGGAAATCAAGAAATAGACATGATTCATATTTATAATAATAAGTGCAGAGACATATCTCAAGTTGTGTGAAATCATTTGGTAGGGAAGGGAAAGGAAATGGTAAAAGCTATAACCGATTACTGTAAGATGGAGTGGCTCTAAAGAGGGAGTTCTCACTCCTTTAAGGAATTATGGATTTCCTCTATTGAGGGGTAAAAGGTTGAATTACTTTAAGATCATCCCCCCCAATTCGATCAAAAAATTTCTGCCATAGTTGCTGAGATTATCATAAAAAATTACAACCCCTGAAAAATGCACATACATATCAATTTTTCATTACACCCACTTCTAGATTGAAACTTTTTTGATGAAAATTGGTGGATGGAGACCATTTACCCCCTCAAAAGGGAAAGTCCCTACATTGAGCAAAAGAAGGTTATCCTTTTCGGAGCAGCCCTGTAATGCAAGGAGGGAAATGAAAAAAAGTTGTTTGAATTATGAAACCAGAACCATACGTCATTTGGAAAAACCCAACCCATTTCAATTTTGTTCGGTTCATTATATTGGCCAGTTTTTGTTTATTTTTTTGACAAGGTTTGACCAGTTTTTATAGACACCTATATGTGTGACTTTGGGGTTTGACAAGTTTTTATAGACACCACTATGTGTGACATTGGACAGTAATATACAGGGAATGTAGGGATGCCAGTGGCTATGCTTCACACCTCAGGCCTAGATTAATGGGGACTAGTCACAATATGCTTAATGCTTTTAACTTCCAAAGCATCAATTGCAACTTTTAACGTTAAGCCTTAAGGGTAAAATCATCCATGAAGCATGGATTCTCTGAAAGGATCAACGCACCAAATTTGCACCCAAATCAGATCCCAATTTGCACCTAACGCATAACCATTTTTTAATTAAATCTGAGTACTAATCCTTGGGAGGAATTTCAAAGAATCCTGAAATTAACTAGGATCGATGGTAATTTATATTCATAAATCGAATATCTAATAAGCCAAAGTGAAAATACAAGTAGAAATACTGTTGATCACTTGAAAGTTTTGGAGACAGATTTAGAAAGACAGGATCAAGTGTCAAGGGTGTTGGAGTATTTTAACTAATTAAAAGTACAGCAATTTTGGAGATCAAGAAATGCAAGTATACATGATTCTCTAGTACTAGAGGTATAGCATGCACAAAATTGAAGTACTCTAACTGTACTTACAAAATTAAGAAGTGATATTTATATATTTACTATTATTAAATATTGCCCAGCACCATTATCGCTTATTTTTGGGACTTTTTAAACGCTGCACCTGCACAGCACCCACACCAGAGTATGTGATTCATTGTAAATCATTGACTCTAAACCAATCCTATAACTACTTTTAGAGTTTTATATTGCCATGTTATCCTCATACTTTACCTCTATGCTATGCTTCAACAGCATACTGCAGAAACTCTTGGCAATTCGTGATTGGTTATGATGTTATCCATCTTATATATCTCAGTTAAAATACAGCATTGTGAACTGATTTTTTGTAGAACATGCGTGCTTAAAATAGACAGAGACATAATATCACATCTCAACAAGTGTTAACAAAAATCTCAAGACATAATATCTCTTGACCAGTGTACCTGCATTGTCTCGGGGGACGTCAATTGACGGATAAACTCAGGGCTTTGCATCATCTCTCTGAGTTGGGAATTGGAATCAAGCATGCTACGCATCTGGGGATTGAGACCAAGAATCTAACACGAAATACGTATTTTAGAGTAAGATTCTAGAAGCAAGCACAAACCTTATTTAATCCCTCCATCCCAAATTAAGAGTCAATGTTTGACTTTCACACTTCTTAAGAATACACTAATTTCCACGTCATCAAATGATCAGTAACAAAACTTGTTTAGTTATCGAGAAATAAGGTAGGTGGATTTCATAAGTGTGACTCTTGATTAGGGATGTCACAAAAACGAAAGACAGAATCTTAATTTGGGACGTCCCAAAAGGAAAGGTGAATGTTAATTTGGGATGGAGGGACTGCAAAAGAAACTGAAATAACACCTGGTTCATGTACTGAGGGTTGGAAAGAAGACTTTGCATCATTTGTGATACAGCAGGATTTTGCATAAACTGGTTTATGGAATTGGGATCTGGTGTGGAGCCTAGCATATCCTCAAAACCGGGGAACCCAAGACCACTTATACCACCAAGTGGCGGTGGCCTAGCATTCCCAGCAGGATTCACCCTCGGATTGTTGTTTGTTTGGGTACCTCCGCCTGCCACATACACCATAAGTCAATTTATCAGTAACAATTTAATTTTCTTTCAAGGCAAAATATTAAGCAAAACTAGGAATTGCAGATTCTGAAGCAAATAAATCAGAGACCAAAAGAGGTTAACTCAATTGACATAAGGTGGAGATTCAGGAGAAAAATTGGTTTACATGTAAGTAATCAATTCAAAAAATTTAAGAGGCACAAAACAATTTTGGGAAGTTCTTTTAAAGAAACCGTAAGATTGTTCTAAAAGAGCCATCAGAATGGGAAAAAGATAAATTAGACCCTGAAGTTTGGGTCTAGATTCAATTCTTTCCCTGATGTTTCAAAATCATTAATGTCTCCCCTAAAGTTGCATAAGTGGTTCGATTCCTCCCCTAGATCTAACTCCGTCCATTCCATCCAAATCTTTGACACTTAACCCCCTAAATTTTTAAAAGTGACACTTAAACCCCATAATTTATATTTTGTTAATACTTAACCCTATTTTTATTAACCTTCGTCACCACCAGCTCTGGCCACCTCCAGCTCCAGCCACCTCTTTAACACACCTCCGATCACCTTCATCAACACCACCTCTGGGCTCTGGCCACTTTCATTAAACCCACCTCCGGCCATCCATTCCCCTTTCCCCATACCACTGCCATCCATCCCCTTTTTCCTAAAATCCACCATTGATATATATATATATATATACACACATATATAGTATATACACACATAGTATATATCTCTATTATATATATATAACTACATATAAATATATCAAATAATTTATTAGATTTAGAATACATACACACGTTAAAATACAAACCCATTTTTAACTTAGGAGTGTTTATTTATGTGTATGATTATGTATATATATCAATGTTGGAAAAGTGAGTAGATTACTGCTCCCTAGTTTGACAGCTCTGTTCGTTGCCGTTCTTAACCACAACGACATTATATACATATATATTACCACCACCTCAACCTCCATTTCCACCAATTTTTTCAGTGTATATATTGGTGTTGTACTTATGTATTTGTGCCTTTATATATATATAAAGAGATCATTATCAATGATGACAAATGGTTATTACGTTGTTGTGATTCTGAATGAAAAAAAAGCGTGTCGGTGCAAGTTGTGTTTGGGATTTTTTTTTTTTTTTTTTTTTTGGGGGGGGGGGGGGGGGGGGGGTGGTTAGAGGTGGAGAGAGAGAGAGACGGGGGTTAAGTTGTAAAAAACATAAATTAAGGGGGTTAAGTGTCAAACACACCAAAAGATGGAAAGTTCCACAGAAAACTTTGCCAATCAAACACACCCTAAAGATGAAACAGGCCGCAATGGCAGAAGAAAAGAAGGATTTGTAGGAGTGAATGAAGTATTCACTAAATCATTACCAGCAGACGCCCACGGGTTGGGAAGCGGATTAATATTCGGAGCAGGAGCAGAAGAATCAGTAGTTGTTTGAGAACCAGTTGTTGTGGGGTTAGTCGACGGATCCCTGCCCGGCCCTCCACCACCCAAAAGAGCCGCAAATGGATTAGAGGCCGCATCGTTTCTATTCTCCCCACCCATTGTTGTTGCATTCAGAAACGGCTCTTGAACGTTTTCGTACATGCGCCTCAGCATGTTGAATCCCTCCGGAGATGCTTCAATATTGCTCATCGCTCTGTCAGTGTTTCGCATCATTTCACGCATCAGTTCAGGGTTTCTTGCAGCCTCCATTGTTTGACGGAGAGTGGCTGGATCATTAAGCACATGAGCAAGCTCCGGGTTGCGATCCATAACTTCGCGCATTTGAGGGTTGTTCATAATCATGTTTCGCATAATTTCTGGGTTATTCATTAAGTTCTGAACAAGTGGCATGTCCATGATTTCTCTCATCATGTTGGGGTTTTGAGTCAACTGTTGCTGGACCTGTTCAAATTCAGGAAGCCCAGCTCCAAATAAACCACCAGTTCCTCCTAATCCGTTTGAACCAAGACCAGGGAACAGGGAAGCTCCAAGTCCAGCTCCTGCAAATGCCCCGCTTTCATTTGAGCCAATACCAGGGGCAGCAGTTGGATTAGGACTTGGCCCTCCAGTAGTGGTGGCACCTGCAGCGTTTGTAGAAGCAGTCGGGTTGAAACCACGAACCAAGTGAACAGCATGATCTGCTTCCAAACCTGTCAAACATAACAGAAAATAAATGCCGAAGGCCACGAATCAGTAGGGTAAATATATACATACATATACATACATATATTTATCGGTGAAAAAGATAACCATGTAATTAAGCTGATTATCTATAGCATCCAGATACCATGCATAATGGAAATAAGCAGATAAAATTACTACTAGGCATGCATATTAAACAAGCATGGAACACTACCCAGGAATTCAAGGCAACAGAAAACAAGAAAAGGCAACAAATTTGGCTATTGGGATGGAAATAAAGGGGTCAAGGGCGTTGTGCAACCAAAGGAAAACTACAAACATAGTCGGAACACTTAGGGGTTGTTTGGTGGATGTTTTGAATTGAGTTTTTAAGTTGAGTTTTTAAAATATGGTGTTTGGTAGAATTTAGAAGTATGTTGAAAAGTGAATTTGGTTTTTGTTTGAGTTTTTTTCAACCAACTAAAAAATCTCATAAAAAAATTTCAAAAAATAGTCACAATGGATCTTATTTTATAGATCTCGACGAGTATGTTTTAAATATATATTTTTTATTTAATTTTGATTTTTGAATTTAAAGTTATGGTGTTTTAAAAGTTTTTTTAGAGAGAGAAAGTAAAGTGAAATAAATTTTGAAAAGTGTAAAAGTACAGTTGATTTTGAGTTGAGTTTTTAAAATTTGAGGAAAAAAAATAAATAAACAAATACCAACCAGGGGCTTAGTTCCTTGAAACCACATTAATCATCATAATACCGTCTTAATGGAATTCTTTACAATAATAACAGGTGCAAGATTGCTAGCATTCAAATGAAAGCCTAGAACTTATTCCTAAACAATAAAAGACTCATCATAATCTATCTATCTAATCATAAGATGCCAGATAATTTTGACAAACCTGTGCAGAATTTATTTGAGAGAAAAGGAAGTGGATTATGGTAGCAAAGATATGACCTCAACATACCACCTGCTAAGTATAAATTGGTGTTTTCCAAGATCTAAAATGTGCGGTGATGCAGCAATGTCGGCAAATCCCATGTTTTTGCATAGAATGTAACAATGGGATGAACAAATATTGAAGTTTTCTCAGATTGGTTTGTGTTGCCTAAATATTTAATTTCTCCATACCTCTGTCACTGGGCCTAAGAATATGAGTGGAAAAAATTGAGCAATGCTGTGGAGGTTGGAGTATGTCATTGAGGCCAAGCGCAAGAATAGGAGCAGAAATATTGCCCTTTTCCTCATTTTTAGCATGAAAGATGAGATGAGTAAACGTAGAGATGTGAGCTTCCAATTTCTAAGTTGAACCCAATTGTGCTCAGAATATTTTCCTGCTTACATCTCTGACAGGAGGCAACACAAGTTACCGTTTTGTGGAATTTGTGTACTCCCAATTTTGTAATTCAAGAATTTGTCTTTCTGTTGTACATCCATTAAAATATTTCTTACTGAGGATTTTGTTTTCCAAAAATCAATCTATATAATAAAACCGGACCGGTTTTGAATCCTAAACATGTGCAAGGGAGAAAAGGCCAGAGGAGTGAGATTTAACTTAGTGTACATATACCTCTAATGCATATAAATTCTAATTGATTCTTATCTTTATGTCTCTACAAATAAGCAACCAGTCATGAATTCATAGTTTCATGGTTCTCTCAAGGAATCTCAGATAAAGTAAACAATAAAAATTGGAAATTGGAACATAAACCCTAACAGATGATATAATTTCAACAATATAAACTAAAATTTACCAAAATAAGTTAAGTGTACATATAATTAGGACATAATTTAATACAATACCGTAGCTTTTAAGACTTTGATCGTCCTTGAGGATCCGGCCTTTGTAAATCAACCTCTGCTGCTCAGCAGGAATATCGCACTTCTCTGCAACCACCGACTTAAACGATCCGACGGAGGAATCGAGGTTTATCTGTACGGAGAATTTCGAGCCGTTGGTGCATCGGACGTGTATGGTAACTCCACCACCGGATTCAGTTCCCTCCGACGTAACACTATCACCACCGGCCATATTCAGCCCCTCTCCCTAATCCGTACAGTCGAATTAAACCGAAATAAAAAAAACTGAAAACAATGATGGATCGATCCACGCCTAATCGAAAACCCTAGGTTTTAAGGACAAATCAATTGGTTAGTGATGAAGAACGGAGATTACTTTTGGGGGAAGAAAAATGGCTTGACTGGGTAGTATAATTCTCTCTCAAACGTGGACGGGTAGAGATGAAAATTAAATATTAAATTAAATATGATTTAAAGTAATTTAATTTAATTTATAAACAACCAATGGAATCGGAGTTGCCTTGAGCCCCATCGAAAACGAAAACGGGGGATGATCCTTCGAGTTACCGTGGATTCACAACAAAGGTATCTTTTTTCCTCTTAAAAGTAATATTCTGTTGTAACCAAAAAAATAATAATATTCTTTTTCATAATTTCAATTTCAACTAAATAAAAAAAGATACATTTATTTTAGTGAATCCAAATTGTTTGGTTTTTGGTATGTTCGACATTTTAGATAAATTTTTATTTTTTAGCATTTCTGATTTATTTCAATTTTAATAAATGATATTATTAATATAAAACTTCGTAAGTGTTTTCAATTAATTCTAGTTTTCAATAACAGGAAGAATTTTAAATTGAAAACTAAATTATATGTTGAAAGTTGTAAAAATTTAAGTAATACTTGTATGAATAATCACAATAAAAAAGAAATTAGTGGTCAAGATCACTTGATAGTGTAAGTACTAAAAATTATTTTAAAAAAAGTATTAAAAATCCTTGGTATTTGTGGTATAGCTTATAATCAACATTCTTTATATATAATTATTTAATAATTTTAGTATAATTTTGATAATTTTGGAATTAGTATTTTCCAACTATTGGTTAATATCTTCAGCAAATTATGTGTTTTTAATTCGTTATTTCGATTTTTATATGACTAACACTAAAACCTAACCAAACTTTTTCAATATTTTTAGCATAGTAATTTGTCATTTTAATTTTTGGTATTTCAATATGCGATATTGAAACCAATTTTTTTAAATTAATTCAGTTAGTTTTGATAAAAATCATAGTTAGCAACAATCAACGTTACCCACAAACTTAACTTAATCTTAACTAATTTGGGTCAAATACAAATAAGTCTGCGCAAGGGCACATGCACTATGGGGCTAGTAGGTGTCGAGGCCCCAGTTGGATTTTGAAAGAAAAAAAAAATAGTTAAAGGATTATTTTCTTCTTATAGTTTGGACTTCTAAATGTGCGGTTGTGTGTAATTTCCAAAAACCTTGGGGTTGGGATTGAAATTATTATTATAAAAAACAGTAAACTACAAAAATATCCCCTAAACTATGGTGCTAGTTTCACTTAAGCCCCTAAACTTTGAATAACACTATTTAACCTTGCAAACAATTGACCGAGTTCTACTTTAGAAGTTAAAATTGAGGGATAAAAACATGAAAAACCCTAAAGTTTGAGTTTACTTGCAATGTTACCCTTAATGTTTAAAAATTTATAATTCTTCCCTTAAAGTTGTGATTTGGTTATAAAACTGCCCCTGTAGCTAACGGAAGTAACGGAGGTAACGAAAAACTGACGTGGCAGCTGACATGGCATGCCATGTCAGCTTTCTCTCTTTTTAACTTTTTTTTTTAAAAAAAATTAAAATATAATAACTTTTAATACAAAATACGAATTTAAATAAAAATTATATATTTGGAATCAAATTATCAAGACGAATAAAACAAGATCTGTTATGACAGTAAAATTTCCAAAAATAAATAATTTTTTATATTATTAATATATATTTATTTTAGTTAATACAAACTTAAAATTTATTCAGATTTAGTTATTATAAACATTTTTTAAAATATGATACTAATTATACAGGGATAAAAACATGAAAAACCCTGAAGTTTGAGTTTATTTGCAATGTTGCCCCTGATATTTAAAATTTTGCAATCCTTCCCTTAAAGTTGTGATTTGGTTATAAAACTGCCCCTGTAACTAACGGAGGTAACGAAAAACTGACGTGGCAGATGACATGGCGTGCCATGTCAGTTTTCTCTCTTTTCAACTTTTTTAAAAAAAAAATTAAAATATAATAACTTTTAATACAAAATACGGATTTAAATAAAAATTATATATTTGGAATCAAATTATCAAGACGAATAAAACGAGATCTGTTGTGACAGCAAAATTTTCAAAAATAAATATTTTTATATTATTAATATATATTTATTTTAGTTAATACAAAGAGAAATATAAATAAAAAATATATTTTAATATTAAAATTTATTCAGATTTAGTTATTATAAACATTTTTTTAAATATGATACTAATTATAATTTCTCTCACATAATTTTATATATATATATATATTTTAGATTTAAATTAGGTCAATTTGTACGCACTTAACTAGGTCAACTTATTTTAATTTAGTTATTACAAACATTTTTTAAAATATTAGAATACTTAAAATACTAATAAGCATTTACACTAAAATGTTAAACATCTATACTACTTTAAATTGACATTTCGATGTATTTATTAGGAAATTTATGCATATTCGTACTAAATTTATTACAAATAGAGTAATAGACCAATAAATTTATTAGGAAATTTATTGTTATAACGTTATAACAATAAATATGTACTGCAAAAAAAAGTAATCTATACTGTTGCATTACTATAATTATTATATGTGCCTAACAAATGTTAGATTGCTTTTTATTATTATTATTTTTGTTAGTGAAAAGTGGTAACAATTTTTATTATATGTGCTTGAAAAAAAAAGCAATCTATATAATGTTATAACTTTTGGTCTATACTCCCAAAATTTATTGCATATTTGTAATAAATTTATTGCATATTTGTAATAAATTTATTACAAATATGCATAAATTTTCTAATAAATATATCGAAATGTCAATTTAGAGTAGTATAAATGTTTAACATAATAGTATAAATGTTTATTAGTATTTTAATATTTTAAAAAACGTTTGTAATCATTAAATCTGAATAAATTTTAATATTAAAATATAAGTTTTAATTATTTATCTTTGTATTAAATACAATAAATATTAAATCTGAATAAATTTTAATATTAAAATATAATTTTTAATTATTTCTCTTTGTATTAAATACATTAAATATATATTAATAATATATAAAAAAATATTTTTTGGTAATTTTACTGTCATATCAGATCTCGTTTTATTCGTCTTGATAATTAGATTCCAAATATATAATTTTTATTTGAATCCGTATTTTGTATTAAAAGTTATTATATTTTAAAGCTTTTTTTTAAAAAAAAAAGTTGAAGAGAGAGAAGGCTAACATGGCGCCATGTCAACTGTCAACTCAACTTTCCGTCACCTCTGTTAGCTACAAGGGCAGTTTTATAGCCAAATAAAAACTTTAAGGGATGGATTGCAAAATTTTAAACATCAGGGATAACATTGCAAGTAAATTCAAACTTCAGGGTTTTTCATGTATTTATCCCTAGAATTGATGAAAAATTGTTATATGCACCACAAATGACCATTTTTAATAATATTTAGATTCAACTACTATAAACTAAAACGTATATATATACATATTATTACGTATATAAAGATATATAATGTGTTATTGTTAATTTTAATTAAATTTTTTTCCATTGCTAGTCAAACCTCCATTAAGATGGACTAGACTCATCTATGTTACTCTTTCGGTCCAATCTAGTTCAAAAGTTAAAAGGATAAATTTTTTTATTAAATTTTGTAGAGATAATCTTTATAATAAGTATATTGTCTCTGTTGACCTAGAAAGTCTTAATCTTATTTTGATAATGACAAAAAATTAATCATGTGTATTTTACATGTATTTTAAATGTATTTAGTTTAAACCGATTTAACAAGCTGCATTATTTTTTTCGAAGTATCCCGAGAAATAAAACCGAAACCTTATCAAGTGTATCACCACTCCACAAGATTCTCTCTACTCTCACATGAACTCATGCAATTCATGAAGATCAAAGATCAAAGGAATATATAAAAAAGTTTCAAAGTAAATGATGCAAATGAATATCATATTGAAGAAATAAATCAAAGCATTAGAAGAATCGTTAATTCGATAATTGAGTGAGTGCTTAAGATTTATGTTAAGTTTCTTGATTGATCAATATCTATAGCTCAAACATATTCACGCTTCTTTTAAATAATCATTCAAACAAGCTTGAAATTAAATTTATTTAAAAAACATCATTTTACAAAGACCGAGTTTCAAAATAAATTCATGTTAATTTTAAATGATCATATTTTAAGCTCTCATAAAAATAGGTATCTTAGAAACATATCTTTGAGGTTAAAAAATCATTAGAATTGTATTTGGAATCTAAATTGTTAAATTACAAAAATATTTTTATTTTACATTTAAAATTCGCTCAATTTTGGCACAGTTTTGATCTAACAGTAAGATGGAGGCCTTCCCAGACTCGGATCATTTTAAAAATTTTACAATAACTAGACAACATCTCTTATCACTTTTGACTAAAATTTGAGCATGATCCAACGGTTAAATTAAGAGAAATTATCAAAACAAATTTAATTTTTTGTCAAAACTAACTGTTGAAAAGTTTGAAAATGCATGCCTTTAACCCAAAACCTTTCTTAATCATCCCCAACGCCCATATACTTTTGGGAGCTATATATATGAGGTCTTAGACATGTTATAATATACTTGAATCATTATACAAACTATTTTACATATATACAAAGTTATTCAAGTATTCAATTCATTTCATTGATCATATTATTCATCTTTGAGCTTATTTATTGATCAATCTTGATAGTTCTAGTGTAAGTTTCATTTGTAATTTTCAAATACACTTGAAAGTTATTGTTCATTGGTGTGAATCACTAAACTATCTTTATTCATCAATTGTGAGAGGTTTATCTCATAAGATAACAAGAAGGTTAATTCTTGTGGTGAGTAGAATCACACTTATAGAGTGTTGTGAGAAGAACAACACTTGTTGAGTGTAGTGAGAAAGATTACACTTGTAAATGTTTGATTTTCACCCGGAAGAAAAATCGATTTTAGTGGAACTTCTCGGAGTACTATCCGGGCGTGGACGTATGGTCTAAACAACCGAACCGCGAGAACAAAACATCATAGTCTCACTCAGTTCAATCTCTCTAACCCAAGCTCTTTATTTACTTGCATTTATATTTATTGCTTGTTCTTGAGATTGAGTAATTTGCATATTCCCTTGATATTCATTGAGTTAAAGTTTTATTCTTAAAACTTTTTTTAAAACTTTTTAATTCTGCATTAAGTTTCGAAAACCCTATTCACCCCCCCTCTAGGGTCATTATCTGACCAACAGTCTCTACAGAATTTCATTAAGGAATTCAAATCGAAAGTGGGCGTGGTAAAAATTTGACATATATGTTCATTTTTTACTATTAATTTTTTTTATATGATAATTTCACAAATTTCTAAATTGAATCTTCTGATGAAATTTTCTGGATATGACCAACTTGTGAAATAGATCATTCCCACCAAATTTCATGAAAAATTGATTAATTTCACCCTAGAACTGCATCCCATTTAAAGGAATTTCACGGAATAGTAATATAGATGAGTTAAGTCCCATTGAGATATAATTATGGCTACACCACTTAGTCCGTTTCAATATTGAGCCAGATACGACTAACTTGTATAATAAATGCGCAGTGTTTGAGTTGCTAAATCTGACATGATTAATTAAAAAGCGACCCTAATAAACATGTGTAGAACTTAAGGTTGGATAAGTTATACCTATGGGCATAAATGGATATTTTGAAAATTTGAATCCAATTTTTTTCAATATTATCTGAATGGATATTCAAAAAATAAGCTTTGATAGTGTTTTTAAATGTCCAAATAAATGGATAATAATCCATATCTGATGAAAATTATTCATATCCACTATAATTTAGTATATAATATATATACATATAAATTTGCTTAACCTTTAAAAAAATTGGATAGCGCTTAGTCTAATGTATAGCTGAATTTTCCCAAAAAAAAAAAGAAGAAGAAAGAAAGAGAAAGACATAAACCGTATTTACACCACATATGATTTACTAGTATGAACAGTTCGAGATCCATATTTAAATTAAAAGATTATATAATCAACTATATTTTTAAAAGTGGTCTAATTTTTTAATTGAAAAAACATAGGCAACATGTTTTAGTTATATAAAAAAATGGACATGGATATTATCCGAATCCAAGAAATTTGAAAGGATAAAGATAAGAATAGTTGAGCGTACTATCCGAAGAGATAATACAAATTGAGTTTGGCGCGTCCAATAAAAAGGTATGATAAGTTAGAATAAAGACCAAATAGGAAAAAGGTTGGAATTAGACGAATATAAATTATGCAATAGGGGTGCACACGGTTATGGATAAACCGAAAAATCGAACCAATATGTAGTTATTAGATTGGTTTGATTATTTTCAAAACCGAATGGATTAGATTGGTTCTAGGTTTAGGTTTTGGATTAACCAAATCAATTCGAAACCGATTATATATATGTATATATATTTAGTATATGTGTTATTTAGTCTTTAATATTATTGGTTAACTTGTCTACAAATATCATACACCATAATACCAAATCATTCCCTATCAAGTATTACCCATTTAAAAGTTAAAAATTGATTATATTTAAATATTTTTTAAACTCACTAGACTTTATCACATGGAAGGTTAGTAAGTTTAAAATAAACCATTAATGTAAAAAATAAATGTATCACATGTTGGTTCATTGATAATATGTATTACCGGCTAGTTCTATGTAACATTTGAATTCTTTTAATTAAATTTTATTTATATCCGACAAACCAATCCGAACAAATTTGTTTTTGTTTGGTTTGGTTTAGTTTTTTTTTCTTTTCTTCTAATAATTGGTTTGGATTGAGTACAAAATTTTTGAAAATTGATTAGATTAGTTTCATATTAGTTTAAACTATAAACCAATTCAATCTGAGTTGTGTGCACCCTTATTTTGCGGGATATGATATGATAAGAACTAGTCGAATATGGTTAAATAAATTTTGTATTTGGTGCAGTCCTGGATTAGATATCCAAATATGATAAAATAAACAGGATATTGAAAAATGAGGCTTGTTTGAAAAAGTTTTTTGTAAAAGAATTAGGAAATAATATTTTTGTATATTAAGGGCCTATATTTGACCGGACTCTAAAAAGAGTGCAAAGTTAACTTTGCAGTATTTGCGTTATATATTTTTTAGTATATTATTATAAATATGTGTTTAATTGATAGTGTTTAGAATAATTTCAACAAATTACATATTTAAAACTCTTTTATTAATGAAATACAGATGATAATTTTTTTGAAGTTATACAAAGTTAAGTTTCTACTCTTTATTTTCTAAGACATTGCTATGTATTTGGGTCTATTTAATGTTGTCTTAGAGTTTTCTCACTGAAATATAAGGATATACCTGTTAAAAAAAATCTGAAGACATCATGTAAAACAACTTTGCATCAAATTTTTTGGATTGCAAAATTAAGTTTGTGTAAAATACAATTTTGGTCAAAGCTCTCGTTTGAAAACACAATTAATAATCTATGCCCTTATTTTAGAAAAATAATAAAAATTAAGCCCTTATTTCTAAAAAATATTATTCACTGGATTTTTTGCAAAAAAATTATTATACAAGACCTTTTACCACATTTATAATAAAATAAATTAGTAAAACTTTTGCAAATGAACTAATATCAATATATTTTGACTAATATTTGGAAAGATAGGTCTAATTACACGCCAAATGATGTGACAACACTTCAAAACTATCTTTAGACACTAGTTTTTAGACTGCGCGATGCGCAAACGATTCATAGTAAGCATAATAAAGTATAATTGATATGTTTATATATATATTCAAATTCTTTGCATGAATTATATACTTTATACTTTGGTATTTAAAGGTAGAAGAAACTTTCAATTAATAGTCAACAATTATATATGTAGATGATTTTATAAGAATTAATCATACTATGAAAATATTGTTCAAATTATGATATGTTCTATTTGAACTCTCAATCTATTAGAAATATCCTTCATATGAAACACCATAGTTTTACTATGTATAGTTTCAATGTAAGAATTAGTAAGTTAGCTTTAAATCAAGTATTTTGAGATTATACATTTAAAAATACTTTCATAGAAAATAAAGTTGTTATATATGATCGAATTATATTACACAATAAAAGATTCCCAAATATAAATCTATAAGTAAATAAGAAAGTCTACTCATTTATATCCTTTACTATAAAATTACTTTATGACAACAATTGAAATAAAATAGGAACATACTATCTTAAAAGTCAAGTTTTCTGTCCGACACATTCTTAATATTTGTGAACATAAAATAAAATTGATATTACTAATAATCAAAATCAAAACTTTTAAAAATTTAGAGGGTGGGCAAAATCAAAACCAATTATCTTGGAAATGGCGAGTTTAAAGAGAGAGTAACAATATCGATCTAAAGATTTTGCACAATAAACATTATTGAATATTCAAAAATACAAATTAAGAAAAAGTTTACCAATTCAATTATAGATCATTATACTACAAAAATAAAGCGCGAATGAAGATATCTTAATTAAAAGTACAAAAATATTACAGAGAGAGATGGAATTTTTCTTACCAACTTATAGCACACGTGTACTACAGGGAATGAAACCCAATTGGTAAGAATCTAAATATCTAATTCATTTATACATGCAATAGCAACATAATTAATGTTATATTTAAAAAGAGTAATGGAGGGAGGTAAGCATTATTTTGGGAGTTACAAAATTAATATATTAAAGGAGAAAATAAAGAGGTGGACAATAAATTGATGGGTAAGAGTCAAGTGTAACATATCGGATAAAATAAATTAAAATTAGTTGAAATGTTATAGAAATAGAGGAATTTGATAAGACGTGTTAAAAAATAAAAAAAACCTTATTTTAAGAAAAATTAAAAAATTATTTAGGGACATAATATTTTCTCAAAAAATACTAATCAAAATGTAACTAATAATAATAATTTGAAATTATTGACAATTTGAATTAGGGACAACCAAATCATTTCAAATTATTATTTTTTTCTTTTTTTGATACCCAAAGAGCCACTTTAATAGTAAACCCACTTGGGATTAATAAAAAAAATTCAAATGGCAACTTGCATTAAAATGACAGTTGTTGGCTAAGAAAAATATACAAAGAAAAAGATACAAAAAATGAAATGGATTGGAAAAGAAAATAATGGGGAAGAATTAAGAATCAAATAATGTCAAATCAACTTTTCAAAAAAGAAATCACAAAAAATTAAATTAAGGTATCAAATTGCAATAATGAGGAGGAATTAAAGAGCAATTAATGTCAAATCTAATTTTCAAAAAAAATAAAAAAATAAGGAAAATAATAAATATTAGCACTTGTCGTTATTCAGTTAAAAGATAGCATTTTACTTATATATTATTAGATATTTTTTTAAAATAGTTATGTTATTTATAGGTATGAAATTAATATTAGGTATATAATTTTAAATAGTAAATATTGACTAAAATAAATATCTTATTTATAGGTATGAAATTAGATAGAGAGTGATATTATAATTTTGTCATTTTTGTATAGTTGATCGTGGGAATAAAAAATAAGAGGTTGTTGTTATTGTTATTGTTGTTGTTATTATTATTATACCTTAATTTAATCAATATTTATCAATAATTAGTAATTTTTTTTAAAAAAAAAGGAAAACAAAATTAAGTTAAAGTAACTAACGGATGCAATAATTATGAGAAATAAAGCAGCAATTAAATAATCATTGTAGGTATATTATTTTAAATAGTAAATTTTTTTTAAAATAGATATGTTATCTATAGGTATGAAATTGGATAGAGAGTGATATTATAATTTTGTCATTTTTGTATAGATGATCGTGGGGATAAAAAATAAGAAGTTATTATTATTACCTTAATTTACTCAATAATTCGTCAATAATTAGTGTTTTTTTTTAAAAAAGGGAAAATGGAATTAAGTTAAGCTAAATAATGGATGCAATAATGATGAGCATTTAAGCAGCAATTAATTAGTCAACAATCAATATTTAGTCATTATAATATTTTAAAAAAACAGAAATCAATAATTAGTCATTATAATATTTTTTTAAAAAAGGAAATCAATACTTAGTCATTATAATATTTGAAAAAAGTAAAAAAATTAAATGAAGTAATGAATATATACACATGTCAAGCTCTCGTTAAAAGAGAGCATTTTACTTCTATAGATATATATATATATATATATATATAATATTAGATTTGTGACACTTTATATATATATGAAAATTTTGACACATTAGTGACAATTTTTAAATATTAAATCATAGCAAAACAATCAATCTGCTTATATTATATTGTACCCTTACACTCTTTTAACTTAGAAAAATTCATTTTTGCGAATGAAAATTTGATTTTATTTTATGAATATCGAATTAGACATTGTAAAATTATTCATTTACAAAAAAAATAAATAAAACATAAAATTATTTATATTATAATATATTACTTATATTATTGTGCAAAGATGTACTAGATTTTAGTCACTGTCTACAAGAAACATCTCATAATGTAATTTTTATTTATGATAAGAAAATATTTTTTAAAATAAAATAAAATAAAATATAAATATCAAATAATTTTTTTATTATTATTTGAGTACTTAAAAATTTTTAGTGGTTGAAATATGAGTTAAACAATTTAAATAATTAAAGCGGTGATCGAAGAAAGTTTTTTTTTTTTAAGTATTATTTTTAAAGTTTGGCAATATTTTGCTATCCCATGTATGGGTTGGTAAAATATTACCATCTTTTAAGTGGGATAGAATAATCCTGCTTCTTATGGGATAAAAGGTGTAAGTGAGATTATCTTATCTGATATTTTATCTAAACTACACCAAACAAGAGATAGATTTAACATATCCCATCTATTGTTGCATCAAACGTGTATTCTGATTATTTTATATCCTATTAAACATGGGATATGAAAAATTTGTCCTATCCCATCTTATATTCCGCTTGACAAACACACCCCATAAGTCAATACTAATTGTACATCTGGAAAGTTTTGCATTGAAAGTAGGGAAGTAAATCTATACCATATTACCGAACTATACCATTGCCATATTTAACCATACCAATTTTATACCTATTTTTGATAAAAATAGGTAATGGTTCAGTAATGTCTAGATGGTTCAATAGGATTACCTGCCTCAACTAAACGGATTCGGTATTCGATCTTTCTGTTAAGATAAAGACATAAAAACCAGAAACAATTTCGGTAATGAATTTCATTACCATTGATATGCGGTACCTTACCAAAATTTCATTTATACATTGGATGAATTTAAATTTTGTAATTCATTATTAAATACTCCGTAACTAAAGAAATAAGGGGAGATTTTGATAGTGTGTCATTTGGTAGTGTAACACTTCCTTTCTGTACCAATCAGTTGTTTAGGTATAATGAACTTTGGTATATCAAAAATTTTAGTACGGTACAAAATTTATGGTAGGTAATCATATCAAACCCACCCCTAATTTAAAACATGGATATTACACATGCATATGAGAGTATATATATTTGAAAAAGCATATTGTAGTCTGACATTAATAGTTTGAATAAGTCATATACAACCAAAAAAAAAATTTGGTAATCTTATTGTAGTTGTAAGATCAAGGTCTCGATCAATTCTAAACATTATTTTTATTATCGTATACTAATTTATTGATACCTTGCCACTTAGCCACAACTTATTTTTTTAGAATTTACATTTAGTGATGCTCTTTATTGAGATTAATATGACACTCTACTTTAAATGGAATATCTTGCTAACCCTACTTTAAATGGCATATCATGCCAACCCTCCAGTTGAAGAGAATCAATAATTTTAAACTTAATATTTTTTAATTTTGATCAGCAATATGAAAATAATAAGCTTCAAATGCCTATAACATCTTCCAAAAGGAGCGCTGCCTAATTTGTTTTTGTATTACTCGTCTCTTGTGCATAAAAAAACTATGTATTACTCATCTATTGTGCATAAGAAAATTATAAAATTATGTTACATCAATTATGTATTATAAAGCCAAAATAAATTTCAATATAGTAAAATTGCATCAAAATTTTATAAAGTACCTTTGTTTTTAAACAATTTGGCCTAAATATTTCATGAAATTATTCATATGCGTGTGAAACATGTGATCCATGTGGAGACAGTCCATTTAAATTAAACTTTAATTTTTTTTTTGTCTTTATCCAATTTTCATACATTTCAATTAATCTCACTCGCCAAACACTTGGTTGCTACTAAAATATTTTTGCAACTTCAAAAACTCAAGAAAGCGTGTAGAATCTAGCTCAACCCAATTCACTAACACTAACCACGCTCGGGGGTAAGTAAAATACTAATTTAAGAAAGTGGACGTCTGGACGACGAAAATAAAAGGAAAAAACTCGAAACACCGAAATAGACAACAAGGGTTCCCGCAGAAGCTGCGCTGTGGACTTAAAAACCTTCGAGCAAAAATTAAATTAAACAGAACCTTGATTCTCAAAGCAGCTTCCTTGAGTTCTCGAATGGCCAATTCTTCACCTTTGAGGCCATGCCTATGATTTTCTAATGTCGATATCCATCAAAGGCAATGCCTTGCTCTCGCGCCTAAAAGCTCTACTCTCGTTACAGGTCCCCCCTCTCTCTCTCTTTGACACTTATTCAAACAGTTAGTGAGCATGAACATTTATCTGTATTGGCTTTGCTTTGCTTTGGTTTCAGAGGTTTAACCATAATTTGGACAAAGTTGGGCACCAAGTTCAATTCTCTGCCGATATTAGTACTAATTCAGTGCCTGAACCAGGTAGATTTTCACTTAAGGGTCCGTTTCTTGTTCTTTTTTAACTTTTGAATTCTGAATGCTTAACGATGAATATATATTACGATTTTGCCTTTATTATTGTGTATATATCAATAACTTATGCTTGAAAAGAATAAAGACACTGTTGGAATAAAACTTCATTAAAGTGAAATTAAGCATTTAGCACAAGTCCTGCCTCTTAATGCTGAATTTTTGAATATCAGTTGCATTGTTATCAGCAGTTTCTTTTATCAGTTGCACAAAAGTCATAAAAGTATCTTTGTTATTGTTGTTTTCAATTTAAGTTTGTTCACTTTACTAGTGAATGATTGTGTCAAGTATATAAGACTTGGGTTGTACTCCCGCAAATATTTATGTGTGCGCTTTATATATATTTGTAATAATGTTTTTGTATTGAAAAGATAAGTTTCGATGGTATAGGTCAAATTCAATTTTCAAAATGGAGAAAGGTGGATTCAAGGACCCTCGGGATAACCCGGTCAATGATCTCCGAGCCCTCGTGGATAGTTTTGAAGATTCTTCAAAGTAAAGGTAATATTCGTTGCTTTTGCGGCCTCGTATTAGGTAATGCTGGCTAAAGTTTTGGTTTTCTGAGATATACGTGCACTAACTTGAAGTTTAGCTTGTGCTATCTTTGCTACAATCACTATATTAAGAAAGGAAGCTAGCCACACTTCCCTCTTAAGACCAACGAAAAAAAATAGTAGACACATCAAGCCAAATAATGTAACCCTTTGGGATCATAATGGATCCCTGGCACCATATATTTGTTAACTTGGTGACTTCACACTATCTAACTTCCACTAGCTCTTGGGTAGCTGTTTTGACTTTCTTGGATCTGGCATTCAGCTCCAGGTAGGCGTGCAGACCAAAATCCATAATAGACTCAAGAAGGAGGTCATGTTAACACGTAATTAGGTAACATTCACCATAATAGGCTCAAGAAGGAGGTCATGTTAACACATGTCCTTATTGTCTGAAAAGTATTAAGTAAGGCAGGTATACTCATACAGAACAATGTTCTTTCTATAAGTGGAGCTCTTAACATGTGCCCTATTGGTAGACATTGATAAGACAGAATGAATTTCGGAAGAATTTCAGTCTTTGTCATAGTGGAGTATCTTTATGAGAAGCTTGAGATATAATTTAGGTATCTTTGTTGTCAGGATTATTGATTTACTCACTTGCCTAGTGGATCGCATCATGATGCTTAGAGACCCAGTTGGTTTTGGTAGCCCAGACCAAACCAAACCCCTAAATGTTGTGTTATGATGTGGTGCTCACTGAAAGCTTTCGGTTTGTCCCCTTTCCAAGAAAGAGCTTGTGCATACTAAAGTTGAAATACCAAATACATGGCTAATGGTAAAGGCACATCTTCTTTTTAGTTAGGGCACATTTAACTAGGTTAAAATCTAACTTTACCATGTTAGTAAGGGCACGTCATCTATTAAAAAAGAACACCATTCATGATATCTTTTCCTTATCATTTCTTCCTCTTCTCCTTCACGCAGTCTCCTTGCGCTCTTATCTTTTTACATTTGAATCTATGGAAAATATGATTTCTTCATGAGTACAATTTTAAGTATGTTTAATAATATCAAAGCTTTAACTTTCCGTTTTCATATATTTTCATGTTTACTTAAATTATCTTGAAGCACATATCAAGGATTTTGATTTTTTCTAAATATTAAAAATATTAGTAATGGTTTATTGATTAAGAGACTTTTCAATGGCAGTAAATGGTATGCTGTTTTTGTTATTGTGAATGTAACTTTTTTACAGTGTTTGTACAATTATTTCATCAAAAGAACAACAAAAGTAAAATTTATCTACGGGCAAACTTGTAAATTAAAGAGGAAAATATCGTCCCCGAAAGAATTTAGAATACTAAAGCTTTTGTGAGAGAAAAAACCGTCCTCAAATTCTCTTGTGGTATTATTAAATGAATATCTCTTACTAATTATTGTGGTGAGCCCTTATTTATAATAAAAGTACATGTTGAAAATAAAATTTTAACTTTTTTAGATGTGCCTCAATTAAAAGGGGATGTTCCCATACCATGAACCAACTTTATTTGATGATAAAATTCGGGTGGATGCTTGATATGTAAGTACGGTTGTTAGTTGTTACCATAAAATCTGTGGTCAGTTACAATGGTAGAACGTCAGCATATCCCTGGTAGAGAGTGGTGAAGCCGTATTGTATTAACTTCTATCACAAATGTCCAAAGAAGCCAAGAGGTTAGTGAACAGTGAGGAAAACAGGCCCTTAGGAGTTAGGAGAGATTTGGGGCGGGGGAGAGATGGGTCATATTAATTGCTCTAGTAGGTATCTCCATTTGATGGCGAAGTTAAGCTGGCATTTATCTTCTCTATTAATGTAGAAAGAGAAGCAGTCCTCCAACTTTTAAGGAGATTAGTAGACCAAATTCATTTTTAACCCTACCATTACTTTGTTTCCAAAATAAAATTAAGAATTTATGTTGTTATAACTTAAAAGCCTTAAAGGGAAGTGAGGGTAGATGTCAATTGCACAAGGCATGTACTAGGTTCCAGTCTAGGGACAAGTTATAAGCCTGATTTGTTTAGGTGTGGTGAAAGACTCACTACAGAGGAGGTGATCTCTCTTCCTTGAGGTGGACTTAGGTCACTGTAGGCCTGATTGTCCAAACAAATTTTTTCAAGGTTCCCTGGAATCAGTTAGTGGTACATCTGGATCCACTGAGCTCTGCTCTTCTTGGTACGTTTATTGTAATACTTAACCGGTTAGATGAGTTTGTCATTACTAGGGCAAGCATTCGTCTGCCCCCAATCTACCCCCTGACCAATAGGGTCCTTGTTTGTAGGGTCCCTCTAAACCAGTAAACCACCCAAAAGCACAACCCATTGGGCTATAGTTCAAGGGAAATCACCTACCAGAGCCATTGCTATGTCTCATTGTCCTCTCACCTTAACCTCCCCATAGTACACACAAATTTTTATCACGATTGATTCTCTATCCGTGTGATGGATCATGAGTTCCCGAAGAGTTCAGAATTCTCATAGTTTGTTTTTCATTTCCTATTACATATCAATCTCGTTGTCAGTTTTTTTAAGTACTTACTCATTCAAGGTCTCACTTTTAAAAAAATGTATAATATGCAGGATTTGAAGCCTACTTAGTCGGCGGATGTGTGAGAGATTTACTACTAAATAAAATACCGAAAGATTTTGATGTGATCACCACAGCTACGCTTAAAAAGGTGGTGATTTTCTTTTTAAGTTCTATCAAACTCTTGTAAGTGGTAGTATAATGAGTGCATGCATGATTCAACCTTTTTTTGTTGACTTAAATATTATATATTATCATAGATCCGGACACTGTTTCATAACTCAGCAATTGTTGGACAGAGGTTTCCCATCTGTATGGTGCGTGTAAAAGGCTCTGTTATTGAGGTAGGTCTGTCCATTTACTCTTAGGACTCTTGTATTTGATATCTATCTGGCATTAGTTTATTGCTGTGGATAAAATGCCACTTTTTAACATCTGTCTTTGTTTGGTTATGCTCTTCTTTGTGCAAGGTATCTAGTTTTGAAACTGTGGCAAAACATTCTCAAGCAAAAGAAACATTTCTTCTCTCTCAAACGCCACGACACTGCGATGAATTAGATGTTTTACGCTGGAGGAACTCCATGCACAGGGACTTCACAATTAACAGGTTCTTTTTCTTTTCTTTTCCACTATGTGGTTGGAGTGTGTGAGATTCTGCTTAGGGATGGCAATGGTTCGGGTTTGGCCAAACTTGAACCCGACCTGCCTAAAAATATATCTGCCTCAAACCCGTCCCGAGGCGGGTTTTAAATGGAAAGCCTGAACCTGCTCTCGTTTAATTATACAATATGTAATTATACAATATTATAAGGACATTTAAAGGAAAAAAACATTATATTCTTGTTAGATCAAAAGGGTTTCTTTCCGTTGTTTCTGATAAAAAAAAGGGTTTCTTTCACGGAAACCCTAACCCGGCCTGACCTAGGGTGGATTTTAGTTACGCCAGTTCAAAAATCCGCTCCATACCTGCCTCATTAGGGGTTGGGTTGGGTTGAAAACCCACCAGGTCAGGCAATTTTGCCACTTCTAATTCTGCAGTCCTAGACTATGCAAAGGTGCTACTGGTCTACTTATGCACAAAAAACCTACCTCTTTTTATAAATTGTAATCTGAACTTTTACAAGTTTTGTTTGTAGCTGCCTAATTCATTGTATATTGGTTTTGAAACTGTGGAAGCAGCTTATTCTTTAATCCTTTTGCAAACACCATCTATGATTATGCCAATGGAATGTCGGATTTAAGATCCTTAAAGGTGACTCTTTGTTACTCTGCGCACTTTATTCAGTTGGTTCTGTTCAAAGTTTAGTATATTAACTTTTTGTAATGCATTCAGTTACGAACACTCATGCCTGCTCAATTATCATTGAAAGAGGACTGTGGTGAGTATATCTATCTTTGATGTATAAATTCCTTCAGCACCATGATATTTAAGGTTTTTTTTCTTTTTGGCTTTGCACACCATTTTATTTGTGAAATTAGAATTACCCCCCTATTTTCATAATTCTTAGACTTTGCCCCCTACATGGGGGGTTGGGAAGAGGGGGGGGGGGGGGGGGAGGGCGATTACTATAAAAAAGTAAAGACATCGCCCCCTATTTTTGTGTAATACTTTGAGTTTCCGCTGCACATAGGGGGAAGAGTCTAATGATTATGAAAGTGGGGGGAAGTCTATTTTCACATTAAAAATAGTGTGCAAAAAAAAAAAAAGAAAAAAATAGCCTGGTATTCAATCGCAGTAGCTGAGTGTTTGATCTAACTAGAGAATTTTAATTGTGCCCTTTTGTTCAGCAAGAATCTTGAGAGGCTTGAGAATCGCTGCTCGTCTCGGCTTATCTTTTTCAAAGGAAACTGAGACTGCAATTCGTAAACTCTCTTCATCCATTACGAGCTTATCCAAGGTACTTGTGAGAAAGTTCTTCAGGATTGCCATTCAAAATTCTTTGGCATTTCTGGTCCTTGTTTTAAATTGTTCCTTCTTTCTGATGTTTGATGTGAGGTCTTGATCTATGTGGGTATTTTGACTCTGCCCTTTGTTTTATATGAAAAACTAGACTTACCTCCATGTTCACGGCCATTTGACTTTTCCCCTTGCATACGGGGGAATCTCAAAGAATTATTTAATAACGGGGGTTGAATGAATAAAATTAGACATTGCCCCCATTCGTATGTAATTCGTTGAGATTCCCTAGCATGCAGGGGCAAACTCTAATGATTATGAAAACAGGGGTAAGTTTAATTTCACATCAATAACAGGGGGCAAAGTCAAAAGAGCCCTTCTTTCTTCATCTTAACTTTCTTTAACCCATTCAAAGGAACATTGTGTGGCTTCCTATTTTGATTGAGCTCTGTTGGTAGTAAATATTGTTTATGCTTATCAATTCTTCACCAAATTTTCATCCTTTATTTAAATGTTCAGTCTAGGATAATGATGGAGTTGAACTATATGCTATCTTATGGGGCCGCAGAGCCTTCTCTCTGTTTACTTCGGAGATTCAATCTGCTTGATGTTCTGCTACCATTTCATGTAAGTCATTTATATAGACAAAGTTCTATGAAAAAGTAAGGGCTTTTTTGACTTTGACCCCCATTTTATATCCAAAATTAGTCATTTTTCGATTGCAGTTTTACTGCTTTTAATCTTAGGCATTTTAAATTGTAAGAGAATCTTATGTTTGCAATGTTCTTGGACTACAGGAGGCGTACCTTGCTCAACAAGCCCGTAAATGTGGTCAAAGTTCCACGATGTTGATGGTAACCTTTGTTTCTCAGATAAATTCCTTTTGCATTCGAAACTTATGGTGTTTTCTACATACCAGTTTTAAATTAATTTTGAAGGTACTTGACTTACACTAGTGGTTCCGCTGTTACTGCTCTTTAATTGCATTTTCTTTTGTTTCAGAAATTATTGTTTCATTTGGATCAACTGATAGCTTGTGATCGACCTTCTAATTGCATTTTGTGGTGAGTTTGATTCTTTTGTTCAACTAGAAGCTGTCTTTATGACATCATCATTCAAATAAGCATTGTGCAAACCTCATAAAGGTTATCTGCAATTGTAATAGTACAACATCTTTGCTACGAAATTTTAATGGTTTCCTGTGCAAACACGAGTCCTTTTATTGGATCTCAAAGGTAGGCAACTTATTGATATTCTATCCAAGATCATCTTTTTGTCTTCCTTCTTTTTCCTCCCCTGCTTATTGTGCTGTTTTATTTGAATAAACCATATATTTTTGGTAGGAGATTCCACTTATATATTCTTGCAGTCTTTTTCTATGGCATGTTTATGATGAACAATTGCGATTTCTTAGTTTTTGGAGCCAGAGTTAGTACTGTTTTCTGGAAAACCTAATACATCAACTCGACCAAAAGAAGTATTGTAGGCATTTACAAATATTAATGGAATAATTGCAAAAAATGGTAACGTACTTTGCCCCTTTTTCCACTTTGGTCATTGTACTCCTCTTTTTTCTTTCTTTTTTCATTTAAAAGCCACTAAACTCTTAATTTTTTTTCACTGTTAGCATTCCATTTGCCCAACTTAACGGAATTGGTGATGTGGCACATTTTTTATGATGTGGCTTTCCAACTCATATTAATTTCACATTTTTTTTTAAATTTACAAAGCATGTGTTTCACACGTGAGGTATTTGTATCTTCTTCCGCTACGATTTCTCCCAACCCCTCCTATATATTCCGCATATCTGTATCTTCTTCCTCTATGATTTGGGATATATCATATGAACCGGAACAACTATGCATAAGTAATCTAGGGCTAGCAATTAATAATAGAAAAGGAAACACTTCAACAGAGGATTCTTTTGGTTCAGTAATAATACATCCCATTACAAAACAGAGCATCTACATATCTTACACAAAACACCAACAACAAAAACAGGGCGTCTACATATGTTTGACACAAAAACAGAGCACTATTGTTGACCAATCCATTTTCTTCTGGGTTTTCTTTAGATCTTTGAAATTGGTGTTTCTAATTATGGATCTGAGTTGCAAGTTTGATTCGCATACACAAATCTGTTGTAAGTTTGATTCGATTTGAATAGCTAATAACCATTTAGGGCTATGGTCTATAATCGCATGTTGCTTTTTATCTATATTTTTAGAGAGGATGATCTGTTAATTGATTAAGAGGGAAAAAAAAGGGTCAGATTAATTAAGAGAGAAGAGAAAGCAGCTATGTTAATAATTAAGAGAGAGACATTTTAGAGAGAGAGGAAGAACCTGTTAAGAAAAGAGGAAGAAGATGAGGTTGGGAGAAATCGCATGTTTCTCATGTGAGCTTTTTACAGTGTGTTGGCGTGCCATGCCATAAAATATGTGCCACATCACCAAGTCCGTTAAGTTGGAGAAACGGAATGCTAACGGTGCAATAAAATTGGGAGTTCAATGGTTTTTACAAAAAAAAAAAAATACAATGGCCAAAGTGGAAAAACTGGTAAAGTACATTACCATTTTTTGCAATTATTCCAATATTAATTAAATATTTAACGTTGATTGAAGTTTGCTTTTGAATAAGGGAGGTTTTTAGTAAATGTAAACTTGGGGAGGTCCGTGGTATTCCACAAAAAATGTAGGGGTGCCAGGGTTTGCATAAACACAGGGTGTCCGGTACCAGATATATACATGAACTGTATATGCGCGTCTGGCTCTCAGAGTCATACTAGCAATGGCCTTTTCAAACAATCATTTACAATGTGCTCTGGGAGACGGTTGACATGCCTTCATAAATCAAATACAAGGACTTGGAAAAGAGGAAAAAAATTTGACTTCGGGAATGCATAGTATAGTACAAATTATAATGTTGAATCACAACCACTTGGAGGTGTGTATACTACTATACTCATATAATATGGAAGCTAGATGTGGGTCTCATTTTTTGTGACTTTTTAATAACATTTAAAGGCCAATATAACTCCATTTGAGACAGAAATTTTCTCTTGATGGAGGTGATGGATAGATCCGGGGGAGTTAATTTGGGGGACATTCTAGACCAATGGATTTAAATATCTTTTATACACATATCTAATAAAATTAAGCTATTTAATTATTAATGTAGGCACTAATAATTTACCGTAGGCACGAGTAACTCTTTATAAACACAGATAATGCATAAGCCTGGCCGCCTGGGTCAGTCCTGTTCTGTTTGAAAGGCTGTTGGCTAAATCTTTTCCTGTCTGTTCAACAGGGTTGGACTTTTGGCATTTCACCTGGCATTAGTAAACAATCCTCAACATCCTCTCGTAGTTTTGGCTTTTGCTTCTGTCCTGTACCATGTTAGGTGGAACGAAGCTCTAAAATTCACAAGAGAACATGCTGAAGCCCCAATTACTTTTGCTCCTGAAATTCTAGAGACCCGTGACTTTATATCAGATGAAGAGCTTGCTGAAAAAGTTACTCAATTGGCATTATTTGTTCAAGATTCTATAGATGTTTTCATTGAGCGCCCTGGTTCCCCATGCTCTGGTTTGGTACGTACATCTTTGTTTCAAGTCTTCGTGGTTAACAAAAATGAATGGCGTGTCCAGGTGATTGATACTTGTGCTTAGGGCTGGCAATTCGGGTTCGCGTGTCGTGTTCGGGTCGTGTCAACACACAAGTATTACAGTATTAGTGTCAACCCGAACACGACCCGTTTAACTAATCGTGTCATTTATATTAACTCGAACACAACCTGTTTATTTTACAGGTTACACGACACGACCCGACTAACCCGTTTAATAAATAGGTCATGTTAAATCTGCAACTCGACACGACACAATTAACCTTTTAAGATTACAATGACAATTAAGTCTCATGTGAAAAAAATTAACTTGTTTTATAATATTTTTAAATTTTTAATAAGTAATAGTAAGTATCACCCAATATCAAAATTCAATATTAATAATCTAGAGTCAAAATATATAACATTCCATCACCAAAGCATAAACATAAAAAATTAGTACTTTATCCATCATCAAAAACATAATAACTATCATTTACTACCAATACTCCAAATAAAAATATAATTTTTCAAGAAAGATGGCAAAATAATATATATATATATATATATAGCTATAAAAGAAAATAAAAATAATAATCGTGTTAATTGCATGTCAATTTCGAGTTAGCGGGTTAACCCGAACACGACCCGTTTAGTTTGCGGGTTAAGCGTGTCTGACCCGAAATTGACCCGAACCCGTTTATGCTTGACCCGAACCCGCTAACTCCGTGTCGAGTTCGTGTCGGGTTAGCGTGTCGTGTCAAATATTGCCGGCCCTACTTGTGCTAATTTGGGATATTGGATAATAATATTCTCAATGTTCATGCAACATGTGTAACACCTCGGGTTCTCCACAAAATTCCTAGCCCATGTTGTTATTTAGGTTCATTAAACATTTAAACCCACATATAAGCCAAGGACCTACTTGTTACACTAGTGATCTGGGTTCTGAGTCTTCTGACAACATGTTTTTATATTAAAAACTAAAAAGATTATAGTTGTATCTCATTGTAAGGGAGATACATTCAATTTGTCTAGTAAAAGACTAGAAGTGATGTGGTTCCATGATTTTTTTTCATAGGTTATTTTGTCCATAGAAAACAAAAAACCATTGTGGAAGTGGTTTCTGAATTATTTGGAAAATGAGAAATTGGGCTGAATCAAGAACCTTTGGAAGTTAGTTTTATGAAATTTTGCCATCAAACACCGCTAAAGATGGAAAAGATGGAAATTTTGACCATTTCCATGAAAAAAGTGTTACTAAACTTGCCCATTAATGTATTGTACTATGTGTATGATTAATATGGTATGTAGCATGCACATGATTAGTCTCTTCAGTAATTTTCTATTGTGAACCGATGAAGTGGAAATTTTGTAGATTATCTATTGATTTACTTTATATGAAGTGGGAATTTCCGTTTTCCAGGTATTTGTATCCAAGAAAATAAAAAGCGATGTTTCCCAAGTCTTTGAATTGCTTGCGGATAATGTTGAATCTCATAACAAGAGATGGTCGAGCCTCAAGATAGATTATAAATTGCTCGCACAGGGAAATGTGCATGAGACAAGATATGTTCTTGGCAAAATCATTTTGGAGACTATGGGCTTTGGTGGGGCCATCCAAGGAGATGACATCATCGAGGTGAAAGATCACAGGCACACACTTGACCGTGAACACACAATGACGGTGCTTGAGGAGAATTTTCGTCCACCACCACATTTGGTAAAGCATCACGATGTGGGCAAGGGTGATAAAAAGCGGACTATATCACCATCTAATATGGAACTAACACAAGAGATTATTAAGAAACAAAAGACTTTTAGGAAGAACATCAATCTCCTAGAGCGCGAAGAAGCTAAGAACCAAAAGGAGATAGCTGAGGATCAAGATTTGGTTGAGAGGAAAGAAGGTGAAGAAGTGGGTGTAAATCATCAGAAAGTGAAGAATAACGGAAATGACTGCACATCACAAAATTACAGTTGCAAAAAGGTTGCCGGAAATTTGTTAGAAAAGGAAAATTGTGAATTGCAACAAGAAGAAGAGTTTGATTCGAATCCTCAGCAGGTTGTTGGAGAGAGTAGGAAGAAACATAAACAAGAGAAGGCTAAGGAGAAAGGCTGCCGGCGGTCACTCTCGAGTCTTTTCAAGTGAATTTTATAATTTGACTGTTGTAAATTACACCGGTTCTTCGGGCCAGCGTGCTACAACAAATCAAATGAGGTGATAGGTAATATTTATTTGTTTTGTTTATTTTCTTGGTGCTCGTCTGGTTCAAAAAAAAGGAACTTGTGAAAGCCCAAAAGTATTTTGAATTGTATACGCTTATTGGATTCGAGGCAAAAAGTAGTGAACAAAGTTAAAGGGTGACCAAACTTCTTGTTTTTATCACAGGTACACTACAATCCTGATCCATATGGTGGCAGCCCGAGAGTTGGTGCAGGTTCTCATCAAATGTATTACTGTCAGTCTTGGATGTAACAGATTTAGTAGCTCATAGGTAGATTCTTTTTATTATTTTAATGGATAGGTTCTAGTGTTATATTTATTTGGTATTTTTATCTGTGCAATTTTGGGTATTTTCTTCTCCTTCACCAGTCAAAAGATTTTTACATTTTTGAGTTCTTAAATTAGTAAACTCAAAGTGAAACTACAGGCTTTTTTAAGTACAGAAACTCATACCAGATGAACCCTTCATTGGCGGAGCGTTAGATCAGAGGTAACAGGTGGAGCTACGGTTCTGTACAATTCCATTTGATAAAGTATTATCTTTTTGGGTAGTATATGAATTTTTGGGCCCTCTTTAAGAGACTTAAGAATTTTTTTGGTTCTTTTTCATTTTAGGAATTACAAATCAGTTAAATTTATATATGATTTATGAGAATAGATTAAATGAGTAGGTTGTTCCAGTAATAAAAGATTTTTACCGAATCTCAGCAGTTGCAATTGTACCGTTAATACTTTCCCTCAATGTAGTAGTCAAGTTTTGCTGGAAAAAGTTTTACGAATTACATGATGCTATTCTTTTGCCCAAGCTATACAATAGTATTCGAATTACAGGATTTATTTCCGGTAGAGGAAAAAAGAGGAACTTGAAGTATATTTGACTTTGGGGGAGGGGAAAATGAAGTTAGTTTCCAAGTTCGAACCAGGGTGAGCACCTTTGCTACCCTTTAGGAAAGGGCCTTTGAAGAGCTAAAAGAATGATGACGACGATAATTGGATAATTTTGGTTGAAATCGGGTTTTTGCCTTTTTAGCTGTATATAATCTCTCTGTCTTAAATTGGTGTTTTACTTTTTTCTTTAATACAAAGAGGATGAATGGCTGATCATGATAGGGACATAAGAGGTTTGTCAATTTTGAAAATTGTTCAAATGGTACTCGATTTTGGTTTGAAAATGAAATAACTCATAATCGATTTTTAAGAATCGTGGGTATTTAACTGGTGGATCATTATATTATGGTGTTCCAACCAAAAAATTGAAGAAAACAAGTGAAGGACAAGTATTAAATATGGCAATTGAGGTGTGGGTTAGAGTTATTTTTTAATTGGTATATCACATTGTTTTAAGATTTTCGGATTACTCATATATTTAGGTGGACGAATTAGTTAGAGGTGTGGGTTAGAGTGGATTAGTTGTGTTATTTATTATTATTATTATTATTATTTCTGTATGATACAACTATACTATTAATTTTTTTTTATTGGATTAAGATGGGATTTGCTCCGTTAAACTCTAATTCCGCCCTTACTTGGAGGTCCAAAATGCAAAAAATTTTAAATAAAAAGAAGCAGGTTAAAAAAATGTTTTTTTATTGAGTTTTCCACACTCAAGTCACATGTACGCAGTACGCTCAGCATGAATCTTATATCATTTGAACATGACATGTGATTTTTTTTTTTACACTTTTATATATAATATATATTTATTTGACATAATATTAATTTATTTTAAGAAAAATGATAACTTCCCTTATTTTTTTCAACATTTTAGCTGATGTCTCCCTCTAAAATTAGAGATAATGGGTTATAGGGTTTCAAATATACTTTAAGAATGGACCATGTTTATAAAGAAAAGTAGTACTAATTAATTTGTTTAAGTTAATATTAATTTATTTTAAGTTAAAATGGACAAATAACAAAATTTAAGTTAATGTTAAAATTAACAAATCTCTCTTTCTCTCTCTTTAGTTTTCATTTCTTCTCTCTTCTCTCTCTCTCTCTAAAATCAATAGACCAATCTCAACTCTGACCAACGATCTCACCTCCTCCTCCACCACCACCACCACCACCACCACCACCACCACCACTTGACTCTCCGATTGTTTCGCTGAGAGGATCGGAGCACCGTTCTTATCTTCTTTTTCTTTTTTTCTGCAGAGGTAATCATAAAACAGATTAGAACTTTTGATTAAACCGTTAGATCTAGCTGATTTTTGAATATGTTGGTGAGAAGACAAAGTTACTATATTATCGCGTAAATCAAGACGATTAGAGATCGTTTTATTATCGAAATCGACCAATTATGACAGCCCAACGAGATATTGAAAAAAATTAAAAAATCTGATCGTAACTTTTTTTACGAATCCTACATCGATCCATATATATATACATATATATAAATATAGTGGATGTTGATCTCATCAATTTTGTTATTCTATGTTTTGTAATGGTGCTAAAATCATTTTACTATCTTCTGGTTATTATTTAAGCGGTGCTAAATGCAATTAGCCCTTCTGGTTGTAGTGTTAAATGCATTTAGCACCTTCTAGTTGCTGTCCAGAAGATTGTTTAGGTGGTGCTAAATGCATTTAGCATCTTTTGGTTGCTGTTCAGAAGGCTGTTTAGGTGGTGCTAAATGCATTTAGCACCTTCTAGGTTGCTGTTCAAGTGGTGCTAAATGCATTTAGCACATTTTAGTTACTATCCAGAAGGTTGTTCAGGTGTTGCTAAACGTATTTAGCACATCTGGTTGCTGTCCAGGTGGTGGTAAATGCATTTAGCATCTTCTGAAACGCATTTAGCACTTTCTGATTGCTGTCCAAAAGGTGCTAAATGCATTTAGCACCTTCTGGTTACTGTCCAGGTGGTGCTAAATGCATTTAGCACATTTTGGAGCGCATTTAGCACCTTTTGATTGCTGTCCAGAAGGTGTTAAATGCATTTAGCACATTCTGATTGCTGTTAGTATCATAATGAGACGTGAGATATCATAAGGAAGGGGTATTAGTGTTTTTTTGTACAGTATCCTTAATTTACATGTCTAATTTTTAAATGTTCTTTATAATTATATTATTATTAGAATGAGCTCTTATGCCCAATTGCCCCCTAAAATTATTGCTTTTCATACACAATTTAAATTTTATTTCCTTCTCACACAATATAAATTTCACTTCCTTCTCGCTCAATTAAATATGCCTCCATTTCCATTGTCAGGGGAAGTTGAGGAGTGGCTCGAGTGCCAATGACCTAAGCTTGAGTATGTAAAAATGTTAACATGTGGGTGTTTGTTTTTACGTTTAAAATTTTAATGAGAGAGTTTTAAGAATGTTTCATTGAATATTTATAGGTGCAATAAATTATTTATTTTATAAAAATTATTAAGATGTTAACGATTATTTTTTTTAATGATTAATCATTCAGTATTAACAGGTATTAGCCTCGTTGAATGCTTAATATTAAATTTAAATTACTGTTTATATAAACACTTGATAATATTTAAATCTCATTTAAAATAAAAACAAACAATATTTTTATAGTTTAGATTCAATATTTAACACTCAAAATTTATTAATTAGCATTCAAAAATTAAATGTTAAAAAAATACAATGCACCCTTAAAATAAGCGCATCTTTGAAATTTGCAAAACAAAATTATTTCTAAAAAATAAAATAAAATAATTTAAAGTGTATAAGATAGACCCTTTTTAAGCACCCTTAAATAAAAAGCACCCTTTGGGTTCAATTTTTTTTTAAAATAAAAATAAAATAATAAAGCATCAATTGAAACGAGCTATTTATGGCATAACTAATCTTTTGAATGCCAATCAACCACCCTGTAGATAACTTAATTATTACTGAGAGAAAAATTTGTATAGGCCATACAAACCCATTCACTCTCTTTCCCTTAAACCAAAAGCCAAAATTTAATCCACATAATCTTTTACAAATCTCTCTACTAAAATTAAGCCACATAATATTTTACAAATCTCTCTCTCTCTCTCTCTCTCTCTATATATATATATATATATTATTATTATTATTATCTTCGCACACTATTTTGTGCAGGTCTAATTAATTCATTACTTTTTAACACTTAAATATCATTTCCATGAATTATATTCTCCTCTATTCAGATTGATGATTTCGTTTCTTTTTTTTTTTGAGACATAATTAATAATGCGTATTGATATTAATACTTCACATAAATTTTTCAATATGCTAAAATCATATTTAGTGACATTATATATATTAGAAGAATTTTTTTATAAAATCATATTTAGTGATATTATATATATATATATATATTAAAAGATTTTTTATACATTGAAGATATCTTTTCAGATGTTATTACTTATGTAGAATACTAATGCCGATATCCTTAATATACCAAATTTCACAAAATGAATGTATATTGAATTATTGACCATTACTTTAGCTAAAATTATTACTTAAAAAAGAATTAAAAGCAAAGTGAAATTATCAATTTAAAATGAAAGAAGTGTACACAAGTAAATATATTTGACTCAAACTGATTCATTCAATTATTACAAGTAAATATTAACAATTTGTGTACAAAGTTTAGTAGACATGTGATTTACAAATAAATACGAGTGACATGAATAATGCTTTCACATTAGTGTTATAAATACGAATAACTCTCTATGTATAAACACAAATAATGTGGTAAGAGTAATATTTAAATACCCATGACTATAGTAGCCAAATAAAAGCCAAAAAGCCCTAGAAAAAGCCAGAGTGGCCAACCCTAAAGACCAAGAGCGCATTTACCACTCACTCACCTAAAAGTGCAAACCCCAAAAAACAATCAATTATTTAACACAAAGTTTAAATAATTTGAAAGCAACCCCCCACATGCCGCATGACAAAAAAAATACCCTACTATCAAAACATGACCGTTATCACCTTAAAAGTCAAGTCGTTGCCCAAACGCTGTGATGCAACGGACAAATTTTAACTAGCCGTTAGATTTGAAAAAAATAAAAAAATAAAATCTCAGACAAATACCATAGTTTCCTCTCACTCTCCTCCCCACTTCTTTAACCCCTCTTATTCCTCTCCTCTAAGCCTGAAGATTTTTGGGTTTTTTCAGATTTAGGGCATTTAGATCTAGGGGTTTTCGTTTGGATGCTCTAAAACACTTCATTTTGGGGGGTGTTTGTGAGGTGGGTTTGTTGAAGGAGAGCTTTAATCTCTCTGGGTTGGTGTTGGATTCTTCAGATTATCAAGAAAAGATGGTTATATCTGATGAGAATAAGCCAACTCTGATTAAACCCACAAATGTACAAGGTATATTTGAAGATTGTAGCTCAGATTTTAACTTTTGCTGACTTTAAGCTGAACCCAGATATAAAAACCCTAAAAGCGTGTTTGGGAATCCCGAATTGGAACTGGGGAAGAAAAGTTCAAATTTTGAACTGATTTTGAAGCAAGCTGGAATTGGGGATCTGAAATTTGAACTACTTTAGCTCCAATTGGGTTCCAAACACACCCTTATTTTATTTTTTTATCCAAAATGGGTTTTTGATTTTCTTTTTATCAAATATAGGAGGACCAGAAATGGGTACAAGAAAGTTTGGAGTGGAGATTAGGCCAAACAGAAGAGCCTTAAGCGCGATAAATCACAATGTAGTTGGAGCTCAACCACAGCATTGTGTTGTCAACAAGAGAATCTTATCAGAGTAAATCTCAGTTCTTGAATTTAAAAATTTTCAAAAAATAAACTTTTAAAAAACTTTTTTTAATTTGTTGTTTTATTAATAGCTAAATCTATTTCTTTTTGTACTGAAGAACAAATGGGATCTGCGATAAGAGCCTTCCGAATCACGTGCATCGGCCAATCACAAGGTTAGAGCATGATCCTCACTCTTCAATTTTCTCCCCCTAACCCCAAATTCTTGAAAATATTTTTTTTTCCCGTGACATTAGTCAATTTTTGTTGTATACATGTTCAAATTTGCTAAATGTGAGTTTATTTCGATTTATAAGGAAATTTGCGGCGCAAATGGCAAGCACAAAGCAAGTTTTCCATGAGGTATCATCTCTATTTCTCACTCGAGACTGAAAAAATTAATTTTCTTTGTAATAATGAAGTGTTAATTATTTGGTTAAATTAATGTTAAAATGATGGCTTTTAACAGGAAAACAAGAAACCAAAACACAGTTTTGCTGTATGGGAGGATTGCACACTAACAGATGTTGAGCTACAAGATGTAGCTGCAGACCAACCAGTACCAATGTTTTTGGAACAAACAGAAGAAGCAGTGGTGAATGAGGAGGAACAAATGGTAAATTTCTCTCTCAGTATCACGTGGACACGAAATGCAGCACTCCCAAACCGCTGGGGACTCAATATACGAGTACAATGAGGTGCCACACAAAGTATCATTTTGTTGCCTCTGTATTGCGTATTCGTTCCTCTGGGTGTGCCACGTGGTACCAAGTATTGTATTTCTTAAGAAATTCAAGGTTAAATTAATAACTCAAATGATGGAATCCTTAAATTTTTCATAGGAGGAGGTCGAAATGGAGGATATTTTTGAAGAGCCTATTATGGATATCGACGGCTGCGATGAGATGAATGCTCTTGCAGCTGTTGACTATGTACAAGATCTCTATGCCTATTACAGGAAAATGGAGGTGAGCTTTACAAATTAAGTAATTTTCTTTGGGTGAATTATTTTATATGAAAAAATGACTATTTTTGTGTAAAAAGCACTTTAAGCTGAACTTGAATTTTGTCAAACTAATACCACATCAATTCAAAGCTGCATTTGTTTGGCAATTGTGAAACTTTGACAAGAGGAAATAAAAAGTAACACATCCATATCTACTTTCTATCAAACAATAATATATGTCTTGAAAGAAGTGTACCAAATAAGTAAAATTCTTGAACATAAAGATGAACTTTACCAAAGCAAACAGTTGAACAATTCAAGCTGCATTTCTTTTGGAAAAAATTGAACATTGTCTTTTAATATCTACTTTCTATATAAAAGTGTTAGAATAATAATGTTACAATCTAGAAAAATGTTTACCGAATTAGTCGCAAAATACATTGAATACTCTTATAATAGAATGCATTTCGGTACTCCTTTTCTTGAGGATAGATAATCCATTAAACTTACGCATGGGGACTTCAATTCAATTAGTGATGTAAATTTTTTAACTTTGGTACTTGGGTGCAAAAATATTTATTAGTGCGACCAAAAGAATGGAGGGCCCACCATAGATCCTAGAACTTTGTGGGCTGTTATCTTTTGAACAAACCACTATTAGATATAATTTCTTCCAAGTCATCAAGTGGATATCCTGAGAAAGCATCAAGGTTAGTGTATGATTAATGATATATTGACCAATTTATTTGATCAAATTTTGTAGACAAAAGGTTTACAAAATTTGGTCAAATAAATTGGTCAGTGTATCATTAATCATATATTATTGGCTCTAAACAATAATTATCAGCAAGTAATCTAACATTCTAACAAATTTGGTTTGGATGATTCACTATTTCAAGAATACTGTGTGATAAGTAAGAATCTCTTGATCTTTTATTTGAATAAAAAGTGATGACTATTTTGGTTATTTAGAAAAGTTAATAACTCGATTATTGATGAAATTCAAATTTGGATATCAACTTTAGATTGCTAAGCTTTGGTTGACTATGTAGATATTCTAATTTGAATATCTCTAGAGTAAGACCAAAACAATTTTTTTCAGTAATCAAAATGGTGGGTCTTACTTTCTTTTAATGGAAACAAAAGGCAAGAATCATGCTTTATCACAATATTGTGAAATGGTGAAGAAGAAAGAACCCTTCATTTTGCTAAGCTTACAAAGTATAAGAAAAATGGCAAATGTCATCCTTATCAAATTAAAAAAGGTGGGATTCCCATAACTTTGCAACTTTTTGTCCAAGCAAAATGTTAAAAAATAATTTGAAGCAAAAATTATGTTACAACCGTGGAATTGGGATAAATACTGATCTGGTGAAACATACTTTCTCACTATGCAGAATTGTAGCTGTGTTTCATCGAGCTATATGGAGCAACAGTTTGACATCAATGAGAAGATGAGGGCTATACTAATTGATTGGCTCATTGAGGTATATATATATATATATATTTACACACATAAATATTTGAATAATTACCATTAAAATCCCTTTGTTAATTAACTGAGTTCTTGAGCCCTGATACTCATTCAAATCTAACAGGTACACCACAAATTCGAGCTCCGAGAGGAGACATTGTTTTTGACTGTAAATCTCATAGACAGATTTCTAGCCAAACAAGGAGTTGTGAGAAAGAAGTTGCAGTTAATTGGTTTAGTAGCAATGCTATTAGCATGCAAGTACGAGGAAGTTTCTGTCCCGGTTGTGGATGATTTGGTTTTTATTTCAGATAAAGCTTATTCAAGAAAAGAAGTTCTTGATATGGTACTTAAATTTTCTAACTAAAATGATGGTTGTTTAGTTCTTATTCTCTGTTTGGGTAGATAAAAAACTAATTAAACCGTTTCTTTTGGAAATCTTATGAATTTTGTAGGAGAAATTGATGTTGAATACACTACAATTCAACATGTCTGTTCCAACTCCATATGTCTTTATGAGAAGGTTTCTCAAGGCTGCTCAATCTGATAAGAAGGTTAGTTGTGTTTGTTTATGTACACAATTATTTGGCACACCTAGATGAAAAAGACTCCAACCCAAATTTGAAATAGAGGACACAGCTAGCCCCTTTTGTTTCGGGTCAATATTGCACAGAAGTGACTTAAGGAGATGTTATATGATGTGTACAGCTTGAACTCATGTCTTTCTTCTTGATCGAGCTCTGCCTTGTGGAATATGCAATGCTAAAATTTCCACCATCCTTCTTGGCCGCGGCTGCAATCTACACTGCTCAATGTACTCTTTACGGGTTCAAGCAATGGACCAAGACCTGTGAGTGGCACACAGGCTACTCGGAAGATCAGCTCCAGTGAGTCATTTTTCTTTAGCTATAGGGTTATAGCTTTGTTCAAAATTTATTTTCAAATTTTTGTAATTATACTAATAGTAGTTGTGCGTTTAACAGAGACTGCTCAAGAATGATAATGAGTTTTCACCAGAGTGCAGCAACAGGGAGGCTAACTGGGGTGCACAGAAAGTACAATACCTCAAAGCACGGTTATGCAGCAAAATTTGAGCCAGCCCATTTTTTAGTAGAGAACCAACAATAAGAAGCAGGGCATGTAAAGCTACTAACTTTATGTGACTGTGTATAACTAAATTGGGGGAGAGATTTTCTTTCTTTGTTACTTAACATGGTTGTTGTTCATTGTTATGTTCAATTTGAACATACTTAATTGTACTTTCACTACATTTGATAATAATCAAAAGATTATACAATTCTTTTTTAGGCTCTCTTTTTATGCTATGCAATCAGAACCAATATTAACTTGTTTTCCTGTGGAAATATAAATTTTTCCATATATATGAAGTCACATTATGCCAATTCAAAACAAGAAACCCCAGTTTAATACAAAATAAATACCACCTAATAGCGAGTCGGTGTTACCCAAATCGGTGGAGGCCAAACATGGTCAGGATCACATTTGAAGCCCGGCAATTGCTTAATTCTTCTGGTCTTCAAATTGTAGACTCCTATATCTGAACCTCCTCTGATACCCTTGTCATGATGAATATCCGAATTGTCAGTAAAGTAAATACAATTCCCATCGTATCCAGTAAAGCCAAGGGAGGCTGTTGATATCGAAAATGACGAATTGTGACCCAAGAATATCATATCATCATCCAAGATGTTCACAAGAAACCAACTAGAATTTATCAGATCGTGCTTATAAACTCTGAAACCAAGTGTTCTGAAAATCCAATGAGATGAATTGCAACCTTCTTTAGGAATAGGACGTGAAGCTCGTTCAACCATGATTAGCTCCCCATGGGAAGACTCCACCAAGTAAAGCTGATATTCTAGTACAGGATGGGGTGGTTTGGCAATTTCGGTCACCTTTGCATTAGGGCCGATATTCTCAAAAACAATTACAGATCCATTGCATTTTAGAGCGTGTAATTTTCCTTTATGGAATATAATATCTACGTATGACTCGCGGTAATGAGTAAGGGCTGTCCATTTTTTATCTTTACACTTGCAATACACTAGGCTCCCACATTGGCCGTAAATAGCAACAACTACACAATCACTGCTGGAAGGAGTCGAGGACAACACAATTTTCTCCATAAAGTGTGTATTTACGTGGGCTGAATTGATGAAATAGAATCCTTTGCCGTCTATGGTTGAAATAGCATACTCTTTACCAATTTTATCAGGACGGTAGTTTATGACATCAGGAAATTTGTTTCTTGGTGGAAGATCGATTCGGGTCCTTGTAAGAGGATTGACCAGATAAATAGCAGGAATAATATTGTTATCCTCAACAGTTGCCATCACCCAACCGTAGGAAGATCCTTTGAACAATCTTCCTTGCACCTCTGGCAAATCAATCTCGTAATTTTTCTTTTCAATCAGGTTGAATAATCCGTGAGACGCTTCTTTGCTGTTATCAAGCGCTTGCAACAACCACGGAAATTGACTTTGTTGGTATGGAGGCATCTTAGGGAGATAAAATCTCCATAACACACAAACAGCGCGAAGTCGAATCTTATCAATGCACAATCCAAGACAATCCTCAATGGCATTCGATCCAAGATACTTTTCAATGTCCATCAATAAATTTACTGGAAGCTCTGACCACTTCCCCATTACTTATTTTATCTGCACGTTTACTAAAAGTACGTTAAGAAAAGGGTAAAAAATTGAGGCTAACATGATCATCACCAATATTACGTAGATGTATAGTTGAATCTCAGTTTGATTGAATTTTTAGTATTTCGTATTTTTAACTTAACACATACACTAAAGGATGCAAACTCGTATCACACTTGACTCGATGCGTGGAGGAATAATTTGTTAATTTTATGTACGTTCAAAATTTAACACCTTCCTTCGGCTTAATATTATCTAAATAAGTACCGGCTTATTCATACCCAAACTTGTAAGTATATATGAAGTAATTATATGTTATAAGAAAATGATAACTTATGCCTTAAGGGTACACGCTAAGACGACCTTATATATAATAGGTATTAAATGTACTTTGGGATCTTTGATAAACAACCAAAAAAAAAAAATCAAATAGAAAGAATTGTAGATTCTAACAGTAAAAACATCTTATATCAAGCTTTGGATGCGGAAAACTAAATTAACGAAAACTACAATTTCTTCAATTTGTCGTTATTTTATTTTAAAGGCTGTCATACTTGTTCCGATTCCAATTAATAGGTATTAAATGTACTTTGGGATCTCAGGTATTAAATGTACTTTGGGAGCGAAAGTAATTAAAACATATAGTATATAATAAAATTGTAAATAAAAGGACGATATGAGAGAGAGAGAGAGAGAGAGAGAGAGAGAGAAGGTTACCAATAGTAGAAAGAGAACAAATTTTCTTGGAAATTGTTGATTGCCGTTTGTATTTATGTCTTCGCTTTACGTTAATTAAAATTCAACGGAAGTAAGGCCATATTTCATATTATATATATACATATTTTTAGATACTAATAATAGTCGATGTAGGAGAATTTAATTTCTAATCCTAGTAGGATTCCAACTCCAATTTTTCCTTCTTATTCTTTCCTTTTTCGGTGTTGCTTATTATTATTTATTTTTTAAAATTTTTTAGCTAGAAATATAAAGACATAAAGGCAAACAAAGGCTTTTAATAATTAGTGATATTCGTTGTTTGGCTTAGATGTTTAATTGTTGTTTTGTTTTACTGCTAATTATCGAATTGGGTCGTTTTCTAAACTGGACTCCGATTAGTATTTGTTTGTAATTTGATCCGATAAAAAAACTTAAAACATTTAGTCAAGGAAGAGTCAAATTTATTGACTAGCCGCTTATATCTAAAATGGGTGTCAAGTATATATATAATTAATTTTTTTAATACAATGAATCAAATACAAAAAAATAAAATAAAAGGGGCAACAAGAATTAAAAATAAATTATTAAGGATGTAGTTCTCACTTCGAATATTTTTAAGAAATGGTCCAAAATTTTTGTTTTTAAGTGATGTATTGACAGGACTGTATTTAAAAGTAATTGTTAGTAGATTTGGCAGAGACCTTCTCTTGAATTATTTTTTTTGTCTATACTTGGGGTGTTCGGGTAAGTTTTTGGGCACTTTGACTAATCTCTTTTGCGGAAGGTGCCAACTATTGGCCACCAGAGCTAGGCTTGGGACCGGTTCAGTTATTTAAAAAATTTTGAGGAACCATTAACCGAACCGGTTCTATGTTAACGGTTCAGTTTTACTTATAAAAAAGTGAAGAACCGGTTTAAGAACCGAACCGGTTCTAACGGTTCGGTTCTTTCGATTTATCGGTTAACCGTTAACAAGATAAAAACCGATTCCTTAACAGTTATTGAAAAGAACCGGTTTATTGGTTAACCGTTAACAAGAAAAAAGGGGAAAAAATTGAAATATTAATGGTTATTGGAAAGAAATAATAGTTCTAACGGTTCCTTAACAATTCTAACGGTTCCTTAACGGTTATAACGGTTCGGTTCCTAAGCAATTTAGAAGGAAAATCTAATAACAGTTCCTTAATGGTTATAATAAAGAAATTATGTCAAGAACCGTTAACCGAACCGTTAACAACCTTGAAGAACCGAACCGGTAACAAAAGTTTCCTATTTTCCAAGAACCGAGCCGAATCGGGTTTTATCGGTTCAATCCGGACTGGTTCTCCGGTTCCCGATTCTAAATTCCCAGCCCTAACCAGAGCATCTGCCGGGATTCGATCTGAAGAGCTCCCAATCGAACCTCGTTTTTTGAACCTAGGGTGACTAGCCACTGGGTCACTCTGTTGTGGTTGAGACTTTCTCTTGAATTGAGATGAACCTAGAAGACTCTAGATATTGTGACTGGTCCTTAGATCGTTTTCTGTGAGATTGTTAAAGTGTACGCTAAGTTACTATTTTAGCCAGATGAATTCTACTGGGAAAAATGGTAAAAATGGAGAGGGATGGATGAATGTCACTCATTGGTCGAAAAACTGGTGACATTCACTCGCCTAAGATAGAGAAAGGGGAAGGGGAAATAGAGGGTGAACATATATATATACACACACATGTATCTATAATAGCCTAGTAGGAAAGTTGATACTTTTGCTCTTACATGTATATCAAAACCAAAAAAAGGAGAGGGGGAAGTGATATTCACCCGCTTGAGGGAGGGGCGGGCCAATCTTGCCAGCTTGACTTTAATTTAGAAAATTGCTAAATTTAGTTGGACCTTACCATATAGTACACCATATAGTTATATTTAACATGCCCACATTGGAGAAGGAAATGCTAAATTTGAGTTTATAGTATATACCTACAGTGGATGACCTTATGGAATTGAGTCCTTACTAGAAGTAATATCTTGAAATATTGTAAGCATATATTGTCCTAGGGACTTCATCGATTTTGGGCTTGCCCTAAGTTTTGAGGGAACATAAGCGAATTTTTATTTTAGAGACTTTTTGTATTTTTCGTATGTTTATGTAATATATGTACATTAATAAACTCGCAACAATAACAAGTAAAAAAAACATAATATAAATTTCTTACTCATATAAAATTTGTTAAAACAAAAACTAAAAGATAGAGTTTTAATATATATAAAAAAAAACTTAAATCAATTTATCGATGTATTGGAGCGTTGGCTTGCGAAGTGAGGTCATTGATTGTCGTCGTGAATTAGAGAGAACTAGGAATAAGGGAGAAACAAGAGAAAGTGTTATATATTGAATACGGAAGAATGCGTATAAAGACTTCTTGAAAAAAAAAAGAGTTAACTAAAAACCTTATTAAAGAAAGTTATTAATTATCAGTTAGGTGATGGGAAGTGGCTGTACTTGATTTTGATTTGGTGTGGTAGGGTTATTTTAATTGGTCTTAAATAATTAAAAGCTAGGGTTATTTTAATTAGGCTTAAGTAATTAATGAGAAGAAGAAGAAAAAATAAAAAGAGCTTACTGGGACTCGAACAGAGGGCCATCAGAAAAATTTAAAGAGTAGCGGCCGGTGGACTAAATGACATTAATGTTTTACACCCAGAATGCTTTTAATTACTAAGCGGAAGTCTGGGCTGCCTATCCCCAATCCAACCCTACATCTCTTAAAAACAAAATTGAAGAATCCCATACTTTAAAATTTTAATCTCAAGATCTGAATAAAAGTTCCCTTTATATATAGTAATATAATAGAGATAATACAAAAGAATGAAATCAAGGATAACTTGGTAATTTTATATATGCAAAAAATTATTTGCAATATATGAAATGTAAAAATTTGGAAATTAGGTAATTTTAGGTGTAACAAAAAATTTACCGCCTTTTAGACTTAATAATGTGTTACTGATTCGAGTTTAAACAAATGATTCTTTATTGAGAAAAAAGTCATATTCAACCTAAATTACCTTAACAAATTATATTTCAAGTTATATCTGAGTCATCACGTTAAGAGAGCAAATTTAACATCTTATACTCAAATATAATATATATTAAAATATACAGTGCAAAAGGGCTTCTTTCTTTTAATTAAAGAACGAATTACCCATTTTGAAGGGATAAGTAATCGATTTTTTTAATGAAATTTGATGGAGATAATTTCCATGATGATGTACATATATACTGATCAATTTTAACTATTTACCCTCTCAAAAAAGAAAGTACATTTTTAATTAAAAAAATATATTTTCTAGAGCCCGCCTGATATACATGTATATACTTATACATACTAGACTCAGTGGCATATTAATTAAATACATGTGTAATATTATATATAGATTTTTAAATTAAAATAAACACATTGGTGTTTGTTCAAAAGGTAATACTTTTGGTTCATCAAGCTTAAAATCTTGAGTTCAAACCACCGTTAAAACAACATGATTTTTTGTTAAAAACTTTTTAACGTATAAAAGATAATTTGTAATTTTACGTATCAATCTGGAAAACTTCATAAATATCAACTAACATAGTAAGTCCACATGTCCCTAATAACTTAATGAGTTGGCCCTCATACATTTTCGTTAATTACATAGAGTAAATGATCCATTTGTACCCTAAACTTTGTATTAAGTTTCAAGTTGCACCCCAAATTTCAATTTGTTTCACCTTACATTCTAAACTTCAAAAAGTGATTTTAAATGTCCAATCCGTTAACATTTCGTTCATTTTATAACAGAAGATGAAAAAGAAGGGGCATAAGGATAAATTTCCTCCTCCTCCTTCTCCTTCACCAATCTCATCTCTCTCATTTTCTTGTTACCCGTGAAATTGCATATCCTTCCCACCCAAACAAATGAGAGGCCATGATTGAATAAATTCGATTTTACCGGACAAGTTGATCCTCGAGATCTTCCACCATTTAGACTCCAAGCCTAACCGCGATGCATGCTCCTTCGTTTGCAAACGATGGCTCTACCTCAAGTGCCTCAGCTGTGACACCATCATATCGGCGCCTCCTGTGTCCCCGATGCGCTGGTCGAGCTTTTGGCTCGTTGGTTTGTTAATGTCAGGAACGTGTTTATTGATGAAAGGCTTTTGATTTCTGTTCCTGTTGAGTTAGTAAGTATTCAATTTATTCACTTCCATTCTAGTTCCAATTGTTAGGTTTCGTAATACAATACGAGCTAAATTTGTTCAATTAAACTGACATGTATCTGATTTTTACGTACATATTTTGAATGAGCATTTAGTTTTTGTCTAACTAATTACTTAGTGAGATTTTCTGAATGTGTAATCTTTTAGGGAATTGTTAGTGAGATTTTTTGAATGCGTAATCTTTTAGGGAACTGTTTAACTAACCAATTAGTTTTTGTTCCAATTGTTAGTGAGTTTTTACAGATTTTCTGAATGTGTGATCGCCCAGCATCAGTCACTAAGCTTTCTCTCTATGCAAACTTGTAATTTGTGCTACAACAAATATGAAACCTTTACCCCCGTTAACATTCCGGAGGGATTGTTCGGGTGGGAAGGGGATTGAGTTTCGCGAGGTAAGAAGAAAGTGATGGAGACGAGATTGGTGTTTTTCAAGCAATGGGAAGTTAACTATGGTGAGGAGGAGGAGGAGGAGAAGAAGCAGGAGGAAATTTACCCTCATGCCCTCTTTTGCATTTTCTGTTATAAAATGGACAGAATGTTAACGGAGTGGGCATCTAAAACCACATTTTAAAATTTGGAATGTAAGGTGAAACAAATTGAAATTTAGGGTATGGTACAACTTGAAACTAGGTACAAAGTTCGAAGTGTAAAGTGAAACAAATGAATTGGCTCTCGTACATTCTCGGTAATCATGTAATATAGAGTCTTATATAGTTTTGCTGTGTCCAATAATCAATGCGTTATGTTTCATACTTTAATTTATGGCTTCTCTTGATTTTTATTTTTAATATTAATTATACAGCTCTTTTTTTTAGACCATCTTTAATTTTCTCAAATTTTCTTTTATTGAATTTATTCTTTTCTTATGCAATAATATTTTCTCTATAATCGTTGATCATGTTTTAAATTAGATTATACTAAGTGATTGAATATATTTTAATTTATAATGCATCATGACATTATTGTATAATTAATATTTACTATATACACTTACTATATTTTACTTTTTTGATCTCACAGTACAATTAAATTGGATAAATATTTTTATATTGCCCAAACTGCTACGTTACGCTATCCTTTTGACCCCTGCCGCCATTGAAAAAATATCTGAAAAAAAGCACTTGAACTCCAACATTTTTTAAACATAGGTACGTCGTAATTCACTATTATTTAATGCTTATCATTTACGTTTACTAGAAATTAGGTAGAAGGGGCTCTTGTACATTGAATTTCACCAAAAATCCAGTGAATAATATTTAAAAGTAATTTATATTTTTATTAAATTGATTATACTATATATATTAGATGTTAATTACACGTTTAATTCTATTCTATTTGAGTTTTTAGTTGGAATTAAAATAAATCATACTCTACAATTTATTTAGGATTCATATATTCATTTAATTGTGATATTCCCATGCATTTTGTTTTATTAACTTATAGTTTTATTAGGATTCTCATTAACATGTTATATATACAGATAATTCTATCATCATATCCTTCATTCTATAATTTTCATCGATGCTTTATAATTACGGCTAATATTTTATGTATTTGATTTGTTCTCTCAGTTATATCTTCAAATTAGTTTATCTTTGACTTTTTAATTTTAATAATTATACTTATTTGTATGAATTCTTCTATGCTAATTATCAGTTGGTTAAAAATATTTATTTTATACTAATTATTAAATAAAAAGTACTATTTTTAAATTAGACATTAAATCCTATTCTATTGGGTATTTTTAATTGAAATTAAAATAAATTAGGTAGTCTTTATGGGAAGTACCTTTAATTTCAATCTTATTTCTATTAGGATTCTAATCTAAAATACTATAAATTAACATTTAAATACCAATCACATATTTTATTTATATTATGGTTCTTGCAAAATTAACATTTATATTTGGACCACAAATTCCTAATTAACTTAACTCTGTATATTTTCCATTACTATTCTAATCTAAAGCACTATAAATTAAACAACATCTAAATATCAATCTTATATTATATTTATATTGGAATTTTTACCATATATGCAATACTTATAGTGGAGTAACTTTGAATTAGAAACATAGAATACTAACGTATTTTACAATTTAATATACAATAAAATCCGCTCTAATTATATCAGTCTTATGATATATTAAAACATAAAAATAATAAATATTTTACATATTCTTAAAAGTTATCTTAAATTAAACTCTAAACATAACAACATCACAAAGAACTAGCCAGAGAGATAGTATGTTCTATTTGTCAAATCAATTTTGTATCTTTAAGTAGAATATATGTTGCATATAAAGCATAATATACAATGATCACTTAATACATGATTTACTAAGGCGAAAGCCAAAAATAGTTTAATAATAACATTTCTCTAACTAATTTACATGTTGAAATGGTAAACTCTAAGAGTGGAATTAGAAATAATACAAGAAGATTCAATGCTCACACTCCTAAGGCAAAAAAATAATATTTACTACAGTTTTATTTTCAATTTTTTTATTATACACCCTTAGTTGTTATCTTCAAATCATAATATTCCTGTAGAACTTTAATTTTTCTGAATTAAGTTCGAACATTTTTGAGAAACAATATAATTTGCATGATTGTTTCTTAACTAAATGTAATTATCAGGAATTTAATTTACACGTTTCTTAGTCATCATATAGTCATGTGCACTATGACAAGTATATATATAATGTTTTTGAAAACGGGAGATCTAATGTGTTATTCAGTCATGTTGACCTTAAAGTCACTAATCTTGTTTTGATAATAACAATAACATTAATCATTTGTAATTTAACTAAGTTGATGCTTTAAGTTATAGTCATAATAAATTGATCACACGTGGACTAAACCGAAAAGCCGGAATAAAGATTTTTCACTTACAAGGTTTTGCGCTATCAATGTTTCACACTTCACACAACTACTATGATCAATGCACTATCAATGGCACTTCTATGAAGATCAATAACTCAAGGAAGAAAAGAAATGAAGATACAAACAAAGCTCTCGAAGACTCGTTATTTTATATTTGAGTGAGTGCTTATGCCCCTTTTGTAAAGATTCATATTTGATTCACAATATAGCTCATACACTTTGTTTTTACACAAGTAGATTGATCAAAACAAAGTCTCTTCAAAGATCCTTTCCTAAACCCCGTTTGGCAAAAATCGATCTTTGATTTAATTTATATTTATTTCTAAATGATCTTATTTGGGGCTCTAACAAAAATAGGTGTCTTAGGAACCTATACTTTACCTTCCTCAAACATTAAAATTGATTTTAGAGCTTATTTGTAAAAGTGTAAAAATTGTATTTTTGGCCTCCCAAACAGTGCTCATCAGTCGACTGATGAGCAGTGCTCAGTCGACTGATGGCCACTCAGTTGACTGATGAGCCTTACTCAGTCGACTGATGGTCCAAAAACTAGCCGTTGGATTTTTGATTTTTTACCATTTTTGGCACCAAACCTCTAACAACTCTCTCCAAACTGTCATATGTTGTCCTAAACTATATATACACTATCTAAGACATATTTAAATACTCTTGAATCATTCTTACAATATTCTCTTCATCTACATTCAATATTCAAAGATTCAATAACATTGCTTTTGATCAATCATCATTATTTTGAGCTAAATATTGTTGATCAAATTTGATATTTCTTAGTGTGAGTTTAAATTGTATTCTTCATACACACAAGAGCTATTGTACATTGGTGTTAGCCACCAAAACTTATTTAAATCTTATTTGTGAGATGTGTATCTCATAGATTAGCAAGAATGAATTCTTGTGTGAGTATTGAGAGCGTTTCAATACTTGTACGAGTGTGTGAGAATAATACACTTGTAGATGTTTGATCTTCACCCGGAAGAAGATTGGTATTAGTGAAAATTCTTGGGGAACTAACCGAGCGCGGAAGTAGGGTTTAACAAGCCAAACCATGTGGACAAAAAGTCTTCGACTTTTGTCGGTTTTATCTTTCTATCTCTCCCTCTATTATATATTGCTATATCTTCTTTGTGATTGGAATTACCTTTGTATCTTGCTTGCTCGATTGATATAGACATTAAATATTTTTAAAACGATTTTAAAAATCCGATTAAGTTTTAAAAACTCTATTTACCCCCCAGGGTATTTTTTGACCTACAAGTCAGACTCCAGAAATGGCTTCATTTTTTTTTTAATTACAGAACGAATTTCCCCTTTTGAGGGGATAAATGATTGGATTTTTTTGATGAAATTTGTTGGGGATGATCTCCATGATGATTAGATTAATTCCATCAAATTTCATCCAAAATTTAACCGAAAAATGGATGATCTAATAATCTAAAATTTCAACGGTTAGAATGCATGCATATATATATATATATATATATCAATCTTTAGTCCACCCATGATTGTATTTTTTTGATGAAATTAGGTAGATTGATCTTCTTATTATAGAGATCATCTATACAAAATTTTATCAAAAAATTCAATCATTTATCCCCTCAAAAGGGAAAATTCGTTTTTTAGTTAAAAGAAGGAATCTTTTTCCAAAGCCCATCTCATGTGCTATATATATATATATTAAAATTAGTGGCATGCAATATATGTGCAGTATAATGCATAAAAATTTCTTACATTATATATAAATTTTTAAAATAAAATAAATGCATGTGATAGTATTTAGTCAAATCGAACTAACAATTGATCTATATATGTGTGTGTGCATTTTTGGTAGTTAAATTAGATTTTCAGATTACTCATTTCGCGTTTGAATTATTTTATAAAATTTGGTGGGGTTCATCTATTCATTAGAGATCAACCCCACAAAATTTAATTAAAAATTTCAATCATTTACCACCATCAAAAAAGAGTAAATCCGTTATTTAATTTTAAAAAAAAAGAAACAATTTCTAAAGCCCCGGATGTATGTATATATATGGGATCTATGAAATTGTGTACTTGCCAAAATCAATATCTATAGATACTGTGGGATAGATATTGTCCCAAGGACTGCATCTTTTTAAATTTTTATCTTGGAAATCCAATCCCAAACCCCCCTTTATATACATAGAAAGGTGGTTTCAAAGCAATTATAAGATTGTCAGAGCAATTTACAACTTTAAAAACATATGATATAATTTATGAAGGCTATTCTATGCTTTGACAAACATATAATTACTTTGGCAATAAAAGAGCCCAATAAAAATAGTGTAGATAGAATCTAAAAAAATAAAATAAAATTGAAATTAACAATAATTTTGTAATTTTAGGCACTACTAAAAATTAACCGCCATATCTAGACCTATCTAAACCTTGCAATGGTTGATTTTGGATTACAATTGTCTCTTTTTTGTTGTGTTAACGGTTCAGGTCTAGATAATTGATTTCTTTATCGAGAAAACAAATCATATTCAACCCAAATTGCCACCTTAAATTATATGTATATATTCAAATATAATATGTATTAAAATTATAAAATACATATTCATACATATATAACCCAAAATTGATAAATACACGTGTGTAAGATTTGTGTAATATTATAAATATCAAGCTAGAAATGAAAGAAAAAGGGGGGAATTTGAAAAAAAACAGAATAATATGCGCTTGAAATCCCTGTTACAAGATCCCATTCTTGGATTCTTGTTTCTTGAACGCGGGGAATTTGCCCTTTCCCTCCCATCACGATTATAAATCGCGGGAGATTTGCCCTTTCCCATCCATCAGCGATTATAACTCATATATAAATATCAATCTTCCCTTCTGTCTCTCATCACTCTCGGCTTCTCAGACTCACTTCACCCACACAATTGACCTTCTGTCATCTCTCTCACTGATCTCATTTCTCTCACAATCTCTCGCGTACACATTGTGCAAGTTGACACTCGAAGGCTCCAGAGAGAACTTTTCGAGCTTTTCAATGAAGCATTGAGAGTGTGTCCACCATCAGCATCCAAACTTTTCACTCAATGGGACTGTATTGAGAGTCATGTCTCAACATCTTTTCATCCACCAAACGACGAACACCGAATCAACATGAATCACCTAAACGAGTTAAATGAACTTTAACATTTCAACATTTGATATCATTCTATAGAATTTTATACATATTTAACATTGAATTTCATTCTCTTTTATTCTGTTTATACAGAAAGTTGAGGCTGTTTATCACAGAAACAGTTGAGGCACAAAAGAGTGAAATCAAGAAAGGGGGAAAGGGGGACTTGTCAGTCAAAAAACGAGGTACGCGGCAATTCGGCCTTTCTCTGCTTTTCACGACAGAAATCTGCCTACTCCAAAAATCATTTATAAATCTGAATTCCTACTCGGAAAACATTTATATCTCCCCCTTTTTCTTTGCATGCATTTTGGGATAAGTTTGATTTCACAAAAAGGGGAATCGAATTCTTGTTAATTTTAACTCTTTAGTATGTAGATAATGTAAAGAAAAAACAGTCTCGATTTGAAAACCTAACCCTAACTCTCAGTAAATGTTCTTGTTTTGAATTCATGATAGTTATTTTGTTGTTTTTTGATACAAAGTGTTTTCTTTTGTTATTTTACAAAAATTTATGTTTCAAGATTAAAACCTAATTTTGACCCATGAAGAACTTATTAAAAAAAAAAAGGTGGACACATTAATTATATTCATGATGATGAGTTACAGAAACATTGCGGTGTGTGATTTTTGTTGAACTTTAGAATTGTTGTTGAACTGAGAATATATCCACTAATTAAATGGGACTTTTGCACCCACTTTCCAACTTTTACAGTCGATAATATAAATTACTTTTTGTCCTCCCACTATTTCTACCCTCTTCCAATTTTCCATGTAATTGAATTCTAAGGAAAGAATTGCCAAGAATTCATTTTCTTTCTAGCTAATTCTATCCTTACTATCACCTGACTATCAAACACACTAATCATTTTTATGAAAAGTTGGAAAAGACCTTCGTGATTTGATAAAAAAGATGAGCAATTTAATAATGTGTAAAATTAGGGTCTACTTGATAAAAAAGTTAGAAAATGACTGGAAAAGAATCAAGTTTTACCGAAAGTTAAAAGAAAAAATTGATTTGTAAAGGTTCGTGTATTGATGAAAGAATTCTAATGTAATCCTGGGTATGCCCCTGTTGCATGTATGCTCTGTTTTGGTTCTATTGAATCTTGAATTTACCAAAAAAAAGTTGTAACAGAGAATTTGGTTCCATGCAAAAAACCAGGAAAGCAATATAACATCTTACCAAATCAATCGATATCTTTTTCCAACTTCTATAAAAATCTCTATTGTTTTCATTTAGTTTATAACTCTTTTTTTATGTTTTTTATAAGCAAACACACCCTTAAAGTGTGAATACTACCAGATTAAAACAATTATTTTACCTTCCCTATTACAGGATATACGACCCTACTAGTTTGACACATTACAAATTGCTAATGTATCTCCTTTTGCTTTTCATGTTTTCCATTTTCTTGAATTCACAGGAATTGAAGCATCAGCAATGTTTTCTCATGGTTTGATTGGGGCAGGGACGATAATATATAAGCAAGGCAGAAGGAGTATGTTTAAAGTTAATTTGCCCACTCTCAAATATTGAAGAACTAAAATATCTAAAGGTTCGTAATTTCATCATTATACAGTGCGTATATATATATGTACACAATATATAAAGAGATGCATATAAATCACTAGAATGATGTATGTATACCCTTATAGTGGACGCACTGGAAAGCAAATTTGTGTGCCATGTGCAGTTGATTTCTAGAATTGCTTGTCTTATGGATATAACCCTAAGATAATATCGTAATGTAACAGCATACGTACATATCAAGATTAATAATCTTGGGCAACCGTATACTGTTAAGAAGTCCCTTTTAGTAATTTCAATTTCCATGTTAAAGCTGATGGCTAGCTGCTTGATAATAGTGTTATTCTTCGCTAGCTAGAGGAGAGATGTTTAATTTTCTTTGTTTAGGTTGGATTGAGCTGTGTTGTTTTTTGATTAATCTCTCTGTATATTTTGCATATATTGTCGGTTTATAAAAGACCAAAAGAGACTAGACATTATACCTGTTCGAACAGAATTAAGGTCTTGGACCCTTGAGATGCCTAATTAGTTCTCATCAATGATGAGACTTTGATAAAAAGGACAGCTGAATTTGTAGGAAAAAAAAGATGGTCACGAGGCACCAGATTACATGGTCTAAATATATGTTTTGACGACCCGGTTTCCCAGCACAAGCAGAATATATAAATAAATATATATATATATATATATGTGTGTGTGTGTGTGTGTGTTTTAGGCAACCCAACCATGTGATTTGATATGACATAGGAATTACATGATCGATGAATTAATATAATCTGGGTAAAAATTTGTAACTACCGATGCTTGCATGAACTGCTAAGCTGTTGTTGGCCGAGGTTCGGTAAAAGATTGCTGCAAAGTCAACATCTGCTGATAGATACAGAAATTAACGATTCAATTTGTAAGAGGGAAATTGAGTGAGCTACTGGATTATCCCCATGGTAAAGTACCTCACCCAAATCTAAGGATTATGTAATAGCGTATATTATCCTATAGTCCAACTTATTATCAAAACGATCGAGCCTACGAATTTCCTATTTTGACGGGTAAATAGTTGAAGTTTTTGATGATATTCGGCGGAAAGATCTATCATCTTCACCCTAAGTAGATTATTCATACCAAATTTCACTAATAAATAAATAAATATAATTCAACCATTTAGTTATATTAGTGACATGATCATCAAGAATTAAACTGCTCAAACCATACATAGACAACAATTTCTCATAGGTTGAATACATTTTATGAAATTTGGTAGAAGTTATAAGACTGGTTTAAGTAAATTTTAGCTGCGCTTTTTATTTGTTGCAATTTTTTTGATAAATTCTTTGGTTTTAAAATCTTTAATCCCAACCACTCTATATGCGAATAAATATAATTTTTTTTGTTCAATTTTTCAACGAAAAGAGTTGTGCACATGTTTAAGAAGCCGCATTAATAAAAACAATATAGTAATATACCATTTACCATTGAAAAATAAATAAAAAACTTCTTGAAAAAACTAACATCCACAATCTCAATGCATAATCTAAACTCAAATACATCTCGAAATTCTATTATTAAACGCACTTAGCATTATAATGACAAAGAAATCATAGTATCTGTGGATTTAAAAGAAAATGGAGAAGTGCGATGGACACCACGTAAAGGAGAAGAGGAGACGATGATAAGTAGAAGATGATACAAAAACACAAATTCAGTTTTTGTTTACCTAATCGGGTGCTTATTATAAATAAATATAGTAAAAATTATGTTTTTACCTATTTAGATGTGCCCTTGTTAAAAAGGAGACATGCATACCTTACCTGTTGCCAAAATGGAGTGGTTATAATGAAAAAACAAAATTTTTGTTTTCCTACGTTTTTAGTTGTGTACATGAGTGTATAAACGTTCATATAAAACTAGGGGTGACATTTTGGTAAATCGATCAATAAATCATGCTTGTCAATATCAAAATTAAAATAAGAAACTCAATATCAATTTATCAATCGGATTTGAAATTAGAAATCATTACCAAATTAAACCGCCGGTATTTTGGTAATTTCAGTAATTTCGGTATTTTCAATTAATTTTGGTTTTCGGTACTTTCCGGTTTGTTTTGGTACTTCCGTAACAATATTATCTCTGGTATTTTTTGGTAAAATGTATATACAGTATATCTGTATATGTACATATGGTAATGGAGAAAACAACTAAAACAATACAAAGTTATTCAAATGCAAATAAAATATTGTTACGAGCAAAAAGTTTAAGTTCTAAACAAACATTAAACAAGAAGTATCCAATATTAAACTAACAAAAAGTAAAAAAAAATTGTAATAGTAAACAAGAAATTAAACTAATTAGGCCATTTTTTAGAGAGAGAGATCAACTGACTTTTGTTATTTTAAAATCTTAATTTGAAAAGTGGGACTAACAATTTGACACATCTAAAATAAAAAGTGGGATTATCAATTGAGACAAAAGAAGTATAATTATTTTTGTAATTTTAGTATATTTACTTTCGGTCATTTTGAAAATAGTGTTTTCAGTATTTTACCATTTCGGTATTTTCAATTTTTATAGGGGTAATACCAGAACCAAACCAAAAAAATTTAGTATTTCAATTTTCAGTATTTATATACGGGTTACCAAAATGATTTTTACTCAATTTAATTGGGTCAATTACAGTAAAAACCCTACCAAATCGCACCCCTATATAAAACGTATAAAAGTTACAATTAAATTTGACGCAAGAAGTTAATGTAGACGCACTTTGTTAGTGGTTCCAGTACGTCGGTAACATTTTTGTTTCATGCACAAGAAGGCGCCACAATATTTTGTATTTAATAACCCTACGAAATGAATGATGAAATTTGTAAAAGTTTTTTATGAGGTTTTAATTCGAACATACTTAATTGTGATTTTCGCTCAATTTGATTATAATAATCAATAATACATCATCCAATTATTTTTAATGCTTCTCTCTTGTTATTAGCTTTATTAAGGACATATTTTACGTGTGTGTAATATAATTTATAATTCTTTACTTTTAAAACGTACGTATAATGACGTTTGATTTAGTTGTAATTGTAATTAAATGTGTTATTTATGCTTAAGATCACAAGTTCAAGTATCATGTTTAGCATTATTTTATATTTTTTAATAATTTCCTGCACAAGAGAGGTAATTTGATAATTTTATCATTTTATGTACATACTAAAACTTTTAGGTTATCTTTAATTAATATATAGCAAAAGTAAATATAGTGATATTTGGTACACTATACTTAATCAAAACAACTAGTGGGATTTGTTGGCGACTTGGATGCATAAATTTAAAAAACCGTGTGCTAATTTTCAAATACTTTAATTAATATATAGTAAAAGTAAATATAGTGTTATTTGATACACTATACTTAATCAAAACAACTAGTGGGACTTGTTTGCGACTTAGATGCATATATAAATTTTAAAAACTGTGTGCTAATTTTCAAATATGAAAGAGTTATTTTGTATTCAAGTCCACTCGATACGGACACACATGTAATATACGTGCACGTTTTATTCTTATGAATGTGTAAAATTTAAAATTAAATTATTGTTAGCCTTAATGGTTAAAAATGATGTTTTCAAAAATGGAAGCCACCGAATTCGATAATAACACTAAATTTTGTGGTTTTCTTATTTTGCCCATACGTTATAGTTTTTATAATAAAAAAATATATTGGGCTCGAACATGCGACCTTTATGTTAGAAAATAATACCTTAACATTGAGTTGCTTCTTTATTCATTAATTTGTTTTTTTATTTCAACTTACACGTTCGCGTTCATCAATAGATAGTGTGTACACGTATTGCGTGTACTTGAATATCTAACTTCATGAAAATGAAAATTTATAACAAAGCAACTTAACTACTCAAATAAGAATCCCATTTTAATTCGAAATATGTACAACGTACCTAGTAAATGAAATGAAAGGTGATTTAGTAATTTCATGTGTGCGAAAAAGTAGTTGCAATCAATGATAAAGAAGGATAGCTTTGTTTTTTTTTTTTTAAGAATAATTTGGTGATTTTAAGCATACAAAAAAAATTAACCGCAATCTAGACCTAGTAATGGGTGGTTTCAGATCAATTTTTTTTTCAGTGTTACCAATTTGGATCAAGAGAAGTGATTTATTTATTTAGAGGAAAAACAATTTAGATGACCATTATCCATTTATTAAAAATATCCTCCATCCCACTATACGAAATAGATGAAATATAACATCCCAAAAATAACCCCATATTTGCTTTCAAATAAGAGACTTCGAAATCACAAAACACAGGTGCCTATTTTTATCTAAAGATAGTATTATTTTTCTTACCTTTTTCACAATTTCAACAAGAAATAAATTAAGATTCCTCTCTAAAATTAATAAAATACTGTCGGATGATGGTAAAATGTGTATATTACTCCACTCGATAATAATCAAAAGATTATACAATTCTTCTCTATGACTTCTCTCTAGTTATGCTATTCAGTTTTACTACTAAACAAAATAATTAATAGATAGGATAATTGTGACGCTCCGAAATCCCGTTTAGAGGATCATACCTGGGACCCAGTTAGTCACGGAGTCGTACGCGACGACGGGTATGAAGTAATAAACATTATTTTCAAGTTATTTTAGCCTATTCGCACCAAATCAACTCAAACCTAGGGTTTTTCTATATAAGCATGTTAAAGGGTCAAGCGCTATATTGCACGAGCGTGTCGTGTTGAGAGTTTTCCTTCGAAAGTAAGTTCGGAGAGCTCTATTCCGGTAGTTTTGTTTTGTATTATTCACTGAGATCATGCTTTTCAATTTGAAATCTCAAAGTGGGCATATCCCGTTTTTGGGTGCAAATCCTCTTTTGAAGAGGGGAGACCACGGGGAAATTGAAATCCGCGTGTTCTTTTGCTTCATAATCCTCCTACTAGAATTTCGAGGACGAAATTGTTTAAGGAGGGGAGATTGTAACAACCCGTTTCTTCATTCCACGCGTATTGAGTTCTTTGATCGAATTTAGTCAATTCGAGCCTCGAGAGATGAAATTGTGTTTCGAAGGGGATGATATGACTCTAAGGCCTTCAATAAGTTATATTAGTATATTTAAGTGTGTTATAATGACAACAAGTCATTTCGGATGGATCGAGTAAGAAATCGGTTCGTAGATAGCAAGTTTTGGTCCTACGCGATTAATGGTTTTTAGCCGACTTTGAAAATGAATATCTCCTTCATCTGAACTCCAAATAAGCCCCCGTTTTTGGCCATATCTTCATCTCAATCCCCTCTACAATTTTCATGTTTTAGCCGAGACCTAATTCCAGCTCCTTGATGTCCAAAAGTGCAAGCGAAGTCGAGCTGATGACAAAAAATTGAAGAAGGCCAAAGTAAGCCTATGAAGTCGACTACATGAAAAGGGATGTAGTTGACTACCTCATGTAGTCGACTACATGAACAGTGAGGAGTCGACTACATCGATCTGGTGAGATTTTTTATATATTTCTTCTTCTCTTTCCTTCTCATTTCATTACCCAGCTTTGAGAGCTTTTAGAGAGAGAAAGGAGGGGCGAATTTGGGGGGATATGAGCTATCATTCAAGGCCTCCTATCCCACATCAAATAACACCATCATCATCATCTTCATCCTTTTCTTCATTTGGTTCACCATTTCTAGGGTTTATAGCTACAAATTGGGGGTTTCCGCGACAACGCTTCTCCGGCTCGATGCAGTGGCAATTCTTCGAGGGATTGACCCTCATATAGTGGGAACAATAGTAATTAAACTTCTTTTCAACTTATTGTATCTATTACATACCAAATCCCGCATAACCTAGGGTTTCTACTCAAAATACATATTCATGGGGCTTTGGGGGTAATTTATCCTATTTTATTGATTGAGTTTAACATATTATGATTATAGATTACTGCCTTGACATGAAACCCCAATTTCTATGCTATTTCTAGTAAGATTCATATGAAACCCTTACGTACGGGTACGGGGTGAACCAGATGATATGATACGCATACATATGAGCATAAATCCTAAACTTAAATGTGTTTTTAAGATAAGATTTCATATACGGGTGGTATTCGCGTTATGTTTGAGATATTGGGTCATTTTTATGAGATTCTTACTTACTTGGCCAGTCCGTACTTGTAAGGCAGTGGGCAGTATGATATGCTGTTTTAGAATGTAAAAGGTATTTTAACCTTATGGGAAGGTTATATGGGGTTTATGTGTCATATAAATAGTATGATCTTTTACTTAGTGCCAGGTTGTGGCAATCCCAATATGCCTTCCAAAGTTCTGGTGTTTTATTCTTTAAACTAACAGTTGGCGGACTTGGCTACCATAGTCACGCACGATGAGGATATCACCATAGTTTTCAGACACATATGCATGCGTATGAATATCTTTGGAAACATCCTAGTCTTATGCATATATATACATATCCTTATTGCTTATACACGGTTGAGAAATAAACTATATGGTACTTTGAAATGATATACATATGTACTTGGGATTTTCTTGGATTTCTATATCGGTTAGCCACACCGTTCGTACCAGATAGATATTGGTTATTACATGTAGCGTGTGCCTTTATCGCTGCGTGAGGTAGCATACGCCTTTGTGACTGCATGAGGTAGCGTCTAGGTGGACCTAGTAGGTGGTCCCTACCTTGGGGGCAAAAGAAACCGAGTTGCCGGCTATCTCTGTGCACAGTAGATGTGAAAAGCCTAGACGTGAGGATGATATATATGATATGACATGATGATAGATCTGGTCGCGGTGTCGTGGCATCTATTATACAGATTCTGGCTATAGATCATTACTGTTTCATACTTACAGTTTTATAAATATATAAATGTATCTTGGAGATACAGGTTTTTACACGATTTACAGAAAAGTTCGATAAACCTATGTTCTATTTATTTTATTATGATTTGGGAACTGGGAGAGCATCTATATGCATTTCACGAAATATTTTAAGTACATCGGCTGCTTCAGAAATGTAGTATATGTATTTACACTTGTACATACAAAAACGAATGTATATTACATAAAGGAGATTTACTACAGATAAGCAGCATATAAACTAACCTTATTTTCATTATATTGCATTGCATGGCATGCATGATTTTCTAACCTATTTTCTTATATAGAAACCTTATAGTTCCCACTGAGCCCGTTTGGTTCACTCCATTTTTCAAACCAGGTTTTGCAGGTATTTCTTGGGAAACGGTGTGCCTACGAGGTCTAGATAGCTCTGATGGTCGAATTGCCACAGTCGTTTGGGAAACGACTTGTACCTTGTTCCTTAGAATAATTATACTATTTTGTGTCTATTCTTAAGCCATGTATGTAAAATTTATGAGATTGAAACCTCGTTAGAGGAGTTACCTTGTATTGGGATATTGTATGTATATTTTGACAATAATCTTGATATGTGGAGATGTGACTTTTAGATAAACTTCTATACGGCCTGACAGGTTTTGGTTTACTATATGAATAAACTCAATCCACATGCCAAATTTTCTTTTAAGATGATTTTATTACTTGAACATGTTATTGGTATAACATTCTAAGTTTTATTATTTCATACTCGTCGTCGTCGCGTACGACTCCGTGACTAACCGGGTTCCGGAGGCATTGTCCTTTAAACAGGATTTCGGGGCGTCATAAGTTGGTATCAGAGCGGACCCCATAGAGTACGATGTGTCGACGAGGAAGTCGATTCCCTTAGGGGGAAGGATGTGATACCCTGCGAGCGAGGAGTACTCCCTTGGGTGGAGGAATTGTAGCTCAAAGGGGGCATCCCACATCGGAAGATAGGGGATTATTGGAGACCTATATAAGTAAGAAATGATCGCTAATTAAGTACGAGGCCTTTTGGGGGCTCACTGGCTTCGGATCTCATAAGAACTCCAAAGTTAAGCGAGTAGAAGATCAAAGCAATCCCAAGATGGGTGACCCCCTGGGAAGCTGGTCGTGAGCTCCCATAAACAAAGCCACGAGGTTAGATGTTCCGGGGCTGAGGCATGGCTGGACGCTACCTAAAGCGGATAATATCGTACTAAGGTGGGACCGGGTCGTTACAAATGGTATCAGAGCGGATCCCACAGAGTACGATGTGTCGACGAGGACGTCAATTCCCGTTACAAATGGTATCAGAGCGGATCTCACAGAGTACGATGTATCAGAGCGGATCCCACAAAGTACACCCTGCGAGCGAGGAGTACTGCGAGCGAGGAGTACTCCCTTGGAAGGAGGAATTGTAGCTCACATCGGAAGATGGGGGATCCTTGGAAATCCATATAGAGGCCTTTTCGGGACTCAATGGCTTCAGATCCCATAAGAACTCCGAAGTTAAGCGAGTAGTGGGCCAGAGAAATCCCAGGATGGGTGACCTCCTGGGAAGCTGATCGTGAGCTCCCAGAATCAAAGCTGTGAAAGTAAATGTTCTTACAATAATCATGCCTACCTTAATATCTAAATTAAAAAGAGAATGCGAATATATATAGATCATAAAAATGAAAGCATATAACAAAGGAGTAAAAGCACCAAAACAGTAAACCCCAACTTGATAAAATTAAATTACCATTTAATAGGGGCTGGGCGTTACCCAAAGCGGTGGAGGCCAAACATGGTTAGGATCACATTTAAAGTTCGGCAATTGTTCAATTCTTCGGATTTTCAAATTGCAAAGACCTATATCTGAACCTCCTTTGATACCCTTAAGATGGTAATCACTCAAATTATCAGTAAAGTAAATACAATTCCTAAAGTATCCGGAAAAGCCATGACAGGATGATGATGATATTGAAAATGACGAATTGTAACCCAAGAATAATGTGTCGTCTCCCAAATTTTTCACCAGAAACCAACTAGAATCTCTCGAATTGTGCTTATAAACTCTAAAACCATATGTTTTGAAAATCAAACAATACCACTTTAAACCCTCTTTAGGAATAGAACGGAAACTTCGTACAACCATAATTAACTCCCCACCGGAAGACTCCACCAAGTAAAGGTGATCAGAATTTACTCTATTGGGTGGTGGTGAGGCGATTTCGGTCACCTTTGCATTAGGACCAATGTTCTCAATAACGATTAGAGTTCCATCAATCTTCAGTGCGTGTAATTTTCCTTTATGGAATATAACATCTGCGTATGACTCGCCGTATTGACACATGGAATTCCATTTCTTATCCTTACACGTGCAATACGCGAGGCTCCCAAATTGGCCGTAAATAGCAACAACTACACAATCATCCCTGGAAGGAGTCGAGGACAACACAATCTTATGCACCAAGTATGTATTTACGTGTGGTGAGTCGAAGAAATGAAATCTTTTGCCATCTGCGTATAAAATAGCATACTCTTTACGAATTTTATCAGGACGATAATTTACGACATCAGGAAACTTGTTTCTTGGTGGAAGTTTGATTCGGGACTCTGTAATAGGATTGAGTAGATAAATAGCAGGGCCTGTGCTATTATCTTCAACAGTCGCTAGCCAACCATAGGAAGATCCTTTGAACAATCTTCCTTGCGCTTCTGGTAAATCAATCTCATAAACTTTCTTTTCAATCGGGTTGAATAATCCGTGAGATGCATCTTTGGTGCTATCGAGCGCTTGTAACAACCACGGAAATTGATGTTGTTGGTATGAAGGTATCTTGGGAAGATAGAATTTCCATAATACACAAACAGTGCGAAGTTGAATCTTATCAATGCATAAACCAAGACGGTCTTCAATGTCATTCGACCCAAGAGCCCATCAACAAATTCACCGGAAGCTCTGACCACTTCCCCATTATTAATTAGCTTTGTCTCTGGTTTGACTAAAAGATAAGAAAAGGATAAAAAATTGAAGTTAATTTTACATGATCGCAACCAATATTACATGGATATAATCTTTAAACCAATATGCAATTAATTAGTTAAGTTGAAAAGAAATCCTAGGTTGAATCATAATTGCTTGTGTTTTTAAACACTAAAGAGGAAGAAAAATCTGAACTACAAATACTTTAAGTAAAAAATTCTATTGCTATCATTTCCGATAAAGAATAATGATAAATATATTAAAATATGCAAAAATTATTTCATAAATAAAGTACTATACTTCGAAGTTGGGAGTATTTATATATTGTTCACATTTAATACTCTTAAATGTATAAAATTTAATCATAGCAAGAATCGTCTTAAAAATGGAAGAAAAAATTAATTCTTGAAACACGCTGACATATTGTGTGATCATCCATATACATTACACAAGTACTAATCTGCCAATTTGGTTGTTATTCTACTCAGCAAGGCCAAGAATGAAATTAAGAAAAAATAAATTTTGGGTTAATGACCCATAGAGATAAAATTTCTTGCGCTCTTTAAATATAACAAAGAACAAAACTCCATGCTCAAATAAAGTATATTTTTTAACTCTGAGGATATAGTAAAGTTTCAGAGGGGTAACTTTTTGTCTACTTGCCGCGATTCGAACCATTAGAAACTCTAATTTATTTCCCTATTTTCCTACAACCGAACAATACTATATATATATATATATATATTCATGAACCGTTTGTATAAAAAAATACTAAATTTAATTTACTTTTTCTAATAAAAAGTGGCAATAGAAAATATAATATTTTAGCGTTGTGAAATTTTGTATTTAAAAGATAATAAGATTTTGATTTAAAAATATATGCATAATAAGAAAGCAAAGAAAGGATCGAACATAATATTAGACAGAGAATAAAGGTCTACCTCTAGCAGAAAGAAGTAGAAAATTTGTCGAAATTGCTGATTTGCTGGAGGTTAATTAACAAAATCCGCTAAAAAAAAAATTAAATATTGACGAGGGTCATATTTATATGCATATGCTTAGATACTAATGGTGGAAGCAGGAGAATGTGATTTCAAATCCTGCTCCAATTCTTCTTTTACTAGAAATTAGGTAGAAGGGCTTATTATACATTGATTTTTACCAAAAATCTAATGAATAATATTTTTTTGAATGAAGGGCCTATTTTTAATTGATAATAGTGTAAGAGGCCTATTTTGTTTTATATTTTAAATGAATGTATTTGAATAAATTTAAATATCATTTAATTAATAAAAACATGTTATGTATTACCTAAATTACCCCTTTTTATGAAATTTACACAAAAAATGTGGACTGCAAAGTTCATATTGCAGTAATATATGAACTGCAAAGTTCATATTGCAGTGAAATATGAACTGCAATATGAACTTTGTACTAAAAATATGGATTGCAAAGTTCACATTGCAGTAAAATATGGACTGAAATATAAACTTTGCACTAAAAATATGGACTGCAAAGTTCACATTGCAGTGAAATATGGACTGCAAAGTTCATATTGCAGTGAAATATAGACTGCAAAGATATTACAGTCCATATTTTAATGCATATTGGTATTTTTTAGTTTATTTTAAGGGTTGAGATGTCATTTTATAATGAAAAACAAAGACACATGTCATATTATCAATAAAATAAAAAATAGGCCCTTTATTTAAAAGAAAATTATTCCTTGACTTTAGTGTAAAAATCTTTCTCTAATAAGCCCTTTTTTTTAATTGCCCCTTCTTTTTATCCATTCCTATTTCGGATATGTTTGTTTCTTTATTTTAAATATATAACGCAATTAAATTTGGCACTGTAAAATATAAATATGGTCAACTTGGGCTTTTAATTTGTTGCTATATAGAGAGGGAGTTAAGTGGGGACCCAATTTTTGAGGGCGGTTATGATACCGAATTTTAGTGTTTTTATTTATTTAAGGGGTATAGAAGTATTATTTTTTTGTGTTTTTCTAAGAAGAGATTTTATGATTTTATTATATGTATATATATATATATGAAATAACGGAATGATAGATACTTTTTACCATAGGTTATGGTTAATATCTTTTTAAATTTGTACAATTTTTTTTTTGTATTTAGGGGCGATGATGCATCATATTGTTATATTAACTATATATGCAATGATTAATATGATAAATACTTGATATTCTTATTAATTTGTTGTAAATAATGGTGTGGTGTAACTTATTATAGTATGCATGCACAAGCCGTAGTGAAAAGTCTATATTATTCAAGAAATCAAAATCTACCGTTTCAGTTTTGAAAAATATCTCAAATTGAACAATTAATCTTTTTAACATCATGTAAACATAACTAAAATGTTAAACCATCAGCTTAAAACTTAAAGATGTATTAATTTAGAGAAATATCTACCATAACTTACGATAGAAAATAATAGACCATTCCATTATTCTATATATATATATATAGTTAAGATGGCTCCTTTTTTGAATTTTAGGTTGGCTGGGCCGTTTTAAAAAGCCAATTTTCAAAGTTAGTTTCTTTTATTGTAAGCTTTTTTGCTTTTAATCCCTTTTATACTCTTTTTTAGCCGCTAAATTTGGGCTTTCTAAATCAATTTTTTTAAATAATATTTCTCTAGAAGTCCATTTGGACTATAATTTCTTTAAGAAAACAAAAGAATTAGTTAAGGCCGGAAGAGTAAAACTTATTTACCAGCTGCTATTAAAATAGATGTAAAAATTAATATATAAATTAGAAATTTTAGTACACAAGTTAAATACGAAAAAAATAAATGGGTCACAAGTCAAAAAAGCGACGCTTAATACTATATATGAATTTTAATGTGTACATGTGTGTGGTAATGTTAAATTGGTTCTCTTTATTGTGAAATTTATTTTTAATTTGTTTCTTTTTGCTGTTCAAATTTATTGTTAAATCGTTTGTCCTTCTTATGAAATGTATTGTTAAATTTATTAGCTTAGAATTTTTTTAAAAATAAATGAATTAGTCAAGGAAGAGTTAGTTTTATTTACCAGCTGCTGTTTAAATAAGTGTAAAAAGTATGCAAGTTAATGGTTTTAGTACACAAATTAAATACAAAAAAATAAATGAACCACAAGTCAAAAAAGCCACACTTTTTTCTTTTGATACAAATAAGCGTAGACGGATACATCGGTATTTGATCTCGGGAATGACAAAAAAGCACACTTAATGAGTTAGCTCTCATATATTGTACGATTAATACGGAAATGAGTCAATTATAGGCTACTCTGTTAAAATAATTATTTCATTTTCACTTTTAGAATTTGTATAGTATTTTTTTTAAAGTTATGAATTACTTTAATTATAAATTTAATTACTTTTGTAATAATATCATCAGTCATATATTGCCCAAGCTACATACTTTTTTTTTTCTTTTCATATTTTTAAAATTGTGCATTACTCTAATAATAATTATAATTATTTTAATAATACTATTATAATATTTTTACTTTTGTCTTGAGGTCAAGAGTTAGTCTCGTAAAAATAAAAAAAAAGAAAGTCTTTTTATTTATAAAGTTAAAGGAGCTACTTAAACATGTTTTAATTTATTTATATTTTAAAAAGTATATGATACCCAAACTACGTTGGTTGTCAACTTGTCATTTGACTATAATATGTATCGTGTATGGCCACCTATCATGGGTCCTACAATGCCTGTACATTGCCATTTGGCTATCTGGGTCCTATAATGCCTGTACGTACATTTGGCTATAGTAAACCGATCTGGATCAAGTCATTTAAAAATGAAAGAAAAAAAATTAAAAAACAAATCAAATCGAAATTAAATATGTTTGGTTCACATTAAAATGTGCCAATATAAAATCATATCAAATTGAAACAAACCAAATTATTATCTACATGAATCGAAAATAATATTACTCACTATATAAAACTTTATATTCATAAAATTTATAAATTGTAGTGAGAACCTGACTATTTGAGCTATTATAAATATTTGAGCTATATTATAATTGTAAGTGTACGGAGGTGGTGCAAAATTTATACCCAACCCACAGTAATAATTTGAGAAAATGAGTTTTGTTATGGTAGCGAGAATGTGAGATTGGACAGAGGATTTTTTAGGTATGGTAGGTTCTATCGGTAGCGTTTATGCTAATCTGGCAGTATGACCTCCGTTTGTGTGTGTGTGATTGTTATATTGAGCTCTTAAGGTTGTTGATCAGTGAAAGATATATGGATTACAAACTTTCTCTCTCTCAATCAGAAAAAGCTAGCAATCAACCTACTAATAGCCCGAGTATTTAACAACCAACCCTTATCTTGAACCCTCCTTCTATTTATACGTATAGAATTAAGGTTACACTTGTTCATTAAGGTTTACAATAAAATGACTAAAGGGGGTAAGACTTGAAAAACACTCTAGCCTTCTCTCCCTTATCCATAACTAACAACTTCTGAAACTGTACTTTTGTAGTGGTGTAGTGGAGGTCAGTAACAGGTCCATGCGATGTGGTACGATTCTCCTCACGCACTTTTCACATGTGACATCACGTGTGCCATTCCTTATCGATGGCGACCTCTGCTTGGCCGTCTCGGCAACCTCGGATGTCGGCAGCTCAACGTGCCATTCTGTTCGTTTCCTTTCGCTCATGTTAGGCTTGGAGGCCTAGTTTGGCATATGGGCTCCTAAATATGTTGGGCGTCCGAGCTTGCCTTAACCAAATTTTATGCTCCCTCAGTGTTAATATTTTTCATCTCCAAAATAAATAGAAACGATTATAAAATTATAATTTTTTTTGACTAAAATAAGTGTAGTTTTACAGTTATTTATTTTTTTAGAAAAAATATAAAAATTGAATAAAATTGAAAATTTTGGTTTGGGTTTAGGTTTGAAAATTTTAAACACCGAAACCTAACTGAAACCAATATTTCAAATTCAGTTTGGATTTTCTAATTTTCACCTGCACCAAAACCAAAAACACTCATAATTCTACAATGTCCCTTAGCTTAATTAACCCATGCTACCAATTCAAAACTATGTAATTTTTTTTATCATATATATATATGAACAATATTTGAGAACTTGTAGTTCGATTATAAGAGAGGGGGATGGGAACCTTTGATCTATTTTTTCAAAATGCTAGCTCTTACCACTTGATTCAACTAACATGTCAAAAAGGGTATTTAAAGTCGATCTTGACTCCGAAGTTTCTTTGTCTACACTTATTTTTGTGTTTTTAGTTTTCATTATTTTAAACATATGTACATGGTAAATATTTTTCTAGCAATCCAATATGATGTTCGGTAGAACCATGCATTAAAAATGAGACAAGTCCTGATATAATTTTACATTAAATTATTAGTTAATGTGTGAAATTTTAATAATTGCAAGTTATATTAGTTGTTTTACAAATATTAGGATCGTTTATCTAATAATGCTTGTGAATATATGTAGATATATATAGGTTTGTTAATGTAGTTGGCATATAATTTATAATATATATATAGGCCATAGCCAAATAATTTATTAATATAGTTAGAATATATCGATCTATTATGATAATGTGAATATATGCATATATAAGTTTTTTAATATATCTGGATTGCGCCCCTGGATATAGATGGGTTAATGAATTAATTAACAATGAACAAGAAAAAAAAATTACATACAATACTGGAAAGTATCATAGTTTAACAATTTACATATTTCATAGTCATTTTTATTAGCGGAGTTTTTAGTACATGCCCTGAATTATTTACACCCTTAGTCGTGTGTTTTCTTGTGTGTCTAGGATTTATGTTTGACAACCTTTATATAATATTATGATTACAAGATGGTGTTGTCGAAACACACACATTTTAAGTAAAATTTCTAAAATTTCGTCAGCATTATCTAAATAAGTTGCCTTCTTGGTGTATATCTCTAAAAAGCCTTCGGGCAAAATTAAATCGAACTAAATTACACTAGTATTCAACCAATTGGGGCTTGTTTTATATGCTGGATTAGGTTTGTCTTTGGATACAATCAGTGGCGGAGCCAGGAATTCGATCAAGTGGGGGTGAAATTCTAAACACATCAAATCATATTTAAAAGCTTAAAATTTTAACGCAAACATAATAACATTAATAATAATAGTTCATCAAATTAAAATAGAAAATGCGAACAATTACAAAAAGTTACAAGATCATTCTATGGTTTTTCATATTTTGGAAGTATTGCAACACTTTTTCTTTGTCAATATTATTGAAAACTTCTTGCTCAATGTATGTCACCAAACAATCATTCATAAATTCATCCCTCATTCGGTTGCGTAGCGCGCCCTTTATGATTTTCATTACCGAGAAAGCTCATTCAACACTTGCCGTTGCAACAGGTAAGGGTAGAGCCAATTTCATGAGTAAATACACCATCGGATACCCAAGATGCTTGTCCGTTTCAACCATTTTTTGAGCAAGCTCACCAATTCCCTTCAAACAAAAAAAGTCATCATTATACCTCACATCTTCTATATAGTTTTGAAGTTGCTCCTCAAGTTCTATGATACCAGTGGATGAAAAATTAGAGGGATAAAACTTTGCAAACCGAACTAATTTTCGCAAATTAAAAGCGGTGAATGACTTCGACGGATCAAGGCATGCCATACACAAAAGCAACAACTCTCTGTATTGGAGCAAATCTATCACTTCAAAAACAATTCAACACA